>CM042749.1:22343860-22364629 GCA_022496165.2 Catalaphyllia jardinei
AGCCCTAGTAAAGGGAATCAGGGAACTACACGAGGTAAAGAAAAACATCTTTTGACCTTGGTAGATCTAATCCAGAGGTTGTGGGTTCGATTCCCACTGAGGCCAAAGGATTTTTTCTTTACCTCGTGTGGTTCCCTGATTCCCTTTACTAGGGCTAATGCCCAGTGGGTTATTCATGGGTTAAATTAGCACTTAAATTTACACTTAAAGTTAATTCTCTGTTCTATCATTTGTGTTAATAGTCCTACGCGGCACAACATTCATACGTGCCCTTATTATCTCAGGAGTATCTCACAAGTACTGTACCTCACTAGCTCTCACAAGCCATTAGTTATTGGCTGGAACTATTGGTGTGATTTTACCTCACGTGGTTTACTATCGTCGAATATAGGCTCCAGTCTACGCTCGGCTAAGCTTCTAAGCTTCAGAAAGCGGCCATTTTGTGGGTGTAACACAACTTGTTTTCAAAGATCGTTTTTAACTAGTTATTCATTCATCTTTGCTGCTTAGATTTTACACAATCGGCTACAATCGGCTTGTCTTCTAATTGCGAATTAGAGCAAGGAGTTGTGTCCTCATAGGTCAACATTTTAATTCGAATCTGCTCAGCAGACCTGCTTGAGAATACAGTACTGCTCAAAGGTAAGTTGACAGTCCCTTGAAGCTCGATACTCGAAACTTGATTCTCGGTCCTTGAGAACTTCAAGGATCAAGACATGAGTCAAGTTTCAAGATGATCAAGGCCTTTCGAGAATTTATCGAATCAAGGACTTTTCGTGCGATGAACTCGTGGCATGTCTGAATCTTAAGGAAAGCATATTTCAGCTTTTTTTACCGGGACATCTATTTTGATTTCAGGTCCATAATTTCTTGCTGAATTTGTTAATAAGAAAATTCGTTACAGAGCTTTTCTTTCTTTAACACTTTTTACCATGATATTAGCTCTACTAAACGTGCCCCGGACGAAACAATAGAGATCTTGGTTAACAGAGCCTTTTCAAACAACTGGTTCAATACAACTCACAATCTTGCCCTTACCAGAACGGATCTTGTTGATCTCCTAAATGTAGCCACCAAAGGCCAACTATTTCAGTTTAACGGAGCTCTTTATGAACAGACAAACGGCGTTGCTATGGGGTCCCCTCTTGGGCCCTTATTAGCAAACATCTTCATGTCATCCATCAAAGGTACCCTTAAGCGACAAGGAAAACTTCCATCCTTTTACCGTCGATATGTTGATGACACGCTCACTGTAATGCCTGACTTAGCATACCTTTCAAAGATCAGGAATCAGCAAATTATTTTAAGAAAGAGCTCAAGAATCTCAGCATAAAGGTGCAGACAAGTGTCCAGCCAGTATTTGTTAGCTGCAAAATTGGCCAAGATCTCAAAGTACGCGAAACCAAGCCACAGATCGTCAACCAACAAAGCGTCCTTTATCGTTTTCAATGTGACCTGTGTGATGCGGGTTATGTGGGCTATACACGCGGACACTCACACGTGTGGATGGACATAAACAAAAGGCATCTTCAATATGTAAACACTACCACGAACAGCATGGCGAAGTCTCGAAAGACCTACTGAAATGTTTTAGCATTCTGAAAAAGGGTAGAACTAAATTTGATTTTTTGGTGAACAAAAACCCACTCTGAACGTGCAAAGCGATTCAATTCGCGCAAAAATATTTGTATAATTAACATTTTTATGCTAATTTAGTACTACACCTTGCCACAAAATCTGTAATTTTTACTTCTCCTTGACAATGGCGTCATGATGACACCGAAACGTCGGTTTTTATCATTGATTTTTGCTTGTCTTTGAATAACAAACCAGATCCTTTTAATTTGTAACTTTCCCCATCAAAGCAGCTCAATTTCCTAAGCCACACATGTACGCATTGCCTACCTATTTTTTTCCTGAGGCACAACTTAATTGATATGACTTTCAAACTTGACATCAAGAAGGCTGCAGTACAGCTCGTTATGTCTGCTCAAAATGTAAAAAGAAAGGAAGAAGACATAACGAGGTTTACCAGGTTCCAATGGACGTTCATGAAGATATCTTTATCTGTATCTTTTTCTTTATCTCTATTACGATTTAATGGCATAAAAGAAGTGTATACAATAATAAAAATAGTAACAATATAAGTTATGTGAGTTAGAGAAAACAAAAAGAAAAAAAAGAAAGCAGAGAGTAAGATAAAGAGAATAGAGTGAAAGAAAGAAAAAGTGAGAGAGGAAAAAAGATAAAGGGGGCCATAAGGATAGCCTTCAAAAGAGTTGGAGACCCCATACAAGGCAGACCACCTGATGAAACCCTCTCATGAACCATTATAATTTAAGAGATAAGAATTTAAATGATAGATAGATAGGTAGATAGATACCTAGATAGATAGATACCTAGATAGATTGATAGATACCTAGATAGATTGATGGATGGATGGATGGAACTCTTTATTTAAATACGGCATTTTATCAAATTAAAATATACAGCAATATTAAAATTTGGTTTACATAAAATCCGTAAACAATATAAGTTACGTATTTACTATTAAAAAGCTTAATTTCTAGAACTAGTTTTGCTGGTGCTGATAGTAATGGTCTAGCTTAGTCATAAACCTTTTTAGCGAAGTTTCTTCCTTTAGAATGTTTGGCAAATCATTCCAGATTTTTGCTCCGGTAAATGCAAAGCTGTTTCTGTAAAAATCTGTGCGACTTTTGGGGAGTGCAAGATTCATTCTGGAAGATCGCAGTCCATAATCACGAAAAGAGGCGCTATGAGTAAACATTTCAGACAGGTACGGGGGAGTGAGACCATTCAGTATTTTAAACATCAAAATGGCTTTCTGGCGTGTTCTCATTGTTTCTAACGTCATCCAGCCTAATTCACAAAGAATATCACTAGATCTTTGTAAATAAGAAGCACCCGTTATTATTCGCGCTGCACGGTTCTGGAGCTTTTGCAAATTAACAATCTGTGTTTCACTTATACTATCCCAAACAATGCAACAATATGTAAAGTAGGGCTCAATTATTGACCTGTAAATGTCAGTTAGGTTTTCTGTTTTTAAAAAAGGTTTAACCCTTCTTAGAACACTCAAGTTGCGGGTAACCTTCTGTCTTATACTTAGCATGTGGTTATCCCAAGTTAAATATTCGTCGATGTCTACACCAAGGCATTTGACAGATTTAACTTTCTCCAATTCGGTGTCTAACAAAGAAAGAGCAATATCCTCTTGCAGGCTCGCTACTCTTTGTCTTGATCCTACAACCATAAAATCAGTTTTGAACACATTTAGGGTAAGCCTGTTGGCTGAAAGCTAAGTGGCTATACCCTTGAGGTCCTTTGACATTTTATTCTGCAGGGCAGGGAGACTGCAGCCTGAGAATGTCAAGTTCGTATCATCAGCAAATAATCTTGCTACCCCATAATCTAAACACTTAAAGATATCATTTATGTATATAAGAAAGAGCAGCGGACCTAAAATTGAACCCTGAGGAACACCACATGTTATGTAATCTATAGAGGAAGTGATACCATTAGCATAACATACTTGTTGTCGATTTTCTAAATACGAAGTGAACCAATTGATTGTTGCAGTCTCTACTACGTCTTGAGATCCTTAGATTATAAACTGATCTCCCGAAATTTCTCGTAAAAATATCCTCTAAATACACTGGAGTCACTATTCATAATTTTAAACATCATGAGGGCTTTTTGCTTGTTTCTCTTCTCCTTAAGACTGGACCAGCCGAGTTTATTCAATAACTCGCTAGAAGATATTTGGTAATTGGCGCCTGTGATTACTCGTGCAGCACGATTTTGTAATATTTGAAGTTTGTCAGTGAGTTGGTCACTAATGTCATCCCATACAACGCTGCAGTAATCTAAATACGGTTCAACAATTGACTGATATACACTTCTCAAGTTAGAAGTAGGAACAAATGGCTTGATCTTCTTTAGGACTCCTATACCAGAGGATACCTTTTTAGATACACTGGAAATATGAGCATCCCATGTCAAAAACTCGTCAATTTCTACACCAAGACATTTGCTACTATTTACTCTTTTAAGCGAAATTCCATTAATGGAGAGATCAAGTTCTTATGTTAGAGTCGCTACTCTTTGCCTTGACCCTACTAACATAAATTCTGTCTTTAAAACATTTAAAGTTAGTCTATTTGCTATTAGCCAATTTTGGAGAAACTGAAGATCAATATTCATATCATGTTGCAACTCAGGGATGCTACAAGCGGTGAAAGTCATATTAGTATCATCTGCGTACATTCTTATGGTAGCATAATCGGCTATAGTGGTAAGATCATTAATGCATATTAGGAACAAAAGTGGCCCAAGTATCGAGCCCTGGGGAACTCCACACCTTAGACTAGCTTTATCGGAGAATACTCCGTTTGTAAATACGATTTGAAATCTGTTTACTAAATAAGATTTAAACCATTCCAAGGCATGGCCACGAATTCCAATGTATTCTAATTTCATTAGTAAAAGTTGGTGGTCTACTGTGTCAAAGGCTTTCTTAAGATCTAAGAATAAAACTCCACTAACCAGTCCCCTATCAATATTAAAACACCATTGGTTGGTAAGATCAAGAAGAGCGGTTACTGTTGAGTGGAGAGACCTAAAGCCAGATTGACGAGAATCTAATAAATTGTTTTTAATTAGATAGTTATATATTTGTTCGTAGACTAACTTTTCCAAAACTCTGGATATAGTTGATAAGATTGATATTGGTCTGTAGTTATTTGGATCATTACGTTCACCTGCTTTAAACACAGGAGAAACTTTTGCCAGCTTCCAGTCATCCGGGTATTCTCCACGTTTTACAGAAAGATTAAATAGTTCGGTTAATTGTTTGTAGGTGACTGGAGCAGCTAGCTTAAGGACTTTATTTGAGATTTGATCCAAGCCAGTTGCTTTGGTAATATCCAATTTGGACAGTAACTTGAGAACTCTTGACGGTTGAATTTCAGCAAATTCAAACAAGGGTGGTTGTTTTCGTTTTAAGTAGTCTTCTGCATTCGTGGTCGATACAGGAAGATTTGTAACAAGACGAGGTCCAATTTCGGTGAAATGAACATTTAAGTAATTTGCAATATGTCCTGCATTTTTCAAGGTGGTATTGGTTGACGTTAAAATTTCATTAACTTCTGTAACAGCTGATTTTTCCCCATTAAATCATTGAGAACCTACCTTCCATGTGGTTTTTTGACTACCTGCACTTTCATTTAATTTATGGTGATAATATTCAGATTTTGCACACCTTATGGAATAATTTACAGTGTTTCTCGCTTTTTTGAAAGTAGACCAATCGTTTTGAGAACCCGATTTTATAGCTTTCTTTTTCAGCGAGTCTCTATTGAACATTTCTTTCTTGATTTCCGAATTAAGCCAAGGAGCTGGCTTATTTTGCACTTTTATAACTCTCTTTGGAGCGTGTTTATTGAGGACATTAAGAAAGTTGTTTTTCCAAATGTGCCATGCCTCATTAACATTAACTGAATTAGAATCAAATTGCGACAAATGAGAATTTCTTATGTCTGATAGAAATGCACTCAAGTTGAATTTCTTAAAATTTTGAGTCTCAACATATCTTGGACTGCGTCTTGGAATACCAATTTTGCGAATTGCAAAAATAAGATTATGATCGCTTATAGATAGAGAATACACACCAGAATGCACAATTCTCCGTATTGTTCGTAATAAAAAGATCAATCAGAGTGGAGGTGTTACTTGTTATTCTGGTTGGTTCACTTATCACCTGCGTCAATTGATACGCTTCGATAATATTAATGAGTCGTGTTGTGTACGAATCCCTAGAGTCTTGTAAGAGATTACAATTTAAATCGCCAGTTATGTAGATATCTGAGAAACCTAATTCAGCCTGTTTCAAAAGAGATTCAAAAACATCAAAAAGTTCGACAGGCGAATGAGGCGGTCGATACCAACAAAGGACCAAAAATGGTTTGGAATTTAGTTTGTTAATTTCTAGCGCTATTAATTCTATGGACTCGTTTTCCAGATCCCAATGTCGTCTATAATTTATGTAATTTCGGATGTAAGTGCCAACACCTCCCCCACTGCGATTTCTATCACGTATAATCAAATTATAACCCGGGAGGTGTATTAATGAATCCGAAATGGTATTGTCCAGTCTAGTCTCATTAAGGGCCAAAATATCAAATGTTTGCTTTGCCATTAAAACTGTTAGTTCATCTATGTGCCTATACAGACTAGTAATATTAAGAGAACCAATTTTAAAACCTCTAAGATTATGAATTATTTGAAAAGATGTGACTGGAGAAGAGAATACCGAATTCTCAATCTCTCTATTGATTCGGATTCAATCATTATTTATGTGGTTTCTAAAATTGCCGGCCAGCTTGTAGACCCCTTTCCGGTTAAGGTGAATTCCCCCTTTGTTTATACAGCTAGTATCGATATTTTCGTTGGAAATAAAAGTCCATCCATTTGAGCTACAAAAAAACCGAAGTGTTTTGTTAACATTTTTGACTTCAAGGTCTAAGTCGTCTTTTCTTACTATCAGGCTGGACACTGCTAATTTCGTCGACGGAGATTCTCGTTCGATGAATCTAGCCAAGTCTACTATTTTCTCACCTAGTTGTCTTGGGTCATCGGTTGAGAGATTATTTGTCCCAATGTGTAGTATAATCTCGTCTGGTGTTCGGGGTAAGAAGGGTTTTACGAAGTCGGACATATCCTCCACAGTGCAGCCGCTAAAAGATTTGGAGACAACGTGTTTCACCTTGGAAAGTTTCTTTCCTTGTATATTATGAGTCATTGAGTCTCCTAGGATTATTAACCGATTTCTTTTTGCTAGGATTTGTAGTTTGGCTTGATGATTTAACGTTGGTATCAATGTCGTTGTTTGGGTTCTTTTCTCCCTCTCGTTTTCTTTTGTTTGATGTTACTTGATTCCACCCTGAGTCTTGTTGGACAGGGTCCCCGAGGGATTCATCCGTATGCAAATTGGAGCATTTGTTTTCCTTTTCGACTTCACCGTTTAGAAGCTGGAGAGCTGTTATTAAACTCTTATTTTCGTCTTGTAGAACTTTTGCCTCTAGTCTCAAAGCATCATGACGCTTCCCAAGGTCTTGTAGCCTCTGTTTAAGGTCCTGATTTTCCATCTGGAGACTACTTTCCTCCGAAGTTTTTGATGGTGTCGTTGAATTTCTAAGTTCGGATATCTGTGATCTTAGTATGCCGATTTCATGGCAAAATTTATCGCTCAACTCGTGGATTGCAAGAGCTATTTTTTTTGCACACCCCGAATGATCTTTTTCATCCAGGTCTCCAGATCTTACATCGGCAATTTCAGTTAAGTCCCCTTCTTCGTTGTTGTTAACCTCTTGTTGCTCGTGCTCGGAGTTGGCCTCGAAGAATTTCTTTGTGAAGTCTGTAACTGGAGTTGTGTCATGTCTCTCAGCATTTGTATTTGCAATATCCAAAAGTTTCTTTGCGATAACTTCAGACTTGGACCCTGGCACGTTAAGTGTTTTCGTCCCAGGGTAAAAACTAACTGAAATGCCCTCAGCTTTCAAAGTATGAAACCCGCCATTGTTTGTTGTGTAACTCCATGTTCCCGAAATGTTCAAATCAGCGGTCACAAAAAGCTTCAGCTCTTCCATTTCACCAAGCCATTTAAACTTTACCTTATGGCCAGTCTTAGTGACCGAAAGATATCCATGTCGATCTTTATTTTGACTTGAATCGCCAGGGAGAATGGAGCAATCAACACCATGTGCGTCCGCCATAGTGCATAGTGCACCACGTGCATAGATGGATGGATGGATGGATGGATAGATGGATAGATAGATAGATGGATAGATAGATAGATGGATGGATGGATGGATGGAACTCTTTATTTAAATATGGCATTTTATCAAATTAAAATATACAGCAATATTAAATTTGGTTTACATAAAATCCGTATGCAATACAAGTTACGTATTTACTATTAAAAAGCTTAATTTCTAGAACTAGTTTTGCTGGTGCTGATAGTAATGGTCTAGCTTACTCATAAACTCTTTTAGCGAAGTTTCTTCCTTTAGGATGTTTGGCAAATCATTCCAGATTTTTGCTCTGGTAAATGCAAAGCTGTTTCTGTAAAAATCTGTGCGACTTTTGGGGAGCGCAAGATTCATTCTGAAAGATCGCAGTCCATAATCACAAAAAGAGGCGCTATGAGTAAACATTTCAGACAGGTACGGGGGAGTGATACCATTCAGTATTTTAAACATCAAAATGGCTTTCTGGCGTTTTCTCATTGTTTCTAAAGTCATCCAGCCTAATTCACAAAGAATATCACTAGATCTTTGTAAATAGGAAGCACCCGTTATTATTCGCGCTGCACGGTTTTGGAGCTTTTGCAAATTAACAATCTGTGTTTCACTTATACTATCCCAAACAATGCAACAATATGTAAAGTAGGGCTCAATTATTGAACAGTAAATGTCAGTTAGGTTTTCTGTTTTTTAAAAAAAGGTTTAACCCTTCTTAGAACACTCAAGTTGCGGGTAACCTTCTATCTTATACTTAGCATGTGGTTATCCCAAGTTAAATATTCATCAATGTCTACACCAAGGCATTTGACAGATTTAACTTTCTCCAATTCGGTGTCTAAAGCAAGAGCTATATCCTCTTGCAGGCTCGCTTCTCTTTGTCTTGATCCTACAATTATAAAATCAGTTTTTTACACATTTAGGGTAAGCCTGTTGGCTGAAAGCCAAGAGGCTATACCCTTGAGGTCCTTTGACATTTTATTCTGCAGGGCAGGGAGACTGCAGCCTGAGAATGTCAAATTCGTATCGTCAGCAAATAATCTTGCTACCCCATAATCTAAACACTTAGACTAGGTTTACACTAGAGCAGATTTTTCCGGATTCGTAAATGTTTCTGGATTCATCATTTTTAAAGTATTCGGATTAGTAGGCGTTTACACTAAAAGGATTCGGATTCCTGACCGTTTACACAGGACGACAACTCCGGGAATATTCACGAGAAAATGGTCAACAAGTTGTTTGTTGCCTCGACGACGAGAAACAAAATGTCACCTGAAAAAAGCCTAGGGGTACGTTAAGACAGTCTGAAGTTTTCTCTCCACTTGCTGATCACGCTATTGTTGCCCATCATGTTGTCCCACCAGGCATTTGTCCCGTGGTCTTATCCAGAATCATCCAGCGATCGTGCCATCGTCATTTCCGATGAAGTGAGGAGGACGTCAACATTGTTTGCGTCGCCTTTTTGGTTTCTGAGGAATATAGCACTACCCACTACAATTTAAAAGACTGCCTGGACCAGTGACAGAACAAGGAGGCTAACAGCGACCGCTATCAATGGCCATAAATACGACTACGACTTTAGATTACTTTGGATTGCTGCATCCGCCATTTTAGTTATACCGCAAACTCATAATATCGCTGGCGGAAAGGTATCCAGATTCGAGAGAAAAGCGTTTACACAGCAAAACTTTCCGGATTCCAAAGTTTACGGATTCAAAGTTCCCACTTTAGATTCCGGATTCAAAATCTCCGGGGAAGTGACCAAACCGGGATGTTTTTATTTCGTATTCGTCCTCCTGTGTGTGAACGGCAAAACCAATCCGGTACTAAAACGTTCCGGATTCATCACGAATCCGGAACAATTTCCTCTAGTGTAAACCTAGTCTTGGAGATATCATGTATATTAGAAAGAGCAGCGGACCTAAAATTGAACCTTGAGGAACACCACATGTTATGTAATCTATAGAGGAAGTGATACCATTAGCATAACATACTTGTTGTCGATTTTCTAAATATGAAGTGAACCAATTGATTGTTGCAGTCTCTACTCCATAGTATTTAAGTTTTGTAAGTAAAATAACATGGTCAACGGTATCGAAAGCTTTTTTCAAGTCCAGGAAAAGAACTCCATTAACCATGCCTTTATTAATATTAAAACACCACTCATTAGGTATATCAAGTAAGGCAGTAAGGGTTGAATGAAGAGGTCTAAATCTGGACTGGTGCATATAAAGGAAGTTATTCTCATTAACATACTTATATAACTGGTCAAATGTAAGTCTTTGAAATACTCGTGCAACTGTTGGCAATACAGAAATCGGTCTGTAATTATTTGCGTTGCTCAGATCACCCGATTTAAAAAGTGGAGACACTTTTGCTATTTTCCAATCAGATGGAAATACACCAGAGGTGATAGATAAATTAAACAACTCTGTTAAGTTCGCACAGATAACAGGAGCAGCCATTTTTAAAAATCTATTTGATATTTTTATCGATACCAGTTGCCTTGTTAATTTTTACCCTATTCAATAATTTTAGCACACTGGAGGCTTCCACCTTTTTCAAATTAAAGCTAGAACCTTTTTTAGTCAAGAATTCTGTAGGAGTAATATTATCTCCATTGCCTTGAATCTTTGAAGGTAGATTTGGACTGATCGCTGCGAAGTGTTTGTTCATGAAATCTGCGATGCCCTCAGGATTTGTAATTGTCACACCACAGTCACTTTTAAATTCATTAATCTTTGTTGCGCACGACTTTTTTCCCAAGAGATCATTAAGCACTTTCCATGTGGCCTTTTGATCACCAGATGCCTCGTTTATTCGTGACTGATAAAATCTTTTCTTAGCTAGTCTTATCTCTTTATTGGCTAAAATTCTTGAAGTTCTATAAGCCGTCCAATCCTCTAGCATACCGGTTTTGGTTGCTTTTCTTTTTAACCAATCTCGCTTAAACATCAACTGTTTAATGCTTGGATTCAACCATAGAGAAGGTTTGTTACGTATTCTTCTGGTGCGCCAAGCAGCATCTTTATCAACAACGCTAAGAAATACTTTAGTCCACGCGGCTAGCGAACGGTTCACGTCTTGAAAATTATCAATACACGGCCAAGGTGCATCAATGAGACCCTTATTGAATTTTGATTCCTCAAAATGCTTAAAATTTCTTGCTTCAACAAACCTTGGTCGACCTCTGGGAATCCCTATTTTCCTGATTGCATAAATAAAGATAGTGATCACTAATTGAAAGTGAATAAACACCCGTGTGACTCAACTTTTCTTTGCTATTGGTAATCACAACATCAATTAAGGTTTTGGAAATAGGGGCGACTCTTGTAGGTTCAGTCAACACCTGATTCATCTGAAAGCTAATCAATACATCCTCTAGTTGTGAAGTGTGATACTCCAGGGGATGTGTTAAAAAATTGCAATTCAAATCGCCAAGTAAATAAATTTCTTTATATTTTGGCTCTACTTTCTCCAAGAATAACTCAAAATACCTAAAGCATTGAGAATATAACTTTGGTGGTCGATACCAGGCAGTGAAAAGAAAAGGTTTCGAGTTAGGTTTCTGAATCTCCAAGGCGATCAACTCAAGGTTATTTGCTAAACTAAAAATACCCTTACGGTTGAGATGTAAACCACCGTTGTTTAGGCAGTCCTCTGGAATGTTATCATGCGAGATGAAGTCCAAACCTCTTTGCCTACAAACAGATTCTACAACTCGATTTATCTGATCGATAGATCCATTTAAAGATCTATCGTCATTGATGAAAGTACTATCTTGGCACCAATTCGGAAATTTTCACTTTGACACGCTTCGGGTTGTCATCCTTCACATTGTTTGTGCCGACATGTACTATAACTTTATCGGGCCTTCGCCTCAGGAGAGGTTTGACAAAGTCATTTATGTCTTCGACCTTCGCTCCAGCAAAAGAATATGACTGAACGTGGTGTTTCTTGGATAGTTTGTGCAGTTTGAGTAACTTTGTCATTGAATCTCCAACAATTAGAGCTTTCTCTTTATTTTGCGCCGCATTACCGTCGCTGTTCGCTTGTCGATTTCGATTTCTGTTTCGATTGCCTCTGTTGTCATTGCTGTTGTTATTTTCATTAAACAACTTTCGATTTTGGCCTCTTGTAACCTCCTGCCATTCCATAGTACTATCAACTTGCTGGGTGTTATTTGTCCTGTAATCGTTTACAGTCTCGTTGAAATCTTCTTTCAGAAGCCTTAACGCGGTCAAAAGACTACTTCTCTCATCTTCAAGGGTTTTTACCTTGGCAAGAAGCTCTTCGTATGAAGGAGATAACTGTGGTCTCAGCTGCATTTTTGCCTCTAGGGCATCAAATTTGCATGATAATTCTTGGATTGCAGCACTGTTCTTATCACAACAGCAATGCATTTCAGTGATTGGCAATGTACAGTGTAGTAGTACTGCCTTGCTCGCCCTGTGATAACACGTCCTCTTCATAGTCATCCACATTTCCCTCGACATCGCTGCCATCTTGATTAACATTATCGTCTACCAAATTAACAAACTCGCCTGTTTCTTCGGGAGCAAGAGAGAAAATTTTGTCTCTCATCTCTTTTTCCTTCATTCCTTGGACATTTAACGTTTTTGTACTAGGATAAAATGATAACACCATTATTAGATGTAAGCGACCAACTACCCATTAACTTCAGGTGGTCCAGAGCAAAGGTTTTAAGCAATTCAAGGCTTCCCAGCCACTTAAATTTCGTTCTGTTACGGCTTCTATCAACCTCCAAAGGGAAGCTGGTCACTCTCGAAGCACCTTCATGGGAAAAACTAGTCGAATTAACGCTGCCTTCAGGAGCACGTGTTTCGTCCGCCATGTTTAATAGATAGATAGATAGAGAGAGAGAGAGAGCTAGAGGTACGGGCACTTCTGTAACTTTTTAGGGCACTTTGGTAACTAGAAAAGGGCACGTTAGTAACATGGAAGGCACTTTGGTAACGTGCAGGCACTTGGGTAACTCTTTAAGGGCACTTTAGTAACTTTGTAGGGCACTTTGGTAACCATAAAAAGGCACTTTTGTAACCAAAAGGGCACTTTTGCAACCAAAAAGGGCATTTTGGTAACAAACAGGGAACTTTCGTAACCTTAAAGGGCACTTTGGTAACATACAGGGAGCTTGGGTGATTTTAGGTTCTAACAACCTTTTAATGGCTTCCTGTGGGTTAAATGATCAGAAAACGCACCATGCATGAAATACAGGTATGTTTTTACCGAAAGACAATAATAACTCTGCAGCTTGAATTCTTCATAGGCTACGAAAGCCAAATTCAATAGTTGCTTTATTATTCACTCAAATATTTCCCCGTTCTTAAAGGAGTTTTGCCATCTCACTCTTTGTTTTTCTGCTTACAAAAAGAACACAACCTCGTCCCCAGGTTTTCTTGGCCAATGCTTCAATAATCTGCAAGGGGCTGCGCGTTTGATGTCATATTGACGTCATGAATTCAATAATCTGGTGATGTCATTGGTTCAATATAACATCTCCACCTTCTACAATAATTGGAAAATTTGTAATTTGCAATTGAGAACCTTAGATTTTAATTTCTGTAAAGTGCTATTGAGCTTAAGGGAAATGGCACTACAAAAATAAAGTATTGCTATTATGCTGACAAGATTCTTTTCAAATTTGGTCAGCAGCAGTTGGTTATGGTGAATTATGCGTGTGGTTGTAACCTGAATCAAAAACAGGGAAATATTTTGAATGGGCATCACTGAATCCATTTTGGGTATAAGGAACTACAAACTGACCACAAGGCTTTAGATAAGGTTTTTTTGTGGAGAGAATGGGATAAAAGCTACTACCTCTGAATTTCAAGAGTGGTGCCACCTTTTGTTAAAACAGTCATCCCGGACAAATAATAGACCACGGAAGATTGCAGCCCAACAACTTTCTTCGCAAACTTTATTCTGCTACAGACACTCCAAAGGACATGAAGCAGCAAGGAAATCACAACAAACAAATGTAGCAGAGACTTCCTCCACTCAATAAACATTTTCGTGCTATACTTTCTTATGCATGTACCTGTTATGATTTTGTTACTGCTAAATATCACTGCAAAACGTCTCTACAAGTGCCTAAGCATAAATGAACTTCAAAAGTCATAAAATCTAGTATACACTGAAACATTCAATCTGAAACTATCCTTAGTAAAACTAAACTAAACATAACTATGTCACTGCAGACATGTACATGCAAAACTACGTCCTTGTTCATATAACAAAACACATTGGCAAGATTGGAATTTGTCAAAAATGCATGAACATGACATTGACTTACAATGTAAAGTTTACATCAAATTGTACGAAAGCCATGTAGAGGATATTTTCTTTACTAAAAACGCAATGCTTAAGGTGGCTGATAACAGTTTCCTGCTCCTTAATACATGTATATAACTGATACTTTGACTGTTCAGTATTACCAGCTATTTGTCAGATGATTCTACAACAAGGGCAGATATAAAGCTATCCATAGGATAAATCAGTATGCAGTGGATATGTCCACTGGATAGTACTTTATCTGATTTATCTGGTGGATAGAATCTATCCTTTAAACAACTGGGGCCTGGAAACTGCTGCCAGCCACTTTAAGACTTATACATGTAACTGAAACATGAACCAGCTGTTTAACCTGTCATAAACGTTGATATTAAAAGGTCTGCAGTAGCCATGGTAAGGAGCCACTGTAGCATTGTGAGAAACAGAACTAAAGGCTCACACAAGGGAACATGTATCCTTGATGCGTTGTATACCTTAATTCTCAATATTTTTACCCTTTGTGCAATTTCATATTTTCCTTTGTTCTGGTGTAAGGTAATGTATGTCAATACACATGAAAAAGAAAAATAACAAATTGTAACAAGGGTAACACTGAACTACAACAAATATTTTGACATTGTATGGTACACAGAATCTCAAACAACACAACACAGTGTTGAAACCTCACAACTACTCATAGTTTAAGGTTCCTCTAAACATTCTCATTACCCTATCATACTTAAGTATGATAGGGTACTGTCATATATTTGCCAGCGTTTATGATAATTATTGCACATGTAGTCTGTCATTTTCATTATGATACTGATACATGCTTTCTGGCTTGTGCAGAGTCTGCTTTCCTTGATGTGGCAGGTACCCACAATGGTTTTCACAAATTCTCATTCACAGACCAGACAAACCATTTTATGAGCAACAGAAGTGAGAATGACACATCAAGGTAAAAAAAGACTCTGCATAACCCATAAAGCATGTGTCAGTATCATAATGAAAATGACAGACTGCATGTGCAATAATTATCATAAACACTATGAAATCACTTGATGTTAGGTTAGGTTTCCCCACTGAATGAAATCTAATAACAATTCTTTAACCCTTCTTAGTTCCAAGCTTGAAATATAAATTCTCCTCACTGTTTGCCATACATCTCTGTGAATGTAAGTTCTGAAACTTGGTGATACATCAAGACAGCAGCATAAAGTTAATGATTTTCTCTATTCTTGTCAGTTTAATCTGCCTGAATATTTATTTAGTGCTGTAAGGAGAAATTAGACTATGATCACACTTGGTGAAAGGGTTAAGAATTGTTTGCAATGGGGACTAACCAAGTATAGAAACTGATTCACAAGTGGAACCAATCACAAGAGCTAATCACAAGAGTGTTTTTCAATTCTAGTACGTAGATCAAAAGTGGTAAAAGAAAACCCATGCAACACCCATTCAAGTTAACACTGCTCTGTTGTGCACTTCATTTTCTACACTATCAATACTGTTGGTGTTTTAAATCACTAGTGGCATGTTTGGTTGGCTGAATTTTGTAATGATAATAATGAGCAGAATAGTCTTGAGATATCATGTTTCAGACATTTGCTGAGTCTGTTACATGTACAGTTCAATTCAAAGGGTGCATAGAATAAAGCCTAAGTGTGTCTTGATGTTCATTCAAATTCTCTCTTTGTGCTACAAGTATAAGGCAATTTAAATGGGAATCTAACAGCTGATCAGATGTCACTTAAGGCTTTTTTTCCACACACCCCTTTCATTACATGGAACCAATCACAACTTTCATCTGATGCATAATTATTACTATCATGTCTGATAACCCTTGCTGAAATACAAAATTCAATTGAATTAACTTAACTTACATAGATCTGCACATAACATGAATATTTTGTATTTCAGATGTTTTAAATTATTGATTCCAGGATTTGTTGTGACTGGTCTATAGACCACTTTCATAAATGGCGACTAATTATAAATTCTTTTGAAAGTATTAAAATTAGCCTTACTATCCTCATTTTGAAGTTGGTAATTCACAAGAATTTTCACTCTAAAACGAGGTTAGTAAGGCTAATTTAAATGCATACAAAAGAATTTTAAATTGGCAGCCATTTATGAAAGTGGTCTATATTATCCTTATTCTGGAATAAGGTGGATAAGAGAAATATTACAAAATTTGATTTCAGTTAGCAGAAATCCCTCTTACACCTAATACTACATACAGTCATTTCCAGCTTTACAAGGCCAACCTGGTCTTGATGTCACTGGTTGGTCTGCATCTCTCTCTTTTGCCGGCGTTCATACTTTATCCGGTTAACTAGTTGTGGTAATAATAGTGTTTTCAACATTTTCTTTCCTTGGAGATCAGAAGAGAGTCTTTCAAGGATTACTTTCTTTGAGATTGGACTGTTTTGCATCATGTCTTGAAACAGACGATGTAATATTTGCACTTGCTCGTCACTGAAAAGGGCCTTTGTGGTAGTGCACAGTGTTGTTGGTGGCATGATATCACAGGATGTAGATGTATCTTCCCTGAATAATCTATTGACTCTGTCACTGAGTTCTTCCTTCTCAACTGGTAATGTGGCAGTTACATCAATCTTGGTCGCAGGATGCCTCCACTCTGCACGAATTCTGTCATAAACTCTTCTCGAATCTTCACTCTGGAGGATTTTGCTGTACTTGATCCTCTCTTTCACACAGTCCATACTGACTTTCTTTTGTTGTATTTCTCCCTCAAAGATATTGTGAATTTCTTGAATTGCCTCACTGGACCAAGGTACGTGTAATTTAGACGGAGAAATCTCTTCACTGTTTTGAAATTCTTTATCAGCTTGCTCCTCCACGCCTCTTCCCTGTAGGCCTTCTTCAGTTTGTTCTGATAGTTCCTTAGATATTTCACTAGAAGGTGTTGAGCTTCTCTTCCTCATCAGTGAATGAAGTGCCTGGGATGCTTGCACTGATGCTTGGGCCTTTTCAGTCAGGCGATAGTACTTGACAGCAGTGGCTTCTTTGTGTGCCATTAGGTCAGCTAGATTGCTTGCGGCTTCTTTCTGGTTCTTGTGGATAGCAGTAACAGCACCTTTCCTAAGCAGGGTACTGTGAATAGGCCCTGTAATCCCTGCTTTTTTCCACACTGACTTTATGGCTTTGTTGATTTGACTGGAATGCAGTTTTGTTCCATTGAAAGATGGAAATACTGGGTGGTGTTCCTCTGTTCCAACACCTGGCAACTTTGATCGCACTTCTTTAACAAAGACCTTCATCCAGTTATGTAGGGTACTTGTGAGGACCATTTGTGCAGGACCATGAATGTGGAATGTCTTGTGATCCATGACACTGATAAGAAACCCGTCATCTTCTGCAGAGGCCCTGTTGAACTCTTTTAATGTCATATTAGACAACACTCCAGCGTGGTTAGCATTATCAATGGAGATTTGAACAAGAAGGAAGTCGCGCAGGAGGGTGTACTGACTTTGTGTAATTTGCACATTGTGTGTGCCGCTTAGCTTTCCAAGCAGGATGACCGCATCTCTAGCAGTTTGACTCTTTTCAAATGCTTCAATTTTTTCCGGCGTAATCAGGTCCAGCCTGTCTTCTTCACTTTTCTCCCACATCCGTTTCTGACCCGAACGCTTGTAAGATGATGACCACCGTTGCACCTTCTCTCTCACCTGGGTCACTAACTCACTGCTAACTTCAATATCCTTTGGCCTTTCTGACAAAAGGTAACTATAGAAATGCTTCAGACTTGTAAAGTAGGACTTGATAGTTTCGGGAAGATATTTTTCTTCAGCGTGTGTTACAAACTTCCCCTTCAGAAGGGTGAGATCCAGAAGGGATTCTGCTTTTTTGTCAGTGTCAATGACAGATAAAATCCTGCTTATCTGTGATGAATGCTGCTTTGCAGTTTTGCTATCTTTCTTTCCACCATCTGGTGAGTGCAGCCACTTTGAAAATGCGAGAATAAACAAAGGATCAGTGTTGTCACCTTTAAACTTGGCTTCTTCACTTTCCACAACTTCTACATGTACATCTTCATCAGCTCCCTCCTCAACTTCCAGGTCTGAATAGAGCCTCTCTCTCTTAGGGAAAGCTGCCTCATCAGCTCCCTCCGCAACGTCCAAGTGGGAATAGGGCCTTTTTCTCTTTGACAAAGCTGCATCTTTGTTAAATTCCTCCTTTACTCTTTTTTCAACTTCCAGGACTGAATACGGCCTCTTCCTCTTTGGCAAAGCTTCCTTCAGAAGCCTTTCATACTCATCAGTTGAAGGACTAATTTCATGGACATTTTTCAAATGGGCTGGCAATCTTTTGACACATGCTGAGCATCCCATAACAGGACAAATCCTTTTCTTGTGATAGTCCTTGTGGAGTTTGGTTGCTTTATCACCAATTTGTTTTCTTTTCCTGTTACCAGCTTCTGCATTCATTTGATTTTTGAAGGTGTACTTTTTCCTTAAATTAAAATTTGTCACTGCTGACCGGGATTGCAAACGAGACCAGTGATGGACATGTACTAGATGCCTTGGAACGTGAACCACCAACTTTCTGCAGTAGAGAACTGGGCACTCTCGTTTTGCTCTTCCTTTGATGACCGGTTGCTTTTTGTCCAGTTTTTGTGCAATGTTCTGTGAATCTACATTGTCCTCTTCATCTTTTGAGTCAACATGTTCATCTGCACATGCAACATCTACAACAAGTTCATCACCACTGGACCAAATGCCTCCTGCTTCGTCAGATTCACTGTCCACTTTATGGTCTGATACAACACCTTCATCTAACTCATCCCCAGCCTCACTATTTGACAAAACATCTTCATCTTCTTCTTGTGAGTAATCATTGGAATTTTCTTCACATGGAGTTAATACAATTGAAGGCTTAAATTTACGCAGTTGACACGCTTTGGCCAGAACATCAGTCCAAGTATTCCTTAGTTCAAAGACTTTCTCACCCAGCTGGATGTAAAACAAAAAATAAAATTAACACTGCTAATACACAAACAGACAAAATTATCAAGTCAAAATTATCAAGTCAAGTCAAATTATTAAGTCAATAAGCTTCAAACACTTTTAGGTGGTTTTTAAATATTGTGATTGATGCATATGCAGGGTATTATGGTTGTGATAACTACAAACAAGTCATTCTAATAATCATCAATGAATCCATCAATGAATTTGTTTATGTGTTATCACTACTAGCTGACTATCCCTGCCAGGAACCCACAAATTTGGGACACCTAATACTCAAAATGTAAATAAATATTAAGTTATTGACAAGAAAAATACTTGAGGGTGGCTCGTAATTGAACAGTTGACCTATCTGTTCACAATGAGAATGTTCATTACCATTAAAAGTAATTGTTACAGTTAACTTATCCAGAGCAATAGGAATTTGAATAAGGTAGGTAAAGGTAAAGTCTGCATACGAGCCAAGTGGCCAGTCAGGCCGGAACATATCCCGGTTTCCCTAGCGTGAAGTGACTGAGAGTAGTTCTACTCCTCCCTGGATGGGATGCTAGTCCATCGCAGGGTTACCCCCAGTATTAACTTCGCCAGTACCCATTTATACACCTGGGTGGAGAGAGGCACTGTGACAGTAAAGTGTCTTGCCCAAGAACACAACACAATGTCTCCGGTCAGGGCTCAAACCCGGACCACTCGATCCAGACACGAGTGCATTAGCCATGAGGCCACCGCATCTCCAACAAATAGAGAGATTAATGATGGTGGCAAGACAAAGTGGAGTCCAATTCGGTCTCTAATCATGAAAGTGATTAACAAAAACAGAAGACCATGAAGTGGGAGTCTGACTTGTTAACCCTTTAACTCCCAAAAGTAACAAACATATAAATTCTCCTTACAATCTGAATACAATATCACACAGATAGGTAGTGAGAATCTAAGAAAACTATTAACTCGGAATAGTGTCTTGACATAACACCAAATTCTCAAGAAAAGCCATCAAAGCTTAGTATGATCACTGGTTGGGAGAATCAACTTTCAGATCTTGGGAGTGAAAGGGTTAATAACTAATGTGATTACAGACTGACTTGGATGACACAATGTCCTGTTACCAATTAATCATAACCATTACCATTTCCCACAAAAATAAAAGCTTCATTTGACAAAGGAAATATCATAATTTGAGAGGAGTTTTCAAAATGACTGTTAAGTTTCTTTCAATAGTCACCAGAGACTAAACCTCCATAATTTTACGAAGTCAGTGTTTTAAATTGGTTACTATAGTGATTGTATTCGATGTTGTGATATGTGGATTAAAAATGTCCGATTACAAGTGTCAGAGTACAGCCAACCCTCTGATTACAATGCTAGCTGTAAATTACAACTTTGTAGATTATTTAGTGGAAAATACAGCTGTTTATCTACCAATCACATTTGAGGAAATTGTAATTGTTATGATTAGTGATGGTAAAAGGACTGAGTGGAGTGCATTTCGCTCTGTAATCATATCAGTGATTAACAAAATTGGACGACTGCAAAGCGGGAGTCTGAGTTGTTAATCATGAGTATGATTACAGACTGAATTTGATGGCACAATGTCCTGTTGCCAATAAATCATAACATTTACAATTTCCCACAACAGTAATTAGAGCAAAATACAGCAGTTTATGTAC
>CM042749.1:22366000-22376759 GCA_022496165.2 Catalaphyllia jardinei
TGTTTTCGTTGACTGAGAAATCCATTATGTCAAAAATGGATCGAATCGTTTCGCCTATAAAACGATCTTTGACATAACGTGTTTGATTGTGGTGAATAATGTAGGGTAAAACATTTTTCATTCTTGAAGCAATTACTTTGGACATAATTTTCGCATCTACATTCACAAGGGATATTGGACGCCAGTTTTCAAGGAGGGAGCGATCTTTTCCTTTTTTCTCAATCAAAGTAATAACAGCCTGTTTTTGTGAGCGTGACATCTCGCCCTTTTCAAAGCATTCATTTGCACATCTAACAAAGCTCTCACTGATTAATGACCAGAATTTTCTATAAAATTCAATAGGAATGCCATCATTGCCTGGGGTTTTATTATTCTGAAAATTATCAAGAATACGAAAACATTCTTCAGAAGAAATTTTAACTTCACACAAAGTTTTCTGTTCTTCCGAAAGTTTAGGAATGTTCAAGCTATTCAGAAAAGAGGACAATCGCAAAGCAGTATCCGGACCATTTATACTACTCTTGTATAATTTGTTGTAAAAACTTTCTTGCTCTTTTAACATCTTCAGAGGATCTGTTGTGATTACATTATTTATGAGTAGCTTTCGTTTGTGTTTTTTAACATGATTCCTTTTTTCTAAATTTAAAAAATATTTACTGCTTTTCTCTCCATGTTCATGCCACCGAGCACGGGCGCGTACAATGACACCTTTTGTTTTCACTTCTAAAAAATTTTCTAGCCTCTCTCGAGCTTCATTATAGTAAGTCGCATTTAAATCACTTGGATTGTTTTCAAAAGCACTTTTTGCCTCATTTAATCCATTTTCAAGATTACTTTCCTTTTGGTTTCTTTCCCTCGCTTTTCTTTGTGAATACTGAACAGCATGTGCTCTTATACTATATTTAAGCCAATCCCAGACATTGCGGTCATCTGACAATTCTTTTCGTCCATCCGTTATCCATATGGGGATCATTTCGGTTACATTGTTTACATATTCTTCATCATCGAGTAAGGAACAATTCATTTTCCAGATCCCAGGGCCTTTGAGTTCACTCTCTAACTTTCCGAATTCTAAGGATATTGCATCATGATCTGTTTGGACCGCAGAGACTATTTCAGTTGATCCAACAAAGTCGCTTAAATTATTTGATATCAACCAGTAGTCCAACGGACAGAAAACCCTTGGAGATTTTTGACTCCATGTGAAGCTTTTTGAGTCCGGGTGTTTGATTCTCCAAATATCCACTAGGTCTAATTTACTTTGAAAGCTATCAAAACAAGAGGTGACTAGTTTTCTTTTGGTAAGTATCCCACCTTTTTTATCAAGTAGCGGGTTAAGTGGACAATTTAAGTCTCCTCCTAAAATAGTATTATCTTCAGAATCTAGGTTTTCGTTTGTCAAGATTAAGATTAATTATCCAAAAACTTCACCAAGTCCTTGTCTTTGTTTGGTGCATATACATTTATCAGTACATAGGTTTTCTCTTGGATTGAGCATTGAGAATAATGTAGCGCCCCAGTGGATTTTAAATCTTACGATGGATGGTGCAATCAACCCTGTTTTTTTATCAAAATTGCAACACCACGTGAGTTAGAACTACCGTGGCAAGCTATTATTTCTGCGCCCCATTCATTTTTCCATTGATTCTCTGTTGCTATGGTGGAATGTGTTTCTTGTAGAAATACAAAGTCGGCATTACATTTTCGGCACCAGAGGAAGATGGTTCTTCTTTTCCGGAAATTACTCAAACCTCTTACATTTAGTGAGATTAACTTGAAAATAATTGATCAATCCAATTCACTGTGTGGCAGTGGAATTGCAGAAATAACAAACAATAGGAGAAATCAGAAGTGTAAATGAGCATAAAATGGGGTTTTGGTTGCATAATAGAAACGTGTTTAAAACACAAAATATGGATACCAGTTACACATAAATTAAATACAGTAGAAAAATAAACAAAATCAATAAAAAGGTCATAAAAACAAACTTCACTGCCCTTGAAAAGGAAAAGGGATACGAGGACACACAGTGCACCACAGATACGAAACACTAACATATTCTTCCACATTTGGGATGCCAATGGGAATAGGTTAAGAAGGTACTAACCTTTCTTAATCTCTTTATCAACAGAGTGAATTAAACTTCTGTTGACCAAAAACTGTTTGTAGTTATCTCGAAACCTCCGCTGTAAAGTGTGCGATCACTATAGCATGTAATTTGTTATTAATCAGAGTTGGTTTTAGCTTTCTGTCAATAATTTTTGTTTTGTTAGTTATCTTTAAGATCCTGAGGGACATTTGTTACATTATACTTTTGCTCTCCAATGTGGAGAAACCTACCGACCACTTTTGCTTGAAGACCTTGTTCTTTCGCTTTAAACATTGCCCTTATTAGTTTTCTCCGTTCTTCTTGTATTGCCTTTGCATAATCAGGAGTGATGTAAGCGTCACGATACCTTCTGCTCTCTTTAAGCGCTTGTTTTCTGCTAAAAACATGGTCCCTGTCTTCTCGGCAGACAAAGCGGGCAATTATAGGGCGATTTCTGTTCTCTTTTCGCCTACCAATACAATGGACTGCTTGAAATCGGATGTCCGTTGTATCCATTTGTAGCTCCTTCTCCAAGATGTCGAGAATAACTTGTTTCGACGATTGAGTCGCACCTTCATCGTTTGCCTCGGGGATGTTGTGGAATTTTAAGTTCTCACGCCTAGTGCAATCTTCGAGTTTGATGATCTTTTCCCTCTCTTCTTTGAGTTCTGCTTTGGTCTTCATTAACAGCGAACGCAGTCCTTCCACCTCCTGTTCCTGTGCATTTTTGGTGTCTTTGAGAGCCTTTGTCTCTTCCTACAGATCTTCCACAGTAGCCCATAGATCTTCGACACTTTTTTCTACGCTTTTAACATTCTCTTTTACTGAATCTATTTCATGTTTCATCTCTTGTCTAATAGTTTCTGTCAAGTTCTGGATTAAATCCTTTAACGAACTTATCTCAACAGCTTCTTTGGACATTTTAACTTTCTTTAATTTGGTTGGCGTTTGCTGATCTTTTCTTACCTTATTTTATTTCACGTTACCTTTGCTTTGACATTCTCTGCATAAAATCTTTTTGACTGATGGAACAACTAAGGCAAGCAAATAATCGGGAAGCTTACATGCATCGAGCGTCTCAAGCATCATGGGACGTGTCAAGACACGGCAGTTGGTAAGGTCTAGACAGTTAACATGACAACTGGACGAAAATTGTGGTGTTCTTGCTCGCAAAGCTCGCTTGATCAAAATAACAGCTGTGCTTACTAACAAGAGTCCGGAGAATTATGTATATCACTTACACGCGGGGCTAAACGTGGCTGCATGGAGGAAAATTATAAAACTCGCTGAGTTTATTTTTTTTAAAATATAAAACAAAACAAAATCGCGCCAGTCCCTGGAGGGTGTCATCCAGTTACCAGCTGGACTCATTGTGGCCGGGAACTATTCACAATATATGCTGCGGTATGTACAATTAAGATATTTACAATTCTTTATACAAGTCGTTTTTACAATAAATAAAAATACTTAAGATATTCATATGAAACAATTCTATATACAATGGTATTTTACAAAAGTTCAGCTTGGCTGAACAAATTCAGAAATTTGAACCTCAGAAATTTGAACTTTAGAAGTTTCAACTTGAAAAATTTGAACTTCCGAAATTTGAACTGCAACAAGCATCTCCCTCATCCTCTTCACAGGCAGACTTTGACGGGAGGTGGTGGTCTCCTTCATCCTGCAGAGACAGACTTTCACAGGAGATGCTAGATTGCTCAACTCCAACTCTGTCATAATGCAACCGACATATCAACAGTCTTACTCACTTTGCTCGCTTACAGAAGATGTTCTTGACCTTCTCGTAGCAGTGGCTTTTTCCCTCCATTACCAACAGATGCCCGAGGACGTTGTCGGCATTGAGCAATGAAGCTATGTCGCTCATGCGGGGCATTTTGTCTGCATTCCTCATTCGCTCCTCTACGGTGGCCGCTGAGTAGGGATTCCACGTTCTGCGCAACCCAGAGGCAGATGAGTGGGACACAGGGTCAAAGGCATATGGGTCGGGGGCATCCCCAGTATCCCCTGTTAATATGGTCTGGCGGACAACATTTGTTTTATACCTGACAAAGTCGCAGGCCTTCTTTGATTTCTGTTGGTCGACTATTAGTTTTTTAGGTGATTATCAGCTCGGCAGATCGCCTTTACCTCGTCTGTGATTAGGACCTCTCCCTTCTGAATGTGGTGGTCAAATACACAAAGAAGTACCGCCTTGTCATCATTGGACAATTGGGCTTCCTTTTCTTCTGGCGCTGGCTGTGGAAGGGGAGATGATAGAGCTTCGTCACAGAATTGGTCAGCTGTTTCTGCTTCTTGCTTGCTTTCTCCCTCGACACTTTTTTCTTTAGGCATCCAAATGTGGTCGTCTAGTTCATCTAGCTTCCCAGAAATAATGCTCTTCATTAATTCATGTGCTCTGCTGCTTCTCTCAGCATTTACTTTAATGGCATAGTTAGAGTCTGCCGTTGACTCTTTGTGCTTCATGTGAGCATTAATAAGTCGTTTCTTTTTTGGTGATAGCTCTTGCGCCACACTTGAGTAAAGTTTTCTTATGGTAGTTTCTGATACCCGAATATCCTCTCTAACACCGGCAGCCTGAAACATCTCCTTGACCCTTCTGCCAATTGTTCCCTTTCGGAATGCCTGACCATCATCTTTGACGAATAGTTCTTGGACACCAGGAGCCACAAACTGGGGACGGATGTACTCCACATAGAGTTTGACATAGCTATAGAGATAGTTATCCATAACTGGTTCAGCGGAACCTTGATGACAGGTTGTCTTATGTTCGTCAACAAGAAGGGACCACTTCTGTGTCGATTCTGTGTACACTGCTCTGTGGAAACGATCAACTTTTGCTGTTTCTAATGGCCCAGGACGTGACGCGTTTTCGCATAAAGTTGTGAACAGAAGGAAATCTCTGACGGCTACAAATTCATTTTTCGTCAGCAACCAGAAATTGATGGCTTCTCCGAGTAGTTTTGCTGCCCTCTTGGCAACCTCTGAGTCTTGGAACTAGTGGACGTTCTCCGGTGTCAATTTGGCATATGCTTCCTCAACCTTTCTTGTTGTTGCCTGTGTGGCTGTTCGCCGATGTATGGTGGTGCGATAGTCAGGTAGGCGAGTTTGAACTTGGAAAAGTATTCTAAGCTGCGAAGGTAAACCTTCAGAGTTTCGCCTTTGAGCTCTTTGTTTTTCAGTCGAGGCCCAGCAAAAACATCCCATATTTCAAGGGAGTCTTTCCATACTAGGTCTCTCCTGACCTTGGTTGTTGGTTAGGGTTTAGCTGGCTTTGTTGATGTTGGCCGATGTTGGCCGATGCTGCTACTGTCATCTGCAGCTTCTTTCTTGCTTTCTAGGCTTTTAGGGTCTTTGCAGGCCTAGGTCGCTGGTTTGGGTTTAGCTGCCTGGGTTGATGTGGACCGCCTTGTCCTTTGGCCTGAGAGTCTGGTAAACCTTTTCCGAGCCTCTGCTATCTTAGCAGGATTGACAATCTTGTGATATCTCCTTAAGCGCTGCGCCACCCTAGAGACTATCTTATGGCAGCCCGGGAGGCCACACTGGTAGAGGTGTTCATGTTTATTGGTGATTGTTGTCTTCTCTCCTCTCTTTCATTTTTCCTTCACATCTGCTCAGTAGACCAGCCTCATTTGCAAATCTTTACTTGTCACAATGTCTCCATGAACGGACTGGAGGTGGCGGTTTAAGTGGACACCAAAGAAATCGCAGTTAGCTTAGTTCACTCTTTGTTATCATCTTGTACATGTAGCTTGCATGAGCCACGTTAGCCTTCGCGCATTCCTCTAACATTGGAAAATTAAGAGCCTTGCACCAGTAGGAGGTTCATCCTTGTTATTCTGGACTCTTCTGGAGCTATCTTCATGGGACGAAGGCTAAGCTCCTTCTCAGCCTCCTGATCCCCCGCTATGACCTGGCTGAGAAGTTCCTTAATTCTGTCATACCCCTCTGCCATGGTGAGGCTTTAAAATTTTGAGCTTGTATCTTCACCTTTAGAGCTGTGAACAGAAATTGCTTAGCCTATATCCTCTAAGAGGGACCTGAAGCTCTAGTAACGAGTTCCCATGTAATATGTTACAACACATATGTGAAAACAAGGTGAACACTTTACCTGCCTGTATCTCTAACACAATGTAATCTTACATTTTGTCCTCTCGTCAGTAGTTAGGTGGTAAATGTAAATTTTTAACCTTAAAATATAAAGTAAAATGGTTAAATCCTCTTGGAGATACGTTATAAACACTTTATCAGTTTTTGGAGTTATGGTACTTGCAGATATTCTAGTGCAGAGTTATACCAACAACCTTAACACATAACTCTTGACGAATCGCATTGATCTTCCAAATTTGAAGTCGAACAGTTAAATCCTCTAGGAGTTAAAAGCAGTTGAGGTTTTCCCTCGATCTCACGTCACAAACCGCTGGAACCGCATGCACGTACCCAATATCAAGGGCTATCTGAAGGTACAACTTGCTGGCCAAATGGTTAAAACCTCACACAGGTATTAAGGTGTAAAGTTTTGATACAAATGACGTCATAAGTAATTAACAGAGCAACCGATTTCAAAAGAATTAACACCCAATGGTAGCTCACAACATAAACAAGCATAATGTACCATCAAAATGTCAATAAGAGGCCCTCAAGCCCTAAGGGCGAGTTCCTCAAACAGCAAAACAGTCAAGAGAGCACCCTTAAACTTTGCGCAGAAGCAAACGTTTTCTGCGGGAAGAAAATGTGCAAGGCATCTGCCTGGACACCTTAGACAAGTCTTGTGATAGTTGGATTGCCTCTGTTTAGTGTTTTAAGGGTGCAAAGAAACAAAAAATACGGAGCTAAAAAAGTGCGTACTCACCACTTCGAAGCTCTTGAGTATACCAACGTCATATAGTATGCACTGAAAAGTACATCATGACAAGTAAATACAAACAATGGGCCGTTTTCTGCGCAGTTTTCACCAATGAGGTCCAGATGACATATGCTATGTAGCTCGTTTGCATTTTCTAGTTTACAGGTTTATTTTTGTGTCAAAGTTTGAGCCCAAATATCTTGCGTGATTTAATAGCTGCAAGATTGCAAAAGATATCATTCTGTAGCCCTTTGAATAGAGGGAAGGTTATGAAGTAACTTTGTTGAATAATTTTTAACTTTTTAAAAAAATATATCTATACATTTCAGATGCGGATGGCCACCATCTTGGATTTCCTTCCAAGGGATAAGGATAGGAATTTTTAAGGTGTTTAGAGGTCTTTCTTGTCATATTTAGATATATATAATGAGTTCCTTCCAAGTCATAAATTATTGTAGTACTCCAATTCAAGTTAAGTTTTGACTACTTATAATTTAGTTTCTAAGTAATCTGATTATATGAAAAGATTTGCAAAGGATTAAACTTTATTCTAAAAAAATGGAAGTGTAAGCAAAAAAATTGACTGAGTTATGGCCTCCTGAAAATCAGCAAAAAATCAAGTTTGGTCTGTGCCCATCCTACATTTTTTTCAGAAAAAAATTTACCAAAACTTCACCTTTTAACAATAGGCTGCCAAACTTTTTTTTATGGCTATTCTACATCCTAGGGCACCTGCCAACGCATTGTTAACAGCTGACCCTAACAATAAAGGGGTGCTCTTGGTGTATGCGCACTTAACCAAAATAGGTTAGAATGTTGATTTCACTTAAAAACAAGCAAGATCTTCATTTCACGCAGCGCGTAAGCTCAAAAACGTAGAGTTCAGGTCAAATATAGGTTAGGATGTTGATTTCATGTTAAGGCCTGAGGGCAAGGCTCTTGATTACACTTAAAAACAGCAAAATCTTCATTTCATGCAGCGCGTATGCTCAAAAACGTCGATTTCAGGTCAAAATAGATTAGAATGTTGATTTCACTTTAACGCGTGGGAACAAGGGTGTTGATTTTACTTAGAAAACAACGAAATGTTAACTTCCTGCGACGTATAGGCTCAAAAATGTAGGGCTGACAGATTAACACATTAACCCTTCTGTGCAACGTACTGGTCTCCATACATCTACATGGCTGCTGATCCCAGAAGTTTGACACTACAAATCATGCCAATTTCAAATAAAATCAATGCAACCTGGATCACAGATCTATGTTTCAAGATCGCGTCTTGTTGGCCATTATTATGTTGAAATAAAAAAGGAAAAACCAAGCTCTGAAATTAGTTTAAGTGTGAGTCTTGTCTTGTCTTGTCTTGTCTTGTCTTGCCTTGTCTTGCCCTGCAGAACGTGATCGCAATGCATGCCGAGAAGGTTCTTTTACACCTCATGCATGGGTAAACATGGCCTACGATACAAGACAAATTTTAGAAGTCTAAAAGCAGTTCTCACTTTCCAAACTTTGATGCCAGCAATGCTTGGCAAATGGACCACAACTCATGACAAGGTTTTTTTCTTGGGCAAGAACTGTTCTTGGACTTTGCTGCCTGGATCGACCTGACTTCAAATGCTGATAAGTGGCTTATCAGTTGCGTTGGAAGTTACAGAACACATTTTGCTTCTTTAAAATGTGTTGGTGACTTACGGGTTTATTAAGGCTTTATAATGCCTCTCAACCACCAGGCAGGCTACAAGGTACTTAAAAACAATGCTTAAGATATTCGTCGAAAGAGCTGTAATACATCACTTCTCTTTGCTTTGACGCTTGATCGAAATTCTTGTGTTGTGTTTCACATCACAATAACCTCTCTAAAAACTCTCCCCAGATTCCAGCTTCATTCAGAATTTTTTTAAATAAATATCTTGATTTTTGAAGAAAAGAAACAACGAAAAAAAGTTTGAGCGACCTCGTATCGAGCCAGTGTCACAGCAAAACAATTTCGAATCTGGCCCGTCTAGCCAGCACCTTATCTACTTGCGCCAACGAAGCCTCAGTAAGAGATTAAGGTATTATAGTGACTTCATCCTTAAGCGAAACAAAAGGTTTCTTTTGTTTTTCGTTTAACAATAGATTTCCAAAAGAGGCTGCTTGGAAAACTGAGGGTTGTTTGCATACGGTTTTATCCGAAAAGGAAGAGCAAACCAACGAAAAAAATACAGGGTGTTGTTTTTCTGTTCAATTGAAAACGGCATTCAAAATTTCAGGCGCTTTTGCAGAAGAAAAGAAGAACAGTTAAGATCATCATTTAGCATGGTTTTGCACTCAGCCCTTCAGTTGTTACCCAAGTAAATTGTTTTCTTTATTTGTTTCTCAGGTGCGGGTGAAAGTTTGTGTGCATGGGAAACATTCGTAAACAATCAAATCCTCAACTGTAAATCATAGATTTCTTAAAATCTCTTTTTTATTATGACCTCTTGCATGAAAACATACACCCATAAGTATCTGTCTGAATGGCTAAAAGTCTTTCGCTTGCTGTTTGTCAGTGTCATGCTAACCGATCGTAGAATACAGTTCTGTAATAATTATTGTATTGAGGAACATCTTAAGGGTCAACTTACCTCACATTGATTATTGGTTACTTTTGCTCCTTTTGCACTTTGGTCTGAATGGGTTCCACAATTCTTCTCTCATCTTCGCCCGTTTCCTGCTGATCAAATAGGTTGCTGTTTGCAGGAGATACATGTACAGTGAAAGATCTTTCCTGCTGGTTCAGCTTGTTTTCATTTTCCAAAAAGAATTTAAATAAGCGAGGCCTTGCCTTATTTAAAACACGAAGTCAGGAACTCAGTTAACCTCAAAACAACCCAAGATAGACAGCACAATTAACTTACCATCTAATGCAATTACCACTGCAGCTAGGACTTTGCCGGTACAACATTCAAAATAAATCTCACCACATTCTCAACAGTTTCTGCTGAAAATGTGCTACTAGGTAACCTCTTCTTGTTTCTGTGGGAATGCAAAGTCAGTCCATTTTTCTTGTAATGTTTTACCAGGCTACAAAACTTTGTTTGGATGATGCAGTGTAAAAATAGAAATGCTTCCTTGCAAATTCTTTTTCCATTGAGATAGAAACTCATTCGTATTCGCTCACATTCTTTTCTGATCTAGTTCTGCATGCCTGTCCACCTTCACAAAATTTACAGTTGCAGGTATCAGAGATACATTTTTCAACCTTGGCTTTCTCCAACAAGTCGGTATCTACAAAATCGATGCAACGGTGGGTTTCACCATCATTTTCACTTTCTGATACCACATACATTTGTTCCCATTGTTAATGTGCTTTGTTATATTCCCACAAGGTAATAGTGCAATGTAACTCCTTACTCAATTGTCAAACATAACCAATGTAGAATAATGGCTGACTATTGCCTAATTTTCTGGTTTTCACATGTCTTCATTCTAGAAACCAATATCTGAAAACTGCCATTGTATATTAAACTCTAAAGTAAGACTAGCATATGAAGTCATGCTGAATACACAAAGAACATGATAGAAATATCTCCACTAGAAATTCAGTGTTGCTGTTTTTAACTGTTGTTAACTATTATTCTCAACTATTGGTATTAAAAACTAAATCAATCAAGGTAAACCCCATCATTTTGGCTCTGTAATTTTGGACTCTGTAGTTTTCTGGCATGGTGATTCAATTTGCTCACAAAAAGCCCAACACCCAAGGATTATGTCCTCATCTCCGAGGGTCATGAGTCTCGCACTAGGGAACTTAAGCATCGACGACGAACTGGACGACGACGACGTTT
>CM042749.1:22376859-22391859 GCA_022496165.2 Catalaphyllia jardinei
ATTCCTGCTCATAGAGGGTGAACATCTTCTCACAATAACTCCAACAGCTTTAAAGCTAATACCTTGTAACTGCACAAGCAACAAGATATATAAATGGAAATTACTTGGACTATGGGGCATGGAAATCGTAGCTATGTAAGTTAAATTCTCCTCTTGTCGCAATTTCTAGCGAATTTTATCAATTGTGGCACTTTAAATACCCGGATTAACAGCAAGACATGCCTGCAGAAAATTGATTGTCCTGTCAAAAATACACCAGCTACAAACCTGTAATTTGCAGAAAATACTGCTTAGTGATTGGGCTATAACATATCTAAGTTTCAAATTTTTTTCTTGAATGTAACGAACAAAATAAGTCTTTCGATTTTGAAATGTCAACTTTTGGCCTTTTTCTGAAACGGTAAACTTGAACGTAGATGAAAATTCATATCATTACAACCCGTCTGCCTGTAATCTCTACAAAACAGTATCTAAAATGTACGGGGTGGGAGGGGGAATATACCAGCATTTATTAGGCTTCCATCTATCCACTCATTGCCGGCAAAATTGGGTTTTACTCTTCTTAGATACCGTTTTCAGTGTAAAAAGGCCCTTAAAATGCAAATGAATTATCCTGTCAAAGTCAAACTCCGTCAAAACATGTAATATACTTTGCTAGAGTCGCACAAAGTGTGCCATGAAAAAGCGCGTTATTTTCTGCAAGTTTTTTTAGAGAGACAAAAATGTTACTGAAGTGCCACACTTTTCATCTAGAGAGAGAGACAGAGAGAGAGAGAGAGGTATCTATCTCTCTCTCTCTCTCTCTCCCTCTCTCTCTCTCTCTCTCTCTCTCTCTCTCTCTAGATAGATGGCTTTATTTGTTGACGCAGGTTGGTAAATTGGCAGCCAATGGCTGATGTGGACCTGTCTATCTAATTACAATACCAAACATACTAAGGTATAAAATACAAATAAAGCTAGTCAATAAATAATTACATAAAAAGCTGAGTATGTCTCTTACGTATGGATAATTATAATAAAATAAGTAGGAAATAAGGTAAAATCAAAAACATTAAAAATCTTTGTTCTTGTTTGTGCTCAAACATGACTCTTTATCAAAACTTAATTTATCTAATAATGCCGGGTCTTTTTTGATCTCTTGTTTAAAGCTTGCCCAGCTGTCTATAGGTTTATGACTCTGGTAGGATATTCTAATTTTTAAAGGAATCGTTGGAAAAGACTAAATATTGGCAGAGAAATTGTGGTTTCATGTTTTTGCCAGAAGTAAACTTTTACCTCTTGATTGTCTTCTGATGTTATGCAATCAACGGAGATGACTTTCGTGGGATTATGCAGATGTGAAGTTGATCAGCCACGAAGCATCTTACTTGGTGTAATTCCTTCAGGTATGAATAAACCTGGACCATGGAATTGTCAATGGAACTGTTCGAAGAAGCGAACTAAAAATGCAAATACAGCGATGAGCAAACAAGTGAAAGTTGGCCAAAAGTTGAAGCCACACCTATGATATCAAGTCTGCAAGAGATAGAGTCGCAAAGTGAGAAAGGTGCTGTAATGATGGTACATGTTCTTTCTGGCTGGTTTGCCTCTTCCTATCTGATTCAACATGCTATTCTCCAACAACGTCTAGGGCTGATTGAAGATTGCACTCGTAAATTTAACGGAAGTAAACTTTCCAAGTGCTCATTTTCTCAGTTATCTGATCTGTGCAGTAAGTTTAATCTTAAGGAGAGAAGGTCAATCATATCGAAAGCCTTGCTGAGATCTAAAAACACTGCTCCAGTAAGATTTCCTTCATTGATATTTTTCAAAATATAGTCTGAAACATCAGGCAGGGCTGTACTGGTTTAATGACCAGGTCAGAATCCTGATTGGAACTGAGATAAACCCATTGACGCCTGAATGAAATTGCCCGCGACCCACCCCTTATTCCCTGGCGTTTTTTTAGAGTATTTCAGAGCGAGCAAAAGCACAAAAATAAACCATATGCGCAGTAATCACAGACACAAGATCAGGTTTCAAGTCGTTTATTTAGAGTCGAATGAATGAAGGGCCAAAATATTCAAAAATATTAACAAAAAGACCTCAACTTGATATGTAAAACTAATAAGAAAGCAAGAAATTATAATATTTGTTTACCGCGTGGCAAAATGTCCAATGAAAGCCAAGAAAATTGAATATGCAAAAATGATTTAATTATTGACTTCAGACGACAAAACGAAACCAAATACAACAGAATTTCAAGTGAAGTATGATCCTCGCAGTAAATTTTCCAATTTAAGCAATCGGAAAGAAGAAGCCTGAAAAAAAATCAGGGCTTCAACGGGATTCGAAACATGACCTCCGCGATACCGATGCGATGCGGTTATAGATGCAAGTGAAGTATGATCCGCGCAGTAAATTTTCCAATTAAGTAAATTTTCCAATTTAAGCAATTGGAAAGAAGAAGCCTGAAAAAAAAAAATCAGGGCTTCAAAGGGATTCGAACTCATGACCTCCGCGATACCGGTGCGATGCTCTACCAACTGAGCTATGAAGCCACACATTGGGAGCAAGGTCAATTTAGTGAGTTCATATCTCCCGTAAGGAGTGAAATGATGTAAAGTGTATATGAAATAATTCATATTTGAACTGCGGTTATACTGCGAGGATCATACTTTACTTGCATCTATAACCGCAGTTCAAATATGAATTATTTCATATACACTTTCATCATTTGTAACCCTAAATGTTGTATTATCAAATTTGAGAGTGATAGGATACTCATTATTATTAGCACCATCTTTGACAATCTTCGTTATATCCTTGATGTATGTATCAAAGTCAGTATAGTTCCAGACTCCTGCTGGGAAAGTGATGTTGTGAAATGCTGAACCATTATCAGAGCTGTACTTTATTAGTTGATTGTTGTGTGATGAATTTACATTAAACCATGTGAATGACATGTTAATGATTCGTTTTAAACCAACTACATATTGAGAATTGCTATCCAATATTATAGGCCTGTTGAATTTAGTTATAAAATTCTGAGGAGTGTTGTTTCCTTGATCTTTGATGCTGTATGATGATAAAACAATCTCGCGATCCATATATACAATAACTTACACAATTATACTATGAAATATTGATTATACAATTTATTATACTGCGGTCTATTGATTGTTGACATTCTCAATAATGTGTCCAGTATACTAACTCCTGTATTTCTCATCTTAATTGATGTGTTGCCTGCAACGGTTTCACCAATGATCAATTCTAATTTCTTGAGAAGTTGTTTTGGATCGTTGAAAAACATAACATTTCCACCTCTCTGTCTTCTTCCTCGGCCTCTAATCCCAGAACCTTTTATTGTTTTCAGTTTATTCTTATGATGGGTAATGTATTCATTCAATACAGCTCTTGCATTGTTTAACCGTTTGTTTAACAACTGCCTCTCAGCTTCCGACATTTCCCCCCTATTGTATCTTTTTGTAACACCTGACTTTTTGTAACACCTAACCTCTAAGCTGATTCCTCTTAAATTGCGCATTCTTTAATATTTTATTTAGACATAGTTCGCTTTTTCTGGGTGTCATTTCCGGCTGATTGAGAACCTTGTTAACACTCTCATAGTTCGTTAGATCTAATTCCTCCAACATTTCTCTATTTATATCTTCATCAACTATTGTATAATCAACTTCTTCATCCTCATCGTATTCAGGTGGTTGCTCCAGTTCGGTTGACTGCTCCGGAAAATATTTGGGATCGACATATATCTCCTTCTTCCCTTCCAAAAAATCCTTCAACGATTCTTCATATGTTGGCAGTTTTGGTACTATTTGTTTCTCTTGCTGTGGTGGTATAGGTTGTTCATCGAAAAGATCACCCAAATTCCTGTCTTCAACTTCATCCTCAATATCAACACCATAATTTGGAACTTCCCCTTTCTTTGGTGGTCTTTTTCTCTTTTGAGGCATCCTTAAATCCAAATTACTGTCAATTACATTATCTAATTTACTTTTCACTGGTTTGAATACCTTCGCAAATGACTCTTGGTTTGTCTGTTGTGTGATTAGATCATGGACATAATTGATTTTATTCCCTAATTTTGTTTAACTTTTTGCAAGTTCTTTCCATTTAAGCAAACTCATTTTTGTTATATTATTACTTTACATAAAAATGACAAATCAAATATAAAAAACAATGTTGAACATCGTGTTGAACACCATGTTGAACACCATGTTAAACACCATGTTGAAATAATATACCAATATAATATAATGAGAATACCGAATTATGATGTTGAAGACGATGTGGTCTCAAACTTTAGACAACTATATGATTTCATGCCTCATCAATGTTTTCGGATGCTGATTTGCGGTCCAAGTGGTTCAGGGAAAACAAACACATTAATGCATATGATCTACAATCTGCTTTATTTTGATAAAGTTTATCTGTATGCAAAAAATTTAGAACAATCTAAGTATCAGAATCTCATGGATGTCTATCAGCCGATAAGTGATGAGGTTGGTTATGATGTTATTGAAGCAAGAAATGATGAAATTATTCCAGTTCAAGATCTTGACTCTGACTCACAAAAAATCGTCATTTTTGATGATTATGTATGTGATAAAAACCAAAAACCATTAATCGACTACTTTATACGAGGTCAGCATAAAAATTGTAGTGTGATTTATCTGAGTCAAAGTTACTATAAGACGCCAAAAGACATCAGATTGAATTGTTCTCACTTCTCCATTTATGAGTTTCCAAGTGCTAATGAGAAGAGTTTAATTTGCCGTGAAAACAGTATTTTAAAAGAATCATATGAAAAAGCAACCAAAGAACCATATTCCTTTGTTTATATCGATAAGCCGCGAAAATTCACCACCAAAAATTTCAATGAAAAAATATAATCTATTAATATAAATGAGTTGTTCAAACGGACTTTTACCTTCATCATCATCAGCCATTGGTAAACGTGGACTACCTGGGTTACCAGCTGTCGGATTCAAGTTAACAGATGATGGTAATTATGATATTGAAGGGAAGCGATTAACCAATATTGGTGAGTCTACTGGCGACAGTGATGCAGTCAGTTTATAAGTGTTGAAAGAACATACTAAAGTCAGTCAAAATAGTTATCATTTACAACCAAGTTTTCGATTTTATAAAGACTTTGGTGATAAGAGTCAATTAGAAGTAGGAACGCCGCCTAATACATCACCAAACCACTTTTTTCAAAATCATAAGACGCATAATGATGCTTATATAATTAAGAAAGAAGGTGATGATACTGGTTTTAGTGGAGAAGCATGGTCTAGTATAAAAATGAGTAATCAATTGGAGAGTGGTAGTTACACTTCTATTTTTGAAATATTTGTTATTGGTAGGTGTGGTGGTTTTCGTGTTGATGATACAATAATTTTTAATGTCCATGGTGGTAGTCATTATATGATTAATACATTCGATAGTGACAAAATATCTAATCAATATACTAAATCGATTATTCAATTCGCTACTGATGGAGAGGGTGGTGAAGATGATGGGATAAAATTCCAAATTAGACATTATGGTTCTCAATACAATAGAAACATTAAATTTCTGTTTTATTCAAGAGTGGTGAAGGGTAAATACTCAACAACTTTCAATCACACCATTTTTGATGTCAATGATGTCCAGGATAATCACAAGATTCTATATTTTGAGAGTTTGAATCTGAATAGTAATCTCATCAACGGTTTAGGTGATCCTATCGATGACTCTGATGCCACAAATAAGAAGTACGTTGATGGAGAAATAGCAAAAGTCCATGTTGATACTAATGTCTTGAAACTAGATGGTAGTAGAAAAATGACTGGTTATTTATATATGGATAGAAATTACATTCTATCTGTGGAAAATTTTGATGATCATAAGGTTGATGATGCTTTGGAAGTCAGAGCTAGAGATTTGCGAAGTGTTCTTAACAAAGGATATCTGAATGAAAATTTTCTCAAAATAGTGGATAAAGACGGTATAGAATATTATGATCTCAAACAGAATATAATAAAAAATTGTGAACCTTACTATGATGGACTTTTTGATGATCCTAATGACATTGTCAGCAAAGCTTATGTGGATGCTGAAATCAGTAAATTACCAAACTCTCCCGCAAACCATCCCACAAATCTCTTGAAAATAGATGGAAGCAGAGCAATGACAGGTTCTCTGAATATGGGTGACCACTCTATTATTGGAATCCGTAGTTCTTCTGCAGATACTGCAGCTTTAACTGTTGGTGGTGCTAAAGCAACTTATTTTCCTTTACTTGATGATCGTTCAATGCAAGGTAATCTAAATATGGGTAATAATGATATTGATAATCTAAAGACCATTGTTGAAGACGATGGAGAAAATCCAAATTATGATCAAATAAAGCATAAAGCAGTTAATTTTAAATTGTTGAAGAAAACACGTGATTACGTAATGAGTGAAATAGCAATCAATGAATCAGATCTACTTCCAAAAGATGGTAGTGAGGCAATGGAAGGTAATTTAAATTTAGCCAATCACAGTATCATCAATCTCAAAGATCCACAACCATCAGACAGTAGTTATGCGGCTTCTGTTAATTTCGTCAACAAAACTGTCAATGATAGTAATACAATTATGAATGGTATAATTGATAAGAAAATAAAAGCGTCTGAAATAAATTTCATAGAGTCAATCAATAAAGAAAATGTCTTCAAAAGAGTGATGGATAATGATGAGTTCAAAGAAGATGATAATGATATTCATAAAATTGGAGTCCAGAATAAAAATTATCATTCAGTAAACAAAAAGACTTATGAATTCAAGATTGATTATGATTCCAGTATAGGTTATTATAGTACCAGATTGTCAATTAATGTGGTACATTTACCCACCAGCTCTTATACAATGGTTTATGAAATGTATGTTGAAGATGGTATCACAATTGATGAGATAAATGCATCAAGCGGATCTCTATCTGTAGGAAAGATCAATTCCAGAATAGATGGAACTAAGACACGTAGCATCATCCATTTTTCTAAATACGTTTTAAATCCTGGTTTTGATGATTTAGATATTGACATTAGATTAAAAGGTAAAACTAATCCTCAGACCACCATTTATGTTGTTGTTTACAGCGTTACTGGTACTCAAAATGATGTATCAATAGGCTTATGGGGTCGTCTTTATTATGATGATGATCACATCAAATATGAAGCATCAATCGATATGAAATCTAAAAAGATAACTGGAGTAGCTGATGGTACTGCAGATAGTGAAAGCATAACAACATAAGTTGAAGCATAACAACGATTAAGTTGACGCATAACAACATAAGTACTGTCAAATTTCCAGCAATAAATAATCACCCTTATTTTGCCAACAATAATTCATCCACTCTTCGAATAATGCAAAGCGGTTTTTATCATATAATCTACACCGATTCTTATAAAGGAGCATCCAACACATTCAAAATCGAGGATTCATATGCTGATAAAGATTTATTTTCTCTTCGTCTTAATATTAAATCAAAATGGACACCACTAATAATAAACGCAGTAATTGAAGTCAATGCCAATTCTTATTTGACATTCATAATGAATGATGTGAATACCATTCTTGATGGAGCAAGATACAGCACATTTGATATGAAATATTTACACGCTTGAATTATCCAATCAATATATATATGAAAGAGTCGGAAAAAAAGCATATTCAACTGGAATCATATTTCAGATGAATTAACAGAAGAACAAGTAAATGAATTAAAATCTTACTACCGAGCATATCACAAAAAGTGTTGGGCATACAAACAAGCAAGCATTGAAACGTTTCAAAGAATGGAAATTATTGGGGAATTCATTATCAATCATATTTGTATCTCGAGGTTTAGCAAGCAGCATAGCAACTGGCGGCATCAGTTTGATTGCAATCAGTACAGCAGCACTTTTGATTCAGGGTTGGATGTCACATAAAAATCTTGATCTCAAGATCCAAAATTGTACTTATGCTTACCAAAGTTATCAACATCTTCTGAATGAGATAAAAGATATGATGAGAAGTGGAAATTATAATTAATCTCAAATTCATAATACGATGAAGAGCATCGATGATTATGTGACAGACAACAGTCCCATTATTGATAAGTATCTTAGTAAATACAATGAAAAATTCACTTGTTAATTATTAACTGGATTCTATCACCTTTCAATGATATAACCTTTTTCCAATATTGTTTATAATCTTTCAATTTTTTCTTTGATTTCGTCACTTCAATATCATTATGACGAAGTCCGATCATCTTGAATAATTGCTTTATAATAAATTTAATACTGATCATCCGTTTGCGTCCATCATCAACCTCATGTAGAACACTACCAATCTCAATAAATATTTTATGGATCTTCTCTCTTTGTTGAAAAGTCAATTGGATATTAGTCTTAAAATATATACTATTTATCACATTCTCAATATGGTATTTCCTATGATATACCGATTTTTTTCGTATTAAATGCATTTTATCATAGAAGTTGAAGTTCTCTGTGACAAAATCATAACCATTAACTAAACCACAATTCAAACAGGTATTCAAACCATTTACAGTTTCCACATCCTGTTCACTACAGCATTTCTCAACCACTTTATCAACTTCCACTAATTGTTGATCACAAAAGGGGCATGTTAAGTCCCCCATACTCTTTATTTCATCATGAATATTAGTGTTGCAAGTCATCTTATATTATTATATAAGATAATATTTTCAAGTCTGTAAGCAAAATCTATAGGTCATATAACAATCGTATGACTCATTTTTCCTGGGGGAACCCCCTATTGTATGACATCATCGACTTCCTGTTTTTCTAGACATGTCTAGACTTGTTAGTGGGGATTCCCCAAATACAACATCTGGTTTTTCCGAGAAAGTCACGCAATGAAAAAATACAATCCAAGTATAGGATTTAGTGGTTGGACTAAGTGGATGTCCCGGGTTTTGGTCTGGCTCCACATTTGATTTCAATATTTTATTCCTATATTTTGATTCAAGGTTTGGTTTAGTATTTGGTTTTTGGTTTGGTTTTCCCAGCAGTTGATTAATTGTTGGAAAAATAGTTGAGAAATACAGCACAAAAAATAAGAACAGAGAACAATATGGATAATGTGCTGGAACCGCTAACTACTATACTACTAGAGGAGCACTTTTTACAGGAAGCATGTGAGTAAGACTTCTTTCATAGAAACTTTTCGCATTCCTTATCTTATTCTTGAACCCTTTTGGATGTTGAAACCAAAGGAATGTGTAGATTATGTTAGCACTTGAAAAATACTGAAGAACTGGATTAGACCTGGGATACATACTTGTAGTTACAAGTTATGTTTGTGGTGAAATTGACTCATTCAACTTGAGAAGGGTTTTCTCCGGGTACTCCGTTTTCCCCCTCTCCTTAAAAACCAACATTTCCAAAATTCCAATTGGAACCTGGAATGCACGGATATTTCAGAACGAGTTCTTGTGAACTCCTTGGTGCTCCGTGGGTAAACAAATTACTTTTTTTTTTACATGTAGGAAACTTTGCTCTCTCAAAGGTCTTTCAGTTTTGTGTACAGCAAAAGCAGAAAATAAAGCAAAAAATGACAACAAGCAGTGAGTAGGTGGTGTTTATGTTCAAAACGTTTTAATCACATTATTTGTATAATTGACACTCACTTAGGAGCACAAAGTTCTTGTGCAATGTCTGATTGTAAGGAATACCCTTAATCACTTGATCCTAATGCCATGCTAAGTTACAAGCAACAAAACAGTATGATAAACAGTATGATATTCATTCAACAAAACAAGAGTATCTGTTTTTTATAAGACCCTCCTTTCTACCTGTTTCTAATGTGTCCCTTTTTTCTGAATTGAAACTACATTTTCAGAGGTTTTTTAAACAATCTATTCACCTGTCAAACCAGTGTTTCTAAAGTCAGTGGCAGCAAATGCAACAGCAATGGGTATCATACGAAAACTAAAGACCAAGAATTGATGATCAAATACTTAATCATGAAAATGGGAAATCTAGAAAAGTAACCACTCTCCGTTCATCTGGGGAGAAATTTGCAATAGAATCCACATGAAATACACGTGTAGGCTCTGTGGTGGAGCTGTCACGTGGGGGGTTCCCATTTCAAGCAAGGAAGGTTCTTGGGACTGTGAAGCTGTTGCCTTCATTATTCTTGTGGGGTGGTGTCCAGCGAGTATCACGTTATCTTCAAGTTATCTTTGTTCATTTCACCAAGGCATACTCCACGCACTAGTAACAACTCTCGAAGCAACGCGAATAGTTAAAAGAACGAATTTTGTTTATTCTTACCTGTTGATAGTCAGATCGACCACGTATTCGGGAAGCTATAGAGAGTAAAAAAAACTAGTGACATAAGCTTAACTTCGTTTGAGAAAAGCTCGATCAGAAAAGGGCTTATAAATAGGCAACAGACTGTAACCTCGAATGTTGAGAATACTAGACAAAGTCTCAGTTTTTTTTAATCAGATTAATCATCGATTCGCTTATTGTGTGCCTAGGTCGTAATAATGAACTAAGTTACAATGCTTACGTAGGTTTTTCTAGTTTTCCTATTGGTTTTGTAATGGACCTTTTAGCCACACACGTATATAAAAGCTTAGCTAGCGTCCTTTTAGGGGAGTTTCGCAAGGTTTCACCTTGATTAGAAGTACCTTTGCCGTTCGTTCGTTTCTTAACCTTGGCACAAGCGGGACTGATATGTAAGTGATTTTTGTAGTTTTATTTAGTTTGTTCTATTTTTGGACGTAAGCAGATTTATGTACAGAATAGTACATAACATAGTTTTAATTGTCCTCAGTTCAAAAGAGTGTATTAGAGCCTTCTTTAGTGAACGCCCACTTTTTAAGACTAGGCTATTCTGGGGTGTTGATCAACCGCAAATGTTCATCTTTTGATTTATTATGTAATCTCGAGTAGTTTTAACGTAGTCTAGTATGATTTGTTTATGTCATTTTACATTGATCGTTGTTATTTTGTCGCGTTATCGACGTAGATTCGAAGCAATAAATCACCGATAATCGCCAACTTTAGTTTTCCGTGGTTTGCTTGTCTACCTTTGGAGACGACCTGTAAAGTAGACCCACCCACACTAGTTTGTCGCGACACACCTAGAGCTCGTTTGTTTTGTCTCGTTTGGAACTCGCCAGTCGCTGCAAGCGTTACATCGAAGTTGAGCTTTTCGTTGCTGTTGATAGTCAGATAGTCCACATATTCGGGAAGCTGTAGAGAGTTATTTTTGAGAATAGTTATTATTCATATAACTTCCTAGGAAAAAAAGCTTATAACAGGGTCGAGAGATTCGACACAACAGATTTGATCTTACCTCGAGGTTGAGCTTTTTTCTCGCTGTCCTTTATATTTTTACAGAAATCAAAGTTAGAAAAAATTCTGCGACTAATTTATGTGTAAAGGACAGTGTTTATGCATATGTATTAAATGACATGTAAACTCATTGAAGATGTGTATAGGATTTGAAAAAAAATCGCCCTTACCACTCGCCTTATCTGACCTCTATCTGAAAGGTATACCGCTGACCTGTGACTTGGCCTCACTCGGACTTGGAGATGACTCAGACTCGGAGTTGACTCGGAAAATGGATTCACTCGATTGAAGGTGTATGAAGGTGCATGAAGGTGAAAAAAAGGTGCATGAAGGTGTTTGAAGGCGCATGAAGGCGCATGAAGGTGCATGAAGGTGTATGAAAGTGCATGAAGGTGTATAAAGGTGTATGAAGGTGCATGAAGGTGTACGAAGGTGTGTGGAGGTGTATGGAAGGTTCATGAAAGTGTATGAATGTGAATGTCGGTGCATGGAGGTTTATGCAGGGGATCTTTGTGTAGTGGTCAATAATCAACCAGTCAGCGGTTTTCAACGCATAATACGTCAGCAGTTTGCTTTAAACTCGGCTTTTTACTGAATTTAAAGGCCTGACACAGATTGGAAAGTGTTCAGACATCATTTAAAGAAGAGTATAACTATCCCAAGAAATTACTCTTACAGAGTTAAAACTATCTACTTGTGAGAAGCATGGAATACAAGTCTCATGTGGCAAGTGATTGTCATCTCTTTCTCGTTTTTGAAGTTCTTACAGCCTAAAAATCATGATTTGCACTGTAACAATTTAGTGAATCTTGAATTGACAAATAATACAAAATAAAATTAGTGATTTTTTATCACAAATACACATGTACTTTGCCATTTCTAAATACTGTTTGGGTTCCTGGGATAAAATAGGATTAAAATAGACTATTTTATGCTCACAACCAACGTCCATAAACACGAATAAAATAGTGTATTTTAAAGCTATTTTGTCTTTAGTCAAACTTGACTCAAGTAAAATAGAATTTTCATAGCCTATTTTCTGTCTATTTTGCAAAGGAGCAAGTCATTGCCTTTCCCACCCAAAGAAAAATAGGGATAAAACAGTCTATTTTGCAGGATTTTATAGGAAAATACAAATAAAATACCCCACTTTGTTCCATCTTACTTAAAAATAGGTTTAAAATAAATGTAAAACACAAATATAATAGAACCCTATTTTCTTCATCTGGTAAACTAGGAATGAAATAGAGACTTGCAAGGATAAAATAGGAAAAAAATAGATGTGATAGCATTAAAATAGCCATAAAATAGAAATAAAATAGGGTTGTTTTCCTACCTTCTGAATAAGGCTGAGAACTTTCCATCTGGAGTTCATCAGTATTCCATAAGACGTGCACAAGGGTGGAATTTGATTGCTGGTGATGAAATGGATACAAGAACATCCAAAACATTGTGGGACATGCTGTTTCATTTCCATCATTGTGCTCTCCCATGTAAACTTTTCTAAGCTGTAAATATGTCAGATGAGGGGAAAAATCAGTTACAATTATAACTATTATATTATCCAAAAAAAGAAAACTCAAACAAATTTTATTCAACATATTAGATTCACAGACCTCTTATATAGAATTATCTGAGATTATACAAAATATAAAGTCCTGGTAATACTTCTCCTGATCTGTCCTGACCATTTTAATTTATAAACAGTAGCTGTGCCTCAATATGTTTAATTAGGTAAATATATATAATGGTTTTTCTTGTTGTTATTCAATAAAATCTTTCCCTTCTATTTTCTGTTTAAATATATTTTGTAATTCGGCTATTAATAATAATAATAATAATAATATTAATATTAACATATTTAATCAGGGTAAACCCGTCAGCAAATGCTGTTAGCAAGGGGTACCCTGAACAACTAAAAATAGAATTAAAATAACATTAAAAGTCCTAAAAACATGAAGTAAGAGATGATATGTACAGTAATTAAAAATTCTAAGAGTTTCCAAATAAAAGTCCTTAGCCAATGTTTTAAAAATTAAAAGAGATTCGGTTTTTTTCATACTCGATGGTAAATTATTAAAAACTTGAGCTCCGAAAAAGTAACAGCCTTTCTTTTGCAGATTCAGTTGAAACCTTTGGGACAAAGATGTCAAGACCATTGCACCTAGTGGAATAATTTTGAGAAATTTTGACAAAATACTCCTTGAAGAGATCTGGAGCAATGTTGTGGACACATTTAAATACAAAAGTGACAATATGCATATTACAACGTGCCTTAAGTGACATCCAACCTAATTAAGGCATGGCCTGCCTAGATTAGCCTTTGCTAGTTGTGTGCATGCCCTTTTTTGTAAAATATAATTGAAATTAATTAAGTGTAAGTGTGTAATGGTAAGAGTAATGTTAGTGTAGAATGAAGTAACAGAATGATACTCAAATGGGAAAAATACAAGTTAGTACACTTCTATATCATTTGCGGCAATAAGTACTTAACATGACCTGCAGATCGAGATATTCTATGGGCTGCAGGATTTTACTGTACCCCCCAATTGTTATTGATTAGTAACATAATGTACTTATGGTAAACTACCTTGTGCTTGCAACTTGGCACCCTCAAAACAGAAGAGCTTGTGTGACTTTTATTGCATAACTTTCTGCACTGCTCATCCAAATCCTCAAGATACACTGCTTTGACTGTACTTCTCAGATCGTCATTCTGCATTATGATTTCTCCAATCTGGTGTAATGTTGCCCCAGTAACAAGCATTCTTGTCAACTGGTCAACAGTATTAAGACACTTTCTCTAAAATAGATCTCTCCTGCTTCACCTTAAAAGGTAGAAGAACAGTGGAATGTAAAATTAGAGTTAACTTCACTGTTTTTGTCTATTTTTGCTCAACATGCAACAATGCCCAGCAACATGCACCAATCCCCAGCAAAATAAAATAAAAGACTGATGAGTATACATTAGCAAAATGAAATTTTAATCATCATTAAATGAATTGGAAACCTGTGCTTTTCAGAATTATTTTAAATAGACTCCATAAAATTTCAGTAGGTTATTTAATTTTCTATGTCAAAAAATTACTGAGCATCAGATGTATAACTAAGCATATACTACCAAAATAAAGCAATTGATTGCATACTTACTTTTCCTTTTCAATCAATGCAATGAACCAAGCATCAATGTCATATTTAAACCTCATGAGGTTGTAAAATAACACAACATAACCTATCAGGGTTAAAAAATAACACAACAGCATATTATAGCATGTTATATTAAAAACAACATGTATACCTGCTATACTTGTAAAACAACTCAACAATCTACCTACATCTGTGAAAAAAAGTCTTGAAATAAATTACCTTTAACTTACGTACTGTCAAATATTCTGAAAGACCCAAAGTGAGACAATAAGCTTGAATTAAGGAATAAATTTTAAACCTATTAAGACTTAAGTTTAACTTCACTTCTACCAGTACTGGATTTTGCCGACCAGAATTAGCCAGTATTTCTGCACTTTTCGATTTTTCCTTTTGGGGATCCGGACCAATCCCAGCTGGTAGCTTCCTTTCCTTTCCAGTAACAGCTTTTGAAGATTCTGGCACCTGCTCTGTAGGTTTA
>CM042749.1:22394359-22399006 GCA_022496165.2 Catalaphyllia jardinei
TTGGAACAGAAGGAAGATCAGGAGTAGTAGTAGGTCAGCATAATTAGCCGGATTACTGTCTAGGTAAGTCTAGGTAGGTCTAGGTAAGTCATTATTCAAACTGTCTAGGTAAAGTGCGTTCCTGCATGCTAATAAAGTGTCTTCCTGCATACTAATTCGGTATAGGTTTACTAATAAGCGTCAGTCTAGTACAATACAAACAATAAGGCTGCCTGGGCTTGCCCGTTAATAATTAACCCTGATTGGCTTATGTAGAATCTTTATGTGTTCAAAATAAAAGCGCATTGTTAGGTTTACGGATGTCGACATGTCGTAACAAGAACATACGCATCACACAAGTAGGAGTAACAACTAACTTTATTGCATATTTCGCTCTCTTATATACAGTTATTGATAGGCGGCTCAAATCAAAGGTGATATCAATTTTGCGGCATTTCCTACAGCGGTTTTCTACTAATGGACAGATAAACCATGATTAACTGCGATAAGCATTGCGGTTACATTAGTCATGATATTGGAGCACGTATTCTAACACCCCCACTTGCTCCAATCATGGACTTACAAAAAGATATATAAAACGCTACTTTCCAATGATAAAAGGCTTAAACTTTTCTAGTTTAGCTTTAGTTGCTGGTTTTGTGAAAATGTCAGCTACATTGTCTTCCATAGGAACATATTCTAACTTTACAGCTCCTGCTTGTATTTCTGATCGTATAAAATGGTATTTTATGTCGATGTGCTTTGACCTCTGATGATTGACTGGGTTCTTAGCTAGATTAATTGCCCCCTGATTGTCTACATGGATTAGAACATCATCTATCACAATGTTCATGTCTTTACATAGTTGCTTCAAAAACTTTGACTCTTGTACAGCACTAGCTAGCGAAATGTATTCCGCTTCACAAGTAGATAAAGCTACAGTTGGCTGTTTACGGCTCTTCCATGAAATCAAAGGACCTTTCTCTGACAACTGAAAATTATACCCAGTTATACTACGTCTATCTTTAACAGATGCTCCCCAGTCAGAGTCACAAAATCCCGTTAATTTTAATGGTGCTTCCGACTTTTTGAACTGAAGACATTGTTCCCGTGTTCCCTTTAAATACCTTAACACATACTTGGCCAAATTGAGATCCGACTCAGTGGGTTTAGCCATCTTCTGTGAAAGTTTGGTCACAACATAGCACAAATCAGGTCTCGTACCTGTCATTACGTAAATTAAGCTCCCAACAATTGCCCGGTATAACCTTGGGTCACCTAATTCTCGTGAGTTTACATATTCACACTCTTTCTCTACCCCAAGGTCACAGGGAGTTGATTTTGGTTTGCAATCGCTCATTTCAAATTTGGATAAAACTTTGTCGATGTATTGGCTTTGGCTCATTTCAATAGTAGTTTCATTGCATTTGAATTGGGTCCCCAAAAACCATGAGAGTTCACCCAGATCTTTCATTTTGAATTTCTGACAGAGGGACTCTTTTACACTCTCTAACAATTTGGAACTAGTCGCCGATATAATTATGTCGTCGACCCAAACAATCAGGATAACACATCCTTCGGTCTCTGAATTCCTTACGTACACACACGGGTCGGCGCGTGACTGAGAAAAATTTTCGTTGCACAAAAAGCTATGCAACATATTGTTCCAGTTTCGCCCGCTTTGTTTGAGACCGTAAAGTGATTTCTTCAATTTATACACCAACTGCCCGCCGCTTTTGCCTACCTTTTCAAAACCTTTTGGCTGTTCCATGTAAATATCGCAATCTATTGGCGCATTTAGGTAAGCAGTTTTCACATCCATCTGATGAGTGATCATGTCATTTTGGACTGCAAGTTGCATAAGCATCCGAACTGAACTCATGCGGGCCGTAGGCGCAAAGGTTTCCTGATAATCAATCTCGGCTATTTGAGAATAGCCTTTCGCGACGTAACGCGCTTTATGGGTTTCCTCTCCATTTGGTCCGTTTTTCACGGCATAGACCCATTTCCCCCCCACTATTTGCCTATCTTCGGGCGGTGTCACTAAGTCGTACGTGTCATTGTCATTCAAGGCTGTTATTTCGTCTTCCATGGCCTTTCGCCACTTACTCGCCTCAAGCGAATCGACAGCCTCTTCGTACGTTGTTGGTATGTTTGCGACCCTGTAACAGTAGTCTACTGTGTAATTTATGTTATCCTCCTCCTCGTCGTCCAAAACATACCCTTCGAGATGTTTAGGCTTATTTCAAATTCTAGTGGGCCTTGTGTTACCCTCGGGCACGTTGTCGTTGTTCTCAGTAACGTTCTCGTCCTCGTTTGCTTGGTCAGTCTGTTCAATACACGGTTCAGTCCCAACCCTTTGTGTTGGAGTGGGTAGATATCCTCCCCCTACTTCTATTTCTGTTTGGGAAAAGCTCTGCCCGTGGAATTTTACACACCTCACCCTTTCGACCTTGTTCGCGCCAGGGTAATAAACTAGATACGCTGGGCTTTCCCTGTCGTAACCCACAAAAATACCTCTTTTGCTTCGCGCATCTAATTTCTTCGCGTTTTGCACATAAGCAAGACATGTGGATCCAAAAACGTGCATATTACCTAGGTTTGGTTGCTTTCCTGTTAGCGCCTCAAACGGGGTCTTGCCCAACCTAGAGTTAAACATCGATTTCTGATATACGCAGACGCCATCACTGCGTAGGTCCAAAGTGTTTTGGGTAAATTTGCCTCGAGCAATAAGCAACGCGCCATGTCAAATAGACTTCACCAACCCCTCTCTACAGTCCCGTTTTGGTGTGGGGAACACGGAGCGCTCATTTCATGTTTTATTGCATTTGTACGCAGCAAAGATTTAAAATTTTGGCTGGTGAATTCCGTTCCGTTGTCGCTCCGAAGGCGTTTGATTTTCCCGAAAGGCGCGATGTCGGCTAAAAACTTCTCCGTCGCTTCTACGGTGTCACTTTTCTGTTTAAGAAAATACACAGTGTTGATTCCTGTGTAGTCGTCTACGAAAGATAGCGCATACTTGAAGCCATCCTTTGCTATTGGATTGATTGGACCGGCTAAATCACAATGAACAAATTCTAAAGGCTCTTTTGCTTTCTCATCCGGTTTGCGGTTCCGAAATTGGCACATTTTGCCTTGCGTGTAGATAGCGCAATCGCACTGTCGATCATCGAGAATTTTCATCCCATCAACTACCCCTTGAAGTTTGCGTGGATCATTAAAATTACAGTGACCCATAATTTTGTGCCACTCCATTAGCGTGGTGGCATTGTTTTGGCAGGAAACATTGTTCAAATAGAATAGACGCCATTGTTGTTTGATGCTAAACATTGTGCCATTTGGTGCCCTGAAACTTTTAGTATCCTTATCTAGAGTTATGCTGGCCCCTTTTTCTATGGCTGCCGGGACAGAAAAAATATTTTGGTTGTACGATGGGATGTAAAGGGCATTGTTTAACACCACATCCTGCTCATTACCGTTTACGTCACACAGCTTAACTTGGGCGTTTCCCCTTCCTAGAACCACATTTACTCTACTCCCATCAGCTAACTCAATGAAATGTATACTGGGGTCGAATTTCTTGTCAAAATCTAGAAACTTAGACTTGTCATTAATAATATGGCTTGTAGCGCCAGTATCCAGAAGTAAATTAGAAATGACCTCACCTCTACTTTCTTGATCCTTAATAGTAAATACAAAACTATGACTACTAGTGTCACTTTTAAGTTTTTGTTCTTGAATTCCTGTTGCGGACTTCGCTGCGTCAGAGTTCCCTTTGCGGCAATCTTTGGTGTTGTGAGAATTGTGCTTGCAACGCTGGCACCACTTGTCTGCAACCTTTTTCGAGTAGCAGTCTGAACTTCTGTGCCCCTTTCGTCCACATTTGAAGCACTTCCCTTGGAACTTGTTTGGCTTGTTAGTACCATTCATGGCTGACATAACGCCATCCGTGTATCCACCATCGTCGTTGTTGCAGCATCTCTCGTTCTCCTCATGGTTACGGAGAGCAACCTTGAACTCTGAAAATGTCATTGGAGTTTCCTTTTGCATAACAATCGTGGCAAAAGTTTTGTAACTGGAGGGCAGGCCTTTTAGGGTCATCGCGACTAACAGACCGTCACTTATTACCTCGCCAGCTGCTTTCAGCGAAGTTGCTGCGGTCTCCGCCCTTATGATGTAGTCAGTGGTTGTTTCGCCTTCGCCCATTTGAAGTGAAGTCAATTCGGTGTAAAGGGCAATGATATGGGGTTTTCCTTTGCCTTGGTAGTGCTCCCTTAAGACTTTGAGCGCTTCCCTCCCGTCATTATTGGCCTCTCTTATTACTAGGGACAAGCTTCTATCGTCCAAGCACTGGACCAATTCAGCAAACGCACTTGCTTTCTTTTCCTCGTTGGGGGGTGTCGTTTCACCTTCCTTTGGGATGACCACGTCGTACAGCTTCTGGAGGCGCATGTAACCGAGAAATTTCACCTCCCATAGCTCGTACTTGCTTTCATCTCCGTCAAACACGAGTGTTCTCCTGGGCCCATAACCTGTTAGGTTTACTGATGTCGACATGTCGTAACAAGAACATACGCATCACACAAGTAGGAGTAACAACTGACTTTATTGCATATTTCGTTCTCTTATATACAGTTATTGATAGGCGGCTCAAATCAAAGGTGATAT
>CM042749.1:22403038-22408038 GCA_022496165.2 Catalaphyllia jardinei
GATCCACCATATAGGAGGACACGAATGTTTCTACATCAATCCAAAAGCTGGACATTACTATGAGTTTACTCTACCTCCAGGATTTCAAGTAAAACTACCTAAGAATCTAGCTAGAGCGTTAGGGTACCTGAACCATGAGGATCGTGTACCGGCCCTTTATCTGATCACTGATCCTACTTCTGTACAGCTGCATGAGGATCAGAGCGTGACCCTGAAAGCAACGACCATCACCATGAGACGAAATGATGAATTGGTGTGGGGTATACTGAGTCGTCATTCATTCCAGTCCATGTACATCTATTCCGATCTCATCGAGTCCTTAGTGGTAGGGGATGTACAAGCCAATTTACTGAGAACAATAGTACCACGAGGTCAACCTGGTGACATGATCGCAGAAGAGATCAAAATACCTACCTATCATCGACTCCGTACCTCGATCTTTTCTGCACTGGAGATCGATATAAGGGGTGACACTGGTCAGTTGATATCATTTGCGTCTGGTGTTGTGCGAGTAACATTTCATTTCCGACGTCGTGCAATTCTATAAAATGATTCTACCGATGAATCATCAGTTTTATCCATACCATCGGCAAGTGATACTGTTTTCCCAACGAGGTAAAGGGGACATCAGAATATTTGGAGGAACACATCCTTACGGTCAAGGAGGCAATGGGTTGGGTGGAATGTTTTGTTCGCTCTTTCGCACAGCTACACCCTTTCTCAAAACAACAGTCAAGAAAGTGGGAAAACGAATGCTCAATACAGGATTGGACACGGGTATGCAAATTGCTCAAGACGTTCTCAATGGTCAACCTGTAAGAAAAGCTGCCAAATCGAGAGCAAAGGCTGCGGGTAAAAGTTTCCTGACAGGTGCCCTTAAGGACATTACACAACAAGGCCGTGGGAGAAAAGTACTTAAACGCAAGCGGAAAGCTGTTCCAGTCAGTTCACGTCAGACCAAGAAACGGAGAACATCAACCGCAAAGTTCAGGACGATTTTTGACTGAATATGGCTTCAGCACATCTGCTCTCTGTTCCTGGTGAAAAAATTTGTTCCAAGTACCTGTCACTGATGTTTCTATTGTGAAAAGTAAATGGGTTGATTATGAACCTGTGCAAAGCGGAACCAACCCTATTGAATTTGTCATCAAGCCTCTATCAGATTACATCGACATCAACAAAACGGAATTGAGACTAGTGATAAAGATCATCAAAAATAATGGAGGAAACACTGCACCTGGAAAGAAGTATACTTTAATTAACAATGCCCTTTATTCTCTCATCAAGCAGTTCACCATCAAGTTGAATGAAACTCTCGTCACAGAGCAATCCGACACACAAGCCTACAACGCATACATCAAGACCTTGCTTAATTTTACTGAACAGGCCAAGAAATCTTATTTGACCAAAGCACTGTACTACAAAGACACTGCAGGACACATGGATGAAGTGGATAATACTTCAGAAAATAACTGGGGGCTCATGAAGAGAGGCTCCTTTACTGACGGAAGTGCTGAAGTAGGATTGGTTGGTGTACCCCTCTGCGATTTGTTTAACACTAATAAACTGCTGTTGGACAACATAGAAATCAAGATCAAGGTTGATCTAAACAGTAATGAGTTTGTTTTGATGTCTGGAGAAGAAGCCAATGATTGCAAGTTAAAAATAATGTCAAGCACTCTCAGAGTCCGCACGGTATGAGTGGCAGACAGCACTGAACTGGAGCATGTTAGTATTATGCAAGGTCGCGCGGGACAAAAAGCGCTGCCTGCAATTTACACCCTAACAAGGACCCCTACACACGCCAGAATCATCCCTAGTGGCGTCTTGAATCATACAGAGACGGATCTATTCAATGGCCTTATTCCTCAATGCATCATATTTGGAATGGTGCGAAACGATGCTTACAATGGCAGTCTGACAAGAAATCCTTTCAACTTCCAGCTGTTTGATCTAAACGCTGTACGAGTGACCGTCAATGGTGAAGAAATCCCTTACTCGGTCATCGACTTGGCCGGTGGTAGGAAAATTGATGGATTCAACACTCTATTCTCGGGTAGTGGTGATATGAACTGTGGTCACGGTATAGACATTGATAGGGAAGATTGGGAACGAGGGTACGGGTTGATTCGACTGGACACTACACCAGCAGGTAGTGGTCATCCGGACCACTTGATTCCTCATCGTAGTGGCAACGTCAACTTGTATCTCAAATTTGGCAGCCCAACACCAACAGTTCTCAATTTAATTGTTTACGCGGAGTTCCAAAATCATTTGGAGATTGACCGTAACAGGAGAGTGGTGTACGATTTGTCTCAAGGCGCTTGAAGATGCATACGACTCAAGAATTATGGCAGGTTTCATTACATGATTCCATCCTAGCAACTGTCATGAGAGGTGTATTTCCCAGCGACAAGTTACCAATCGTAAACGAGTATCCTTCAGCTCTGATTGCAAATACAGACCCTCACAATCAACCCGGAACGCATTGGATTGCAATGTATTTTATCACGCCTGACGAAAGTGAATTCTTTGATAGCTACGGATTTCCTCCTGAGACCTATGACATGGATGAATACGTAGTTCGAGAATCTACCTACTTCAACGACAAACCACTACAAGGTCTAACGTCAGATGTATGCGGAGACTATTGCTTATTTTACTTGCTTCATCGAGTACGAAATGTAGATCTGAACACTATTCAAGCTAAGTTTAAGCGATATGACTCACAGTGGAACGATGCACAAGTCGCACAATTTATACACAGCTATGTTCAATCTATTACCAGTGTTAGCACTCGTTTTCAAAGAGAAGAGCAAGTTTGTAAATCATTTCAATGTTGGCGTAAGCAATCAATAAAGTAACATTAGAGTTAAAAATATGTGTGCGTCATTGATAGGTATTTAAGGAGTGTTTGCCTCTAAAAACTTTCATAAGCAGTCAGCGTTCTGTTGCGACAACATGAGTCAATTCAAATGCCCAAGCAGTATTATAATAGCTGGCCCAAGTCAGTGTGGAAAGACAACGTTTACAAGACAGCTACTTCAACAAGCAGATTCTTTATTTGAACGACCCATTCGTAAAATCGTGTATTGCTATGGACAATGGCTAGAATGCTTTAAGAATATGGCATCCCAGGTGACATTTGTAGAGGGTATTCCTGAAGATATTCCCAGTCTATTTCCTCCCAATTGTCGTCCAGGAATACTAATACTCGATGACCTAATGCGGAACTGTAGCGATGACGAACGTATCCTTGATCTGTTCACAAAAGTGTCACACCACTGTGATGTGACCTGCATCTATTTGACCCAAAACCTCTTTCCACCGGGAAAGTTTTCTCGCAGTATCTCTTTGCATGCGCATTACCTCATCACATTTAATAATCCACGCGATACCCTAGGATTTCGCACACTGGCGCAGCAAGCATTTGCAGGAAGAGTTCCTTACGTATGGGAAAGCTTTCAAGATGCTACGTCAAAACCCTTTGGGTACCTCCTTATGGATTTACATCCTCGTACACCAAACATTCAACGACTACAAACCAATATATTATCCGGATCACATGCCTATCCTGTGATTTACGTGGACAAGAAAAGTCATAAAACAGATGAACCATTACCGGTTGTTTTCACTTAACATCATGACTTCACACAAGTCACACCGTACGACGAAACGTCCAAGAAAAAATCAGCGTGGTGGTAATATGGTCTTGCGTTCTGGTACTTCTACTGAATTGAAAGGGGTATCAAAGAGGCGTCTAAAAATTCCCAAACATTCAAAAGTCAATCAGCATTTACCTTTCCTTTGCACCTGTTTTAAAAGCACTGGAAAACAACGAAAAGACATGATAGCGCATGCTAACAAGGGACAAATGGAAGCCATTGGCGAGATCGCTCTAAATCTTCTTAAAGGGAACATGTTGATACCTACTCCATCATTTAAACGGTTGAAGCCACACAAGTCAAAGCTCCTCTATCTAACACGCAAGAAACCAAGTCTTAAGAAGAAAAAGCAAGTGCTCAATCAAAAGGGAGGATTTTTACCGGATCTCGCCTCTTTAATTACTCCCCTTGCCATCGATTTATTAGGAAAGGTTTTCAAATGAAGCACGCACAAAAGATGGTGATGATACCTGAACATTTAATGCAAAGTATCGAAACAGAACATCGCTTGACGGCTCCCGCTCAACTCCCGACTTTGACACGTTTAGATCAAGACATGAAGCAAATTATGGACTCCTCCTTCCCAGATGATCAAAAAGTCTTATTGCTGGATCAACTTCTGCAAAGGTACCAAGGATTAACAAAACAAATGAAAAGTGAAGTAGCCGTAAAACCAGCTGTCGTATTACCCAAGTCAGAGCCAGCGCCTCCCACAGAGAGAACTCCCGACGTTAATAATCTTTCCACGACATCTTACGTTAAGTCTACAAAAAGAGTTACACCGAGAAAATTACCTACGACGCCAGTAACGACTAAACAGTCAAAAATTCCCGTTAGAAGTGAAACACCTTCTCCCATTTTGCCTGAGGACTCAGCACATGCAATAATGATGGAAACGCCCCCAGATTCCAAGCGTAAAACTGGAAAACGTCGTTACAAGCCAAGAACACCCTTGGTGACAAGACTACGAAGCAATAAACAATGGGAACCTTACCAAACTAGAAAAACTGGTTTCTACTTCAAGGAATATATACAACAAGGAAACCCCGAGTGTGTATTCATTCATCATTATCATCATATACTCTACATGATGGTTTCAAACATCCTGGACGACCATTGCAACAACTGTGATGACACGGTTAAGTGGGCCTACTGGAGTTGTCTGGCCTTCTTGTTATATAATGAAATTCGAAGAAAAGAACCTACTGTCCTCCAAGACAATCAAAAGTTGACAACATGCTTAAATGATTTGCTGGTTACTCAGAATGAATATCGACCAATCGCATACTGGCTCTGGCATGATCTGCTAGATATCTTGGATTTCATGGCCCCTGA
>CM042749.1:22413038-22415538 GCA_022496165.2 Catalaphyllia jardinei
TGCTGTAATCACGGTTTGGGTCGTGTGGTCCACCAACCGTCCATACAAATTGTCTGACTCGATTTCCATATCTTCAGTTTGATTTTCCATATCTTTGGTTTGAGTTTCTATATCTTCAATCATGTTGCTGTCTGAGTGAAAAACACAAGTAGAGCAACGCGTTATATAGGTAAATAGGAGGCCTTTCCTTGTTACTGATTGGTTTACAAAACTGGACAATGATGTCATGAAACGCTAAAAGTTGTTACTGATTGGTTTAACTATTTACTTAAACACTGTCTAATTTCATTTAGAATCAAACCGACATGGACTTAGACGATGACCTCCTTGCAAGTGTGGGTGACGCTCTTGAACGGCAACTCAATTATCAACAACAAATTGGAGGAAACCCTCTTGCAAGGGAATCTGGACGTTTTATTCTAGATGTAAACCCCTACGTGGACCGACGCAGTGAAAGTATGGGTGTTAGGGAAAGACATTATACAGCCCGTCTCAGACAACAAGGTCAATTTATTCAACACCAGCGTTTGACTCAAGCTCTCAGCGACGCTGTACACACAGCTTTACGAAATTTAATCCAGCGCGTACAGATTCCTGGTCGAGATTACCTCTATTTCAATCTAGCAAGCAACCGGTTGAACCACTCCTACGTCTACCGACGCTTAACCGCGGAGGAGTGGTTACGAGGTAGTAAACGCGTGGATGGGATTTTAGAGCAAATGGCACTTGTCCTTAATTCAAACGAACAATTTGAACTAGACGACTCATTCCAGCTGTCTTTCACCCAAGTTCGTGCAGCACCTTTGGGTAGTGGGAAACGAAAGATCAAACCGGGACACAATCATCCTGAAACGTTTAAACGGCTGAAACAAACCGTGGTGGTGATCAAAAGCAAAGACTAGTTATGCTGTGCTCGCGCTATTGTCACTGCCAAAGCGAGAGTGGACAACCACCCAAAATGGGTCGGATTTAAGGATGGTAACTCTATTCAAAGAACTGAGGATTGGAATCTTCACACAGAAGTCCAAATACCGTTTGGTGCTTGCGGTTATGAAGAATTAACCAAGTTTTCTATGGCTCCTTCTCTCTACGGTTATCAGTTACTCGTAATCAATGAAACCCGTGGCTATCGCGTGGACACGTTTGGTCCGCCCCAAGAAAAGCAGCTCGTGCTTCTTTACAATCAGCAACATTAAGATGTCGTCACCAGTCTGCCTGGCTATTTTGGTACCAGCTATTTCTGTGGGCGTTGTCACAAACCTTACGACAATGGGGGAAAACACGGTTGTAGCAATAATCCTGACCACTGTCCAGCTTGTCTGCAAAACGTCTGCGCCGACTACCGTGAAGCCAAAGCTCAGCGGCGCCCAGCCTCTCTTCCGTGAGACCGGTGTAAGCGAAAATTCTATAAGGAAAACTGTGTTCTACAAAACGAGAGCAAGTCTTACAATGGAAAAACAGTGTACGCGATGAATGTTAGCGTGTGTACTCAGAGGCGAAAATGTCCCGCTTGTCAAACATTAATGGTGGGTCTTAAAGAGCAGAGACAACATCAATGTGGTTTCGCCGAATGTCCTTCGTGCCGCGAGTACATCAATGTCAGGGAGCACAAATGTTTCATTCAAAAAGCAAAATCGCCCGAACAGGAGAAACAAGAAAGGAAAAAGAAAAAGAAAGCAAAACGGGGCGCTGCCGATGGCCTAGCCACTCTAGCTGCTAATGGCGAAGCGATGGACATTTACGACGAAGAGAAACCGCTGCTTCATGTTTTCTTTGACATTGAAGCTATGCAGGAGACTGGACGTCACGTGGCCAATCTATTGATCGCAGAAACAGAAGAAGATGACCGTCCTGTTCGTTTCAGAGGTATGACGTGTATTGCTGATTTTCTGGCATGGCTCGATACGCTCACAGAGAACGTGACAGTGATTGCTCACAATTTCCAGGGGTATGACGGTTATTTCGTGGCGGACGAATATCACCGACAGAACAGGATTGTAGAGCAGGTCCGCAATTGGGGTAAAATTATGCAGCTGAACTTTGACAGAATTCGTTTCATTGACTCTCTGTCGTTCTTTCAAATGCCGCTTTCTGCGTTTCCAAAAACCTTTGGACTGACCAAGCTTAAGAAAGGTTATTTCCCTCAGCTGTTCAACACATCGGAGAATCAAGAGTATGAAGGCCCCATTCCAGATAAGCACTATTACATGCCAGGAGTGATGTCGGTCTCTGGACGTAAAACATTTGAAACTTGGCATGCTCAACAGACCGGTACGTTCAACTTTGCTGAAGAGCTCGTGGCGTACTGTGAAAGTGATGTCAAACTACTCAAAGAAGGCTGCCTCACTTTCAAGCGGCTCTTTAAACAACAAGCAAAGTTCAATCCTTTCAGCTGCATGACCATCGCCTCAGCCTGTAACTGAGACCTGCGCCAAATCTAACACGATCGCCTCTGAACCCCTGCACGGTCGGAGACTGAACACGAATCATTCTAGTGGGT
>CM042749.1:22420538-22425104 GCA_022496165.2 Catalaphyllia jardinei
TTAAACGAAAAAAATTGATATCAAGATACTTTAAATCAATCTAATTACGAAAAATATAAAAAAGTAAAATAAAATACGTTTTAAGAAAAAGTTAAATGAAACGAAAATAATCTTTTCTTGGCCTAGCAGAGCCATAAGGTTTTTCTTGGAAAGAAAAAAAAATTCGCTCGTGGCCTATTGATGCCATAGCCCACAATGCACATGGGTCATGTCATGATGTTTTCTTTAAAAGATGGCGGCAAATCACATCAGGAATGGTGACTGGATGCAAGATCAAACTCTTAAATTAAGATGGTTTATCTAGGTAAGTCCAGCAAAACTGGAAAAAAGTGACTTCATAGACTCGAAATATCTAGTGTAGACTAATGTACGCATGGAGTGAGCGAACTTTAGGCTGCAGTACTTTGACATAAAGTTCACGAATTATGAAGTCAGAGTGAAGTGAATATTGAAGATGTGAAAGAAGCTGTGAGACACGAAATGGATGGTCCAAGAGAGCTGCTTGGCTATCGTTCCATGCAACAAAGGGTACGCGAGAATCACTCTCCAATACAGCAACTCACGCTACCATCGCTCTATTTTATTTTGTGTCGAAGCTTGTGCATGGCTGTCTAGAAAACGACCTAAGACCTAAGACCCAAAACCAAAGACCCCTAGAAAACGAAGACCTATAAAACGAAGACCCCCTAGAAAACGAAGACTCCCTAGTAAACGAGGACCTAGAAAACGAAGACCCATAGAAAACAAAGACCCCATAGAAAACGAAGACCCCCTAGAAGATGAAGACTCCCTAGTAAACGAGGACCTAGAAAACGAAGACCCCATAGAAAACGAAGACCCCATAGAAAACGAAGACCTCCTAGAAAACGAGACTCCCTAGTAAACGGGGACCTAGAAAACGAAGATCCTCTAGAAAATGAATCAAATTTATAAACTCGTAAGGAAAAGCAGACAGGGTGCACGGACTCCCAATGTGGTTTTTGTGGTTGCGTCGCATTATCAACGCCTTCACAATGTAGTTTTGTTCTTACAAGCATGTCTTTTAGGTAGTTTGGCACTTTCACGCACATTATTACTGCAACAGTTGTATAGGCTACAACAGGCCAACAGGACCGGCGGTTTCGACTCTTCACGAGTCTCTTCAGCTGTTGTTTGGAGACAGACAGTGTTGCAAATTGTTTGAGGGAAAGGTAGAGATGTTTTCTCGATTCCGTTCCCGTTGAAAAGACGGTTTGGTGACCTTTTTATATTCTAATTTTGGTGGTTTAGGATCTAGTTTACATTGCTCCTATTGGCCCTTTATAAACGTTATGAAAGCCAATTGGGTGTCAGCATTTTTGATCCAAATGGTCGTAAAGTGTTTGTTAGAAGGCGTTTTTAACTGCATATTTCGCCTAAACGGCTAGTAGAACGCATACAATTGTTTTGTAGGGCAATCCGCTTATGTGTTGGAATTTCCTTAGTACAGGAAAAGGCTAAAAGCTTTGAACGAGGTTTTAAGGACGTTCGCGTCCATTGCCACTGCGCATGTCTAGTGCGCAGGCTATTCATTGGGCACGTGCCACGTCACTTTCAAGCGGACGCACTGAGTCGAAAACTCAACAAAATATAGAGCTGATGACCTTAGCGTTCACTTAGTGTGCGAATATTTTTGTTGGATGCTCGGTGACCCCCACTTTTTTTCGGCAGATGACTTCCTTTTCTGATTGTCTCCATTATACTAAAAAAACAAAAAATCTGTACGTGGGAAGTTGTAGTTATTTCTCATATACTGTTCAAATAGGGTCGAATTCAGTGGTACATGGATACAGGTGGGCGTGACTTAGAAGTTGTAGTTTTTAAGGCTAATTTTAGCTGCTTTAATGACATATGTAGCAAAGATCTATCAAATAGGCCTATATATGCTGTGTTAAACACGCATAACTTAGATATGATTCTTCAACTTAAATACATGCCGATAGTAATGAATCCGGCCAGAATCGCCTTGAATGACTAGAAATCCTAGAAATGTTATGGTCTGTGCTACGCCTTATCTTCAAAACGAGTTCGGTGACGCCCGATTTTTTTTACGTTTTTCACCTAATCGTATCATTTTTTATCTGCAGTCAAAGGTTTAAATAAGTCTGTACGTGGGAAGTTTTGGAGCGCGAACGTCCTTAAATGTGCTGTCGTGTGCATAAAAATGATTATGCACGCTAGAGTGATTCCACGAGGGGTCTTCTTTTTCTAGGTCTTCGTTTTCTAGGTGTCTTCGTTTTTGGGTCTTAGGTCTTAGGTCTAGACAGCCGTTTGTGCATACCATAAAATCGCAGTGGTCTTTATTCGACTGCCGGTCACGGTCTCAAATAGACTAAATGCCCGGTGGTCAAAATTGCTCGCTGAATTGCCACAGAAAGCCTCGTCGAAACGTGTTGAGAGTATTTGATGTTTGTTCAGAAATACAATACGATTCTAAAGGAAAATTCATTACCTGACGAGGAAATTCCGCGTTAAATTGCACGCGAAAACCGCACCTGAATCGCGAAGCGATGAGTGGGATATCGTTTGTCAAGTGCAATTTAACGCAGAATTCACGAGTCAGGTAATTAATTTTTTCTTGAATCACATAATTGAATAAAAGAAAAAAAGGAAAACGCAATAATATTGTTTGGTTTTATCCCGAGCGCATGCTCCAGAAAGCCATTTCAAAGCTGTCATTGCGTTAGCAAATAAGAAGCAAGGTAAATCTTACACGTTTGAACCTTCGACAACTCGTGCTTGTTTTTACATTTATTTTCAAACTTTTCAAACAAGCTTCCCAGTAATTTACAAGCCGTTTATCTATAAAATCTTTTTTAAAATTTCCAAATCATTTGCTCGAGAAGGAAAATAATTTACATCTTTTACGTCTTCGGTGGCAAACCTGAAAGAAATGAAGTGTCCAAGCGAAAGCAATGAAAGTTTAACATCGCGATTCAATACAAGGTAAGTACCTTGAAATGTAAACACGTGTATTGATCAGTATTTTAGTCCTTAAAAACCAAAAAGTGTCTTATTAAAAGTCCAAAAACTCTGATGCTTTCATTTGTAGAAATTCACTGCGGGCCGGTGCCACTGACTGAATCGCTGGGATGAACATGCGGCATCAAGTTGATGGAAATATTCACTGGAGAGTTGTTGAACGATATCGATACATTGGTAAACAGCCCACCCAAAGCTCTCGTTGTTATACCATCACTGCCGTTAGTCATTGCTGTTGTGTTATTGCCAACAACTGATAGAGGTGCAGACTTCTCGTAAAGCTTCAGTGCGTGGACCGCTGCTGGCGTTGGCAGCTATGACAGTTGTTTGTTGGTTTGCTTTTGGCTTTTGGAAAGATGATAATGGTTCCGAAAACATTTTAAAATGACATTGTAGAAAAACTTACAATTTGACGACAGTTGTTAAGTAGATGCGAAACAATATCACTTAGCCTCGTTTTCAACTCGCAATTCCACGCTAAATACCTCGCTTCGTAAACCAATCAGAATGCAAGATTTTATTCAATTATGCGATCTAAAAGTTATTTTGGATTTGTAGTGGACAAATTCTCTAAGCTTGTACATACCGAAATTTCTTGCGTGATCTTACTGCCGGTCACAGTCTCAAGTAGACAAAATGCCCAGTGGTCAAAGAGCTCGGAGAATTCCTGAGAATTACTCTACTACAAATCCAAAATATTTTTTAAAATCGCTTTGCAATTCTTAACAAACATCAAATACTCTTAATATGTATCGACGAGAATTTCTGTGGCGACAATTTTGACTGCCGGGCATTTAGTCTATTTGAGACCGTGGCCGGTAGTCGGATAAAGACCTTATTGCAATTTTATGGTACGCACAAGCTTTGAGAATTCGTCCATTTCAAATCCATAATTTATTTTTAGAATTGTTTGGCTATTTCTAACAAACATCGCATTTTCTCTTTAGATTACAAAAAAAGATTTCTATAGCAATTCAATAAATATCTCTAACTGCCGTCAGCTGATGTAAGCGTAAATTTTCAGCGTCAAGCAGAGCCTCTTTCGCATCTTCAATATCCACTTCACTATGACTTCATAATTCGTGAACTTTGTGTCAAAGTACTGCAGGCTGTGTGCTAAAGTTCGCTCACTCCATGCACTTTTTTCCAGTTTTGCCGGACGTACCTAGATAAATCAACTTTAAAGCACACTAGCCGATTTTTTGACGGGTCAAATCGGGTTAAAATTTGTCGGGAACTTACGCTTGCCGCACCCAGCCGATTTTTTGTCACGAGTAACCGAGTTTAGGCTTGGAGCCAACTCTATCTCCACCATGTTGGAAAAGACGCTTGTTCACGTGACTCTCATGACAATTTCTCATTGGTTGAGGTACGCGCAAGCTCAGACAAATTGTCTTAGTCCACCGCACACTAGCCGACGACGTTTTGAGATTTATTACTGTCAGATATCGCCCGGGAAGGACAAGCCCCGATTTGTAGCAGACTTGTCTGAATTCACCGCACACTAGCCAACAAGTGAAGATTTTTTGTCGACCGCAAAAAATCGGATAGTGTGCGGTAGCTTTA
>CM042749.1:22430114-22443109 GCA_022496165.2 Catalaphyllia jardinei
CTTGTTTACGCAGCTCTTGTCATTGAATGTCTTGAATCGGCTAGCGCGCCGTCTACTAACGATTTGTAAAAAATATTGGCAACGAGCGAATAATTCAGATAGTAGACAAAGACAGACGTATTACAGAACATATAGTTTTCGAACTACTTTATGCTAGTTACATTTATTTAACCAGTTAAGTTCTCCAAAATTGTTTTTGCGGTGTGAAATTTCGCGCGAAGTTTGAAGTTTTACTACAAACAATTTCGTCACTTTTAAAAACACTTGAAATCAGACTTTTCTACCGTAAATTGAATAGCAGAAAGCTAGGAAATTGGTTAAGTGTATTCTACAGAAATTCTCCTAAATACAGCAACGATCAGAAAGGTAAACTTGAGTGAAAATTGATTCAAATTCTACGGCGAGGGAAACAGGATTAAGCGCCATTACAGTGTCAAGCTACAAACAACCAAGCAAACTCTCACAACTTCAAAACACTCACCTGAATTTACTTACAGTGAATTACAGTGACTTTCCTTGCCATTTTAAAGACAAAAAGAACGGATATAAACTTACGGTGACTAATCGTCGATGGATGTGTAAAAAAGGCAAAAGATTGACGGCTACCGCTAACTTTTAGGAACGAAATTTACGTACAGCGTTGAGCGGGAAAAAATATCCGGCCCGTGGGCCGTATCGTAAAAAGCTGGACCAGTCACGTACGTAAGATTAGCCAATGAAATTTGAGGATTTAGGCATCCGGCCCGCTTAGATGCTTGAGAAAAAAATAAGCTCGGATATTTGTCTGCGCAAATTATCTATTCTGAGGTGAGAACAGTATCCCGAGAGCGTAGCTCGAGGAAAACTGTGAGCTTCGATGAACAAAAAATGTCCGTGGACAAATGTCCGAGCATATTTTCGCCCCAAATGGAGGCTATTGTTTATTTATACCACTATAGAACCCTTACCCGCGTTATTTTTCTGTAAAAAGAAGATGAACTACTTTTTGTTTGCTTGTTTGATATTGTAAAACTCAACTCCACAAACACACTGACAAGGCAACAAAGCAGTTTAGTACACGAACTACTCGAGGGTTTGCTCATTGAGACCCAAAGTAACACTAATGAAGGGGTTACGATGATTATCCCCGAACTATTGACTGTCTTTACGGCGTGCATGCGCAGTTATGGAGTGCCGCGTTCTGTTTTCGCGCGCGCTTTTGCTAATGCTATTTAGCGCGTGCACAAGTATTTCAAAACAAACACGCCGTCAATAGAGCGATCATTTTATTTACTCACCCGCACTATCTGTGTTATTTTTCTCTATAATTGAACGCAGTGTATTGATGGCTTTAGTCTTTTATTACAAAGATATGCTAGAAAAGGTAACGTGCAAAGTACCCAGCAATTTTCAGCGTTTGTTACCGAAAGAACCCAGTAACGCATGCTCAGTTGCTCGAAAAATTGAGACCGAACGCTTTAGCAGAAACGTGCCGATTTCTAACGATCCAGCCATTAGAATTTTAAGAAATTTGGCAAAAAAATAGTTCAGAAATCATGTGAATGATCTATCAAGAAAAATCTGAATTTTTACATAGGGAATTTTTAACAATAAAGAAAACGATAAACGGCGAATTACGAAAATCGCCTATGTCAAAATTTTATTAGAACAGTGTTGACAGAAGGGATTTAAAGTCAATTCGTAGTGTGCAAAATATGAAAACAATCTACGACTGGATTTTTTTAAATAAACAAAAACCATTTTTTAAGTCTTGTTTTTAACCAGCCCCCTTTCCATGGCAACAGCACACACCCTAACCAAAATGCGATAATAAATACCTCTGTGGTTAACCTTGACTCTTGCAAAAACGGGCGCTAAAGCACAAATAGTTTAAAACTGTGTTCGGCCACCTTAACAGCGCGCGCATGCCAAAACAAAAAAAAAGAAAAATCAGGCAAGCATGATTCAGCATCATATCTTTAGCCATTGAGTGCTCCCTTTGCTATAAAGTTTACCAGAAAACTCCATCCGTTTCATTTTATAAGAAACACGTCTTTTAAAAGCTTGCGCGAGTCCTTTCGCGCAATCATTCAGTCGGTGTGATCATACTGCCGTTATTTTTAAATTTTTCTTCGCATATCCATGCAAAACAGTTCAGTCAAGTCTCAACAATACTAAACGAATGCAACAACCAAACAGTGACTAGTGCAGAATATATTTTGGAATATTTAAAGGTAAGTAATGTTTTTAAACTTTATAAGAAAGGGCCACTTTTGGCATCGGCTATAAACCTTGTTGGTCCGTTCCGTATTGAAACCGATTCCACAAACAGCTAAGAATAAGTCTCGTATGTTCCGCTTTTGCCGAAATTAATGTTCAACGAGCCCTGGAGTCAACCAACTGCAATCAACTGGCCCTGGAACTTTTTCACTTTCAGCGATAGTCAAAAGCGAGATTTAAAATTTGCGTTTTCGCGCGTTAAAGTCTCAGCACCGAGGCTTCACACTCCAATCCAAGACGAGGCAAGACGTCATGAAGTGACCTCACTGTCCGTTACCATGGAAGTAGTCATAGCAACCGTGCTAAAAACAAAGTTTTTTCGCATTCGCGTTGAGGGCTTTCTATGCACAGTGTAATGATAGCGAGTATTTTTTCGTGTTTATCTAAATCTTGATGGAAAAATTAAGGAACAAGTGGTCAAGCAAATACATTTTAGATGTACAAGAGTCTGGGAAAACTGGCGGAGTGGTCGTTGGAGATTTTTCCCCTGCTAACAAACATGAGCCACTCGACTCTTCTCGAGGGGCGCAGATCATGGCCAAAGAGGTAGGCGTTGTCTTTTTATGGTTGTTAAGTACGATGAATTTAGCGCCGCATTTACATAGCAAAGCAGCTATTAGTCATAATGATCGGCACAATATGGAATATAATGTTTCAAAAGCGCGCGATGCATCAGAAATGAATGTATTTGCTTGAAATTTTTGTTTTTCTCGAAAACATACCGAATTGAGGGCGAGATAGACATGTCCGCTACCAACGCCGTTCTACATCACACTTCAGGTGAAATAATAACGGAATTGAAGGATCTATCCCAGTAGTGTATTTGTTCTTTATCCGTTTCGGATAAAACTCTCCAGTTAATGCTTTTACAGGAGAAAAATCATAAAGCGCGCGGAAACTAGTACTCGAATTACTTGTTTCGACACAGATTTGTTTACTTTATGTGAACGTTACCTGATCAACGACTTATTCATCTCGAAAACTAATAAAATTGAAAGTTCGTTTAAAGAAGTAATTGACGAAATACTAGCGCTTCGGTTTTTTTCCTTTGGTTCTTTTGCTTATATTCTACTGCCTCCAAATTCTAAGAGCGCTTGCCATGCTAACCCTCCGACATTTTAAAAAGCGTGTATAATTCATTTTTTCTTCTCCTAGTATAAGCAAGAAAATGAGCGGTTCAAAGAAGAGATTGCCATCCTCGAAGCACAATGTAATGGTAAGTTTCAAAATGATGTATGACGATGTTATTTTTTTGGCGTTAAATATCCGCATACAGTTGCGAAAGTTTTACACAAGTTACACGTCAACTTTCGCGGGTAAATCTTTTCAGTTGCAGCAACTAATCTGATGAGAGATTGCAAGAATAGTGAAAGTCATATTTTCTAAAAACGAGTCTTGATTTGTAAACGCTTTGAACATTGTCAAAAACAAAAGAAAGGGAATTGACTTTGCCTCTTAACTGTAGCACGTAGAGCTCAGTGAAAATGCAAACCCGTTACAATCAGCGCTTTCGTAACTTGTGAACAATCCATCGCGACGTTTATTTTAAGTTTTGGGCGAGCTCAATTTTTATCTTTGTATTTCATCTATTACAGCTAAAAACGTGAAAATCGCTCATTTCAAAGAAATTCTTTCGGCAAAGGACAAGGAAATTTCTGATCTTAAAGACAAATTGTCAGAGTTGCAACAGAATAGACAAGACAAGGAAGTTGATTTTGAAAAGCGATTGAAGACAATAGATGAGGGACTGAAGAAAGCAAAAGAGAATATCTTCCTAGCGAATAAAAACACTCTTGAAAAGAAAGCAGCAGAGGTGGAAAAATTTCCCAAAAGAGTACAGCTATTTAACGGTAAGTCGCTGCCATATAAGCTATATATGTAAATAAACTGAGCTGTAGTAACATTAATCCCCCCTTTTCCGTTACTAAGGATTGCTAAGACTAAGCTCGGTTTACTGGGAAGAGAACTAATCTGACACTAATCTCTGCCGTAATTTGGCTACTCAGGTAAGTGGCCGGTTACTGTAGGATAATCTCAAATTACAACAGAACCAGAAATGAGTACCTTTTCCCACTGAACAAAGGCGAGGGCAAACACACCTTACGTGACACTGCTCATGTTATTAATGTACTGTATTGTAGGTATTGAAAGTATTGTAAGTACAGTTAGTAATGGTAGTATTGTAAGTAGTGTTAGAAGTGTAGATAATGTTATTATTGTACATAGTTAAATTTATGATTGAGAATATTTAAAAATAAATGTTATAATGTACTACCGATAATGCTCCAAAAATGGGAGGGGTAAATTAGGTGGGAAAAAGTTGCCCTTCACCGAAGCTTCAAGGAAAGAGGCCTGAAACCTGATGCTCAAATGCTTAAATCTACAGCTATTCGAGTCCCGGATGTGACTCCATCCGGGAAACTAATCACGGGACAGGTTGCATAAAATTATTTATTTCCTGTGATATAAATCTCATTAATTTTTTTGTGTCTGCGATACTAGCCTGCGAATACAATTGCACCTACTGAAAGCGGTATCAGTTCGCAGAATATCCGCCTTAAATAATCCAGGAGTTTGTTACTGATATAATGAAACAGAATTTTAACTCCGTATCATTGTTTAAAGACATGATCGAATTTAATTAAGGAATTTGTACTCTTTTATAAATTAATCAAGTTTTGCAACGGTAAAGACAAGGTACACCCTTGTATTTTGATACATAACATTTTCTAATCGATCATTTTTTCGTCCTTTAGCCAACGATTGCTTCGACCTTCTGCCATCATGGTTTGACACTTTGTTGCCAAGCAATATCGGATGCCTCGCAATTTACAACTATCCAGTCCGAGTAAATGATCTTGACGCAAAGAACACCGATGGTTCTTCTGACAAGCCTTGGCAACCAGAGCACTCTAAGGCGGATCAAGGTATTGTGGTGATCTAAAGTTAAAACATGGCTTATCAGTGCGTCCAATGACAGCAAAGAAAGATTTCTGGCACTGAGTCAGCAGAGTCCAGGTCTCCAAAGCATATATAGTAACCAAGACTTCCAAGCTTTAAGTCTCCAGAACACAAGCAACTTCTCCCCAGTCCTTTCTCGTCCACCCCATGTCGCTATTTTTAAGGATTACTTCTGATACTTTATTATATTTTTATTTTACACAATCAAGACTCCTAGTTAAACTTGGCATAAATCACTCATTAATGAAAATTATGAATTAAATTGAGTTTAAAATACAAAGTCTATCAGTTGAAAATTTCAGCCGCCATTTTTTCATGTAACCAACTGTAACATGGCTGAAGTTAAGAAAGCAGACATTCCAGACCCCTGTGACTCTAAGAGCAAAACCGAATCCATTTAGGAAAGCTATTAGCTTAGCTATCTGCTTTGCTAAACGGGTTCGGTTTACTTTACCTGTCGCTCAAGTCATATGTAGGCTTTTAGACCGCTTCTTGGACTTCTTACAAGCATCAGCTTTACTCGAACAGTTATGATCAATATTATTTGAATTTCTATCAACACTATACATTCCAATTTTTTAGCCAAAGGCCTTCAGATGAAAAATCAACTACCACTTGTTCCTGTGGCCTACTCTAACAGGGCTGAAGTTAAGAAAGTGGACATTCCAGTCTCAGGAGAAGATTCTGTAGATTTTAAGAAAACGGACGATGGCACTTCTATCAAGATCAATCCATACAGGAAGGTTAAAGGTATGGGTTCGCATGTTATTCATATTGTGACAAATATAAGTATGATATATGATTAAGGAATGCAAGAGGCAAATGCGTTAATATCATTGGAGGGGGCTTTGCCAGTGAACGTCCAGACAAGTACGATTTCTGGAGTGTTCTTTACTGAGGGCCTTACTGTTACCTAATCTCTTAAAAATTTCACATGTTGTCTTCCTTATTCTCCACTAGTAATTTCTATTCAATACTTTTTTCGCTTAAGTTCCTTAAACTTAAACGGAGAAGTTTTAATGTATCCGGCTTAGCGCAATCTCCACCCTTAATTTTACGCTCTGCGCTTTCACAAGTAAAACTCAAGAATGTCTTGATTTCTTTCAGGCAAAGGTCGTCAGTTACAGCATCCACTACCAGCTCTGTTCGTGCCTGTGACGACTGCTGTAATACCTCCAGCTGGACAGAATAAAACACTCCTTAGAAAACCTGTTCAGCAGGGTAAAGCAGTCGCCGATGGTGTTCAAGCAACGCCAGTTAACCCGTACAGAAAAGCAAAAAAAGGTACGAAGAGGAACACACAATACTACACCTTTTAAGGCGTTAATTTAACTTTTGATTCGATCATTGCATCATTACAAATACCTAAAGCCAACTGCTACATTTGTTCCAAAAAACTCGAAAACCGAAATATTTTGTCCACTCTTAATTTTACGCATTGCGCATTTCTACGGTTAGATCTGTTAGGTCTCCACGCTAATGATAAGGGAACTTTTCAAAAGCGCTCATCAGACTGTGGAGGAAACTGAAAACGCCCGCTTTCCGTTTTCGCGCGGACGGAAAACATTTTGAAAACTGAGCTTTTGAAAAATGACGTAGTCACGATAATAAATTGATTTTATCCGCCCGAGTTTTCGTCAATGTAAGTTTGGACGGGAAATAGACTAATTAACTCAAAAGTATTAAGACGAAATCTGATGGAAAATCGGGCAATTTTAGGTTTTAGTGGACAAAAATCAGTACCAGAATAATTTTGAGTATTTTTCAGTCAGTTTTACATTTTCTTAAAGCTAAATACATAAGTAATTCCCTGCAGTAACACCGAAAACAATTTCCCATGGAAACGAAAGAAAATAAATTTCAAAGTTCAGAGAACGTGTGTAAACACAGGAAAAATTTCATCATCAGTTTCATTTCACCAGTACTTTCAGGTGTTTCATACGAAGTTCAAAATTCGTTTTCGACGTTTGGTGTTGCTAGGAATGATTTCGTTTAAGAAGATCTTTAAAACAGTCACACAGAAGTTTGCAATACGATGCAAATAATCTTGGTACTAGATTTTTGTCCACTTGTTACTCGAACTTCTGGTGGATTCCGTCTTAAGACAACATCTTGGAAGTGTGACTCTTGAGGCAGATTTTGCAGTGGATGATGATGTTTACTGGAGTTAAACTTTATCAAACGAGGAACCATTGCTTTCATGGCCCGAATCGCTTTACACACACGGAGCGATCTATTAACTATTTAACAAATAGATTCCATGTTGCCGTGCGTCTGTTCAGTAATAGATCACAGATGACGTCAAAATGTGGTAAGAACAAAAAAGTGGCACACGAGGCGTAGCCGAGTGTGTCACTGATGTTCTTACCACATTTTGACGTCTTCTGTGATCTATTACTGAATCAGACGCACGGTAACATGGAATCTATTTGTTTTATATAATAACGAAAAGCCAATTTTTTGTTTCAAAACATTTTAACATAACGCGAAAGCCGGCCTTTTGCCCCGCCTTTTTCCCGCCTTTGCACGAAAAAAAGCCATTTGACGTGATCTATACATTCAAAATGAAGCAGTTTCATTGGTTGCTATGCGTAGCAAAGAATTGTGATTGGTCGAGAAAAATCAGGCCACCGTCAAACCTGACCGCGCGTCTATTCTCGTGGAACGAAAACTTACAGCGAAAGCAGAATTGAACTGCAAAATCCACAACTCTTGAAGAAAATGCTGGAATAATCAAGTCAGTTTTTGTCATTGGAAAAAATTACAGGAGTTGAAATAATACCCTCGGAAAACTTGTGGTTGCGGTCAACCTAGAGACCATTTGATTCGAGTTTTGAATGAAAGGAGCGTAAATGACGGTGAAGAATTTGTCTTCTGTGGTTGGTGATTCTCAAATCAGCTTGATATAGTGTCGGAGACACATTTTAGCTGCGATACTCTTGACAGTGAGCTGTGGTTAGCTATACTTAGCTCGCCGCTGTGGCCTGAAACGGACAGGAACATTCGCAACGGAAAGCAAGGTTATGTATTTTATTTTACCAATTTTAAGAAGTGATGTTTTGATGTTTCATTCCTGACCGTGATCAATCAGTGAGTCAACTGCTGTTTTGACACTGGGAAAGTTGAATTTTTTAAATAAATTAATCTCAGAAACATTTTGTTTATTGGGTTTGTTAAATTCGAGATAACGGAGTGGTTCTCGGCTTACCAGGACCAAGTTTGTGCGTGGTTTAGTAGCGCTCAACTGCCGACTGAGGCTGCTAGAAAATTATTTCTGTATCATTTTTTAAAAGAAACGGCTTTATCTTTCGTTTTCTGGCTTCTCAAACCTGTTCAATTCCTCGGCAAGACTTTTTTGTACCTTATCTTTTGCCCAGTCACGTAAAATATCATCCTAACTCTCAAAACTTTCCGCCATTTTAAAACGGCAGAGGGAAAAACTTTGTAATGATGACGTCAATCGTGCATCTGTCCTCTAATAGATCATAGGCGAGAACCAATCAAAATGCGAGAATAACTTGGGTTGTTATATAATTTAGGATCTTTTGTCTAACTAAGCTTACTTATAAATGGAACGATCTGTCTATATTGTCCAACTCAGATACTGTATACCTTTTTATTCTATCAGTCAATGCTGACGTGCGACGTACGGCGAAAGGGATTGAGAGTTAAACCAGATTAATATTTGTTATGCATTTGTTCCGCATCCTTTCTTTTTTGTTTTTTTTTTTTTAACAGCTTTAGTGGGTACACCACATAAATAAATTGCATAAATAAAAAAAGGCAAGGCCCAAAACGGGCAGGTGCAACAGGATAAAGTCCCATGCGAGGCACCGCCTCTGGATTAAGACCTAAAATTAAAACAAAAGCATACACAAGCATTCATAAGAGGAAAGAAATATGTATCTAGAGTGGCATGCGCATGTTTGGACTAGCGTCCACGTGCAGGGGTAATTGAGATCATATACCCTTAAAAGGTGAGTGCTCATTAGTTTGTGGACAGCTGTATGAAGACCGTTGTGTTAAAAAAAAGCGCTAATGTTCCTATAGAAATTGAAAAACACAACTTTCTTCATACAGTAATTCCAAGTGCTACACGGCATCAATTCAATTGCGGACAGTTGTAGCATGTTACACAATGGTTTGAAATCTGTGTTGCGTTCTAAACACCACGAGGGCTGCTGCTACGCAGCAACTTTTAATTGCATGGGAAAGAGGTTGCCAGGGCTACAAATCTTACTGCGATCTAGTCGCCAGGGTGCAATAGACCATTTTATAGTTGTCGGCTTAGTGACCTGGCTTCTGAATGGCAGCGAGGCTGGAGTTGATAATAATAATGATAATACAGACCTCATTACTTTTATTGTGCAAATCAAGTTGTTCCTATGCTAACTAATTGGTGTGTACATGACAAAAGCAGAGAGGTCTGTATCAAAGCAAGGTCACGTCCAGCCTTGCTTTCACTCATGGCCAGGTAACTAAGCACACAACTGTAAAATGACCTATTGCTCAATAGTGGGTTAACTTGACTCTGAAAAAAACCTCACCCTGCTTTTAGTTACTGCTTCGAGACCTCATTACAAGCAAAACACATGTTACTTTTCAACAATTAATTTAATCCTGAACTAATTTTAGGTTTAGGCAAGAAAGTATGATGAACCAACAAAGTACCTGGGAGGTGTGATAGTTGGCACTGGCTAAATGAAAACGAATCTAAATTGGTTTTAAGAGGTGATTTGAATAAAAGAAATGCATAAAATGTAAATGAACATAATAAGTCGAAGTTCAACACAACTGAATCAACTTTACGTCAAGGCAAACAATTCAGCATCAACATGTGTAAAAACCAATAAAATCCTAACAAAGATAACATTACAACTATTCTAACAGAACCCTATATAAGTAATTTGCCATTAGAAATGGTAGTAGTCTTCCCAAATTCTAACCATCCAATAGTATAAAATGAGGCAACAAAAACAACAATATGTAAACTGAACATGTAAACTGGAAGGTTGCAGAAGCACTGGACAAACTAATACTTGGCACATGATGATCAAGTGTACTAAACATTGACAAGTTAAGATCTGCATTGTTTTTCTAATGCGTCACGCAACGACTGACTAAGTTAAAGAAGGTCTACTCGTAGTCTAAATCGCCATAAAAAAAAATTACTGCCATATAAAAGCCAAATAAATTAACCATCACATCAGCTCATCACGGCAACCGTACAGCGCTGAGAATTACCAATGCTATTCAGTTTTCTGCGGCCTTTCCATGTGCTCGGCTTCTTTGACGTGATCGCGGTCACGCTCCAACAGCCATTTGGAATTACATTTTGCACACCAAGAGTAGAAAATGCACATGTTACGTGTGGCATTAAATTACAAGTGAAGTTCAATTCTACATTTTAAAATAGCTTAACGTAAGCATATTTAGAACCAAACGGAGTTTCCCTCGCAAAGTCTACAACACGTCAACAGTCACATACTGAGGTAGCGCGGCCTGTACATAACAAACACTCCGAAGTATAATTGAACACTTAATTTGTGACCAGAGCCAAAAAAATATGCGAGTCAAAAGTAAATATAAAAGCGAAAATAAGAAAAAAAGTACTCAGTCTGCATGGTCTGCACGGTCTGCAGTTTGTATGGTCTGCGTTTTGGGGTGACCCAGTTCGTAATGTCTTGCTTGGTTGAATTTGTGGATACAGCGCAATGCATTGTGGTAGAAAAGTTTGAAGCTCGATTCCCTTGCCGATTATATCTGCTGACTTCGCTCAGTCGCTTCAGGCTCTTTCGCTGCGTCAGCAATAATAACCAAATCAATGCGCGCGCTCTGATTGGTCAATCAGCTGTGGGTTATTGTGCGGTAAACCCACGGAAAAATCGCGCGTCTTCTGAATTATTATATAAAAGCAATAGACCACAAGTTTTCTATGAGCTATAGGCTGATAAACCACTTGGGATGTTGGTAGAACACTCGAAGAATTCGTAAACCACTCGCCTGCGGCTCGTGGTTTACAAATTCTTCTCGTGTTCTACCAACATCCCGTGTGGTTTATCAGCTTATAACCCACGGAAACTTGTGGTCTATTGCTTTAGTAGACCACACAGAGCAGTTTTGTCCAGAAGTCTATAAGATTATTATAGACTTCTGTATTGTCAGAATTGCCCTTACTGTCTGTTGGCTTCTACAAGTCAATGAATGCCTGTTATGTATGTGCCTTTGTTCGGTTATTTTACAGAACAACAGGGATTCCTGAGCAAGACTTCCAGTCAATGGTTTGGATACTGGTAAGTATTTTCATCTAGGCTCAGATGTAAGTCTTGGTGGATTATAACTTGCTTCTTTATGTCTCTCCAACCCCCTTCCTAACAAGATAAAGTTAACGTGTAGCGCTTCAAACCTCGGGACGCGAGACGGAGCAAAATTGAGGTACAAATGACCAATCAGAGCGCTATCAAATAACGGGATCAGCCAAACACGCGTAAACCCTGGGAAGCTTGCCAAGCGCAGAAAATGTAGCACTTCAAATAAGGAATGGACACCTTGTAAAACACACCAATTTAAACCCACAATCTCTCTATCTTTGACAGATGCCAATCAAACAATTAATGGCATCCAAGGAGTTCGTATTTAAAAAAGCTGTCGTAATTATCTGTCTTAACTGATAAAAATAGGCGTTTTGATTTTCAATTCAAAAACATATTTTTTCTCTGATTGATTTTATCTATTGGTATAACAAAGATGTTAACAGTGATTTTCCTTTCTCTCCAGATCTGCTTTCTTGTTCACTCAAGTTTCAAATTTTATTCAAGTTTATTCTGCTTAGTATAAGTTTTCTTCATTCAAGTTAATCGTAAATCCAGTTCATGTTATTCTTTTTGGATGATGGCAAACATTCCTGGCAGATTTTATTCTAAGTTTATTCTGCTCAATATAAGTTTTCTTCATTCAAGTTAATCGTAAATCCAGTTGATGTTATTCTTTTTGAATGATGGCAAACATTCCTGGCAAATAGCAATATTGATATGTCATGGATTTTGAAAACATTTATATTTTTTAACTGATTAACTTTAAAATATACGTGCCAAAAACACCGCGGATAAACCAATAAAAATGACTGTAAATATCTTTTTTTAAACGATTTCAAAGTGACTGTGGCAATTCTTGCCAAATATTTTAATATGGCAATTGTTTATGACTGTAAATATGTATGAAAATACCACCAAGTTGTAAATAAGATTCCAAACATTATGTCCATATGCTGCGACACTCAGTTGAAGTTCTCTTTTAAATCATATAACATTGTAATTATTTACTTTTAGAAAACAGTCCTAAGGAAGCACGCGCGCTGATTGGTCAAAAAGCCTGTTTGTATAACTCGATGGAGACACAGAACTAAGCGCGCGCTGTTGACGTAGTGATGGCGCGAGCAAAGAGAATTTACATTTTGATAATCAAAGTTTACAAGTTGTTTTCCTTTTTCTCGTCGTGGTGTTTTCTAAAAGAAATAGAAAACATGTACTCCGTGTTTGTATCGAGTTATACAAACACTCGTGAAAGTTTGGAAGAACTCGAAAAAGATGTGGAAACACTCGCCTGCGGCTCGTGTTCCCACAGCATTTCTCGTTCTCCCAAACTTCCACTCGTGTTTGTATAACTCGATACAAACACGGTACATGTTTTCTATTTCTTAATTAGAAAACAGTCCTAAGAAAGCACGCGCGCTGATTGGTTAATAATCGTGTTTGTATAACTCGATGGAGACACAG
>CM042749.1:22443119-22453119 GCA_022496165.2 Catalaphyllia jardinei
TTTACATTTTGATAATCAAAGTTAACAAGCTGTTTTCCTTTTTCTCGTCTCGGTGTTTTCTAAAAGAAATATAAAACATGTACTCTGTGTTTCTATCGCGGTCTATAAACGAGCAAAAATTTGGGAGAACTCGAAAAAGCTGTGGAAACACTCGCCTGCGGCTCGTGTTCCCACAGCATTTCTCGTTCTCCCAAACGTCCACTCGTGTTTATTTAACTCGATAGAAACACGGTACATGTTTTCTATTTGTTAAACAACCGTGACTTTGCAAACTTAGCCGATGATTCAGTCCAACAATTGTTTCCGTTTTATCGACATGTCCTGACTTATTTAAAGCCTTTCCTGTGTGTGTTTCAAAAAGTTTAAGCGGTGTTTGTTTCCAAATATGTCTGCTTGCCGTTCAATGATTTTCATAGACAAGGCTTTAATGTTTTCAGTTTGTTTGCAAGTACCGTAAACTTCCGATTACAAGCACCCACCTCGCCCCCCTCCTCCCCCTACCCCGCCTATTATTCTTCACACACAATCTCTCTTTCCGACACTTTCCGGTGTTAATGGGCGAAGGAAAGGAGGGCGCAAAACGCAACAAAATAGGCCTTCGTCAGAGAACTAAACTGCTTTCGATCTAAATAGTGACCCTCTATCGAGTATTTGTCAGAAGCAAATTTCCCACTGGAAAATAAGCCTTCTAAAAATATTGTTGGAATAAGTGTAGGCCCGGGGCAGTGTCGAAATTTCATGGTATGTTACAACCACTGTTATATGCCAATGGCACATTGTTTTACCAGGTAGCGATTGTAAGTCTTTAGAGTACCATGTAGAATAAAAGAAGGAATACTTCCCAGGATTAGAATATCACCTTAGTCTGGGAGGTGAAAGATAAGAAATTATCATAAAGATAAGACAGCCAGTAGGCATTCCTTCTCAAATCCAACATAATCTCTTGATAAGGATTACAAATTTTTGTCCACTTTTCAGTAAGTTTCTCTCGCAGCAAAACCACTTACTCGAAGTAAGATAGTACTAGTATTTAAGTGGCACATGTAAACGACAAAAAAAGGAACATGTAAGCCAAGTGATAGAGGATTAAACACTTACATTTTGGAGATTGTGTTGTTTCTCCTGCCTGTCGGAGAGTAGCCACGCATTTAGCAGCCGCACCCTCGAACAAGGAAAGCAATCAAACTTTAACCACCCGGGTTAACACTTTTTAGCTTCTTGATCTGATTGATTGATTAAATGGGACGAAACCATTATCATTTTTGCTGCGCAGGTTGTCGTTAACAATCAATGGGTGATCAAGTTTTTGAAGTCATTTACGACAGAGCAAGCAGTTTTCTTTTCAATGAAATTGATTTCGACTAAATTCCTCTTCAGAGATTCAATTTCGCACTATGTTACTAGGACGAGCAGCTTTCCACTATAAAAATGTCAAAAAGCCACTTGATTGACGTCTGCCAGAGGTAACCACACGGGGGCTGGGGCGGGGGGACTGACTGTAACGGCCTACACAGGGAGGCTCCGCCCAAGAGAGGTAGCTTTTTTAGTCTTCAGGTAAATGTAAGGGTAGGAGGTCACAAGTTGAGATATATTTAGCAATTATTGAATGAGGCTGAGTAGGATATGAAGAATTCTACAGATCAAGGAGGCCGAAGGCCGTGCTGGTTAACACCCTCCGAGACCTGTACCTGCAGAATTCTTCATATCTTTCTAAAGCCGAATTCAATAATTGCTTTATTTTTTATTCAAAATATTCCCTGTTCTTAAAGGAGTTTCGCCATTTGCTCTTTATTTTTCTGCTCACCAAAAATAACACAACCTCGTCCCCAGGTTTTCTTGGTCAACGGTTCAATAACCTGCAGCGGGCTGCACTTTTGACGTAATTTTGACGTCATCGGTTCAATAATCTGGAGTGGGCTGTACTTTTGACTTCATTTTGACGTCATCGGTTCAATAATCCGCAACGGGCTGCACTTTTGACGTCATTGGTTAAAAATGATAAAGTTTTGTCCAAATTTGTCAACAGCAGCTGGTTATGGTGAATTACGCGTGTGTTTTAACCTATCAGAAACGAAGAAATATTTTGAATGAACAATAAAAAACAATATAACAAGAACCGAAAGTGAATAAAGATCAATAAATGAATAAAACCCAATCATAAAAACTCCTATTCTTCGGCGATTTCAGCTTCAACAGAAGTAATATACAAACTGCAGTTACAAAAGTAGTATATGTTTAGGAAATTTAGCCGGATTACTGCCTTTCGCTGCCTTAAAGTGCCTTCCGCTGCCTTCCTCCATACTAATGAAGTGCCTAGTAAATCATTAATATTCAAACTTTCTAGGTAAAAATGGGTTCCTCCATACTAATAAGCGTCGCTATAGTACAATACAAACAATAAGGTAGGTAAAGGTAAGGTAAATAGTTAACCTTGATTGGCTCATGAAAATCTTTTATCTGTTAAGATGTTATCTGAACTCTCAGCTCTGCTGACGAGAGAGAATTTGAATTCTTAGCTAACTGCTCGAGTTCTTCGCTCCGTTAGTCACGCGCTGAACTCTACTTTCAGCCCTAGATTTGCATACAAACTCGAACGGAGAAACCCATGGGGCCGCTCTACCACTGAAATGACAGAAATTTGAAATGAATAAAAATACATTTATTGACAACGAAAGCTCCCACAACTACAAAATATACATCTTAGTCATTATAAAAATCTACGGTTGCGAATAAATTGATTTCTATTTGGTCCATGAACCTAATAGACAACACGAAACAACTCTGTTTGTTCAAATAGAGTTTTCCATACTACTCCTTTGTTATTGCAAAATAATCTTCCTGGGGTCATTAACGCCTAAAGTTATTCAAGACCGACAAAATGAACAAGTGCCTTTCAAAGACGTTTATTGCAATCCATTAATCTTTAACTTGTCAAGTGGTCATTACAAAGTACTACAGTTTGTTCTTCCAATGCGGGCATGATCTAGTAACAACAATATGACGGATACATTCAGTCTTCATCTTCACTGGCAACTTGCGTTTTTCTGTTATTATTAACTTTCTCGCGTATTTGTAAGGATGGCTTTGACTTTTAAGGCGCCGAGATCGCCGTTTCTAAGTCGATTCATCATCGTCTAAGTAATTTACAAAATGAATCCGCTGCCTTTTTCTCTTTGGCGGTGAAAGCATTGGTGACGATGATTTTACTGTGGGAGGAGGGGTCAGTATGACAGGATTTAACGGTGTTGGAGTTACTGCCTCAGGTCCTTGTAAGATGGCCCCTTGATTTAAATTTGGTGCCACGTTGAAGGGGTTTAGGGGAGTAGAGGGCGCTGTTACGGTTGTAGAATCTTCTAGACTTGCTGGCAAATTAACTTCCGGCTGACTGGTGTTCATCTCTTCAGGTTTATTTCTAGCTGGAAGTGGTGCGTGTGTGTTCAATTGTTGTTTGCAAGTGAGGTATCTGTTTTGCAGCTGTAGAAACTGTTTAGCTTTCTCATCTTCTCCAAGGTCACTGCGAGAGAGAGTGCCATCCATTCTGCTTTGTAATCGTTGCATGGCTGGAAGAAGAGGGTCTGATGAAAGATTTTGCTGTTTCAGATATCTTAGTAACTCCTGAGGGATATTTTCTTACATCGCTGCTTGACTAAATCCTTCTTCTCCAGGGAGCACGTTTGTTCTCAGCCTACAGTCATCTTGAGTGGCAGTTTTCAAATCTATCAAAAGATACCCATAGGGCCTTCTTACACCTTCTTCATATTGTTTTAGGAAGAAATCGGTGCGTCCGGGATACATTTGTTTGGCTAGAGTCAAAACTTGCAGCTTAACCCGAGGATTCTTGAACAACACCAAGTAGTGGCTGTTTAAACTAATGCTGCGACAGCCTTTTCCTTGATGGAATACGTTCTGTACTATGTAAATGACACTAGGGTTGCGATGGTGGGATCCTCTTGTAAATAAGTTGACGATTCTCTGATCTTTGCCGGCATCAATCAATCGTCAAAGACGATTAAATTCCATTTGTGAACACTAAAATAAGCATCTTGTTCTAAAGACGTGGGCATCCCCTTGACAAATTCTATGTTTGGTACGGTGACTAGCATTTCCATATAAGCGGGCTGCCACTGTGAGTAACACCACACTATCTTTTCGGGAGGAAGGTTAATCATTCTGTAAGCCTGTGTCAACAGCGATTGAACCCAGGCAGTCTTGCCTGATCCAGTCATCCCAGCCACCATACAAGTGAACGGATGTTCAAACTGAAACCGCTGACACTTCTCAGCGGAATAGTGCATTGCATTAAATGGAGTGGAGTGACTGGGATTACTGTGCCTATTATTGATATCTCTTTTCATACTGTTTTTTTCTGCTAAAGGATATTTCACAGTGGGGACAGGACCAACTCATGTCACCTCCTTGACAGCTAAATGTAAAGTGAGAATAAAGTCGAACGTTCCGCGTTTACATAGGCTTTCAAATTCTCACATTTTTTATTGTTTTAACCCCACCACCATCACCAACCCCAAACGCCACCACCACAACCACCGCCACAGCCACCGCCACCACTGCCACCACCACCACCAGCACCGCCACCACAATTCTATTGTTTTAAACCACCACCACCACCACAATTCTATTGTTTTATTTAAGATTATTAAACCACCGCCACCACAATTCTTTAAAAAAACCGTAAACATGCGTCTCTAGTTCAGTCTGCAATTATGTCTCGGGTAGTAAAGAACAACAACCGTGGTTTTCTTCAACTGTTAGCGCATTGTCCTATTCATCAATGCGAGTTTCTATTAAGGACTGCCACTCCGCAACAAGTTCACGCATTAGTTCAAGTTTTATACAATGTGCTCAAGCAACGCACCCCCTTTCCCGAAGAAAATAGGCAGAAATTGCTTCCATACAAGGATGCTATAATTAGTCTTGCAGAACCTAATGTTCCCTACAAGAAGAAAAAGTATATTCTTTTGCAGGAGGGTGGTGGATTTATTCAAGACCTATTGACCCCGGTTATAAGTAGTTTTTGACGATGAGCAGAGCAACGATGAGGAACCACGAATTAAAGATGTTTTAGAGAATCTATCAAAAACCGTTTCCAGAGAACGCGCTTCTGGGCCGGATTGTTCAAAGCCCGATTAAGCTAACCCAGGGTTAGCGAGAATTTTGATCTCAGGTTTGTAACTTTTTGGTGAGGTGTTCTGTTTATATTGTTTGCCCCTCAGTTTTGAGCTGTAGTAATCTCAAACTACACCAAACGTGAGAGGTGAAAAACATTTTTAAATAAGAAAACCTAATGCTTCAGTTAACGTTTAACTTTGGGTTAACGTTAACCAGCTTTCGAACAACCCGGCTGCTTCCAAAGATATTCTGTTTTGGACCTCACGTGGGCAAATACTTCGAAACAACCGCATAATCCCTGTAACAAACATCGCTGAGCTAGTGGAATACATACTGCTGCCTCATAACGATGAGGTAATTAAGCCCAGAGCGCTTAATACCTTCCTGTACGTTCTGGCAGAGTTGGGAATTGAGAAGCGTTTAATAAAAAACAAGACGATTTTGAGCGATTTACTAGAAAAAGAAAAGGTTTATCGAGAGAACGAAAAGGAAGGTGATGATGACAGCGACCGTAGCGACAGTAGTGAAGGCGAGGAAAGTCAAACTGAAAGCAATGATGAGGAAAGTGATAGCGAGTCTGACCAGTCTGAAAGAATCATGCAACAAGAGACCTCGAAACCATGTCGGCATTGTCAAAATAGAAATATGTCCGTAACTGCAGTGGTTAAGTGTCCTGGATGCTTTTGGTACGATAACTATTCTATTTGTCCCATTTGTGGTTACGACATCCCGGTTTACAACGAACATATAAAAGATGTCTTTGCCCGTTGTAATGACTGTGGTACAACGTGTCACGAAAACATGAAAACATCGAAAACGAGCCTTATTTTCACAGTGAAGATAAAGACTGAATTTATTCGTCATATTGTTGTTACTGGATCATGCTCGCATTGAAAGAACAAACTGTAGTACTTGACAAGTTAGAGCTCAGAGAGTTGTAAACACTGAGTTAAAGATTAATGGATTGCAATAAACGTCTTTGAAAAGCACTTGTTCATTTTCTCGGTCTTGAATATATGTATGGAAAACTCTATTTGAACAAACAGAGTTGTTTTGTGTTGTCTATTAGGTTCATAGACCAAACAGAAATCAATTTAATTCGCAATCGTAGACTGAGACTACTGAGATGACTGAGATGTATATTTCGTAGTTGTTGGAGCTTTCGTTGTAAATAAAGTTTTATTCATTTCAAATCTCTGTGTATTTGAATCATTTCGCTATTAACAAGTAATATTCAAGAAACGTGTTGTTGGAAAAAAATTTTATTGTCGCGTGTTGACAATTAATTAGCGCTCCGAACTTTTATTGTTGTCATTTCAATGATAGAGGTAGTCCCATGGGTTTTTCCGTTCGAGTTTGTATACAAATCTAGAGCTGAAAGTAAAGTTTAGTGCGTGACTAACGGAGCGGAAAACAAGACCAGTTAGCTAAGAATTAATTCTCTCTCTTTTGTCAGCAAGCTGAGAGATCAGATAAAAACATAAAAGATTGTATCTAAACCAGTCGCGGTTAAAAGAACCCGGTTTCGAAAATCGGAGAACGTTTTCAAAGAAAGCTAGAGAACCTTAGAAATGATTTCTTGCAGGAGTTATCTTTTCTCAAGTAAGCCCTGGCATAGAATAGCAGGTGGCAGATTAACTCAGCCGGTGTCAAGTTACAATACACTTTTAGGGTACAAAAGTATTTTTACATAATTTTTTGGTCTTTAAGCTTTCTAAAGATGTATACTTTGCCATGGTTTGAAATTAAATCTTAGCCACGAAAAAAGTTTTAAAACTGGTGTGGTTTTAGGTTAAGTCCGCCATTAATGTTGTGTCCAGTTGCAGTAATATGATCCGCAATGGCTGATGCTTTACAACCCTTCATGAGTGCTTTGAAATGTTCAGTTTTTCGGCCATGTAATCGACGCTTCGTTTTACCTATGTAAAAGTCATCACAGTCTCAGCAGCTATCCTTGTACACAACCTTTGACTTGAGAGAGCGGTTAAGCCTGTTCTTGTGGGGGAATAAAGAGTTAATGTGGGGTGTGCTATGAAAAATTATCTTTAGGTTAATACAACTATTGAACTTGTAGATACAGGATTTAAGTTGCTTTGTAATGAATTTACTCTGAAGTCACAGATAAGGCAAAACGATGAAAACAACTCTTTTGGGTACCTTAGTGATGGGATCTTTTGGTTTCTGGTCTTAACATTGTTCATGTTGTAAGTAATAACATCCCGGGGGTAGCCGTTGCGTGACAAGAGATTCTCGAGACTGCAACAAAGAGGTCGAGGAACAGATGCGGAGACAGCGATAACTTGCAAGGCTGATACTATGAGTAAAAAGCTTAACGGGACAACTACATGATAGAGTCCAAACTGAAAACCAAGAATTGCAGCCACGGACAGCTGTGTTGACCTTGAAGGGTCTCGTTAGCACGGTGTAGCAAGCAACGAAGTAATCAGTTGATCGAATAATCATCCGGCCATACGTACTAAATGCAGATGGTGATGACCTCAGATGAAACTCTAATCCAAATTTTTGCAGATTGGCCAATTCACATGCAAAACGCGTGAAAAATCCAGTATCATGTTGTTGCCGCAATAAGGAGGCTGCGGACAGACAACCAGCAGCATATTCGTTTGCAGTCCTTTGCGTCATTGTGTTTAGACCGTCTGGGGACGATAATACTTTCGCACCCAAAATGATGATCATAATCGTCTCTTGTCATGTCCCAAATTAAAAGTACAGATTTGACTGGCCATGCAGTGAGGTAAAGATCAACTTTTACCAAGCCTGGTAACAAGCCTGAGAAATCCTAAACATAAAGCGTTTATTGCCTTTTCCACTACAGATGAGGCCTGGTTTAGTGCTAGTGAAAGAGAAGGAAATTAGAAAGATACGGGCTTTAGAAAGGCTATTTCAATAAGTGACACTTGGGAAATCTTAAAAACTTACCAAGTGTTAGTGTTCATGGTTTGTGTTTAAATTGGCCAAGTGACCTTTCATATGGTTGTTTAAAGATGTATTTGTCCAGTCCATATCATTTAGCATGGGTACTAAGAGATTGGTTTCCTAACTCAGAGTCGTTAACCATAGATTACTGAAGGAATTTATTTTTTACATTTTTAAACGCAAGGCGAGGAAAAAATGTACACATGGTATACAACAATAAACTATTACCCTAAAGCCCCGTTTTATGTTTAAGTCTATACAGCAGTTCGTTTATAGGAGAAATATTATTTTCATTACGGGAAGAAAATATTTCTTCCCGGACTTTGATTTCCATTTAGAGATCAGAGTTTTACCAAGGGCGACCGTGGAATATCAAACGAAGTTTAACAACCAAAAGAAACATAATGTAATTTTACGTCTAAAACTAACCACAGCTTTTCTATGTTTTATCAACGTTAAACTCAAATTCACATTTTTATAAGGAAATAATTTTCTATTAAACTTTTGTTAATTAATTAATCAGTTGTCGACCATTTTCTAACATATTTGCTGGATCTAAGACAAAATGATTGCCTGCAAAGCCGTAAAGCAGGAGGGTGGGGTGGTGAGGAGATAGAAAAAGGTATTACAATCAATGCACTTGATATAAATGTTTAATGAGTAGTACAAATTGACATTATTTTTATTCAACAAAGACAGTGTGTTGTAGGTTTAAGTGGTGATTTGTTATTCTTCTAAGTGTTGGTTGATATAGGCAATATTTGAAAAATGTGGTCATCATCCGATAGGAATGCTTTTCAGCAGTATAAAGTGGAGGCTACATGTTATGCGAGCCCTCCACAGCCACCGCCAAATGTCCACTTGGAAACTGGTATACGACCATCGCAGCATAATTCTCTTACGGTATCATATACCAGACGTCCACAGCAGTCTGTGTTTGGAGTTGTCTTCTGTTGCATGACCCCTTCGCAGCATAACATGATACCTCCAGTTATTAGGTTTCTGTTGCTTACTGGGAAACCATTGCAGCATAACTGGGTGGCTGGGTTGTATGTTGTGTACCTTCCACAGCAGACTGAGTTTAATCCCATCTTGATGGCTACGTACTGATTATTGCAGCATAACTGTGTGGCTATATTGTAAGCGCGAGTTGAACAACAAGCTGACATATTGCCTGGTTTGAATGTTGGTTGACCATCACAACATAGCTGGGAGGCTGCATCGTATGCGCGACTTCCACAGCACCCTGGTAATGCTCCTGGTCTCTGGGGTACGGGTGATAGGTTTTCCTCACAGCATATTTGTTTAGTTGTATCATATCCGTGATCTCCACAGCAGGCTAAGGTTGGTCTTGGCACGCCTCGCATGGGTGCCCCATAAAATACCGTGCTACCACAACACATGTCGGTTACTGCATCGTACAGATCACTTCCACAACAGGTTGGCTGTGTCATTCTAGGTAAAATACTGTTTGTGGTACCGTCGCAGCACATCTCAGACCATGGATCAAACGAGTTGTCGCCGCAGCACCTGGTCCGATTTCCTACCCTTTGGACCACGTGGCCGTTACAGCATAATTCGGTCATGGGGTTGTACTGCTCACCTTGGCTACAAAAGCGCATCCAGATCTGACGGCGATATCTAGCGCCCAGCTTATGTGTTTCTGTCCACGATAAAGATTAAAAGATATTACTAGTCAGTTAGCTCAGCTCTCCTACTCGTCAAGTTCAGGTAGCAATGTGGCTGGGAATTACTTTACCAAACTGTTTATCTGTCTTGTTGACATCAATGATAACCTAAGGCAAGTTTTAATCATACCTTACTTTTCACGCGCGTTAGGTCACTTAAGACAACAATTGTTGAGTACACCTTGGTTACGTGGGCAAGGAGGGAGAGGAAAATTACCGTGACTCTCAAGTCCAGAGACGGTGAGCTA
>CM042749.1:22458119-22464984 GCA_022496165.2 Catalaphyllia jardinei
CCACATTTACATCTAGCACTTATAGTTAATCTGATAAGTTAATACCAACAGTTGAATCATAAATGTGTGAACTGCGAGTGAAAGAGGGAAAAAAAGACCAGATCATTGCTCGCGTAAGCAGCCAATAGTACCGGGTAAAACCTGGAGGAAGAACAGTTGTATTTGTTTCGCTTCAACATGGTTAAAAAATGCTAGACTGTGTTTTTGTCCTCGGAGTTACTCAGTTACACAACACTTTCGATTGCAAAGCCAACATGACCACTGATGTTGTAATTGCTACTCTCAAACGGTTTTGCACGTTTTCTGCATTGTTATATTGCTCCGTTGCTAAAGTAATTTGGTCAGTGTCTCAGTGATACACAGATCGTAATCAATGGTTCGTTGATAAGGTGATATAGAGAAAGGAGGAAAGAACGGTTGAAAAGTAGTGTAATTAGTTTTACCCTCAGGAGAGCAACAACACATGTTTTTTTAGCTGCTTCAGTGATACTTGCATGTTAAGAGGCGATAGGACTTATAACTCCTGTAGAAGTCTAGCCCAGTTCCCAAGCTCTTTAGCTGGACTGTAGTACATTTGCTGCAGATTACTACAGCATTCCACCCATGGAATTTAAGATCAAATGATTAAAAGTGGCTCATTTTTGGAAGATTTTGCGTGTCACCGGGCACTAGCTGACCTAACAACGCATTTTGAATTGTTATTTCCACACTTGGCAATGTGAATGAAATAGATACCTCGAATGTTCTTATTTTTGTTGTTGTTTTTTTAAAGGGCGATATTGTTTGTTTTTATACCAAATTTCTCACAAGATGTATGTAATATTCACTGACAAATGAATATAGAGGGGGTATTCATTACTGCTTATCTAACAATATAACATTAAAGTCATTCGGGTTTCAAGCACTGCGGGGGGGGGTTTTGATAACAAATTTCCAGTGGCGTAAACTGGCAAAACTATCACAAAAACTTGAGAGGGTCATTTTTATTATCATTACTATTATTGTTATTGTTATTGTTATTAGTGGTAGTGGTAGTGGTAGCAGTAGCAGTAGCAGTAGCAGTGGCAGTGGCAGTGGCAGTGGCAGTAGTAGTAGTAGTAGTAGTAGTAGTAGTAGTAGTAGCAGAAGTAGTATATTTAGCTAAACAGAGAGTTTTTTGTTAGATCAAGAGTTCATTGTAAAATATAGTAAACTATCCAACACTGCATCCATTGTCGTACCGCAATAAGATTGGGGATAAATTTGGCGACGCGACAACGGTCACAGTGTGGGAAAAAGAAAAGTAAGGGTGGGAGGGAGGGAAAGATAACTAGTCTAGCATTAGTTCCCAGGGCTTGCCCGTAAGCACCTCGTCGCCCCGTATCCGCACGATCCCTCCCCGTGCTGCAGTTGAGCCAAAGTGATAATTTATTCACACGTGTTGATTTTATATGCGTCACTTTAATGTATGCAGTGTGAATAGTAAACTATCCAACACTGCATCCATTGTCGTACCGCAATAAGATTGGGGATAAATTTGGCTCCTGTTACTTAATGTCACTAAGTCTGTTTCTATCTACCCGGTCAACGATGGGCTCCTCCCCAATACTAAACAGCTACCTAAGGAGACCAACGTTGGACCGTCAAAAGAGAGGCATCCCTCTTCCTGAACCAAATCATAACTCCCCAAAACTAAACCCCGATCCAATTCCCTAACTCTGAGAGGTAGATTTTCATCGTACCTCACAGGCACTCTTCTGCGTAGGTTCTTTTCCCCTGATTGGTTGCAGGGAAGGCACACACAAAACGTTTTAGCTCATTAATGTCCTGCCAGGAGGCAGATGGCTTGGAGCCAACACTCGAGGCGAGCCTTGCCGAGGCCCCTGCTGGATTTAAGACTTTCGCTAGTTGCATGTAGTACAACGCCGTGTGGCGCCTTGACCATCCCACGTGATCCATGATTTCAGCCAGGTCCGCACCGGTAAGGGCCAGGGTAATTGCACAGCCTGACCGGAAACCGTGGAGCGTCTCACCGTTATCCGCACTCATTTCTTTAAGATAGCTCTTTAACCGTGACTCGGCTGCGGAGGAGGAAAAGGGGGCGTCTTTTATACCCAAATCTGGTGTAACTGGGCGGAAAAGGTAGCCACACGTTAAATCTACCCTCATATCACGAGTCACTTCCATGTAGCACTCAATGCCTCGAATAGGGCAGATTTCCGCTTGCGCATTTCTTCTAACCCCAAACACATTTTCATCCCCATCCCTCAACGTCTTCCCCCAAATGTGGTTAAAGAGAAGCCCGTCATCATTGGGGAAACGAAGGATTTCAGGAACCTTAATCTGTCCCAAATCCCCTGGCCGATCTCCACTAAAGAAGGCCAGCTTAAAATATGCTTGGTCGCGGGCTATGATGAATCTGTCAATCGCCTTGCTAGACCCTTGCAGTTTTCTTTCTAAGTGCAAACATAATTGTGTCAATTTGTCAACAAAGAACGGCGCAGCCTGTTTCGGTGTGATACGGGCCTGCAGTTGTTCTGCGGTTACCAGCCTCAGGAAATCTTTCACGGATTTGTCAGACGCCGGGTTACCAAGGCCTAAGCGCTTGTCCCACTCGCCATCTCGTCCAATAGAGTGAAGAATGGCCCGTAACTTACCGATATAAGAGTCAATGGTTTTGTAAGATAAACGTATTGCGCATCCACACGAAAATCGTCCCTTTTTGCCGATATGGTCGCAACCATTGCGGTGAATCTGCGTTTTCCCATCCTTATCCTTAAAAATAAGGAAACGACAAACATCAGGCGGAGTCACAGTGGCCAAAGTGACATGTCCCGGAAGTGAGGCCAGAAAGCTTTCAAACTCTTTTTGTAACGAGTCTTTCTGTTTAGCATAGCTAGTAGCACGGTCAAAGTCCCTTAGCTGCCGTAAACGTTGATCAATGCACTCCAAATCGACGTTAACTTTTTTGACATTTGCTTTTGTCAAGACTTGCCGATTATAGCCACACCTTTGACAGAATCGAAAATCCTGGTCATTTGCATGGGAACAAGTCGGGCATCTGACGGATAGCGTAAACAACTTAGCAACAACAGGAAGTTCCTAAGGGGAAAGAAAGGCGAGACGTTTGTCGTCTATCAAAGGAACGTTTTATTTCCAACATGTTATAGTTATTACATTGGATTTATCCAAGCCAAAGAAGAAAAAGAAAAAACAGCTTATGACTCTAACGAGGGATCCCCCCACATGTCGGGGCTTCCCCAGTCCAGTTAAATATTTACACGCAATTCGAAAGCAATGTCACTGCTATGAGTTCTACTCAAAAGCTATCTGAAAAGCCCACAGTTCCCCTGGGATCTTGACTTCATTGTTCCAACCTTCTTTCGTAGGGATTAACAAAGCATGCGAATCACCTAGACCTGCCATCTTTTGCGTTTTTCTGGAGATACATTGTAAAAACGGCCACCAATACTTCCTTGGGTATGTATCCAAAACCACAAGCGTGCATGGCTGTCGGTAAGACTGGAGAAAACGCAAGACTGGGCCGACTAAGACATTTGGCGGGAAAACATATGGACGCTGCATAACAGAAGAGAAGTTCGTCAAATCTTGTGCAAACAGATTCACCCCAATCGAGCATGGCGAGGGCCACGGCGTAAAATGGGGAAGATGATTCCCTTGTTTGTCAGTCATAGCATTTGAATCTAGGGCCATCACATCACAGGAGTGGCCATTGAGACCGCCAAAGACCCGTTGTACCTCACTCCAGGTCTCCGGTGTTAGTGTGTAGTCCAAAGAAGATAGCCTGCGAGAAGGGGGATCCGCCGGGTTTTCCCGTGACGGGACGTACAACATGCGTAATAATAGATTCAGGTCCACAGTGGTAAAAAATAATGCCTTGATAGCCTCGTTCAAATCATGACTTTTGCCTCCTTGATTAGTCCACGCATGCATGACTGCCTGGTTGTCAATCATGACATCGACGCGACAATCTTGGACAAGATGTTTAAAGGCTTGTAAGACCTTATCCACTGCCATGGCTTCCCTTGTCGCGATATCCAGCATCATCTCATCCTTTGACCAATAATCAGATGCCTCCTGCTTCACAGGCGTAGAGATGACCCCACCCCATCCGGTTTGGGAGGCATCCGTTGCCATGTTAATCTGAAGATGTTTCTCTTCGCGCCAAGGTAGAGGGTCATCCCACCCTTCTAGAAATAACCAATGGGCGATCTCATCGCGCAGTGCACCCCGGATCGCCATTGGTTTCATTGTGCGCATACCCCTTGAGATTGCTGCCGACATCTCTCTAGTAAACAGACGCGCTGCTGGAACAACCAGGAAAAAGAAGACGCACTTGCCGACCAAACGTTGAAGCGTCTTGACCGAAACATAACTCGAGCCTAATGTCTCTCGGATCAGCTCTAGGAACTTGCGCTTTTTGTCCGGGATCCGGTGGAAAACTTCCCTACTGGAGTCCGCGAGAAAGCCAAGATAAGGGACCATCTTTTGGGGGGTTAAGATTGACTTCGTTAGGCCCAGAAAATATCCCAAACGTACCAAATAGAACGCCACAAGAAATACTGCTGATTTGGCCGCCGCCAAATTACGCTCATCTGCAGAGTGTAGGGTACCATATTCCCCTTCGTTAAGTGGCACCTGGAGTTGACCATTATGCCTATCATCAATATATAGGAGACATGGGATCCCCAACGAGCGCAGAAAATTAGACGCCATAAGGCCCGTCGAATGATACACATAAGGGGAGATCTTCCAGCCAAACGGTAGGGAGTTATATGTAAAGTACCAACCACCCCACTGGATTCCGAAATATGTACGACTTTCTTCCGACAGCAAAAGGTGGTCGTATCCAGATTTGTCGTCAAGGACGGTCTGATAAGAGTCCTTGAAAACATACCGAGGCAAATCTGTCACCCTATCCAGGGTGAAAGGCTTCTCTAGCATCCACAAGTTTAGGTACCGCGCATCATGACACAGTCTCGGCTTTGATGGCTCAACCGTCAACGGTAGTACAATTTGAGGCGGGGTTACTTGGCCAACCTTACCCACCAAAGAGATCGCACCAGTCTTTAGACGACTTAAAAGTGTCGTCCTGACAAACTCCCCAAACTGTTTACAGGATACATTATTTTTAAACAATCTGTGGGGTGGCCGGTCGGAATCGTAATGTTCCCCCTTGAACGTTCCCTTAAAGTGTTTGAAATATGGGAATATTGACACCTTATTCCCAATCCAAGACAATACCTCCTCCTGGTGTGATGAAGGAGCAAGTTTCGCGATTTCTGCCCACTGGGTTATGCGTTTGTGAAGTTCCCCCGCTACAAAAGTATCAGGATCCCGAAATAGCAACTCTTCGACATGCCCGATAACTTCTCCATTCTCAACTAGTCGAGTTTTCTGCATCAACTGGTCATTTTCTGTCCCCTCACTGCTGACCGATACGGGGTTCCCCCTTACGTCTATCCACTGTATCGCACCTGCGCGATCACCAAAGTTGTTGATAAAGTTATCAAAGTTGTCATCTTTTTCCCATGACCAGAATGTTGCCTAAGGGGAAAAAAGGATTTTTTTTTTAAAGAACCCCGTACAAGCCAGCAGAGAGAGGACAGTCTTGACCCAGTATGACCGGGAGGGTTTTGAGATACCCTGTTTTCAAAACTCTCAACTCTCTGTGACTACAGTACAGGTAAGAAAAAAAAAAAAAAAACAACAACAACAATGTGCGAGAACAGAAGGGAAAAACAAACAAATGTTACAGGCAGGTGTTACCGACCCCTCCACCTTCCCTTGTAAAGGCGATACTAACCGAATACCACTTAAGAATCGCATCCAATCGAAAAAACCGGACAAACATGATTATCACTGTTATTACAACTTGTTTTCCTTTCATGCGCTTCAGTGGTTTAGTACACCTATTAGAACTTGTTATCTTTAGCACGACCTAGGGTTGCTGAGGGCCTCTGCTGTGCACCCCTCCTTGCATAACACCTTGCCATAATGTGGCCATACTTTCCACAAAAATAACATTGGACGGGAGCGCCACTTCTCCAGCCCCGACCTCTATATGGGGCATCACCACGTTCACGGTAAGATTCAGACGACGAGCTTCTCCCAGTCATCGCTTTCTCCACCTTCGCAACCGCCTCGTACACTTTCGTATGGTATCTGTCCCCGAGGAGGCGCAGAACCAAAGCGCGAAAATGTTCCTTTGGGAGGTCTACCTTTGCCCTGGCTGTCTGATACACAAGGCGGTAGAAATCGCGTTTCTCATCCTGATTATCCCTGGAGGTATTCTGAAGGGTCTCCAGAATATCAATCGCCTCGTACTTGTTAAATTCTGAAAGCGGCCGTGCCGCATAATCGAGCATCTTCCTTATCACAGAGGCCACAGAGAGTTTCGTCAACTCCTCAAGAGACTTTTGTAAATCACCAAACTTTTTCTTTAGAGTCTAGGAGAGCAAATAAAGGGAAGAGTGAGATTATACGAACATCACTCACGAAGTTTCTTTTGTTTTAGCGAACTCTCGCCCCATTGCATTACAGAAAAACACAGAGTTTCATTGCATTATCGAAAAACTTCCACTGCATTGCCGAAAGACTCGAATTTCCCTTTTCCATTTTCAATTTTTATTTATTTATTTATTTTTATTTTCCGATTTCATTTTATTTATTTATTGTATGGGGAACACCCCCATCTGTCCTAAGGCGAGCTCTCGCCCATTTCTTTCCCTTTTTATTTTCATGGAGAATTCTCATACATTTCTTTCTCCTTTTTTCAATTTTCAAAGTGAATTCTCACCTCATCACTTTCCTTTTCTTTTCTCATGGCGAACTCTCGCCCCATCACTTTGTTCTATTTCTCATA
>CM042749.1:22470736-22498982 GCA_022496165.2 Catalaphyllia jardinei
CACTGCATGTCTAAGTAAATCCCTGACTGAACACAAATATCAAAAATTCTTCTCGCCATTCTGTGCAATTCTAATTTCATACTACCAACTTCAACAATTCTGGCAGCAGCTTGATTATCGGTAAACCATTTGACATGCGATCCTTTAAGGACAGGAGCAAAAGATTGAAAAGAAAATTCAATCGCACAAAGCTCCCTCCAGGTGGAGCTCTGTATGCTCTCAGAATCCGTCCACATTCTATGACACACGTACTCGTTATTGAAGCCAATAACAGGACCACAACCAGTAGCGCTGGCATCAGAATACACATATGAACTAGGACATGTATATGCAAAACAATATCTAGTGTTAATATTGATAAGACTTGTTTTCCAAAAATACAATTCTTCCTGACAGTAATCGTCGAGGTGAAACTCGGTATCCCAACGGTCACTACACAAGATGGACATGACACAATGCCTTGTCATAATTCTTCCAATATTACCCACCACAGGACCCGTTGAAAATAATTTGACCCGTAAAAGAAGCCAAACTTCTTGCCGAGAACAAAAACGTTTTGTCAATAATATGGTCAACGGTGTTCAAAATCTTTGTAATCCTTATAATCCATATTTTCAAAGTGCCCAAGATCGAATTCCAAGTAATGCCTAACCAGTTTAGAACCTGTGTGGGTTCCCATACCGACTTTTCGTCGTTAACTATAAACCCTGCACTGCTCAAGTCGTTTCTAACAGCTTGAGCAGTGGCGCGGCAGTCTTGTCTATCTTGGACAGTCCCCCAACTGTCATCTAGAAAAATAGCTATACAAATACCTTGTAATCTCCAGTGTTTTTCCAAGGGTTTCAAGAGCTTTGTAAAGACATAAGGGGCAGTGGATAAACCAAAAGGAAGAACGGTAAATACGTAAAATATTTCATCCCCAGAATCTGATGCCTTCCATGAAAATCCAAGGTAAGTTTGGTATTCCCGTGAAATTTCTACATGGTGATACCCGCTTTTCAAATCGAAGGAAAACATGTATGAACCCTTTGTAAAGTAAGCAAGAGCAACCTTCCAATCTTCGTATTTCACCCTTTGTTTAACTAAACACTTATTTACGTGGCGTAAGTCCAAAATTAGTCTCTTTTTACCGCATGGCTGTATTGACACAGATAAAGGGTTAACCACCAGGGGTTTTTGGGCAACTACGCAGATACGACCGGAAAGAACAAGCTCATGGATGAGTTGGTCCACAAATTCGGCATGGAGTCTAGCAGACTTATTATTCCTTAGCGTAACAGGCCCAGGCGAGCTAGCAAAAGGTAGTTTGTAACCATTTTCAATTATCGATAATATATAATAATGGACGCCAATAGCTTTCCAAAACTTGATGTTATGTCTCAGATTCCCCTTCACGCTTAAAGGAAAATCACTTTCCACTTCGAATTTTTCTACAATTTCTAGTACCTTCGCTAAATCTTCCTCAATACTTGATAGCTGGTTGGCTTGACTGAATTCCTCCTGCTGGCTTATTGTATGAAGGTCCGGAAAAGGCGTTGTAATTATAGCAGGACTGATAATTGTGCCCTCCTGGCCAGAAGGCAGATCGACAGTCTTTGGCCCAGGGACCGTACTTTCCACATTTCAAGCAGCGGAAGCCTTCGTAAGAAGCATCCCTACGGCCTGTTAACGGAAACAACAACTGCAGTAAGCTGGGTGGGAGGGTGGGATATATGTCGAAGTATAAACTGCGTGGATCACTAGCGTGAGTGAATATTCAACGGTGACAGAAGATATAAATACCAGAGACTGGCCAATCACAATTAATGCATAATTACAACAAGCGAGCACATGCAATAGTAGAAGTGAAAGTATTCGAGCATTACTAATTACTGGAATACCAGCGGAAAATTCATTTACGTTCTAATTCGCTTCGCTCAACCGAACGTAAATTATTTTACTCTTCAATCCCCGTAATAATGAGACATACAAGAAATATGGTAGGATACGCAAGCCGGGATCCAAATTATGAGAATTCACAAAGTAAAACGAAGTCACTGAAGGTCTTACCGCGAAAAAGCTGATTATCGCTACCTCCACTAAACCTCGCCTTTTTTCCGCGCTCATTGTTTGCTTGGTCTTTTTGCCGGCGTTTGCGACTAGCAGTCTCCCGAGCTTTCTTGAGGCGCTTCTCATCTTCTGATCCTGAAGCCAGCTCATCGGACTCGTACTCGGCGACGACCTGCCAACCGTCTCTACTCTTGTCGGCGATCTTAATCAATTTTTGCCTCTTTCGCAGAAGTTCTCTTGCGTCCTGTGCTAGACTTCGAATGCGGTCGTTGCTGGGTTGACTCTGTTGGGTTTGTGATTCAATGCTCTCCAAAATGGAATCGATTGCTGCATTGAGCTCAAACTGCTTTGGTTGCCTCTATACTTTAATCGAACAACCTCTTTGTCGATCTTTGACTTCTGTTCAATTTCCTTCGTTTTCGTCTCAAGTTGGTTTTGCAGATAATCTTTAAACAAAGAGAAAACCTTATCCACCATTGGGCCACCAACCTGGTTGGTAGCACCTGCTTCTCCTAACTGGACTGAGGATGTTGAAGAATCGTTCTCCGTAGGCATCAGGAAACTAGATTTTTTAACGTGTCGAAGTATAAACTGCGCTGATCACTAGCGTGAGTGAATATTCAACGGTGACAGAAGATATAAATACCAGAGACTGGCCAATCACAATTAATGCATAATTACAACAAGCGAGCACATGCAATAGTAGAAGTGAAAGTGTTCGAGCATTACTAATTACTGGAATACCAGCGGAAAATTCATTGATGTCAACTAATGATTGTTTTGTTATTTGCTATCTCCTTGGCAATTAAAAGTTTCTCGAATGTTTTCCGCAATCAATTAAATTGACACTTTGTCATGTGTTATTTTTTACCTCTGTTAAAACAAAGCAAAGCTACTAAATTAAACCTCACCCCTGAGGACTATACCCCGTGATAATAATACACTGCCACAAGATAGAATCTGGCAAACGTTTTTCGATACCGAAATGATGTTGTTTTACAATAGTTTTGGCTACTGATATTCAAGAGAAGAACTCAAGGAGGAGAAATATATAGACAATACTGTAATAAACCCTGTCAGAAATACAAACATATATTATCAAGATATGAATCAATCTCTGACTAGGAAAAATAGTTCATTTGAAAAGGTTTTAAAAAGATCTAAATTGCTGCTTGGAAAGACAGGTTCAATATTTGTCAGACATGAAAATGGATGGAGTTCACGCTTGAGTGCTAGCCAGCACGAGTTTACAAATTTAAAAACACATGTCCTTCTTCAAGTGTATACTAGAGAGAAACTTAAGAATGAAATGTTGATAATCCAGTGTTTCTAAATGAACATCAATACTTCAACAGCCACAATTTCGCAACTGTGCAACTGACGGTTTAATTGGACATGCTACATTAATCAATTTTGTATTCATTAGATTTGTCGCCTCTCTATTATCCATATTGGTTTTAAAATGAAGCATTTTGTCAACTCCCAAGAGCTGGTTGTGTCTGTTTGTCTTTTACTATTGCGCAATCATCAGATTAGCTCAGATTGCCCCATGTGTTATTAAGACAAGAAGAAACTAAGTAAGGCTTAATTTTTGTGTTCATACATAAAATTGTAATCAAATGGTAAAGTTGTAATCATATATTGACCAGACTAATAACTTTCCGAGTAGTTCTTTTTTATTTCTCGACTTAATCAATTACCAAGTTAAATTAATCATATTCAAAGTTCACCAGTGAGTAGTCTGAATCGACCTACATAGTTTTGCAGTAGTTTTCCGCACATACCGAACAATCAGAGTACTCCTTTACCGCGTTTCTATCAATTGAGTGTGTTCAAATCAGGGAAAACTCACGGTCGTTGCAGTGATGAAATCATGCCTCCGGGTCACTTGGTGAGAAACACAATGAAATTTGTGTACTAGCTTTTTCTGTAGCCAAAAATGTTGGTTACACTGATGTTGATGCGGAGAAATAAAATAACTATGAAAGGATTGGTGGTAAAGCAGAAAACTAAGATAAACAACAAACGACGTTTATGAATTGGTCTTTCTTTATATACACTTTCCTCTGAGATTCAATTATAAACCCGTCTGTCGCTCTAAGAAAGTTTACATTACTTAGAAGGAGTCAAGCAAGATTAGTAGAAGCCGAAATATCTTGATATGTAATCTAACTACTTCTATATAAATACGGTCAGTTCTCAGAAGTATTCAAAAGCGAGCCTTATTGTAAGGGTTACAACAGTTCCTTCGTTTCCTAGAAGAGCCGAATTTATAAGCCAACAAAAGTAAGATGATTTCAGGAAAAGGTGAGTCGAGGCAAGTCGTGTTTGTGCGGCACGAGAATAGCAATTAAGTCTAGCTAACTATTCTAACATTACCTCGAAGCCCCAAATGGTGTTGTCGTTACTCTATTCATCACAAAAAGGCGCAAATACCGAGGTTAATACTTAACGTTAAAAAATGCAAAGAAACTAACCTTCAATCACGGAAGTCTAAGAACAGTAGACAGTAATACACCGGTAGTTTAGTATGACAGCGCAGTTCAAGTGCGTTCTCGTGGAGACTTCAACTATGCAAGGACTTGATCGAAAGGGTGTATATATTTAGGCTGATGACGTTTATTGCTCAGTGGGTTGTCCTGGCAACTAGGCAGGGGGTTGTGAAATGTTTTCTTAGTTATATGGTAAGCCGCATCAGACAGGTCAAGCAGAAACAAACCTTTTTGTTAGTAAGGCGTGGGTTTTGGAAATACATTTTCGATTTCTTGATGTCCTTCTGGTTTTAAATAAGATAAGGCTAAAGAACTCCGTTAGTATTCCAGCAGTATAAAACAAACGGAGACAACAACTGTCTTTTGTTAATTTTATTGAATAACCACATTTCTCCATTCAGACTGGGCTTTTTTGGTCTATCTGTGACTGGGGGTGGCTCCTTGGACTCCCCCTCTGTATCTCTGAACCAATAATGCTAGGGTCATGAGATTTACACACAATGATCATCAAAGCCCCACACCCAGTTTTGACTTGCCAAGCCCAACTATGACGTCACAATGACCTCATATTTCGATTTTACAATGTTTCTTATTATTTTTCCACTTAGCTACGTAAAATATCAATAATATTGGTAAAGTCATCTTTTTTTGTTATCCTTTCTTATGAACTAATAACAAGGAAACACTTGTACAGCGAGAAACAGCAATAGGAAGCAATAAAATTTAAAATTAGAAATGGTTGTCCGCCATCTTGGATCTGCCATCTTGGATTTCCGTTTTTTTTGTTAAAATTATAATTTAAAGCAACTTCCGAAGGGGAAAAAGCTCAGAATGTATAAAAGAAGTATCAAACTAATGTTTATTACCTAAAAAAATGACTTTGGAAGTGTTATTTGGAAAATAGAGCACCATATTTGTCAAAGCAAAAAGTGACAAATTTTACCCCACCCCTCCCCCCAAATATTTGATGTTGAAACATTTTGATGTCATTCAAAAACTACAATCTTGGACAGAATAAAATGAGAAATGAAAGTACCCCTCCCCCCCCCAATTCAATGATGTGCTCGCGCAACAACGAAAGCGCGCCATTTTTTCCACCATTGAATTGGGGGGAGGGGTGGTCTTAATTTCTCATTCATTTTGTCCAAGATTGTCCGAAGGGTTTCAACGTGACAATACAAAGGGAGCCGGCAATTAGGTACTAATATGTCAACACATTTATTGGCAGTAAAAGGAAGTGGTGTCTGTCGCAGTCACGCGCGTCAGAGCTCAGTGGTAACGCAGCTAACCTAAGTTTAGGTACTACAATTGGAGTGTATTTTGGAAACAATAAAAAAATATCAACGCTATTCTAACCACATTTTTCCAAAGCAGTACTGGGATTAATAACGAATCATATTAGTGCTCGAAAAGCTCAGTACAACCCGCCATTGACAAAAAAGAACAGTGCACGAAGCACTAAGCTTCAATCCAAATTCTAAAGACTACTTCAAATTTCACATTAAGCGAGTATTAAGTACAGAATAATCTATCGTATTTCGCAGGAGCTGATCAATAAAACTATAGAGTCTATGAATAGTCGTATCACTGACATAATAAGAAAAAATGGCGAAAGACTGAAGTCGATAAAAGTACCGCTCTCTATAGGCACTCACCAGGCTTGCACTATGTCAAAACGATGCTTGCACGTTTTTGTGACGGTTTACGAGGTATTTCCTACGATTTAAGGCTTGTTTTGAACGGTTTAAGACGGTTTTGGACGATTTTGGCAATCAATGAAATAAAAACTGAACGAAGAATATTATTTTACTGCCCTGCTACAAAACCGTGCTTAACCGTAAAAAATCGTCAATAAAAACTTGTAAATCGTTGAATTTCATTTCAACGCAGATAAAAATCGCGCAAGACCTCTTTTTCCTATAGAGAAAACTATTCTACAGATAGAAAAGACTTCAACAGACAAATATCCAATAACGGTCTGAAAAGTTAAGGCTCTCAAAATAACGGATTGAAAGCGTGATGGTTGAAGTGGCGCATTGGATTGGCGGTTCAAGGTGGCGTGCATGAACTCTCTCGGGTTCGAGACCGATCTCCTCTTCTGTTATTTTTATTTTTTTTTTCTTTCTGCGGGTAAGTTGAAATGTTCTTTTCTTTTGTCGTAAAATCTGCGGGCAAAGAATGCCAGCAAACTACGCGCCATTCACTCCATCTCACTCACCTCAATGAACCCTTCCTCCGCGTATACCACATATTGCCATCTCGTCAGAAGTGCCCAAAAAATCAACCGGTGTGAAGGAATCGATAAAGTACTTTTAGAGGGACCAAAATTCAAAGTTAAATTCGGAAAAACTAAGAAAGCGAGCTTAATCAGAGATGTGCAACGCTTAATATTTTGATTCCCGCGCGCGCAACCGACCAACAATTAATATATATATATTCGGCTTGGTTAAAGAAATAACTTCGCTTTTCAGGCCCAACACTTCAACACGCACTTATGCATATTCAATTTTCATAATAATAAAGTATATGACACACCAAAAATAAATCAGGTTGTGATTTTATGTCAATCCTGCTTGAGTCGCGCACAGATTTCATTAGATTTTATTTTGGCTAACTTCTTTTTCTCTGGTTATCGAGTTTGCGACAACAGATAAGATGGGATCTGCATAGCAAATATAGCTTCTTGTAACGCCAGTGCGGCCCTCGGACAATCTTGGACAGAATAAAATGAGAAATGAAAGTACCCCTCCCCCCCCAATTCAATGATGTGCTCGCGCAACAACGAAAGCGCGCCATTTTTCCATCATTGAATTGGGGGGAGGGGTGGTCTTAATTTCTCATTCATTTTGTCCAAGATTGTAGTCCCAAGCAAAGACCATTTTAACAAGAAAAAGTGCTACAAGTATAAAAACGCGATCTTAAAACAAAAAATTCACCATTTTTTTAATTTTCCAAAACCTGTGTCAGAAACTGGTTGCCATGGCAACATGATTAATCACATGGACATGGTAATTATACCAAAATGTTCCTAGATAAATTTTAGGAAAAGTCAGAAGATTTCATCGTTATAGCTCTTTCGGTGCAGGAGTTATCACAATTTTGCCGGACGGGGTTTCGAAAAGCCCTCCCCCCCAGTCTGAATAGGGTTAACAGACAATCAACTTGTTTGAATGTTTATAACGATTGAAATAATAAGAAGCACAGGTGACGCTAGTGATTTATCAAATGATAGACTGATGGCGTTAAATAGCTCAGAGAATTGTTTTGGCAACTTGGTTGGGGTGTTATGAAATGTTTCCTCAGTTACGTTTTAAGCCGGGTCAAAGAGAAACGAACTTTTTGCATACTCGTGAGGCGTGGCTCTGGTAAGTACACTTACGGTTTCGTGCTGTCCCCCTGGTTTCGTGCAAAACATCAACGGAAGCATATCACAACAATGTAAAAGCAAAGCGGAGACAACAAAGTTCTTGAATATTAGCCGACGTGAAGTTGAACTCAGTTAATTTGTCAAATGAGTGCACTGCTCCATTTGCAACCACAACAGACAATCAACATGTTTACCGGCGCGTAATTACTGTAGCGTGACTTCATTCACAGTAACAATTGAAATGTTAAGAAGCATTGGTGACGCTAGTGATGTATAAACATGAATTTATTAAGTTTATAACTTGCATCTGGTGAGAAGGTCATGTGTTTTCATGCTTACTCTGGCTACGAGCAAGAGAGGACGAAGGCTAAAAAGTTAAAAATAGACAAATAAAAAATCTATAAAACCATTATGGCTCCTGGTAAAACCAATTGAAAGGCTCACCGGACGGAGGAAAAGGATAAATTTAATGGCCAATATTACGGTTAGACAGGACTAACCTTCATTGTAGCCCCTGAAGAAGGTTAGTTCTGTCTAACCGAAATATTGGCCATTAAATTTATCATCGCTTTTTAGCCGTTCAGTCAGACTTTCATTTGATTTTATAGTTTATCTTAGAATGCTGATCCTGATCTAAACAAAGATCCGGCTTTACTCCGTTGCTGTTTGTACAAGTGGTCCTTGCATTAACATTACAGTTTGCCCCCTCCCCCCCCCCCCAAAAAAAACGTCTGGCGTGATCATCCTCGGAGGCCCAGGAGCTCGGATGGACTCCCATAAAGGACAGGCTTCTCGTCGGAAAATTTTGAAAGGAACTAAGAGGTGCACAGATCCTGTTTTGTGGGCGTGGCTTGAATGTTTTCACCCCTCAGAGATACCAGTTCTAAAATAACACATTATCTCCTGTTAATATTTTTATTTTCAATACCCTAAAAGTTAATACAGAAGCCCTCGCTGTGGAACTTTGGAGGCTGACCATTCTAAGAGGTACCAAAACCGCTTTTTAACCCCCCTAAAAAGTATGACGACTACCCTCCGTCATTTGTATATATGAGTGCCTCCATTCCCCCGTCCCAAGGACCGTGGGTTAGTGGCAGCGAAAGAGGATCTAAGAAATATCGATACCGTCTTTAGTCAAGGGCTTACTACGATTTGCTGTTCTATTTAAATCTTCCTGTAAGGAGCTAAGTTCTTTTTAAAGAACAGTTTGATACATCAAGAGACGGGGGCATCTCACATTAGTAAAAGGTGCATGGGAGACTCGAGAGTAATTAAGGATTTACATCACGAAAATGAGTGACATTTTACTTAGCAGGTGAGAAAAGGTGAAAAAGATAGTTCTTAATTTTGACCCTGAAAATACTCCATACGAGCCCGGACCGCGCGATGCTGAGTCGAGCGCCACAGCGAGTCAAAGGGCGTGGCAACAGCTAACCAGAAAGAGACTATCACGTGTTAACCCGCTAAGCTGAAAGATTGTCAGGCACTGAAGTGGGGGAGTTAGTGGCTTCTCAAAAGCTCAGCGGAGAACTACATATTACAACACACTTCTTTGCAGATTTTCCAGGGAAACAGCCACGGAAGTTCATCAATTACTCACTTTTCAAAGAGCTTCCACGCTACAGCTGTTCATATTTATCCTCTCAAATGGCATGGAAACATGGCGCTTAGACGGGAGTTCTATGGCTTCTGATGTCACTGGCGTAACAATCTGTTTATTATGTAATGTTATAGTTGTCGCGGCATTAGCAACTGTCAGTAGTTTACACAGACCTTTTCTCTTGCGTGCTCCTTCGTTTAAATCCTCTGCGGTTAGTATTTTGCTTGTGATCCAGACAAATTTAAGTATCAAGGCAGTGATTTGGACGAGGGCCTATCGTGGGATTCCGACATTGATTGTATTGCCAAAAAAGCATCTGACGGCATCGGGATATCAAACGTGACAGGAACTTAGTTCCCTTGAGACTCTTATTATGATCTATAAAGCTCCCATCCAACCATACCTTGATTATTGTAGCTTTGTATGGGGCAGCATAGGTTTGTCATTCTTAGAATCTAAAAACTATTTAACTCTACTCGGTGACTTTGGCTGGCATTCTTCGGAGCGAAGGCGTTCCAAGGAACTACAATGGGCGACAAAAGTAGTTGGGACGCTTTTAGGAAAAGACGATTTTCGATACTTAAGCATTTGCTCTATTTTATTTGCATCTAGCGTTAAATCTCTGATACCCCCGGCCCCCCAATTCAATGTTGTGTAGGCGTTGTGTCTGTGCAGTCGAAGAAATAGAAAAATCAACATTGTTTTGGGGGAGAGGGAGAGAAATGTTTCCAAGACGCAGAAAATCGAATTTTACTGCCAAGTGTCTCAACACTTTTGTCGCCCATTGTAGCAACTATTCTGTTTAAGGCTCCCCATAATCCTTCTCCGACTAGTTTGAATAGTATTTTAAAGTCTACATCCAGAGTTCACTAACATAATCTAAGAAATTCAAACTACAGCCTATTCTTTCCTAGACCGAATACTGAAGCAGCCAAAAGAGGTTTTCAATATAGCGGTTCTGTTCTCTGGAACAGCTTGCCTTTAAGTGCTAAGATACATGAATTAAGATGAATTATTTCATATATACATCACATAACTTCACTGCACGGAAAAAAAATGAACTCAATAATTTGACCTTGCTCCCAATGTGTGGTTGGTAGAGCACCCCACCGGTATTCGCGGAGGTCCTGGGTTCGAATCCCGTTGAAGCCCTTTTTTTTCAGGCTTCTTTCCAATTGCTTAAATTGGAAAATTTACTGCGAGGATCATACTTCACTTGCATACAGCCCACTCTTAACTCTTTTAAATCCTTTTTTAATTAAGATTAAATTACGATCTTGCTGACGATCACATAAGCCAGTTTTTAATAGTTTTTAGTTTGATTCTTTACAGATAATTAATGTAGTTAGATTAGATAATTTACATGTAATTAGTTAAGTAAGCACGGCTTAATGGAAGAGCACGTCTGTGAATTGATACAAATAAAGAGTGTCTACCCATACCTAGTGTGTTGACATATTGTCAGACACAAGAGCGTGAAAACAGGCTTGCCGTAAGCACAACGCCTTGCCCTGTGCGGTGTAGAAAGGGCCACAGCATAAGCACAAGGAAGCTTCTATGATGGGCCAATTAAAATACTCGTTCCACCTTCTGTCCTTCGCTAGTAGAACTAGGGAAACTCGTTCTTGTGATTTTTGAATCGTTGCTCATTTTCATATTCCCGACATAAATCTCTTGTGCTTATGCCTGTACTTACATTGCTAGTTATCAGGCCCTGAGCTTGTTTGAGTTCTTATGCTTATGCTTAACTGAGGACCTGATTCATATGTTTTACTACAGAGACACCTGAAATTGCATTTCCCAGGAGTGCAATGCCCTGACGATGTATGTCAACCTTTTCTAAAACGCAAAATCCTGACCAATACACCCCTTCATCTATTGGTCAATAAAAACGTCCGCGTCACTCCATTCCTTTGTTGTTTATTATATGAGTAATTTTGTGTTTTTGTTGCACTTTTGTCAAATTTGGCTAAAACTATGTGTAGAAATTACATTTAATACATTTATATTATGTGTTATGAGAAAATTCGCCGTTCACAGTTATTTCTTTGTTATTTGGAAAATTATAGAAAAACCAACAGTAACCTCTTTCTAGTTGACGACCAGGAATTTAAATATTATACTTTGTACTTTGCCGACTCTTTGTATACCTGTATGTGTGCAACACCGACTTTCATCTTGTATACAAATAGCTCGTTAGCGGGGCACTTAGCTTTCCTTTCGGCATTAAGATCTATCTTCCGTTCCCTTGGAAGCTATCCAGCTGAACTACCTTACACTAATGGAGTTTTATTAGTTTTCCTGAGAGTTTGCCAGCTGAACTATATTCCAGTAACGAAGTTCTATTCATAGGATAAGTTATTCTTGCTGCCGGTAACACCAATTGAGAATTTCCCATTAAGTATCTCACTTTTAATTTCCTAAGTTTGCTCTATTTTAATCTCAAGCCTTTCAACCTTTAGTCTTAGCACTCTATTTTTAATTTAAGAAGCTTCGTAGTGTTGATTGTGATTTGCTATCGTAATTAAGGCTTTTCCGCTAGTATTGTATGTTAGAGTTTCATTATCATATTGTAAACACTTAACGTGTAAAGGATGATATATAAGCAAGTGCATTTGTAAAGTTTTTGGGTTACGTCGACGATTACATCGACGATTACGTTACATCGCCGAGTGCAGAATAAACTACTGTTGGACCAAGTTATGTCTCTTCCTTGACGTCCGTAGTGAAGACCATCGAAGTAGATCCCGTGTACCAGGAATTCGTGACGAGATTCCGTTCCCGCAGGTAAAGCAGTGCTCTCCAGAGCTAGATTTCCCCAGTTGTCAGTTCAGTTCTCCGTTCAGTCAGAAATTACATCGTCACAGCAGAAACTTATCGTCACATATGTTATTTTTGGCATCAATATCCAATATGAAGTAAAAGAAATAGTTACAAAAATAAAACATTAACAAAGGCAAAGTAATGTAATTTATAAAGGGTGGGTCGCCGAGTCTATATGGAATTATCACAGTGGGCTGGGCCTGATATCTTTAGGAATCCCGACCCACAGTACGCACACCAGTAAACGCTATTTACAGGTTGCGGAGGAGTTCAATTCGGGATTAACAAACAAGACAAGACAAGACAAGACAACTTTATTTAGCCAGGGTAGCCCAATCAGCTGCAAGGCTGGTATCCTTAGGGGCCCAGAAATGCGACTAGTTGCAGGGAGGATTGTAAGCGTGTATCAGACGATGTTCTTTGACGTTAATTCAAAGAATTTCTTGAAGAACTTTCTGATGTCACACCCAGTCCTTCCACAAGCCTTGATCTGCATTCGCAAGACGTTGACACACACATTGTCGCAATTGGCGAAAAAAACAGCGATTTGGTTGACGAGCTTGCATTTTTCTGCCAACAACAAAGCTTCAAGTGCCAGCTGTTTAATATAAATGTACGAGTTGTTGATAGCATTCTGATCAACTATCACTTCAAGTGACTGATATCTTCGTACTCGTCGCATATGATTGAGAAAAAGCCACCCCTGATTTCCGATAACAGATCACGGATGACATGATTCGCCATGATGGCAATTATTTCATTTTGAATATCGTGTGAGGTGTATCCGTCTTCTTTCCTCTCTAACCGGTATCACCCTGCATAGCATGTCCTTGCCAGGAAAGATAGTGCAAACATTCAGTGACTTTGATGAAGCATATACGGTTAGACTTCATTGTCTTTTTTGCTGCATCACTGGACATTTCCCACACACTTCCGCAAGATCTAGAAAAGTTTTTTTCATAGTCAATGGCTATTTTGTGGCATTCAGACACTTGATGCTCCTTGAATCGCGCCAACGCCTTTTTCCAGTTTGAAAACCCTTTAGAAATAAAGCAGACTTCCTTACTTCTGGCAGCGCGAAGATTTGATTTTGCATTTCTTTGCATGCAAATGAAACACAACACAGAATAGTTTTGCTCGTTTTAGTGTAGCCAGGGAAATTCCGAAAACAACTTGGATTGAAATGTGTGATTCTGTTTGCCACAATGCTTTTTTGGAAAGTTGAAATCCACAGGTTGGAATGGTTCCGTTATATGGGTCTCTACAGCTTCGCGTGCCGTCGACTGATCAACTTGTCGTTGGATTGGAGGAGACTGCAATTTTTGACTGGATATTGTGTCTTTTACTTCACTAGTGACGTTGATGGTTTCCCCCTTTTTTAGGTGGAGGCTCTTTTAAAGAATGTAAATGAAACATTATTACCAGTCTTTTAAAAACTATGTCACATGAAAAGCTCAACCTCGTTCCCAGGCCAGGGAAGAGGCCCTGGGAAAGAGGTTGATGAAAAAGTGACTAGAAATAATTCAATTATAGAACAGATTCAGAAAAAAGTAGCAAAAAAGATGCGGAGTTTACTCACCAGACAAAGAAGGTTTTCCATTTTGTTTGGAAAAGTAATCAGAAATTTTAAGAGATCTCTCCTTGGCATTACTACTGGTATGTGAAGTCTCGTCGTTCGTATTTATGTTGCCGTGTGCCATGTGCACTTCTTTGTTCGTAATAACCGCCGGATTGAATGTTCCTTGATGACCAGAGCTTTAAATAATTCTGCGGGTTAGGTACTCTCGATGACAAAATGTTATTTCTGGTTTAATTTATTTTTATTACTGCAAAAAAGAGCCCCCCCCCTCCCCCCCCTTCGAAGCCCCTCTCTCTGCGCGGTCCCTGGAGCAATAAGGCTAATAACTCAGATAACGATAATTACGGGTTAGAGACTGTTGTGAGTGTTTTGTTTTCAAATACACGCACGCGCTTACTGTACAATGAACGAGAAATTTTCAATACTGCACGAAGCGAAGCTGAGTGCAGTATTGAAAATTTCGAGTTAAAAGGTTAATATTCAATCTGAGTTCACTGCTGGCGATAGACTTGCAATAGACTTGCAATAGACTTGAAGATTGAATATTAATAGCGTAATAATAAATAGGCCTCAGTGAACGACATAAAGCTCACTTTTATCAAAAAAGTAAACGTTCTTTAAATAACACATATTTGTGCTATTCAAATGCGTGTTGTTCATCTGCTGAGAATCTTTCTTTAAAATAGAATGTTAATTTACTGAACGATACATTCGGTTGAACTAGCTATATAATTTTTTTATTAAAACAATATTTATTTCAACATTTGCTCTAAGAGCTAAAATAGCTCATCCATGCGGTAGACGAGGAAGTCTGTAATGTTCTGTAGTGCGAATTGGTTTTATATGTATCCAAGCAGACCTTCAATTCAGACCTTTTTGCAACCCGAAAAATAATACAATTGCTTCTAAGGCATTATCATGATTGCCTTATTTATCATCGTTCGAATTTCGGTCTTAAAGGTGTGTTTTGGTTCTAAGTACGGAATTTTATCCTCTAATTAAGAATCACGACACACAACACCATGTTTGCTTGAATGCTTCGGATTCCCACCAAACGCCAGAGATGTAGTAGATGTAGATGTAGATGTAGAATTTTAATTTTAAAAGACTTCTGATAGTATCCCCAGGATTCAGGAGGGAATTTACTTAATAACTCACCACCGGGGGCCATAATAGTAACAATAGAATTTGCGAGACTGTCTAGAGCAGTATTGCCGTGCATCGGGGTTCTAATTTACTCTTTTCAGTCTTCAGTAGCCTTATAACCTTGCCATTTTGAAATGAACTAGAGGTAATCAGGTTTTGATGTGTCATAGTGACCGATCATTGCTAATCAATCACGTTTTAACGCTACATTAATTCAAAAGGTGATCGATATTAAACGGGGTTTACTAAAAACACAAAGACATCTTGAGATTTTCGAGATTTCTCGAAAATGCAAAAAGAATTTTCGAGATTTGTCAAAACGCAAAGAAGTGAAAATGTTACTCTGGTCAAAAGGAAGCCTATTGCTGAAATAAGGGTCATTGTCTAGAGGTGGCTTTTAAAAAATGTTTTTAAAGAATGCTTTCATCTTGCCGCCAGAAACACGGCAAATAAACAAGAAGTTAAATTAGTTATGAAACTAGACAAGTTTTCCCACAAGCAATTGGAATGAAGAAGCCTTAAAAAATCAGGGCTCTTCAACGGGATTCGAACCCGTGACCTTCACGATATCGGTGCGATGCTCTACCAACTGAGCTATGAAGCCAGACATTGGGAGCTAGGTCAATTTATTGAGTTCATATCTCCCGTGAGGAGTGAAATGATGTGAAGTATATATCGAATAATTCATAATTGAACTGCGGTCGTAGGTGAAAGTGAAGAATGATCATGATTTTTCCACGCTTCTTCTTTCCAATTGCTTAAATTGGTAAATTAACTGCGATGATCATTCTTCACTTTCATCTACGACTGCAGTTTAAATATGAATTATGCCATATGTACTTCACAAGGTCTCAATATCTCAGTGAGATTGAAGACTGTTTGTTACTAAGTGATAGTTGATTAATGACCCTCTGCTGATCTGTATCAAAAATAACATTGTTTTGCAACAGTCAATCAGTTTGAGATTCTCAGCGCTAATTTAGAAACAGAGACAACGCAGTTTGTGTAAGAAAAGATAAATTAGTAAGTGATTTAAGTAAAGCCCCATCCACAATTCGCTGGAGGAATTTCAAAACAGAATGATGTTTCACTCTTAAAATGCATTAAATGTTTTCCGTACACACAACACTGGAGAAATTTGAAAGCAACAGTCTCTGGTCACTTTGCATATGGGTTTGACAAAAAACCGGGCAGGGAGATCACGTGATTATTGTGACTACTGACGTCGTTGTCGAAAAGCTCCGTTTTCAAAGTGTTTTGTGTCGACACGAAATCGAAAAGCCGGCGTTTTTAAATTCCTCCGGTTTGAATAGGTCTTTTGAAAAGCTGTGTTTTAGTTACGGATTTCGTGGACGGTAGGCGTAGAAATAAAGCTGCGTTTTCAAATTTCTCGCGAGTAGTTTTGACTAAAGCTAGGCTTCGGTAACAAGCCGGCTGTTTATTCCGGCGACCTGCTAATAAGCGCGTCTGCGATACAAATAAGATAAGTTGATAAACGGACAGACGACCTTACCTCATACATGCGTGCAAGAAACTCATTACCTTCAACTAGATCTAAGGACTCTAAGGGTTTACTTGCCTAGTCATTTAGGGAAGGTCAAGTGTAAGTTGAACTAAGATTACTAATAAGAGAATTATAATAACTCTGTAATGTACAATTCATGAGCTGTATTAGTTGATCAACGTTTGATTCCAGTGCACTTTGGCGCTCTATGCATGAAGTACCTTTTCATGACCTTTGCAAAACTTAACCTAACTACCTGTCATGTTTGGTTAGTCTTACATACCTCCCACTGCTTGTGCAACGAGATCAAGGAGTTGGCCTTTACCCATTCGCGCAATGAAGTAAACGAAGTTTGGTGCTATGGGTAAACATCTAGAAGCCAGTGTTGGTGTTCGCTTTATCATTGGTAAACAAGTTCTTCTTATTAGTGTCACAAGAAAACATCCATTAAAGATTAACGTATCTTTTTTTAGTGCAAGTATTGATTATGAATTAATTCCTATAAAAGGTCGCCTGTACAGGAAATACCGTTTTCATTAGTCTCTTACACGTTTGGGGGAGGTAGAAGCAAAATCCGCAATATAACCTTTTTTAACACCTTAATTTTCAAAACTCTCTTTTGTTTATACTCCCCAGCCGGGTACAACCTGCTGAGATAACCTTGGACGAGATCTCAAGAAAATAACAAAATGTAAAGACAAAAATGGCGAAACACTTTGATAACCTTCATCTTTGTGAGCAGCTGAACAGAAACACATTTATATTAAGCCTCAACGAAATGAGCTCGCATTCAGATCACTTAGAAAATGAAGAAAAAACAGCCCAAAACCTTTTTGAAGCGTAACTATTAAACTGGTTATTTTGAGGTGAGTGTCGGGAAAGAAACATAATTATATATATTTCAGTAAAACATCCAATCAACCATTTAATCTTACATCACCATTTGCGACGGTAAACAGAGACAAAAGGCGTTAGTCTACGAACACCAAGTTAGTCGAACAGTTGAAGACCTTAGGCAAGGTGTGCAAGTTTGTGAAGGTATGTACTGACAATATTCATTGTGACTTTTAATACCTCATATAAGCTTCGATCATTTGATAACTGTTTCATTTCAAATACGATGGTTTGGAGTCCATCCTTTTTTCATGCTAGCTTAAGTTGACACGTTTTACCCGATGTTAATCTTTCTTTTACCTGGATTTTCTTTGTTAGTCAGTTAGTGAATTGGTAGTAACGTATAAACATTGAGTCATCGGGATTTATATTTTAATATTATTTCACTGTAAACGACGAAGCGCTGCTAATTGTAGATACTGACTTACATTTAAATCACTGAACTTTTTTTTCAAAATTAGAAGTCTTCACTAAATTTATCTTGAGTTTTCTTTGCAGTAAGGTTTTGCCTACCTTACCAGGGAACTAATAAATTCCGGCTTTGTGGCAAACTTGTTTTTTCCGTTTTCTATATCTAAACCCGCGTAAGTCCTCTTGTAAGAAAATGGATGATAAACGCGTCGGGGGCCGTCATGTGTGTTGTAAGATCGTAAGCCGGTTTAAAGAGGTGAGGAGAATGATCACGTTATTCAAAATTCAACTGAAATCAGAAGAATGGCATGAGCAAAATATTTTCCTTCGTGTTTAGAACATTGCCTCAATTTATACACTTTTAGATACATTACTTACAAAAAATCATTTTCTTCCGACTTAAAACATAACCAAATAAAAGACAAGGGAAAGAAAAATTATATATCAGTTATTATAATGAATTGCTTGGTCGATCCGTTAAGGCCAGTCGTTGAAACATTAACACGTTTGCTTTGACACTTCGGTCACTCGATCGTTCACATTTTTTCTGGTTGTTATAATTGCTTACCAGCTGCTAAGAAGAAAATAAGAATATTAATGAAAATAAAGACATTTTTGATACTTCCGTTGAACTGATTAATAACTTATCTTATAGTAAATGCGACATATATTAGGTCATAATAAGTTTCCCCAAGCTGAGTCGATTGTGGCTGACGGATCTTGTAATGTCTCCACCTTTATTTTTTTTTAATCGCATGGTTAAAATGTGCATGAGAAAATATTTCTCTTCCTTAGGAGGCCTAAAAAAGTTTAATCCTCAATTTTCTCAATCACGCACGTATTAAATGATAACGATGGTAAATGATGTCTTTCGTATTCACATTAAACAATGCTCAGCCTTCCATACTGTGTTTTGAGACTGGTATTTTAATATCGCCTAGTTTTTCAATTTTAACAGTGTATGAAAGATCTGATTTTACATTTATTCAACAACAAAAAACAGCAAAAAATTTGCTCAATCCTGAAATGACTCATCAAATTATTAACGTAACGAATTATTGTTAGATTCATTGAGACATCTACCAGCCAGGAAATGAAGAACCTCTTGATCGCTTTGGCTCTGATCGCCGTATTTTCTGCTGTGCAGTCTATGCCAGCTGGTAAGTGGTCATATTGTCAAAACAAATCCAAGACAAACATTGCCCATACTTGAATTCCCATAGTTCATCCTGCGCTCATTAGTGATCACAAGAACTTTTATAAGGGGAACGGTTAGAGACATGGGTTTAATCGGCTGGAATTCAACTTAGACCAGACTTTTTCGGAGCAAACTTAGCGAATAAAAATTTTAGATGCTTATGGTAACTGGATATATGAAGTATAAAATTAATCTATGATCGTGAAATTTACATCTTAAGTACTAAATGTGCTGTGGAGAAGGCTAAGGAAGCAGGTTTTACATCACAGGAATAACTCTAAACTAAAAAGAAAATTTTCGTATGATATAATTTTAAAGAATTTTGCTTGTGTTTGATTTTGGCGAGGGACGGGGTGAATACAATACTTCCATCCTCTTGTCCAATGAAATAAAAACGGTGAAAAATACGAAGTCTACCATTTTAACTTCTGTGTCGCAAAATAATGCAAGACATGTTTGATAATGCCTCCTTTTTTAATACCAGCACGTTTTGTCCATTACGGGATTCTAGGGGGAGATTGGGGGGGGGGGAGATAAAGGGGGTATGTGTGCGGGTGGTTGTTATTGTAAAATTCTGCCCTTCTCAAACCAACATTACATAGTCAAGCTCTATTTTGATACAAAAAGAGACCTTGCATGAGAACAAGGTTGATGTGGCTTTCCTCGTAACAAAAAATACATTTCTCCGTTTTTTGTTTCTATGGTTTACTAAGCTTAATCGATCTTATGCCTAAAATGTCCTGCTGTTAGATACCCATGAAGCTAAGGCTCGTAACTACGTTCCAGAAAGCGCCAATGCTACCGATCCAGCTGCGGCTGAACCATCTGAAGCTGAAAATGATCCAGCTCAGAGTGAGGCTGAGCCCACTGCCGAGGAAGCCAGCAGTGATGCAGCCGACACTAAGGAGGATGATTCATCTGCCGCTGATGACAGCAGTGATGACGATCTAGATGATGACAGTGTTGATGAGAATGATGAGGATGATGAAGATGATGAGGACGATGAAGATGACGAGGATGATGAAGATGACGAGGATGACGAAGATGATTCTGAAGACAGTGATGATGGTGATGATGAAGATGATGGTGATGACGAAGATGATGGCGATGATGAAGAAGATGGTGATGATGAGTAGATAGCGGCTGATTAGCTAGAATCACTGACAAACGAACTATTCTAATGCACAAATAGTGTATGTGTATCATATCAGTACCTATTCCGTTTGGAAAATCTAATCTCGCACAATGCGTTGCCTTATGGCTTTTTAAGATTCAATAAAGAAGCTCTAGTCTACACTCAACTTTGCCCTGGGCCACTTCATTTCTTTTTTCTTAAACTTTGTTTAAAAGGAGGGTTTCATGGCTCGGCGCATGTGAAAGCTACAATTTTAACCAATCAATCCCATTGTATAGGATTAATCAGTAGCGCGTAGATGACTGCGCGAAATTATCTTTTGAAAATCCCGTGGTCAGTGGCGGAAACGTTACGATAGCCGAGGTTAGATTTTTCATTAGAATTTCTTTTCGATCCATCCGTAACGGCTCCGACTCAATGCATTAATTACATTTTGCTTTCGTATCAACCACACGTATTTCAGTAGACTGAAAGTAAAATGGTAGCATTTGAGTACTACTAATGAATTTCACGGAAGGTGTCGAGGTATTTACACAGAAAGTGTCGAATTTAGTATTGAATGTCGAATTTATTATTTGGCCCGACGGTTTTATTCTGAACCGGACGCCCGAGTTATTTACTCTCATCTGATTGGTTTATCAGTAAACTAGACGCTCTAAGAGCGTTAACTCGGGCTTCGTAACGCAGCACCAAAACCGGCGTACTTTACAAGTAGTAGTGGTACGCGTATTGAATCATTTTCCACTGAGATATTTACTATTCAAGTTGCTTCGTTGAGATCCTCCTAATCAAATCGCAAGTTATGAGTTTAAACCATTTTGGCTCAAGAATCAAGCACGACTATCTACGCATTTAGGGCTGGTCCACACTGTGACATAAGCATAAGCATGAGCATAAGCCGACATACGCAGAAGCAGTAAGATGCAGATAATTAGGGGAAATTTCCAACAAAAGGCGCAAAGTATCAACATCGTACTGCGTCTGCGTATGTCGGCTTCCGGCTTATGCTTATGCTTATGTCAAAGTGTGAACCAGCCCTTATGGAGAACTTGTTTCGAAAGAATTTTCCAGGTCTTTTTCCAATTGCAACTAATGATGATTTAGAAAACAGTCCTAACAAAGCACGCGCGCTGATTGGTTAAAAATCCTGTTTGTATAACTCGATGGAGACACAGAACTAGCGCGCGCTGTTGACGTAGTGATGGCGCGAGCAAAGAGAATTTACATTTTGATAATCAAAGTTAACAAGTTGTTTTCCTTTTTCTCGTCGTGGTGTTTTCTAAAAGAAAAAGAAAACATGTACTCCGTCTTTGTATCGAGTTATACAAACACTCGTGAAAGTTTGGGAGAACTCGAAAAAGCTGTGGAAACACTCGCCTGCGGCTCGTGTTCCCACAGCATTTCTCGTTCTCCCAAACTTCCACTCGTGTTTGTATAACTCGATACAAACACAGTACATGTTTTCTATTTCTTAATTAATACATGCTAGCAGAAATTGTATGAAGTTCGTTTACTGCTGGTGAGCGATCCGAGTGAATCATACAGCTGAACATCTTTGCCGTGTTGTAAATGTATGTAAATGTAAATCTTTATTTATTCACGGAAAATCATCAGTTAAGCTAAGTTAAAAACTAAAACTAATTACAACTGCTTTACATGATTGCCGTGTGGGAATCCGATATATCAGCTACCTTCTTGATATTTCGCTTAAAATGCTCAACGGATGCAGCATTTTTTAAGTTTTTGGGCAACTGGAACTTAAACCCTTTTCAAGAGTCATCTCTTTGGTGAGAGCCAAATTGAGACATGCTAAAGTGACTTTAGGCCAAACAAACTGCCCAACGAGATGTCAGTTTACATTCCACATAATTTGCATAAACTTTCCCATGACGCATTTTAAGAAGAAATATTCAATTAAGCTACATATTCTTATTGAATCAAGGTAGGAGTATTTTTAAAAGGATCTCGTTTATAAGGTAAGATGCGCCATTCTGTTTTGTTATTTAGTTTGGTTTCATACTCTACTCGTCTTGTTCGCGTCACGCAACATGATTTTATTTAGTAGTCAGACACAGTTTTCTAAAAGCATTGGCAATTGCCAAGACTGCTAAGTATATTTGAACTACTAGTGAAATAAATTTGGCTTAACTATCGTCAATGCAAATTTTTCTTAGGACTTGGCAAGAACCTCAATAACCCCGCACAATTCGCCACACAATTGAAGTTACATTTTCTCTTTAAAATCACACAATGCTATTTTTTCTGCGCCTAGATAATTTAATTCACGTTACCGAAAGTCATCAGATTTTGTGCGAAGCCACGAGTCCATAGACGTTTTCGTATTTAGTTCATTTTATTGCAATATGATTTGTTTTACTGCAATGTTCTAAATAACAGCAGAAGCCACATGATTGACTGCCTATTTTTGTCAGTACCGCGATCGGCTCAGTTAACGTTGTTATCTCACGAGAACGGTTCGAGCATGAGCTAACCTGGCTGGCTTTCAAGAATATAACTCGAGGACCGACCCTTAAGGAAAAAGATCGACATGTTTGTATGCGAGATGAACGTATAAGGCGCGGTACCTGCCAAAACTTTCTAATTTCTGACTCGGGCTTTCCGTATACGGAAGCCCGAGTAACAAGGGAATTGGTCAGGCTGACGGAACGATACTTTCATAGCTTGCACATGCGCCAAACCGTGGAAGGTCTCTCTGTAATCCGGTAGGGCCTGGTTGTCCAATTTTAGAGTAGCGTTATCCAGATGATGCATCACAAAAGAGTAAATAAAGTAACTATGTCTGTCCAGCGAATATTGACTTAGTAGGAGCATGGCGTTATCTACCTTTTGAAAAAACTGAGACCAGTAGTCGGACCAGAGCTTATTCAGTTCCTAGACTTTCAAGTCTCTGTGAACCTCTTCAACGTTACTTTTGTTCTTTTTGTGACCAGAATATTGCGTTGTAGGCAGAAAGATAAAATAGCCAACAGTATACCAGTATCGTTTCAATATCGAGGAATACCTTAAAAAAGCCACTTATTGCCCGATCAAGTTTACAGAACTTGGATTACACAAATACACTATCCAGCGTTTTGATTCTTAAACGGTCCGTGTGAACTGATCTAGATGGGATGGGGGGGGGGGCCCGCAGGAATTGGCAGAGTGCATCTTGATGACTGGGCTATTGAGTCCAGCTTGGGGCTATGTTCAGTCCACTGTTTTATCAATTCCGTTAATCAATGAAAAATGTTCGTCACTTTTTTTAACCAGGCTGCGTTTGGGTGACTTCATTCTTTCTGAGAAAACTATTTAATTCTTATGTATTCAAGATTATGCATTATTTCCAGTCGGTCGAGGTGGGGTTAATCAGGTATTACCACGCACAGTCGCATCAAAGGTTTGGCGCGAATAGAGCCTCCTTGAGTGTTTAAGGCGGCTCAAAACTGTTTCCAGCACATAGATTTTGATGAATCGTTAAAACCCTACTTTATCACTTGATGCTACAATCATGGTATCAAAAAACTGCCTAACCAGTGGTGAACATGTTATAATTTTTGTGACAGAAAGGGTTACCATAGCAACAGTATGACCTACTAAAAAGACCCTTGATTACAGCTTTAGAGGCTTATCATCAGTAATTCAAAAACGGCACTGTGAACTTATTTTATCACATTTTGATAGGTATGATCAGACGCAACTTTTGGCAAAGTTTGAAAAATTCTACACATAGGATCAGAGCCACCTTAAGTTTTCTATGGGCGCAATAGCTTGTTTACTGAACTATCTTTGTACAGCACGCGACCGACCGTTGCAAAAATAGTTCCTCAAAATACTATTCTCAAATGACATACAGAAGCCCTTGAACGACTGAAAACAGAAATCACGCAAGATTATAAAAGAGAGCCGGAATTTCATATCCATACTGTTATAAAATTCTAGCAAACTCCTGCAGTAAGCTTTGGACAACTCAACATACAGCGGTCTGTGCAGAGTTGGTACAATCGATCTATCTCGGTGACGTGTTTTCATTAACAATTCTCAAACTTATTAATTCACTCTTTATCACTTGATGCTACAATTATAGTATCAAACAACTGCCTGACTATTGGTGAACAAGTTGTTATCACTTTTGCAACACGATAGGTTACCATAGCCAGTGGCGGCTCCAGACCTTGAGCTAAGGGAGCTGGGGGGGGGGGGGGGGTTTGCGGTTCTATTTTCCTTGCCCAGTCGGGGTTTGCTTCTTCAGTCATTTCTTTTTTCACCCAAAATAAAGGGGGGGCGGGCCCCCCGGGCCCCTCCTCTAGATTCGCCACTGATAGCAATCAGAGGAAGTGATTAAAAGGGTGGTTATTTTTGGCAATAGACTGCAAGGCTGATACTACGTGAAAAACGTTTCGAGACACCAACATGACCGGAACCAATAAAGCAGGATCGCAACAGTGGACAGCTGTTTCGGCCTTCTTGGGCCTCGTCAGCACTGTGTAGCGAAGATATGTAACGCCAGCCAAAGAGCCAACGCACATAAATTGCAAAATGATCCATGCACTATATCAAGTTCCGTACTTTGAACTCACTTGCGGCCCGAAACACGCTTTGCCACGTCACGTGATTCGGGGCGCAATAAGATCAAAGTGTCACGATTGGTGTCACGAAAAGCAAAAAATAAATGCGGCTGGACAAGGCCAGCCTAAACATTTAAACATTCAAACGCATGGCCAGTACCATGCTTAAAGACGCAGCGTATCGGATCTGAAAAGACCTACGGTCCAAAAAATTCATAAATGAGTAACTAACTGCAAGGGACCGCATACGATAACTACTACAAACGTAGGAATGGGTATTGAATGGGTCATTTTGCAATTTATGTGCGTTGGCTCTTTGGCTGGCGTTACATATCTTCGCTACACAGTGCTGACGAGGCCCAAGAAGCTTTTCACGTAGTATCAGCCTTGCAGTCTATTGCCTGGTTATTTTTGTTAGTGATACAATATAGATATGTTAAGTTTACTTTCTCAAATACCTTGTTTTTATAAAATTTCTCTTTCCCGTGGGACCATGGAAGTCAGCGTACCTATCCCTCAGACTAGGTGTTTCTTCACGTATGACATCATATGCAAATTTTAAAATGATTTATTATATGGACCAGGGTGTTTTCCGTAATTACATCAAACACGAGAAGCAGTATTTCATCGAGATGTCAAAACACTGAGAAGAGAGTTGAAAATACGACGCGCAGCGGAGTATTTTTGACGAAATTCGAGGTTTGGATAGCCGATGAAACACCGTCTCGAGTGTTTGATATATCTTCTCAATCGAAACAAAGACTTAAGTGTAAACGAAGAAGTAAAATCGTCAAAATCTATGCTAATTAAGACCGGCTATTCAAACCTCCTTCACGGTTGTGATTTTCTTTATTTTAGCCTGATGAATTATTAATGAGTCTGATAATGATAATCAAAACACTCGTATAATCAATAAATCACTTCTTCTGATCTGGGAACCGAGTGACGTATTTTTCGTGTGTCACTCTTACGAGTGGCATACATAGGGGATATTACATGTAAACGGTGGCCCGAATATGCTTTTATAGATTGTGGTTGCATAATTTGAGTAAACTAGCATAATTTCTCCCATGTTTGAACACGTAGCACTGCTAGCGTAATTCGCGTATTTCGATAATTATCGGAACATTTTGGGGTCTTGACAGGTACGTTGATTCCAAAATCCCAATTACAGGCTGATATTGTTCGATGTTTTAGCGGTATTTAAAGCTTACTGAGCCCGGAATGGGGACTGAGAGTATGGTCTACGCGAAGTGCAAGTCCCATGGCAAACCATGTTGGTCCCATACAATACCTTTCTGTTATTGCTGTCATGTTTAGTTTTCAGTTTTTATCTAGGTTTTCAAGTTTCAAGTTTATTATTGAGGCTTCTCTAATTATATCAATTTTGTAACTGTAAGAGTTACCCTAGCTAAATAAAAGTATCTTCTTCAAAAATAAGAAACAAACAGCAGTGAGAAACATATTAAACTTGCACATTTTTTGATTAAGACTTGACTATTTCAACACTGCTGTTTGTCAGCTATGTCAGCCTTGCAGTTCATTGTCTTTACTCTATTTTTGACTGATTAGATGTCTTGTAGATCCTACGTTGGCAGTATTTATCGTATGCGATCCTTTGCAGTTTCTCGTTTCTCAGCTATGCCAGTCAATTTGAGCGAAAACTACAGCTCTCTAAGAGAAATGACGAGTCAGAACCAGCCACAATTACCAGACATCGTTCCCTACAGTCAACAATGGTAAAGTAAAGGATTCTGATTAAAGAAAATGTATTTTTGGACTTAATTGCCATGGTTTTTGAAGAGCACAATTAAAAGAACTAGCATAATTTGAAAAAACGAGTATAATTTGGCCAAAAACGAGCAGAGCTCCTTGCATAATATGCTACTTTCACTAGCACAATCTATAGAGGCCTACGCGCGAAGATGGGAATTTTATTTTAGAGCCATAAAAACAATATACCACGTCATTTTCTTTTTATTATACAGACAAACCACGGTAACTGCTTGCACAAACAACCATGAAAAATCCACCTTGTCCCCAGACTCCTCTCTCTAGATTGTGAAAAATTGAGAAATAACGTCATCAATAGGGACCTTCAGATTGGACTACGAGTACGAGATTGAGTACGAGTGCGAGTTTCGAATTTCAAACCAGTGACGTTTCCAGAGTCCTGGCTCTACATGTTGGTTTTAGGTAGAGAGGGTAGTTCATGGGATAAGTTGGGTCTGTGTTGTGATAATGTGGAACCTGCAAACTAGAATTGAAAAGTCGTTCTCGTACTCGATCTCGTACTCGTACTCAAATCTGAAGTCCCCTAATATCCTCACCAGAGAGGATATGGAAATTACGTCACTCGGGTCCCGGATTTAGTTTTATATTAATTTTACGAGCGGTGTATTTTCCAGTAAAACAGTCATGTCTTTATAATAGAAATGTATGTTCTCACGCAGTTGTGCAACAGACGCTTAGTGCCAGTTCTGTCTGATGCTTCGGTATCTACAGTGGCAGAGAAGAACTTTATTTTTGGAGCCTGTAGAAATACTGCTTACAATGTTTGTATTGTAGATGATTGTATTTATTTTGTTTATCGGCAGGATTCTCTTTTCCTGGCAAGATGATTATTTAAAAATCCCAGTAAAATCCTCTGAAATCTTCGTTGAATCATTCTCTCACTTGTGTCTTGGTGTCGTTTTTCCCTACGAGTCATCTGTTACATTCCTAAAAGACAAATAATGCTGAAACAAAACAGCCATGATTTTATATGTTTGAATAACTACCTGTTTGGGAGGAAGTACTTTTATTACATAGAAATTAAGTTCACTCGTTGGCAACAATAATCTGCGCTGGTAATTCATCTTTTTATTGAGTTTACCCAGCCAGTGAAATACTTTGGCTGTCAATTTTAAATAAAAACATGTTTCAAACTTTCCTAAATTAACTGAAGGCAATTTTATTATGAAGCGTAAGCATGACTTATGCAAGTTTAAAACATGAAATGTTTGCAAGAAGCTGAAGCTCGATCGCACACCATGTTAAACTTTACGCTGAAATATATGAACTGTTTCAGAGTTACAAAGGGCATTCTGTATGACTTGCAGCTTCCTAAAAATAAACCTTCATAATAATGTTTTGGCCAACAAGTTTAAAAAAGCTATGTTAAATTTACTACCCTTTATAAAGTTATAAAAATACTTTGTTTCCAGTGTTAATTAAAAACAATTAATTTCGTGGCTCCATTTCGGACGATGTTTTCTTTTTATCCGGAGTAGCGATGTTTAATGCTCTAGACAAAATCTAGTTGTCTTTTGAATTGGTTGATCGTGTTCCCGTCGCCTCGCATCTGCTTAATCTTCCTCGTCTGCTGATTCCCCGGACTCTCGCGATTCACCAGACTCACCGGATTCTCCAGACTCACCAGATTCACCGGACTCGCCAGACTCGTCGGATTCACCAGATTCACCGGACTCGCCAGACTCGTCG
>CM042749.1:22516026-22528526 GCA_022496165.2 Catalaphyllia jardinei
CAACAGAGCAAAAATATGGCGGACGCCACGCTAACAACAACAGATAAAAAGCATGCCAAACTCGGGTACCGCTGACCGGTACTGGCGTAAAATGATGTGCGGGAGATATCAAACCTTTTGGATGCAGCCCAATGACCATTTAGGAATCATTTTTGTAATTTGCCAATTCTTGGTAATGATGTTTTTTGGGGGTTGACAAAAAACGTGTAGTGGTTGGGTAGCCATTTTTTTTATCCTAATAAGACTTACTTGCAGATTAATAATTTCACCTCATTTACACTACCTCCCCACCAACTGAAAGGTATACATGTTAAAGAGCATAACATGCGACTGAATCATAACTACAATAGTTTAAAAATCTTATGAAGTATGTTAAGATCATATTAATTAATTGACAATATTGTTCTACCTCGTTAATTTGTTCTTGCAACAGTTCAATTTCATTGTTTAGTTCATTGACATAATTGAACAGTGCAAAATTCTTGTCCTCCACTTCAATGAACTTGGTTACCAACAGATCAATATCCTCAATACCAGTGGCTTCTTTGATTGTCTGGAAAGCTGCCTCATATGACTACAATAAAACAACACAAACTGATTTGACATAATTCTTCCAGTCACCTCACAAAAACAAGCTGAACACTGTAAAAAGGGGAAAAACATTCCTGGATTTGGATATCTATCTGTGTCTGCTTTATCACTTATCTATTTTATTTGTACATGTAAACTAATGCAGCAGCTGTGACCACTTTTTGAGTCATTCTTGTAGCTAAAGCTGTTTTCAATTGAGTGTCTGAAGTAAGATGTGCTTACTTTAGTTGTTACATTGCACACTGATTGTAATTACAAAAAAAGTTGTGCCATCTTGTCATCCAAAACCAATAGCAACTTGCTTCAATGTTCTCCAATGCTTAGTATCCAGGCTACATTCACATGAATTTGCTTTTTGTTTTGATTGCTTCACTAGACTGTCTGCATAGTTTGTGAGCAGCCAGGGGGATTTCTTTGGTTTTGGTTTTACAACACTCAGTTCAAAGAGAGTAACAACTAGTCCTTGAAATAATAATCTGTGGGAGCACAGAACAAAAAAAGTCAAAATTAGGAGGGTGTTGTGCAAGCAAAATGTTTTCCATATAACATGTGACTGTACCTTCTCTGGTTCCACTCAACTGCAATCAAGTAAACTTAAGCTGTTGGGATAGGAGATGATTAAATTTAACATGTAATGTTGGTCCTACCTCAATAGTTTCCTCAGCTTTGTCACCTCTTTCTTTCTCATCCTTTTTCTTTCTTTGAGATGACAATTCACCCTCCATCATTTCAGCTCTCTCCTCACTTTTTATCCTCATGAATTCTTTAAGTTTGCGATCATGTTCAATGATGCGCATCAGCTCCTTGAGCTCAGTATTATACTGAGCTAAATCTTTATCAGCTTTCTCTTTTAATGCCATCATCTTACCCTGAGCTTCATCCCTAAAATCAATGACAATAAGAATTGAAACAAAGATCTTGTAATTTATTTTAGAAATTAGTGCAAAGAGGATGTGCACACTGATTGGTTAAAAATTATGTTTCTATGACTCAATAGAAACACACAACTAACACAAGCTGTTGACATAATGATGGCATGTCGACAATATACATAATTTTGATGATCAAAGTAAACAAGCTGTTTTTTTTTTCTGTCACATTTTTTTCTAAGAGAAATTAAAGGCATATTGTTCATGCTTCTATTGAGTTATAGAAACACATGTCAAACTTTGGACACATCATTTTTCATTCCCCCCAACTTCTACTCCTGTGTCTATTTAACAAATAGATTCCATGTTGCCGTGCGTCTGTTCAGTAATATATCACAAATGACGTCAAAATGTGGTAAGAACAAAAAAGTGGCACACGAGGCATAGCATAGTGTGTCACTGTTCTTACCACATTTTGATGTCTTCTGTAATCTATTACTGAATCAGACGCACTGTAACATGGAATCTATTTGTTTTATAAAACGAAAAGCCTTTTTTGTTTCAAAACATTTTAACATAACGCGAAAGCCGGTCTTTTGCCCCGCCTTTGCACGAAAAAAAGGCATTTGATGTGATCTATAAATTCAAAATGAAGCAGTTTCATTGGTTGCTATGCATGCGTAGCAAAGAATCGTGATTGGTCAAGAAAAATCATGCCACTGTCAAACCTGACTCGAGCGTCGCTTCGCCTGGAATGAAAACTTACAGTGAAAGCAGAATTGAACTGCAAAGTCTACAAATCTTGAAGAAAATGCTGGAATAAGCAAGTCAGTTTTTGTCATTGTAGCAGCCCTGTTAGCCGAAAAGCTTGGATGTTGCCTTGAAAATTGCAGGAGTTGAAAAAATAGTCTCGGAAAACTTGTGGTTGCGGTCAACCTAGAGGCCATTTGATTCGAATTTTGAATGAAAGGAGCGTAAATGACGGTGGAGATTTTTGTCTTCTGTGGTTGGTGATTCTCAAATCAGCTTGATATAGTGTCGGAGACACATTTTAGCTGCGATACTCTTGATTGTGAGCTGTGGTTAGCTATACTTAGCTCACTGCTGTGGCCTGAAACGGACAGGAACATTCGCATCAGAAAGCAAGGTTATGTATTTTATTTTACCAATTTTAAGAAGTGATGTTTTGATGTCTCATTCCTGACATCAATCAGTGAGTCAACAGTTGTTTTGACACTGGGAAAAGTTAAATTTGTTAAATAAATAAATCTCAGAAACATTTCGTTTATTGAGTTTGTTAAATTCGAGAAAACGGAGTGGTTCTCAGCTTACCAAGACCAAGTTTGTGTGTGGTTTAGTCGCGCTCAACTACCGACTGAGGCTGCTAGAAAATTATTTTGGTATCATTTTTTTAAAAGAAACGGCTTTATCTTTCGTTTTCTGACTTCTCAAACCTGTTCAATTCCTCGGCAAGACTTTTTTGTACCTTATCTTTTGCCCAGTCACGTAAAATATCATCCTAATTCTCAAAACTTTCCGCCATTTTAAAACAGCAGAGGGAAAGCTTAGTAATGATGACATCAATCGTGCATCTGTCCTCTAATAGATAGGCGAGAACCAATCAAAATGTGAAAATAACTTGGGCTATTATATAAAACTTGATACATCATAGCATCATCAGGTATTAGAAGATAAACCACTACTTAAGTGTGAGAGTTATGAGAAACAGTAATGACAAGCAGGAGACAAAAACTTTTTGTGTACTTCACTTACAACTTACATGTAGGAATAAAAATAAATAATCCACCCTTAGAATGTTCCTGTCACTTGTCTACTTTGATTCATTAAGTAAGATCTGCTTGCATGTTTTATATATCATGTATATCATATTAAATTATACCAACCGAGCCTCATAAGCTGATGTTGATGTTTCTATTCCTTCCATAATATTCTGTTTGTTTTCCACTAATTCCTTCTCCAGTTTCAAACGAATGGTGTCAAAAGTCTTCTTTTCCAATCGCATGTGATCAAATGTTTCACGCAGATTACCATTTTCTGATAGGCAACAATTGAAGTCTATTTTGGCCTGCACAAGAAAGGTAAAAAATGTCATGTTAAGCAAAAATAACTACATTTTGTATTGCCCATGGCAAGTGGTTTCCAAGAAGGTCCTGATATCAGAAGACATGAACACTTTTAGGTAAAATACAATGCTCTTGACTTTTGAAAGACTTTTTTTGACAGTCACAGATTTTGTCATTGTCAGCTTAACAAATAGATCCTACATTGCCATGTGACTGTTGAGTATAAGTGATCACAGATGATGTCAAATTGTGATAACAACAAAAACATTGGACACAAGGTGATAGCAGAGTCTGTCACCGATGTGTCCACCACATTTTGACATCTTCTGAGATCTGATACTGAACGTGCATCTGTTCCAAGAATTTGGATCTGTTTTGTACAATATAGAAACAAAAAAATTGTTCATGACATCATGAAATGCATCTGTTCTCCAATAGATCACAAATAAGAACCAATCAAAATACAAGAGTAAATTGGCATATAATTTAATGTCAGAGAAATAATGATTACTTAGAAATATACATTACATGGTAAATTTAGAAAAGTTTAACAGAACAGAAAAGGAATGCAGGGCAGGAAAAACCAAGTCCGATTACACAGGGCAAGTAAATTTTGCTCTTGGGTTTGGTGGTGCAGTGGGCAAGTAAAATTAGCCTCAGTAGTCTTGCTAGTGATAATTTCCAATACAAAATAATTACAAAACTTAAGGCTAGTGCTGTAAGATGAGCAAAACAATGGGTTGAAAACAAGGATTAATTTAAACCTCAAGCATAACCCTATAGATCAGTCTGATTATAGACAGTACTTAGTACACGAGGTAGTTAACAAGGTGCACAAACATTACACACATCTAGCTACCGGGCAAGTAACATTTTTAGTGAGGGCAACTGAAAAGTACCAGCCCAGTGACTGGGCAGGCCGCTGGATTTCATTTTTTCCTGCCCTGGAATACATAGCTATCTGGGAACTACAATCATTATGGCAGTTATAAATTGGTATCTTTCAATTGCTGGTGTGAAGTAATAAATATCATACTCAGGTAATAATGGTTGAATCAATTTTCACTACCAATTTCATTGATACATGACCCCTAAATCAAAGCTCTCACTAGCATTTAATGATTTGCTTCTGTCAATCATGCGTTCCTTATATGGTGTTATAGGAATGCCACTCGTTTTCCATGTTGGACACACAGGATACACAGTGACCAACATAACTTTTGAAAACAAGAGCTGCATCCCTATAACACCATATAAGGAGCGCATGATTGTTTTATACTACAATTATACTGAATTATGTTGTAAAGTTATGATTATACGTAGAAATTCTGACCAATCATTTAAACAGACTCACAGGAAGGTAGCTTACAGCAGCTGCAGAGTATGTTACTATTAATTCACTAGCAGTAGATTAGGGGTAGCTATACATATAGCTATTTCAAGAACACACTATATATATTATATTAGAAAACAGTCCTAAGAAAGCACATGCACCGATTGGTTAAAAATCGTGTTTGTATAACTCGATGAAGACAGAACTAGCATGCACTGTTGATGTGGTGATGGCGCAAGCAAAGAGAATTTGCATTTTGATAATGAAAGTTAACAAGTGGTTTTCCTTTTTCTTGTCGTGGTGTTTTCTAAAAGAAATAGAAAGCATGTACTCTATGTTTCTATCGAGTTACAGAAACACTCGTGAAAGTTTGGGAGAACTCGAAAAAGCTGTGGAAACACTCACCTGCGGATAGTGTTCCCACAGCATTTCTCGTTCCCCCTCGTGTTTCTATAACCCGATAGAAACACGGCACATGTTTTCTATTTCTTAAATATCAATATAGTGCTTTACCTTGTCTAATCTGTTTTCAAGAACTCTGATATATTTCTGAGTTCTCTTGTTCTGCAGATGACTGCTATGAACACTACAAAAATTAATTTAAAAGAAACATTAGATATCAATAAACAATTTTTGCATCACCTCTTTAAACAAGACTCTATAAAGGACTGGGGTAAAACATTAGTCACACATTACTGTGTTCCTCCAGAAAAATATCCTTAAAATGAAAGGGGTTTTGTTTGATCAAACACTCTCCAGCTGGAAATTTTGGCATCGTTTCACACTTTTCCGTCAAAAAACTGGGCAAAAAATTACCCCTCCCCCTTGGGAATTCCATAACCTCCATGTGATGATTCTGATCTGGTACTTCCTAATAAACAACACATGATGAACCAGTCAAATTATTTCTCAAATGAAAGCAACATGTTTAAAAATATATATAATATATATATCTCATGACTGAAAAAATCTTTATACCAGTTCTTTCAATTTGACCCATATTTATGTGACTCTACTAGTTGCTACACACTCACACATCTAACCACTAACCAGATAATTTGGTTTTATCAACTGAGTTGATAATGTGAATTAGCCACCGTAAAGAGATTCAGAAGCTGACGTTTCGAGCGGTAGCCCTTTGTCAGAGCGAATCAGCGCTTCACTCCGACAAAGGGCTAGCGCTCAAAACATCAGCTTCTGAATCTCTTTACGGTGGCTAATTCACATTATCAACTCAGTTGATAAAACCAAATTATCTTGTAATACTCCCACCGACGCAGCACCACAGTTTCTTTAGAAACTTACCCCCCTTAACCACTAACCACTCCATGTTATACCTGTATCTACAATGTACACTGTACTTGGTGATAAATTAACTGCTTACTTACCCTCCCATATTTTTCCTCTGTTGTTTAATCTTCTTCTCAATTATTCTTATCTGTAAAATTGGTTTGAAATGAAATAAACAAAAAGTTAAAGTGTACCTAACCCCCCAAAGTTATTTTGCTAAATCAAATCTACTTGTTATTTGAAGCATTTGGGCGCAAAAAAAATTTAATTTGCTTGAATCCTTGCTTTTCTAAGCCCTCTCAAAGTCGCACTTGAAGTGTTGCATGACCAAGTTTTAAAGAGTCTGGGGCGGCAGTTGCTGATGACGTCTACCCAGGAACCAAACACAATGGCGCCTCAGTCAGCTCTCTGTATTTGTGGAGAAAATGGAAAGCAAAATTAATCATTCCAATATATTTTGTAACTAAAACGTCTGAGATTTGTTTAAGAATCATTTCTTCTTCATCGCTGGAATGAGTTAAGTTTCGATTCAAAGACTCCGAAATAAAACTTCGATTGAGCACGTTCAGATGTTCGACAACCGTGAAATCACTGCCTGGAGCTTTGAGAGCACTTTGCAACTGAATATTTCAACGCAGAGGAAGAACTCTTCGTGGACGAGCTGCTTATATATTAGGAATGGAAAGCTAGATATGAAGCTAGTGGAGGAGCAGGAAAACAAAAAGCAGGAAAAAAAACTCAAGGATAGCTTCGGATGGTAAATTCATTACATAAAAACAAGGTTCCCATGAGTGTTTATAAAGCCCGTTTACAGTTGTCATTAGTGAGAATGTATTTTGTCAAGGTATGGTTGTTCTAGGAAATCAGTTTGTATTTTACTTTCTAGAATGCTTCATGTTTATTAGAGCAAAGTATGTGTTGCTGTTTTTGAGATGTGATGACCTCCAAAACAATGGCTTCGATCCGGTGATTGAAAATCATAGAATTGTTTGGACCTTTATTTTTGAAGCTTCGGGAAGCAAGGCGGAAGGAAGCATTTCATAAAATTACCAATTTCACATTGTTACACATTTTAAGTCGCAACTCCAACTCATGATCACCAATGTAATTTTTTCTCAATGCTAATTAGCGTGAAATTCGTCGAATAAGCAAACAGAATGTGCTCCCTATTAGCGGTCTGCAGATAATATTACATGGCGGGCATATTTTCGGCACTATTGCACAGAATTTTTGTCAAACCACCATCTTTCAAACCTTCAAAAAACTCTATGAGTCTAACAATCTTGTTATCATGTAATTCTAAAGGATTAGTCGTCCACTTTTATCTGAATCAAAAGAGAAATTCGTCTTGGTTGACTTATTTACGTATCAGTAAGCTTATATATCGGTGCACGACTTTGCCAGATATGTTATAAATACTGTGGGATAGGACGATATAGGTTGTCGTTAGTATCTCTACAAATTGCTGGTTGGCTTTGAGCAGAAAATTTCTAAAATAGCATTTGAAAGTCCGCTGAACAAATTCCGCTAAGAGTTCTTCAATGGTTCTCACAGAGTTAGTTCCCTTGTTCGATAATTCAACAAAATCAACCATCGTTTACGTTTTTATAGTACTATTGACCGATCATCGCCATTAACTGTATAGTATATCTTTCTTTAAATCTGGGATATTGCTTCAACAGCCGATAGCACCTCTGGAAGGCGTTTCTGCGTACTTTTCTTATATGTTTTGCATCATCCTCAAGGAAATGAGAGGACGGGAGATATTCAATCTTCCTGGGTAGACGTCACAATGGCTGCTGGACCCATTCTCCTCAGACTCGGTCATGTAACAAAAATGGCGGTGTTTTCGGGATTTCGTCGAGGATTTATTCGAATAAAATAAATTATTTGCAGAAGTATTTCAAATAACAAGTAGATTCGTTTTAGTGAAAAAAATTAGGGGTTAGGTGCACTTTAATAAAATACTAAACCCTTCTTAACAAATTATACACCAGTAAAGCCAAGTTTCTCCATGAACTCTCTAAAAATCAGTGACCAAAAATGTCTCAAAATTTGTCCAAAGGTGCATCATATCACAACTAAGTGTGAACATCTCAACTGTTTTGTGACGCATCCACAAAAACAACAAACTTAAAATTCTGTAACACACAAGGTACATTCATCTGGGGGAGGATATGAATGCAATAAAATCTATTTATTGATCTTCATCGCTGGAATGAGAGAAACAAAGCCATTGTTACCTGTTCATCAAGTGTTGTTATGTCTTGAGTCACGTCATCAAGCTGTTCCTTGAGTTCATCTGCATTTACAAAATATTGTTACTTAAAAATGATTCTGGTTTAACAATGATATTTTTAAGCCTGTTTACTAAATTCACTTAACTTGTCTGACATGGCATTAACAAATTACTATAACTAATTAATTACTTTTATTAATCAATTAATATTGTAATTAATTAATTACTTGTATTAATTAATTAATTAATTATAATGATCTGATACAGTTGTAAGGTGTGTTTTTATTCTTTTTGGTACACCACATAGTGTATGCACATACCTGCCAACCCCCAGTATACAAAAACCTGGAGATGTCTAGAAATCTTTGCATTGTGAGAATGTGATCAAAGACAATGTCCAGGAATAACCCCCGAAAATCACCCAAAAGGTATTCCGAGAGACCGGGAGGTTTAATGAAAAACTTGGAGACTCCCGGGAAAACCGGGAGAGTTGGCAGGTATGCATGCATGCAAGAGAGACATATCTACTTGAAAATAATTTATCTTGCATTACATACCCATCAAACAAAATTCTTTGAAAGTGCTACCTATGTGTGGCTATTAACCAGGGTAATCTGTAATAAATTATTAAACCTACCTTCCTTAGTTAGAAGAGTACTCAATTTGTCTGTATTTGATCTGTCCTGAAATTGACAAAGTACCAAAGGATAAAATAGGACTTATCTCAATTTTAATGTAATCTTCCACGATACTACATAGTGATTGTGATACATATGCAGACTAAAGTTTGATAGAAAACTCTTTGGTTTAATTACACATGTAAGCATGTACCATTTGACAAACTGGGAACAGTGCCTTTTTTGACAGTACATGTATGGCAAATTTCACCTCCCAAACAAAGAGAACGAGTTTGAAGGTTTGCAACATCTGGTAAATCTGAGCTCAAGGTGTTGCAAATTAACCTTTCTATAGAAGAACTGGGAAGGTGGTGGTCCTAGTATACAGGATATTTAGGGGTTGCTTCAATCTCAAAGGAGTCCTCCTTCAGGAAGTATACATTTGAAGAAGAGAAAGGATAAGAATCAGGGTGGATTGTGACAGTCAATGAACATGAAATTATGCGGAAACCAGTAAACCATGAGTGTTAAGGCTATTGAGCCGGACTACACCATTTTTTATTACTGGATATGCACATTTTTTATTAAGTTATTTATTTGTGGGCAACTGCAGGTGACTCATGCTTGCAAAACCAACCTAAAAAAACATAAATATTGATGGTCTTCTGTCTAATGTTAATACCTGATTCTGATTCTGTATACTTCCAGCCAAGGTGTTATCTTTCATCAATTCTTCATTTTCACTCTCAAGGGAATGGATTGCTTCACTATAACATAAGTGAAAGACTATTACTTTGCATGCCCTTTTTTATCTGAAATGAATTGGGTGATTCCAGAAATAGGCAATCAAACAGGATTTACAAAGGGTCTGAAAAAAAATGGGATATTCTCTGGGTTGTAACTAAGAAAATAGTCCCCTGGCTAAGATATTCATTGAATTGGTTACTATTCTTTGCCAGAGTCCTGGAACAAATTTCGTCTCCAATCTTTTGCAACACCTTAAATGCAGGGCTACCAATCTTCATGTTTACAAGATGGTGGATGCAGTACATGGAAAGGGAATACACTAAACATGTGCTCAAAACAAGATTTTATTCCAATTACTTAACTTGTTATCATGGCAACAGTACTCAAGGAAGTTGGGAATTTATTCAAACTTTTCATTTACATGTACACAGTTCGATATGGTTCAGATATTAAATGATGGTATGTGTGTACGGTAACCAAAAAAATGTTTGTGACCAACCCACCAAAATCTAGCCGACGATCACCTCTTTCCCAGCAGGCAAATTTTGCTGACAACTGGAGCTTAACAACAACCCTGTATTCTGGAGGGGAGGAAGGGGAATGGTTTTGGAATTCAGAGGGCATTGGAGGAGGGTAGAACATCTTGGAACTGTCCATAGTAGAGTATGGATATTTTCTGGAAACACCCATTAAGCAGCCCATTAAATGACGGAAAATTTGGTAATATTAACAGTTATACCTTAATGAATAACATTTGTTTGTCATACATGTATGATATGGGTTTTATGAAGTTTAGGCCACATTATTTAGGTGGAAAACTATCACTTGTTTTGCTAAACAGGGAAGCCTATCATCACATTGAAAGGTCAACTGACTGGAACATGAAAACTGAACATTAAAAAACACAATGCAAAGATAAGGATAATATGTAGCTGAATTGCATGAAACCTACATTTGTTTTCTTATGAGGTTCTGAGTCTCTTCACTGTAAGCCCTTCTATCTCCTTCAATGATACGATACTGGCGTTGAAGCTTTGCAAGTTCTTGTTCAGCTGAAATTAATAAAACATAAATCAAATACAGTTGTAATACAACCTTGATGAGTTGAGTCTCAAAGTGTTTTCATATATTTTATGTCAACAGTTAACGGAATAGATTCACAAATTTCAGGGAGAAACCTCCTGACCAGTGTGAGGATGGAGCAGTGATCTGTCTGTGTAGTTTAGTAACAATCACTTTCTCCTTACTTTGGTGTTCAATTTTTTTTAAAAGCCCACAATTAGATACTGTTTCTGAAATTGAGAGCAATGACACCAATTATTACTTATGGGCTATCTGGTTTAAATTTATTTTTGCTTCAAAATTTCTTTTATGATTTTCCTTGTTTAGAATTATGACAACAAAATGTAAAAATCAAAATGATTATAAATTTGAAAAGTTTTCAACCAAAGGTAAATCATTGATACATTTACTGTTACATGACTGTGTGAATGTGCCATACTTCAGCATATGGCTTCTGAGCCTATTATAGACATTTTCAGAACTATGCAGACATTTGACCACAAAGCAGACACTTCATGCTCATTTAAAATCTTTGGCATTTTCACTCATCTCTAAATACTATATTTACATGCACATATTAAATAATACACTGCATCCTTCAAGGCTGGCAGGTCTGTACAAAACAAATGTGGATTCAAAGCTACATGTCATATAATTCAATTACCCAGTCCATCAACTTCTGCCTCACTTCCTTCAGATCGTCTGCTGTGAACCCTTTGCATGTTGAATTCTACAAAACGCTAACAATTCAAATAATGATATGATTTTGTTTTATCAGGTTGAGTTGGTTCTTATTATATGGTTCTTTACTGGCTGACTTTCAATCTGATGTTGATCCTAATTCCCTTGTTCTAATATCCAGGTGATAACTGATACCCATTCATGTCATACATGTAGCTGCAACTCATTGGTGAAATTTGAATGCTGATGTGAAATCAACCTGTTGTGAACCCTCCATAAACAGTCAACCAAGGACAATCATATATTTCTTCCCTCCCCTTAACTTATACATCGTAAGATCCTCGCTCTGCCAAGGATATATATATAATATCGTGATAATACATAGGTACTGGTGAATAACATGCTGGGGTGACCTGGAATAGGACATCACCAAGGCAGGGAAAGGGGAGATGGAGGAGAAGAAAAAAGCCAGAGTATTGTTAAAGTGTGATGTGCCACTAGACTTACAGTATCCAGTCTGATGAGTTAAAGACGTGTACGACAATTATTACCACAAGCTTGTCGCTGCACATTTAAAAGATTTCATATACACGACAATAAAGTAAAATAAAGTAGTCTGTTTTTCTTGAATTGTGTCTCAATACACAAATGAACTTATGTCATATGAATATGAACTAATGTCAAGAATCTAGAGCTAAAGGAATCCCGTTTATGCATGTTTTTGTGCAACTGATCGATGTGTAAACTCACAGTGAAAAAATATCTCGCCAATAAAAAGAGTACTTTCATTGATAGTAGCACAATTAAAGCAACAGTGAACTTACCAAACAACTTTCTTCTTACCACTTCTGAGAAGATCGCTTCGAACTACTTATCTGTGTTCGAACTCAGCTTGTTGTCATGGAAATTCTTTCTAGTACCCAGGGGCTTTGTGGGAGAGAGGACTGCAACTCACAGGCCACAGACCATGACCACATACATAACGTC
>CM042749.1:22536026-22543526 GCA_022496165.2 Catalaphyllia jardinei
CCAGACTAAATTAGCATAAATTTTGACAATTTTACTTCTCCGTTTACTCTTTAGTTTTTGGTTCGATTGAGAGAATACATCAAACACTCGAGAAAGTGTTTCATTGGCTTTCCAAACCTCAAATTTCATCAAAAATACTCCGCTGCACACCATATTTTCAACTCTGTTCTTGGTGTTTGGATATCCCAATGAAACACTGTTTCTCATGTTTGATATATTACTTCTTTTAATGAAGAAAGAGTCAGCTACTATGCCATTTGGGAGTGAAGCACTTGTTGTTTATTAGTTCAAACACTAGCTCAATCATTTTAGTATGACATGAAGGAATGTGCCACATCTGCATAACATCTAATGTTTTCCATAGTTTTTTTAGGAAAAGTAAATCTCAGATCCTTTCTGCAGCTTTGATCCTGACCTGGTAAATATCCCCAAAAGTAATGTACCATAAAATAGTGAAGTTTGTGTGACCAAATCAAGGTTTACAACCATTTGCCTCTGTCAAGTCTGTAAAAAAGTTGCCACCTTACGTCTTCGTCTACAATGTAACCATGAAGAGCTGCGGCTAAATTTTATTACAGTACCTACAGTGTAGGCGATAAAAGTAACTTAAGTCTTGTTTTTATGGATAAGGAATTTCCAAGGGGTAGGGGTGACAAAGTAGAAAAATCATGAAAATTTCAGAAGGTGGGGGGAGGAACGTGAAGTCTCCTGGAACGGTGAATCTTGGTCTCGCACAGTGCGACACTAAATTTGTGAAGGTAATTCATAACTAACCACAAAAGACTGCGTGTACACCCGTGTAAATTGCAGTTAGCTTCGGTCGTTTGAGGAATAAAGTTGTGAGTTTGATTGTTATTGATTTCTGACAGTAATGATTTCAATTATCTGAATTTTTTCAATCCATTACAATGGATATTCAGTAATTCCTAAAGATAGGAAAGAAATGATGATTTATCAATTGTTAGTGATTTTTGTCAATTGATAATATTGTGGATAGCAATTGAGAAAAACATGTATGCGAGTTTGATTGTTATCAATTGCCTTAGCCTTAAGTGTTTGTATGGGAATTCAATGGCCAATAAAAAAATTAGACAGAAATATAAATTAATTGCATATATTCTAGCCCAGCTACGTCTTTCAAATTTGGTGAATACAATCTGCTACCAAGCATGGTAAAGTTGTGATTCATAAGTTGTGCAAAACCAACACTTTGATACTGTAAATGTTATTTGCCATCTGATTCCCATACAAACACTGCAATCTCTGACCACTTTGCCTAGCCAGCAAGGTGGCTTTTAAAACTATGACAAGGCTTTTAAAAAGTGTAACAACTTGAATTGGGGCCATCTGAAGTCATCTTAGACTTCTCAGGAGTTCTCAACTTTTCAAAGTCTGTTAAGATCTGATCTAGCCATTCATGTTGGAGAATCATCAATATAAGCCATTGGAACAGATCATCTTGACTGACAGAGTATCTAACTAGAGTCAAATTTTTTCAACTTCAATAATTTACCTAATTATAAGCCCTCGGCTCAGAATGGTTGTTTTAGAATAGTATTATTGTTTACTTGTATATTGGTCTGTAAGCAGGGCTAAGGAGGATTTATCAATTCGAAGGGAAGGTTTATTAGCAGGATTTCATGGTATACCATCTAGAAAAATAAATCAGCTTTCAGTTATACATTCTCACAGGTATATGTTTCATACTGTATCCCTTATCCCTCATCCAAGCATTATCCTTACATTTTGTCTTCCTCATAGGGTTTTCGTGGTCGTTCTAAGAACTGCTACAGTATAGCAATAAGAAGAGTGCAGAAAGCTCTACAGTATCAGTACATCAGCAGAAGGTTGAAGAAAAGAGAAATGCGTTCAGTGAGTATATCCACTGCTCTGATATGTCTCTTCATATCCATGACTGATATCACGTATTTTACACTCTTTCTTTCTTTTTAGCTGTGGATCACTAGAATAAATATTTCTACCAGAGAACACAATATCAACTACTCGACCTTCATGCATAAAATGGTTCAGGTATGATTGTGCATTTCTTGCTTCTGCTTATAAGAACTATCCATTTTACAAAGTGGAGTCTGAGAACTGATTTCTATTCAGCTTATGGTTAAAGCACTTTGTAAGCTTTCCTTTGTGGTGACTGATGCAGATTCAACAGCACTTGCTGGGATGGTTGGCAGGCACTATATAAAGAGTCCTTCATTTTTACTAGTTGATGATTAACCGAGAAACATGGTGGACTAGATTTTGAATTAGCCCGCACAGCGCGAGACTAAATTTATGAAGGTAATTCATAACTAACCACAAAAGACTGCGTGTACACCCGTGTAAATTGCAGTTAGCTTCGGTCGTTTAAGGAATAAAGGACTGAGCGTGTTCATTAAACTTTCCGTGAATATCTTCCTTGACTGAAAATGATTCGTATCCAAGTAAGTTTATTCATTCCATTTCGTTTTATAAACCTGTCGGCTGCTGTATAAAGTTAATTGGTGGCAATGCCAGGTTTTGATTGAGGTGCCTGAGAGCGAAGTGGCAAGGGTTGAACCTGTGATGTTGGCGCGTTTGGCCCAGGAATGGGGATATGTTAGCCATAGACGCGTTTCCTGGTCTTCTCATTCAAGTGAGTTTTATCTTATGAAAAAATTTTAGTAAATGTAAAATTATAAGAACTCTCATTTGCTGTGCAGTACACCCTTAGTATTATTGTAATGCGAGTGTCGGATGTTTCGTTCTTTGTTTCCGAATTATTGGTGAAACAAAGTTACTAATGTACTACATACTCGCACAGCAAGTTACAGATCACTTGTATTGACCAGTAGTGATACAGAGTCTCCATTGATTCTTACAACGTCTACCAGGCACCTCTGTGTTGCTTTAGTTGGCATGTGATGTGGTAGAATTCCTTCATAGGGTAACTGCTGTCCTTGTTGAAACGTAATGATGATGTTTGATGCTTCCAACCTATAGTTAGTAGCTGTGTTGGTATTTTGGGCAATTTTCCTAAGGTTCTTACAAATTGTGGAGACCACCAATTGTTTGTTGTCTGTATATTATGTGACCTTATTCTTTATGAGCGTGATTGTCATTGAAATTAGTTGTTGTTTCAGGAACTGAAATGAGACAACCACTGAACACGGATGCACAAGCACGCCCAATGCCAGCAGATCCTGCTGTACCCCACCAGCAACCTCAAACCAGTGCTGCTGATACCTGGGCAGACAGTCTGCTAGGTGGCCTGGAAGACCATCCACCTTGCCAATACTGTCTATTGGGTCCATGTATCACTGTCAGTGAGGTCACCAAAATACAGGGATCATGTGCCCCTGACATCACAAATCAGTCCCACAAAGACTACCATAAGTTTCGGAAAAGTCTGAAGGATAGGAGTTTGTGGCAGCATGAACTTTACATTCACAGGAAGGCCTCAGCTGGCCTTAGCGAGGTTGAGCTATGGAAATTAATGCCCCAATGTGTCCTTGATGACACACGGAAGTGCTATCCCAACCCAGCAGGTGTGCCATACATGGGGCACAAAAGGACATAGAGTGAAATGTTTTAGTGCATTGTAGGGGAATGGAGGGGGGCATTCCTTTGTAGGTGTGTTTCACCATAAGAATCAGCATAATTTTGGATGCCACATTAATCACTTTTATAGCTGGTAGAGCAGGGAGAGCAAAAGAAAATGAACAGTGCAAAATACATTTGTATGTGATTCGCTTAATGATAAGGTTCCCCCCTCCCCCATATTCCAAAACTGTCTGCTCCCCTTGCCTTGTATACCGGTAACTATATTTGTAATGATACTTTGTGGCACTTTGAATGGTTTGTAGACAATATATTAAACAGAATTGTGCTATAAGAAAATTATGAAAGCCATGTGTTGCTGGTCTTTGTGTTGACTACCTTTCATATGTGACTGAATGACATTTCTGAATACAATCTAGGTTAGATGAAAAGTTGTTATACTGTAAAGTAAACTAAGTTGATTTGCTGTATCCTGTAAATTAAGGCTCAATATAGGATATACTAGTCATTCAAATTGCTGTGTGATGGCTCAAATATGTAATAAACAAACAGAGGAAGTCTTTTTGACGTTCTGTTGATCATGACTTTTATTTCGTTTTGTGGCTCCTGGAGGAGCTATTGGTTTTTGACCCATAGAATCCAATGCCTTGCCAAGCAAGTACAACCCTACAGAAGTTTTGCCTGTGAAGTGCATTGCAGGTATGTGGCTCTTTTCAAAAAGAGCCGATTCGCTCCGACGAAGGGCTAGCGCTCGAAACGTCAGCTTCTGAATCTCTTTACGGTGGCTAATTCACATTATCAACTCAGTTGATAAAACCAAATTATCTTGTAATACTCCCACCAACGCAGCACCACAGTTTCTTTAGAAACTTACCCCCTTTACTTTTCAAAACAGGTCTGGCTTGTCAGACATTCATGTTGATCCACAATGATCAGTAATTCAACTGGAAAAATGTACCAATGGCTGCTAATATACCAGACAGTAGTCCTCAGCAAGCTTGTACACCTTTGATTCTAAAATAAATTTGTGGAGAACAGCCACTGCTCTTGCATTGGTTGGTTTACATCAACAACATTAACAACACAACTAATTCAAGAAAAAAACAATTAAAGTACTAAAATGACTAGGTTAGTAGTAAGCTTATATGCTACTGAAAGAGCAGTACTGACGGAGACTGTGGTAACAATATAATTTATTTCACCTGCAATTTGCAGAGTACTTGCTGCCAAGTATGGATGAGCTAGCCCACTTGACTCTGTGCTGTTCATGCAGCACAACTCTGTCCTCAAAACATGGCCATCCATTGTTACAGTCTCATCAAAAATTGTACTGCAAGCCACAAGCACAACCTCTGGTAGTTTCCTGTAGCATAATAGCAAGACTATCCTGTCCACAGACAAAAAAAACCTTTCCTCTTCATGAGTTGGCGACAAAATCTGCTTACATGGTGGAGCTTCCCCACATGGCCATTGACACTCAAAGTCGCTCTTTTTGGCTTCTCTTTGAGAGTGCATTTCCTTGTTATTTGGGCCATTTTCCCCCTCATAACGATCTATTAGAGCAATCAGGAAATCAGCATTGGTTTGACCAGATTTCAGATCCGCCATATTGTGTAAGCAAACGAACCTCTCTTTGGTGGCTCTCATCTCTTCTTCACCAAAACCAAACTGAAAATTTAAACTGAATTGCGGTTTTCGAGGCTTTGTCTCTCGTTATAGATTCTCTGCTGATCACACTTAGCTTAGCTTAGCTTTGCAAAAGGCTTGCCTAAACCTAACATGATTTCGCGATCATGAAAATGGTTTTTGTTTATTTCATTTTTATTCAAACTTTGCACCGTCGTTAGCACCAATGATAGAGCTCCTTACCGGTATATATCACAATTTTCAAAGACCAATGGTAAGTCTCAAAAGAACAGGGCAATATTCAGAACAAAGGAAAAACCAGGGAAAGCTAAAGCTAGTACTAGGGCAGATATTAAACAATTAAATGGCTTGGTGCAAGACGGTCGTAAGTGACTTTTTGGGGTAAAAATTTTTTTCCTTCAAAAGTGCCTGAATTTTTGCATGTGCTTTTCAACAAAGCAGAAAAACATTCTCCTGTATCTTGTTTTGGCTGAAATGCTCTACTTTTTCCACTTTATTGCGTTTGTTGTGCACGCTTCGATACTTTGACTTTGTTTTTCTCAGAAGCAAAGTGCAAACCACCCAAAAAAATTACATGGGAATCTTTTACTACTTTTGTGACATCCAGAATAATCAAGGTTGAGGCAAGGGTTATCAGCCGAAGCCAAAGGCTGAGGCTGATAACCCTTACCGAGACCTTGATTATTCTGGATATCACAAAAACCAAATCTAGTAATTGTTTTATTATACATTGAAAGAAAGAAAGTCACATTTTGACAAAGCGCACGAACTTGACATGATTACCCTTAGAAATCATGCACTGCAGTCTTACATGACATGATAACCCGTGACCTTGAGTGTCCTTGACATAATTATTGTATAATCTGCAGTTATGATGTCACAGGAGCTGATTTCAAATATTCACTGTATGCTTTCGGCCAATCAGAAAAGAGTTAGAGAGTTCAATGTATAATAATCAAACAAATGGTGCATGTTGGAAAACATCTTGAAGTGATTGGGTAAATACACCAAATTTTGCACACGTAAAGCAGGAATTGCACAAGAGCACCCATAGTTTTGAGGTATACTTGTATTGCTTATTGACAAAGATAGTTTTTTTTTAAGGAAAGAAGCAAATTTGATTCTCCCCTGCCAACAGCCTAATGTCCACCATGTTGAAAATTTCATATATAAATTAATCGAACGGGGGTTGGGGGGTAGCCCTATGCGGGGCTATGCGGGGTAGCCCCTGCATTTAATGTGAAAGAAAATCAACATGCAGCAAAGGGAATTCTCTTGGTGGAAAAGCAATTTGAGGACTTTTGCATCCAAAAATTGTACAGACTTGCAACCTGGAAGAAGTTTGAGTGGGAACGGCTGGTGTTGCACCAAGCATAGAGTTACAGAACTTCATGGCTGGCAAACTGAGTTAATTTCTTTGTTTATTTTGCTTTGGATTGCCTTATTAGTATCCCAGGTAACATTATCAGCGTAAATTTTGTTGTTACGTTAATTTTCCCAGAATAAGTGAGTTTCTATCCCACACATATAGCCTTTGGGTACCTATTTTATGTGGATGTAAAGCAGGAACAACTTTCAAATTCAGTGTTCTTTAGCCACATGGTTTAATAACAACTCCCTGATAATGTGTACTAAAAATACACATAAATAACTGGCCATGTGGTTTCCAAGGCTAGCTTCAAAGTCTTCAAATAGACAGTTTGGATTTATGGCTAAGACATTTATTTCTCTTACCTCCACAGTGTAATATTCAATTAAACAGAAAAATGATGTCTGAACTGGCCATACATGAACCTAGATCATTCAAGGTTTGTCTGCAATTATGAGAGGAAGGAAGTACAGAAGGGAGTAAAGAATAAGAGAGAAAGGCAGGGGGAATAGGGATACAGTCAGAAGAAAGAATGGGAAAGTGCATGAAAGCAGGCAGGCATGCAGAGAGAGCAACGAAGGGAGGCAGACTCGTGTAGGTAGCCAGGAAGGAATGAGTTAGATAGAAAGACAGGTAGGAAGACAGGAAGGAGAACACTCAATGAAGGGAGGTAAACAGATATTGGGAGAGAAGAAAAGAAGGATGCAGGTAATCACACAAACAGGCAGGCAATCAGACAGGAAAGAGGAAGGTTGGAAAATATTCAGTTTGTACATCCACACAAACTGCACCATGTCAATGTACTTATGGACTTTTTTTGTAAATTGCATCTTGCAGGCCCTGACAGAACTCGGAAAGAGTCGCTTGAAAGATGGCTTACTGGCAGCTCTTCAGTAATACATTGATACTCCTTAAGATCATAAGATCATAGAAACAGTGCTTTGCAT
>CM042749.1:22548526-22584757 GCA_022496165.2 Catalaphyllia jardinei
ATACACATTAACTGATATTTTTTTAAGAAAAAACTTGCAGCTATTTTAAATTTCTACTTGACAGTAAACGTCACAAGCGAAAACAGACAACGGAAGTGACCAAAAAATTGTTTATTTGTAAATATAATGATGAAGCCAAGCCAAAAGATTAAAAAGATAGATGTTCTTGATTAGAATCTGACTGTATGATTTCACACATTGGTAAATGTGGTACATATTTATTCAAGATAAAATAATACAAATCAATCACACACCATCTGTACAATGGACAATTCAATGATATTTTTACCTGGGATCTTGGGTTCACAGTAATATTCTGTGCATTGATTTGCATCAAACAAGTTACTAAGCTCCACATAATCAAATCGTTTCAATCATTGCTTCCCTGGTATCAAAAGTGTGAAACAATGACATTTGTAGAATAAATAACAAGAGTCTTGGTTTATGGTAATAATAAGACTTCAGTCCATCTGAAAGTACACATTCATATTCTATACTCCATATTGGCTCATTTTAGATCTGTTTACCACAGATGCTAGACACAATCAAATATCTCATGTTGGGAACAATTTAAAGCAACAAAGCAAACATTTAAAAGAATGTAGTCGATCAGTGGTTTCAGTTTAACTAGTCTGAGAAAGACTGTACCTCAATTTTATGAGCACACTATCATTACTGCAACACATTTCAGGCGTCCCCTAAAATGTGTGAGAGAAACGCCAAGCTACACAAACTAAAAGCTCTCAACTATATACACACTGAAGTTGCTTCTAAGATCACTAATTAAGAACTGATTTGCACATAACAATTTAAGAATTTTTAAGAACGAAAAAAATTTCTCTTGATGACTAGGAGTTAACTAGTCATCAAATGAAATTTTAGTTCCCTTGTACTCTTGGATATTTCCTTTGCGTGCAGCACTTGCAGGGGTCCCTCCTCTGCCACCACCTCGCCCTGAATAAAATATAACAGACACTATAAGAATCAAAGCAACTGGAACAAAACACAAGTGGAAGAAACTTTTGCTGTCAAGAGCAAGTCCACATACCAGTACTCAATGGTTAATAGGCTTTACATCATTATTTGTTACACACTTCATCATTAATTTTAACACTTATGAAACCAAAAAGTTAATTTGTACAAGAAGCTCCAGCTGAAAGGGCCCTTATTGGCCATACCATTTTTGTATGCACTCAAAAGTGTGGCTACTATTGATACTGCAAGGTGAAATGAAATCGTATTGCTTTACTGCAAGTTGTGTTTCGGAAAGGATATTTGATGATCTTTAGTGAGTTCACAACGCTCTCTTACATTTCAACATGCTCCAGATAAAATATTATTTTGATGGTATCAAAAAGGGCAGAGGCTGACTGGGATCCTTTAATTAAGGGAAATGACATAAATCACAATCTTCTTGTATAGCTGGTACTACTCAGGAAATGATAACAATACACAAGTAATAATGTGAGACATGAAATTGAAAGTACAACTGTAGATGTTGCAGGGTACAAATGAACTTACCTCGTCCTCCACCTCTTCCACCTCTGCCACCAAAGCCACCTCCCCTACCACCAAAACCACCTCTACCTCCTCCTCTGCCACCTCTACCACCACCTCTACCACCTGCACTACCAGGCGTGGAATTCCGTGGCTCAGCAAAATCAAGTTTTAGAAAACGACCATCTAGATCCTTTCCATCCATTGAAGCCATTGCAGACTGTGCATCCTCCACACTATCAAACTCAACATATCCAAAACTGAAAAAAAGAATCATTGTAACAATTAACATTATTGACTAGCTATTGACTTATTTTGCCAGCTAACTTTTCTTTTCAATTCCAGAATGCTACAGAAATACTGTACACGTTCAGATCAATAATTTTCTTCAAATCTGGATTTTCGAGTCAAAATATTGGTTGAAGTGTGATCTTTAATTTTTAAAGAACATTATTGGAGACTAAAATTTTGGTGAAGAAAATCGCAGTTTCACGTTTACGCAGGAAGTAAAAGTTTACCCCTTGATTGACAGTTCTATGATGTTATGCAATCAACCGAGACGACTTTCGCAGGATTAGCACTGGCTACTCATGATCAGTTGATCAGCCACCACGCCAGCATCTTCCTTTGCATAATTATTTTAGGTATGAATAAACCTAGACCATGGAAATGTCCATGGACCAGTTCAAAGAAGTGAAAGAAGTGAACCAAAAATGAAAATACAGCAATAAACGAACAAGCGAAAGTTGGAGGAAAGTTGAAGATACGGCTATCTGGGATCAAGTCTGCAAAAGTTTTAATTGACAAAGGTGCTGTAATGATAGTACATGTTCTTTCTGGCTGGCTTGCCTCTTATCCAATCCAACGTGCTTTTCTCCAACATATCAGCTGAAGAGTTTGTGTCGAATCTGTCACAAATAAACGAAAAAGTTCTTGCCATTTCGCATGAAGGAATGGCTTGATTCCTGTATGGATGTTTGTTCGTCCTACCGAATACAGCAGTGGTATTGGACTTAAAAAAGCTTTCTTTTCAATCAAAACATGCCCAAATTTCTGAAATTGCCATAATAGTTCTCTCTAAAGTTTATTGGTTCATTTGAAGCTGCCACGTTTTCTTTTACTACTGAACTTATTTTTCCGGCCTAGCCGCTTTAGTTTGCTTCCTAGCAGTCGTTCCCTTTGTTATCTTCTGCATTTTGCTCCAACAACTTCAAGAAAGAAGCCAAAAATATTCTCTTCGGAAGGAAGCCAACGGAAGTTAACTTTCCAAGCGCCGATTGGCTCGGTTATCTGAGAACCCAGTTGACTGTGTTTGTGGGCGGAGTTTGTTTGCGAAGCAGGAAAATTTTTTACGCGCTGTTTTTCAAAACAATTTTTTCATGAGAAGGGGACACTTCAAAGAGCTACAAGTCAAAGGGAATTTGTTTGATTGCTCTCAAATTTTGACAGTAACTAGTTTTACATATAAACAACAAAAACATGCCTGTAAATTTTTTATTTCTAAATACTTTTTTTTTAAGAGCGATTTTTGTACGATCACTCCATATTTTTTTAATCCTATTTCAAAAATGTTCTGTAACTTTTCACTGAAATTGACTATGGCAAATCGCAGACAGACTTTTTTAGCACTTTGGTCCCAGAAACGGAGGAGCACATTAAAAAAGCGAAAAACAAAATTGGCTTTGACATGTAACGCTCAAAGGTGATTCGGGCACTCACACTTAGGAGTCGTGAAAAAAATTCGACAATTCATTTCTTTTCAAAATTTTTGGTATAGACTGATAGCTTGTCCTATAACCTTTAAATTGATATGAGGGTTTGGATATCTACAGTTTAAACCGGACGCGCTACATCGCTTGCACGCGAGACACCACTGAAGGTGCATAGTAACCTTAAAATACACTGAAATGCATTTTGGTCATAGCAGAAACTTGCAGTTAGCGATTGAGCTCTGTATGTTTTTAACATCTGCTCAAAGTACAGATGAAAGTTGGAAAAAACACTTGTGCTTGTGCAAATCAACTGAGTTCAAGCATCGTAATAAAAGTAGTAAGGTCTTGGAGGCCTTAAATGTATTACGCAGGTGTGATGAAGACTCAGACCCATCAAAATTACAAAAAAATATTTAAACTTGTCTCACGCAAAGATTATAGGCAGTAGCCAGAAAGGAGCGAGATATTTATCTTCTCTGGTTTATTGCTGTTGCATCAATCAAACAGTGAAGGACTTAAAACCCTGAAAACTCAGACCCCTCTAAGATTAAACTTGTGTCACGCAATGTTCATAGGCCACGGCCAGGATGGAGTGAGATAATTATCTTCTCCTGTTTATTGCTGTCGCATGGATCAAAAAGACTCCGAGAATTCAGACCCCTCAAAATGAGAAAAAAAATATAAACTTGTCTCACACAATCATCATAGGCAACAGCTAGAAAGGAGCAAAATATTTATGCTGTCGTGTCGATCAAACAGTGAAGAACTCAGAAACCCAAAAACTCAGACCCTGAAAACTCCGACTCTAAAAACTCAGACCACTCAAAATAGAAAAAGGTTAAAACCCAACTCAATTCTTATTACCTGAAATGTTTTATGGCAAGGCTGTGCCTCTAGCAGTACCCCGGGTCACCTCAGGCAACCAGCTTCAGTAGAAAGTTTCTCGACCTTGTGAATGGTTGCACTTTTTTGTTAAAAAGAAGGTACTTTTAGAGTGCACATGACATAAGGGGTTTTTAATTTGCTTGATGGAATCTACATGGCATCAAAATATGGAAATAATCAGTTGACACATAGTGTATTGTTACTTACCCCCTTGGGTTGCCGGTGTCTCTGTCTGTTATGACTCGTGCACCAGTGCAGTTTGGAAAAGCTCCACTCAGTGAATCATTATCAGTGTTGTATGACAAGCCGATGCAGATCAAGGTGCTTGACGGAGTACTTTTACCACGACCCCTACCAGATCCACCTCCACGTGGTGATTTCCCTTGCCCTCTATTACTTGGGGAGGGTCTTGCCTCTGCCATGTTTATTCGTAGTGTCCTGCCATCAAGTTCTGAACCATCAAGTTCAAGTCCCTGTTGAACTTCCACTGGACTGCCAAAGTCTACATAGCCAAACCTGTAGGTTACAGGACAAAGTGCATAATATGTCACATACCATAAACACCGGCATATAAGCCACTAGGTTTTGCAACTTAAATTTTGGAAAAAAGTTTTGGAAAGAAAATAAAATAAATCAAAAGTAGAGTCTTGAAAAAAAAAAGACGTCTTCAATGTACATGCATTGCTTCTTCAACACGTCAACCATTACATTAACCCATTAACATTTAGAGAATACTAAAACTCTTATCTGTAATGTTAGCTCTGTAATAGTATGAAAATCAGACTTAGACATTAACTTGATCTTTCTCTGGCATATTTAACCGACCAGTATTTTTTATTCCCATCTGTTTCTCAATAGAATTTACATGCAACAACACAAACACTTTGGTTCATTTGTTCGTTTGTAGCTTAGTAACCAGGCATTTGACCAGAAGACAAACTACTGGAAGCAAGTAGATCCCAAAGCCTCGCTTGCAGTGGATTGGTTTCTGTCAAAGTGAGTGACTGCGACACTGTAGGTAACTTTGTAACAGAATGGAGATTGATGATGTCATAGGTTGTTCCGCTAAAACATTACAATACTCAATAAAAAATATCTCTAGAAATATTAAAGCAGTGTTCTTTAAACGTGGCACCAGAAATGTATATTACAAAAGAAACAAAATACCACCTGTCATGCAATTGCCATGGCAACAGTTATGCCACTGGTCATGTTTTAATTAAGGCTAAAATTCACAGATTTTATCTGAAACAAGGATCATCAACTCGCAACATACTAATGGGGGGAGTTAAGATGATATGAGAACCATGTGTGCCCCGAGAAAGACCTCTGTCTGACTTGCAAATGTTACAACTGGGGATATTTACTTTTTCACAGAAAGAGGCTGGAGCCAAGAGTATTGCCACGGCAACAACATAGTAGGTGTCCTATACTCTTTTGATGCCAAGCTTGAAGAACACTACCCCAATTTTTCTGGATATTCTTGATTCAGTATTTTGTTTAAGTGGAACCATTTTGTGACATCATCAAGTTTCTTGTTTGCATACTACAAAAACATGAATATCTCTAAAACGAAAAAGGTATTTCAAAATGGAAAACACCATTCGTCTTTAATTTGAAAAGCCTTTGAAATAAGCAGCAATTATTTTTTACTTCATAGGCACTTTAAGGAGCTACCAAACTCACAAAGCAATGATCAATGGCTACATAGTTTTATGAAGTTATTATTAATTTGCAATGCAGGTCTATACAGACGGAAAAAATTTTGTTGAAAAGTGTTCATTTATGCAAATTTACGGCATGTGTACACATGTTCTCGCAGATAAGCTGCATCCCTGATTTGATACAAAAATTTGGAGCAAAAAGGTGCAGCTTATACACAGGTGTTAAATGAGGTTAAATATACTTATTTAACTTAGTTAACGACTCGGAGCGTGCTGCGTAGTAGTTAGCATGGAGTTGGCATTTATTAGCATTTTTTGGTAGCTTGCTGTGGCATTTTCCTGTTAGGGTTTTGCATTACCTTTGTAGGCCTGGTGCCGAGCAGGTTCCTGGGAACCTAGGTCAATGGTTATTGTTGTAATTTATTCATGTGCCATTACATATGGTCGGAGTTTTACTGTGCTTAGTGTTTGGGGCATCTTGATCAGTTTTTGGAGTGTTTTAGTGTTTTCTTTTGCATTTTTTTCTGCGGAACCGTTTGCCTGAGTTCTTTTGCGTTTCCTGGAGCCTTTGTTAGTGCTTTTTCTCAGAAGAATTTGAGGCATTTTGCTGTCGCCTATGTTGTTGCAGCCATTCGCCCATGGTTTTTTTTCCAAGATTTTGAGTGTGCCTTCTATGCATACAATGCTCAAAAACCAGTCGGCAGACTTGCTTCTGGCTCCTTCTATGTCTGCTCTTTCTTTTTCTGGGGATTCAGTGGCCGTTGCAGCGGTTGCTTCCGGCCCGTTGACTTTGATTTCAAAAGAGATGGCAGTTGCTTGGATTCTACCAGCTTGCTGTCCTCAGATGCAGTATGTTGAGATTGCCACCTTTTTTGTGTCTACCTTCACTGCTGCCACCCCAGGCTCGTGCTCAGCCTGCCTGACTCGGTCAATAGAGACTCTGATTATGGCATCGCATGTTTTTTTCCAACATTTTTTTTTCACACAGCAAAAGTTTGGACTGAGTCGTGCATCAGGCATTTATGTTTGGACTGAGTCACACACCCATTCTGGCAAAAGTTCATTACTAGTGGCGAGTTTGGGGAACTGACCAACTTATTATGTCTACCAATATTCATACAGTTGACTTAGAGCACCAGTCATTTTGGATGGAAAGCTTCTGGTCTCCAGAAAGTGTCGGCAGGTTCCTGGGAGCCCGGGTCAGCGGTGATTGTTGTAATGTATGTGTGTGCCGTTACATGTGGTCAGAGTTTTACTGTGCATAGTGTTTGGGGCATCTTGATCAGTTTTTGGAGTGTTTTAGGGTTTTCTTTCATTATTATTATTATTATTATTATTAATATTATTGTCTATATTGGCTCTGTGTGACAGTTGCTTGGGCTGGGGCTGGGTATGGCAGGCAGGGCTTGTGGCTGGGTTGCGGGTAGGGCAGGCTTGTGAGGTGCTCTTGCTACCTGGGTTTGGGTTCACAGGGACCACACAGAGGGAGGGGCAGGGGGGGGCTTTAGCCCCCCTTTTTTGCAAAACTAAAAATAAATTTAACAAAAAATAATTTAACAAAAGTAACAGAGTGAAAAATAGCAAAAAAATCGTTAATTCGAAAGTGACCAGAGTTACGGGCGAAGAAAAACACGCAGAGCTTAAGTTTATGGAAAACCGTACAACGATGATGTTAATATTTCAGTGTTAACCGGCCAGATGGAAATTTTACAAGTGCTGCTGAAGGATGGTTACTATTTCTGTTTTGACGACATCATAGTAAATTAAAGAGCTACCCAACCCAGAACAGGAATTGATAAAAGAAGTTATCACATTATGCAAGCTGATTCTCGTAAATCCAGCAACCAGTGCAGCCGGTGAAAGATCCTTTTTGACTGCCCGGGAGCTAAAAACATGGCTCCGTTCAAGAATGAACCAGAAACGATTTAGTAATCTGACAGTTTTAAACACACAAAGAAAGATCAGACAGGCTTTCCACCAATGACATTGCAAATGAATTTACCAACTGCAACACAAACAGAACACGTAATTTTGGCACTTTTCGAGTAAATGATGTACAGTAACTTTAATATCATTCACTAAATTATTTTCAGTTACCGTTTTGTTTCGCTGCGCAAATATTTTGAATGAATAATTAAACAATTATTGAACTCAGCTTTCATATGATATGAAGATATACAGATCTTGGAGGGTGTTATCGCCCAGGCTCAAGCCTTCAATTTTGGCGGTTAATCCCCTTGATCTGCATAACTCTTCATATCATACTCAGCTTCATGCAATAGGCAGCTCAAGCAAAATCGTTGGATTTCTGGCTTATTTATAGTAACTAGTAACAACCAAAGGTTAGTGAATGCAGGCAAGGATTTTTTTTTACCTAAAAGGTGAATAAAAGATTTCGGGCCTATAGGGAAAGGTCGGGTGATTCTGTTTGTCCATGAGCACACCCTCCAGGTTCCTCCATTTTGACAGTAACAATAGAGTGATTTTACAAACTTTGTGAAACAGTAACACCAGAGTATTCCACGTGACACTAATCCCATTGTTTGCTTTCCTTAGATTTAGTAATATGCTGTAATTGTTGCTGTTTCACGGCGTAAATAAAACCACTAGGTTATAAAGTACGCGTATTGATCGCGTATTGATCGAGTCAGAATGATTGATTTAACGCAAGTGTGATTTATTTAAAATCATGGACAATAACATGGACAAATATGAAACCAAAGAAGGCGATATTTCATAAACAAACCGATAGGTCATGATAGCCTACACTGTATTTGCCGTGATTTTAACCTTGATAGCTCCGTGTTTTGAACGAGTATTGTTACAAACAGTTGACTTATTTCGCGGTGAACAACATGGTTCAATGATGTAACATGTATATGAAATAATTCATATTTGCATCTATAACCGCAGTTCAAATATGAATTATTTCATATACACGTTACATCATTTCACTCCTTACGGGAGATATGAACTCACTAAATTGACCTTGCTCCCAATGTGTGGCTTCATAGCTCAGTTGGTAGAGCATCGCACCGGTATCGCGGAGGTCATGGGTTCGAATCCTGTTGAAGCCCTGATTTTTTTTCAGGCTTCTTCTTTCCAGTTGCTTAAATTGGAAAATTTACTGCGAGGATCATACTTCACTTGCTAACGTGGTTCAATGGTAAAATTGTGGCAAAACTGTGCCGATATTTCATAAACAAACCAAAGTAGGTGACAGGCTGACAGCTGAGCTGAGCGGACAAAAGACTGAAGGAAGACCAACGCTGTCTCTTCACGCTTCTGAGATCGAAGACAACGATCTCTGACAATGTGCTTGTTAAGTCAAGGACGAACAGCTTTCCCTCCATGCTTCTATGAAATTAAAGAATGCGATCTTACACTATGCACTTGTCAGCTCAAGGGCAAACAATTCTGACGCTCCGCGATTGAAGTTAAGGACGAACAGTTGCCACTCTCGATTAAGACGGAATACGGCCGGGAAATGGCATACAACGCGACAACATGAACAGAAAGGTCGAATCCAAGTTGACACGGTCAATTTGGATTGGTGAGCGGAGCTGCTATGCATGACCTTCACGTGATCCAAGTTCCAAATGTTATGCGTGATGCGCGTGAGAAAATGGCATCTGCGATGCAGACGTTAATGGTAATTACTTGGCAGACTGGATCATTTTTAGAGAATGATAGAGGATATACAGCGCTCCAAGCCCTGACCATTTTGGTTGCCGTGGCGAGTGGAAAAAATATTTGGCGACCAAATTTCTGGCGGAAGTCGACAAGGCAACCAACAGATTAAAAGAGAAACTTACTTGAAAAATTATTAATAGGACGAATTTAATCAATAGTACAAGCGGCAGAATCACCTGTCTTTCTCTTCACCCCTCTCGTCGTTCAGAAACTTGACATGAATGCGTAAACTTACTTTAGCAGAGTTAACTGATGAAAACGTTGCGTTTGGCGCATTAGCTCCTTGTGTAACATGTCATGAAGTGTCTTCCCCTTTTTGCGACATGTAATATGGCATGAAGTGTCCTCCCCTTCACGTTTTCTTTTTTTGGCGACTGAATGTTTTTTGTGGTGACCATTTCACAACTTAAGGTTGCCAAAAGGTGACTTTTTGAAAAAGTGAGCTTGGAGCGCTGATATATGGGAGCCAGTGGGAAGGCAATATTAGAGAAAGCGTGAAAACTTTGAGGACTAATCCATTGTCTCCCGTGCCGGCCGTAACCGGCCGTGCGAAAACCCACCCCCAATTTCCTGTGATGGCCATAACCGGCCGTAAAAAGGCATGTGAGGACAATTGCCTTTCCTACCCTCCCTGAAGTTATTTTGCTTCTCCTATTGTTCTATTGTTGTAAAGGACAAATAAACCAATGAGAATGGACTTTCTGAGCATAGTTTTAGAGGACTTTAGGGGTCCTAGAAATACGGTTTTTTGTCTTAAAATCACATGCTCGAAAAGCGCAGGTAATCATGGCGCGTTACAGGACAAATCCACAAACTTCCAGGGTCTTGTTTTCATTCCTAAATCAGAGAAATTGCTTCTTTGGCATTTAAAATGAAAAAGAAAAACATAAATCGATGTTCAGGTGGTCTCAGAAAGGAAGACCAAGGTGAATGGAGTCCTCAAACCTTTCTGGTGTATAATTTTTCGTTCCTTCAACTGCGGTGAAAACTAGATGATTGGTTCGCTTTCAAGTGAGTTTTGAATACAGATCGCGGATTTAAAGCAGCTGCCTGGACTTAAGAAAACAAAAATGGTAATGTAGAGTATTAGTTCTAAGTTAAATTTAGCTTTTAGCATGATTGGCAAGGCCACGGCGGATAAAATAACTGCAAAACTTGTAGGGAAAAACTCATGCTTCCGCTTTAGCGTGAATAATTAATTTGAACATGCGGCCATGTGGTAAATCATGTCCGTGAAATTTTTAACATTTACGCACTTCTAGATAAGTTTTTTCTGCCCTATCTTGAATAAAAACTTATTGTTATTGAACTTCCTGCCACGTTTCTTTCATTTGGTTGCCTTTATTTGGGAATTTTAGGTTTTAAAAGTGAACAGTATTTTGGCATGCTGAATTTCTGCATATCTAATTTACGACGACCGCTGTGGTTTGTTTGTCTTGTGTATTTGCTTCCCTGAAATATATTTTATTGAGTCTTGTTCAGCTTCTACAGAACTTTTGAGGAAAGAACTAGATTGGCACTAAATTTACACAGTTGAAAAACGATTTATCTCAAATTAATTGGCTTGTTTTTTCATGTTTTTGATGTACAACATTCATCTTTCTTTGGCCACGCTGTATAATTTAGTTGGGCGGAGAAAAAATTATCTGAATTTCTTTTCTTAAATTGGTTTTTACATGTGTTTGTCACCTTTATGGTCTGGTGTTATCCATTATAGTAAAAGAATGAAAATTATGTTGTATTCGGTTTCATTTTGTCCTCTATAGTCAAAAATTAACTCATTTTTGCACATTCAATTTTCTCGGCTTTTGTCGCGCGGCAAAAAAAATATAATTTCTTGTTTTATTAGAAGTTAAACACATCAAGTTGAGTTCTTCCTGTTGATATTTTTAAATATTTTGGCGCTTCATTCATTGAACTTTAAATAAACACTGTCTTGAAACTTGATCTTGTGTCTGTGGTTACTGCGTATATGGTTTATTTTTTTGCTTTCACTTGCTCTGAAATATTCCAAAAAACCCCCTGGAAATTGGGGGTGGGTTGCGGACAGTTTTATGCGGGGGTCAATGGGTTAATGAAAACTAAAGTTATCAGAAAACTTTAAGCATGCACATTTGGTATTAAAAAAGCCTTAGGAAGTACCCATAGTGATGCATCCAGACACTCATTTAGTGCCCGAGTTGGGCATGACCACTGTGCCCAAATTCTGGTATGACTATTGGCAAAAGGTGAGTTTACGTTAGTGCCCTGTGGTACTGTACTCTGGCACCATGCATAACATAACCTTACTTTCATCTATCTCATGCCACATTAATAATATAGATTTAGGCCAGCCTAAAAGCGTAGCCCCGGGTTGTTCAGTGTCCAATAAAGCTAACCCAGGAAAAGGTAGAATTTTGATTTGAGTTTTGTAACATTACAATCAGGTCTACTGTTTATTGTTGGACTTTCTGTTTTAAGTTTCATAATCACTATATACACAAAATAAAGTAGCATTTGTATAGAAGAAAAAAAGTTATAATTCAAATAAATTTTAATCTTGGGCCTGCGGTAACCGGCTTCCGAACATTCCTGCCCTGTTTTGAACAAATTAACCTGACATGAGCCCACGATCCAATCAAAAACCAGCAATTGGTCAGCAGTCAACTTCAAAAACCACATGACCTCGATGAGCTGTAGACTTGAGCCCACGATATGGTGATGTGATACTGGTCAGCAGATACCTTGTTTTGACAGGGATGATGATGTTATGATTATAACAGGGATGTCCAATATATCAAAGAAGTACACAGTAACCAAGGTTGCATGTCTCCATCAAGCTATTATTTGGAGTGAGGCCACCATCATTGTTGTCGTGCGTACAAGCCCACAAGCAATGCCACTAACCATGATCACCATGAGAAAATCAACTCATGGGTTTCCATTTCTTCCCTATATGAGTACGGGGCTCCGATTGGCGGTTAGGTGAAGCATTTTTTCCAAAGAAATATGCCTGTTCAATTGAAATCTGATCTGAACTTGAGGTGTGTCTTATAACCGAGCATGTTTGCACCACAAATACAACTTGCCAAATTTCTATGGTGTAAACCTGTCAGTAATTTGCTAAAACATCATTTGCAGACATCTGCATCCACTCCATAATCAGAGAATCTTTTCATATCAAAAAGAAAATTGTTCTATACTAGCTACAAATCAGCTCCCTTCCAACCTCAAAAATGAAATTTCTGAAGTGATTGATTAATTCGAAGTAGCTTTTTGCCTAAATGAGCAATTAAAACACACAATTTTGTTCCTCGACAAAGTTTTAATGCGAGCCACACCTTCCATACATCTTTTGGTCAAATTATAGCCTAGAATCTAGTTTTTCATTGTCTGATATAATGCCTGGTTACTAACTTATGGATGTTTCAAAAACACAACAACAAATTTTTCATGCAAAATTACATGGAAACAGATCAAAATATGTCAAAGTTAGCAGGCATGATATTTAATATTATGTATATTTTATCAAAGAGCTTAACTGTGGGTAAGACTTGGAAGTTGTTCAGTACATAGCAATGAGCAACTTTTTCACTATAAGCAACTTCAGACACATGTTGTTATTGAAGTGGATGCAGTCAAAAACTTTCCTGTCATTCAGGTTGTGTTGTATAACTTTGAGTATTAGGAAAAATTTTCAGCTTGTCAACTTCATACACTTATGTTAATGGTGGGTGTCTTATCACCAAAAAAAATAACATATATGTGGATTTTTGATGTCAAACCCAGAAGGTCTTTTTCCCTGGGTGGCTGATTAGGATTTCAAGAGCAAAACCATTTCTTTTTACAGTACATACCCTCTTGATTCTCCATTCTTTGTTATTACTCTAACACTGGTTGGGGTCAAACCATTTTCTTCAAACAAACCCTGAATGCTCTCTTCAGTGGTTCCATATGACAAGTTTCCAACATAAAGAGAAACTAAAAAACAATCACACATTTTAAACTTTTCATGGATGGAGAAAGATAAAAAACTTTCCCTGAGGCATAAGCCACTGACTTCAGGACTGATGGCTAAACATCAGAGGTTCCATGTCACCCTATCCACAGGTCCCTCCTCTCTCCAAGCACCTTGGAGAGTCACCACCTTTGGTGGATCCTGCTTGCAGGGTTGCCATGGATACCTCCCCACTGTGCCTGAAGCATTCAGGTCCCCTGCCAACCTGTAAGGCACCAGTTCCGAAGCTCATCTGTTGGCAATGAGTTGAAATGTAGCTAAATATAATTTGGGAAAAGTTAAACATGAGCTACTGTGGCCAGTGCTCGCCCCTATTTGCATACATGACCTGTGGGGTTACAGTGTAGATAAGCAGTTTTTCCCACTGAATTCCATTCACTGTGATGGTGTCAAGTGGCAGTTGCTCACGAGGTTTGCCATGAATACCTCTCTGCTTTGTCTGAAGCATTCAGGTCCCCTGCCAACATGTAGGGCACCAGTTCTCATGCTCATCAAATTCTTTGGAATTGCCCAATTAGAATTCATATGTTAGGAAGTGAGTTTGAGAGGTTGTGTGGCTTCAGTCTGATGGAGAAAGTTATAATATTGCTTTGTGCTTCGATCTACATGAGGTGTTGGCCACAAGAATGAGCACTGGGAAAAATCTCCTGCCCAGATCTCAATACATTTAAATTTTAACCACAGAAGGATTTTACAGCAGCCAAGTATTAAAAAAAACTTATTTCAGAACCTACCATTTTCCTTGGGATTGTCATCTTGTTTAGACTTCTTGCCTCCATAATCCTCACTATCTGTATTTGCCTTTCTCTTTGTAGCATTCTGATCTTTTCCCTCTTCATTTTCAACATCTCCATTTGCACTTTCTTGAGAATACTTCTTAATAAAATACAGAAAGTAACCATTGAAAACATTTTCTCTTTTTATTAGGGCAGGAAGAATAGGGGATTCTTATCAACTTTTATTCTCTAAGAGAATACTGAAAGATCATATATTTGAACTGCAGAGAAAGAGGTGCCATTGATTATGGCAGCTATACACACGACTAAGAAATTACATGTAGAGCCTGAAAATATAAATGCTTTAATTTCATAGCTGCTTATGTTGTGTGTATAACTGCAATGAACAATCATGTCTTCATATTTTTTTATTCCTATATATTACTAGCAGTTTTAACCAGTCATTTTTCTTTTTAATTTGATTTTAAAGGTCAGGAACAGCAAAATAGTGCACTTTTTCCTTTACCTCAAAAAGTGGTATACTGTACAAGAACCTGCCATGTTATGTCCAACAAGCTGCATTCTTATGATCTGTCTGTCGTGTGTATGTGGGTTCAGATAATGAGTTTTACCTTTTATACTTGTGTGTTTGTTTTCTTCAGTTGATGATTAGTGCAATTAGAAAAAAACTAATGAAGCTACAGCAAGTCCAAGTATACATACTTTATTTTTCTTGGATTTCTTAGCAGTTGTGATTGCCTCCTCATCTGATGAACTGTTCTTCCGTTTCTTGCTTCCTTTTACAAGCTTCTTGTTGGCGTTTACCTCTTCGTCACCTGAACTTGATTCTTCACTGCTGGAGTCCAATGCTGTTCCATTCTTCCTATTTAACTTGGATGATTCTTGTTCATCTTCACTGCTAGAATCTGTCCCAGAATCAGGCTTATTATTTGTTTCTATTGCTTTTCCTTTTGAGGGTTTTTTATCTTCTTCATCAGAAGAATCTGAGCTGGAGTCAGACGATGCCTTTTTAATTTTACCTTCCTTTGCCTTACTTCTTTTCATTGTCTTTGTTGGTTTTGGTTTTTCTTTTTGTTCTTCTTTTTCTTCTTCTTCATCAGAAGAATCTGAGCTAGAGTCAGAAGATGCCTCTTTACTTTTAACTTCTTTTGTCTCACTTCTTTTCATTGCCTTTGTTGTTTTTGGTTTTGGTTTTTCTTTTTCTTCTTCATCAGAAGAATCTGAGCTGGAGTCAGAAGATGCTTCTTTACTTTTAACTTCTTTTGTCTTACTGATTGTTTCCATTGCCTTTGTTACTTTTGGTTTTTCTTTTTCTTCTTCTTCATCAGAAGAATCTGAGCTGGAGTCAGAAGATGCCTCTTTAGTTTTAACTTCCCTTGTCTTACTTGTTTCCATTTTCTTTATTGTTGGTTTTTCTTTTTCTTCTTCTTCATCAGAAGAATCTGAGCTAGAGCCAGAAGATGCCTCTTTAGTTTTTACTTCTTTTGACTTACTTGTTTCCATTGCCTTTGTTGTTTTTGGTTTAGGTTTTTCTTTTTCTTCTTCATCAGAAGAATCTGAGCTGGATTCAGAAGATGCCTCTTTAGTTTTAACATGTTTTGTCTTACTTGTTTCCATTGCCTTTGTTGGTTTTGGTTTTGGGTTTGGCTTTTTTTCTTCTTCTTCATCAGAAGAATCTGAGCTTGAGTCAGAAGATGCCTCTTTAGTTTTGACTTGTTTTGTCTTCCTTGTTTCCATTGCCTTTGTTGTTTTTGGTTTTGGTTTTTCTTTTTCTTCTTCTTCTTCATCAGAAGAATCTGAGCTAGAGTCAGAAGATGCCTCTTTAGTTTTAACTTCTTTTATCTTCCTTGTTTCCATTGCCTTTGTTGTTTTTGGTTTTTCTTTTTCTTCTTCTTCATCAGAAGAATCTGAGCTAGAGTCAGAAGATGCCTCTTTAGGTTTTACTTCTTTTGCTTTCTGTGTTTTCTTTGTCCTTGAAAAGGACTCATCTTCACTTGAGGAATCATCCTCTTTGGCTTTCAGTCCCTTAAGTTCAAGCACATCTGCCTTCAGTGTCTTGACAGGCTTTTTCTTATCTTCATCAGAGTCAGAGTCACTTGATGAAGAGCTCGACTGTTTTTTAGGCTTCTTTGCACCTGGCTTTGATTGTTTTAGAGCAGGAGCAGGCTTGACTTTAGATTTTCCATTCTGTTTTATTTTTTCCTTTTTATTTTTCTTGTCAGCAACTTGTTTTCTACAGAGAAATTAAGATGTGGTCAATCCAACCACCAAATAACAAAAATCTGGGCTTCAACAAAACATTGACCACCAGTCAACTGACCCCCTATAAAATCAATGGGTAAATGGAAATGAAAAAAGCCCAGAACTATCAATGGGACCCGATTCAAGTTCATCAATAAATTTAGCTTACCTGAAACTTTCATGATTTCTGACTCTTGTTCACCTTTTACTGTTTAGTGGAGGTTTTGTTGGCAGAAAATTGAGCACAGAATAAGATTGAATGTCATCAAATATTGCTTCCGTATAAATTGGGAAATGAAGCATAGAGAAAGGCTAACAAATGAACAGACTCGCGAAAGGATCGCGATGGACTGCTCATGCCATGAACATGCACGTAAACCTCAACCGGAAGACGAATTTCATAAAGTAGTTCCAGGCCTCTCACCTAGTACTCACATTTTAAGAACTGTAGCAGCTGTGGTGTTAACCTTTTGGACAAGCCCGGTGGATTACTTTCTCATGGTATATGAGAAGTCGTCAAAAAGACCACAGATTCTCAAGGTAACTCATCTTACATAGCTTTGTTTGTGCTGGTAATGGCTGCATAAACTTTTTGTTGATGTAACTGTGTGTGTGTTGCTCACGGTGAATTGCGCACATGTTAATTTGCCAGAATTTCCTCACTATTTTTATTGCTTAATTTTATGGTGGGTACAAATACCATGCTTGCTGATATTCCAACTCATTCCGTGTTCGATTATGTGTCACAAATCCTTCAGTCAAATGAGAAGGGAGTCTGAAATCTGCAATGCAACTGCCATCTTGGAAGTTTCAGCTAAATTTATTGATGAACTTAAATGGGGTCCCAATGATAGTTCTGGGCTTTTTTCATTTCCATTTTCCCATTGATTTTATAGGGGGTCAGAAGGGGGTCAGTGTTTTGCTGAAACCCCAAAAATCTTGTGACAAGGCTGCACATAAATCTGATCACTTCCCTGTCTCAAGAACAGGAAACCTTTGAGAACAAGCCTAAGAGTACCTAGCCTCCTTTAGGACGTTCTTATGCTAAATGCAACACACCCTTTCCCTATGAACATCTGTTGAAACAAACATTTTCTGTCAAATTGTACCCTTTCCTTAAAAAGAGGAAGTACCGTAAAGCCTTGCAAAATGTGACCACTCAGACAAGAAGATTTTCCTGTTGGCAGTTCACTCCCACTTTCCTGATGGACAATGGCCCAGCAAGCCAGCTGCCAACTAAATAAAAAAAGTAGACTAGAGGCTATTTTGCTCAACATGGACATTGTGTTAACTTCCCTGAATTTTGCAAATTCATGATATATCTGGAACTCTTAGTAAGTTTTTATCTTGATATATCTTAGCAAGGTATTTGCTAACAAATCTTCAATATTCTCAATGAGATTTTGGTCTCCGTATTTGGATATCTCACCAAGACCTCGCCAGGATATCAAAATCTTGCCAAGAGATCTCAGTCAAAATCTTGCATTGGTTAATAAGGAAAAAACATCTTTTTTTGAAAATGTTAGAAAATATGAATGCTATTCCTCTTAAAAGTAGTTGCTCAGTACCTTGAAATGGTTTTATCATCAGCTGAACTGGAATCCTGTGAAAATAAGATAATTGCCTTAGTTTCCAATAAATAAAATTCTCAATTGTTTTAAATACCGTATTTACTTGTGTATAAGTCGAACTCGAGTATAAGTCCACCCCTCATTTTCCAGGTCAAAAATCAGGTTTTTCATCATTTATGGTTAAAGAAATAAAATTCAGATCAATAGAAATTTCCCAAAAAATCAACCTTTTCTTCCTGAGAATGTATTGAAACCACGGTGAATTAAAAGCAGAGGTGTAATCTTAAGCTGTGAAGTTTATCAAGACTTGTTTAATCACGATTTAAGCACACACAAGCTCTTCGATTTACCATTGAAGTATTTTATGATGTTTGGGAGTAAATTGCACTGTATTTAACTAACCTTGATCTCGATGTTGAGTTTAAAAGCAGATTAGATAAGAAGACCAAAGGAACGCAGAAGAGCTTCGAAAGATCGCTCAATAAAAACAATGCTATCTTGGAAAATTTGGTAACCAAACTACAAATTTGAGGAGTACTGGAAACTAAGATAACTCCACATGCTTTTTGAAGTTTGCCAGGTCACTAAGCCACAGTAATCGTACAATGAAAACGAAAGTTCAGCAACGCAAACAGCAGCGAAGTTCTATTAAAGAGAAATGTATGCTCCACAGATCAAAAAACACAATAGAAATCATCTTCAGCAGGTTTATGTTTAAGGCATTTAACATTTATTATTTCACACTTTTTTGTGGAAGAAGACTGCGCTGAAAACTAAGAAACTCGACCACAATTAGAACTCGTTTTGTAAACTCAGTTCTCCAAATGCACTTCAGGCAATTGTTATGCTAATTTATTGGACTGCGTTGTCAGGTCTTTGTGTATGACTGGTGTATAAATTAAGGGGCGATTTTTTAGGTAAAAGGTCGACTTATACACGAGTAAATACGGTACATGTAAAGGCTGTGTCCTAAAGTATAATATTAGCCTGTATGTCTAAACTGACGAGAGCCAAACCCCTAAAAAATGTCCACATACTTCCCAAGTCATGAGACACTGTTGCCCTTACTGTCTTTAAATCATGCTACAAGCTCTAAAGCTGACACCATATTGGTTAATAAAGCACATGATCACATTCTTTAGCCACCACAGCAAGTAACAGCACTGTCCTGCAATTCTAGATGTGGAATAACTGTAGAATGAAGCCTTCCAGCTTGCAGAATTGATATTATTTGAAAAAAAGAGGGTTTCAGCGTCGATCGAGTACACTACATTTTGCTAGACGGTGCAAGTTCTTGATCAATGCCAATTTACTGGGCCATTCATTTAAAAATTGGAGTGAACATACAATGAATCTGACAAGACAAGCAATGTAACTACCACAGCCCATGTTCATCACATACATGAAAGCTTGATTAGCCTTTCATTTGAAAGATCCATTTACTCATAACTCATAGACTCAAGTAACTCGCATATACTTCAGTCTCAAACCAATGATCAATATGCTCTTTTTTAATTTCCGAAATGAGACATGAAGAATTCTTGATACATGCTCATTTTCCGGGGTTATTGCACAATAATGTTCGACACGTGCACGTGGTTTAACTAAAAAACGGGTTTTACAGATTGCAACGACACAAAGTTCCCCGCTCCTTACTCAAACTTTGCTGAAAGTTCGAGCAAAAAGATAAAAAGATACTTCAACCTTCTCCATCCATGGCATTATCGTATCAACTCGAAGTAAAGGATCAACACTTCATTCCAAAGTTCTTTACTCGCGAACGTATCGTCACCAGCGTTGCACTTTTTAAGGCTTACTTATCGCACACTCGTTGAAAAAGAGATAGGAATAAAAAAGTACCTTTCTTACCTTTTTTGAAGTGACATGCTTCGCCATTTTTTTGATCGAATAAATCCAAATTGCAGATCAAAGTAACCCTCACTCTTCTACTCCACGTGGGAACACATACGCGAGGCTACGAGAAGGAAGATTACTGCGTACAAGCCGGGGAAGAGTGGGAACCACCAATCCCATGAGCCACTTCGACATTGGAGTAATCAAACATGGCGGATATGAGTTGCCTTTCTTTTAAAAGAAAATAGTTGTGATGGAAAATGGATGCAGTTATAACAAATGAAGCCGATCTAAATGCCATTATTAAGGAGGTATGTTGTATTATATTAAAATCAATCCTAGCAAAATTTGAAATTAGCCTGCTGCTGGTAACTTCTCTCGGAAATCTTTGCATCCATGGTTACCAAAAATATTGTAAGCTTAAAATGATCTAGAGATCTGACCTATGATAACGGTCTGTAGAAAAAAAGCAGATTGTGAAATGCAGACTGCAGATCACAGGCTACAGACTTTCTAAATGTATATATTCATTGTCAAGAGCTAACATAAACAGGGTTGGTGATTTTCGCGCTAACCTGAGCGATGTTTTAACACTTTTAGTGACTCCTCAATATTGCATGCCAGACAACTCGCCCCCAAGACAATTCGCCCCGGACTACCCGCCCCACACTTAAGACAACTTATTTTTTAAACACTCGTCCAAATGACTGAGACTCTTATACCCCATTCACACCAACTAGACATGTTTAATTAAACCAGGTTTAGAAAAATGAAAACTATTAAAGAAAAACTGCAAGTCAGGCTTTTATGCAGGATTTAGATGAAATAAAACATGTATTTTAATTTCTGCTTAATTCCGTGGGATGCATGTGGCATACGACGGTAAAAATCCGGTTCAGTTTGTTTTTCTTTGTAGCGACAAATGGCAAAGCTAGCCAATAGGACTGCGTAAAATCTTTATCAATTTTTTTATCGATTCTTGATCAAAATTATTTGCATACCTGCCAACTCTCCTGGTTTTCCCAGGAGTCTCCAAGTTTTTCATTGAATCTCCCGGTCTCTCAGAAATATGCCTCTTAATTTGGGTGATTTTCAGAGGTTATTCCTGGACATTGTCTTTAATGACATTCTCACAATGTAAAGATTTCTAGACATCTCCAGATTTTTGTACTCTGGGGGTTGGTAGGTATGGATTTGCGTCATTGAAGAACGTTGTAGCGACAAATGGCAAAGCTAGCCAATAGGACTGCGTAAAATCTTTATCGATTTTTTATCGATTCTTGATTGATTTGCATGCCTGCCAACTCTCCTGGTTTTCCCAGGAGTCTCCAAGTTTTTCATTGAATCTCCTGGTCTCTCTGAATGCCTTGTAATTTGGGTGATTTTTAGAGGTTATTCCGGGACATTGTCTTTAATGACATTCTCACAGTGCAAAGATTTCTAGACATCTCCAGATTTTTGTACTCTGGGGGTTGGCAGGTATGGCTTTGCGTCATTGAAGAACGTTCCAAAACGTTCCTCGCAAAGTCCTCAAACCTTTCTGGTGAAGAAGTTCTTCTTCCTGCAACTGCTGTGAAAACATGAAGATCAGAGTGCTTTCAAGTAAGCTTAAGTTTTGACAACAGATATGCAGATCACAAATTTAAAGCAGCTTTTTGGACTTTCAAAACAGAAAATGGCAATGTACATTTATATTACTTTGAAGTTGAATTCAAGCTTTGGAACAATAATTATTGCTGAAGCCACAGCTGTTAAAATGACTGCAAAAGTGGTCGGCAAACACTCAAGCTCTTGCTTTAGCATGAAGAATAATTTGAATCATGCAGCGAAACACATCTGCAAAAATTTGATCATTTTTTTGCTTTTAAATAGATTTCTTTACCTCAGTGTGAATGAAAATTTATTGTTATTGAGCTTCCTTTCACATTTCTTACATTTTGTTCTCTGTATTTGGGAAGTTTAGGTTTTAAAAGTGAACAGTGTCTTGCATGTTGAATTTCTTCATATTTAATTTACAGCAACCACCAATGTGGTTTGTTTATTAATTAACAATTATTCACCAAAATGGAGGTAAATATCCACCGCTTTCACCGACACTGAGGTGAATAACTATTTTAGTACATACCACACAAGCTGAGTAACTAGCGGCCCAAAGAGTAACTTTATTTGTGACAATATACCATCAAAAGCTATTTTGTTTTTCTTCGGCAGCTCGGAGGTGAATAGTATTTGGCTAATCACCTCCGAGCTAGCCAATCGGTGTGCTCGAAAAGTACTATGCACTTGTGTGGTATATACTAATTAAGTTTATTTGCTTCATTCAAATGTTTTTTGGAGTGTTATTCGGCTACTACAGAAGTGCCAAGGAAAGAACTAGATGGCCACTTAACATGTTTGAAATATAATAATATTGGCTTGTTTTTGTTGTCTTTTTAAATTCACAACTTTCATCTTTCTTTTGCAGCACTGTGATTATGTGATATTTTGTCACGCAACGAAGAAATTACTTGATTTCTTCTTTTCACATGTTTAAGCTTTGGTGTGAACGGGCCATTACAAAAAAAAACGGCTGCCAATAAGCTTTTGCTCACCTTTACATCGTCGCGAAATCAGGTATATGTTCTTCCTCCAGCTTGAAGTCAAAGTTGTTTGGGTCTTGCGGTCGTAACTGCTGGCGGGTGCAGTTGGTGGTTCTATGCAAACTGTCAAAGAGGAGAAGGCTGGGACAAGGACCATCTGTTAGTTCACTGAGGAGCACATCGTTGACTAGCTCCAACGCAGGTCTGAAGACATCCTTGGTTGGCTTGATTTTCGCCGCTACCATTCCACCGACTGGCGCAGCATGGTTGTGGTGGTTTCTGCCAAACTTGAACATGCTACCCAGTCTCTGCACAATGGTAGCTTTGCAGCGGTTTCCCTATTAAAAGTTAACAGGAAAGAAATTAATCGTGGCTATTTTTTAAATTTCATGACATAGTATCCTTGTTCTTTTGTTTTTATTTTATTTACTTTTATTTCAATATAATAGGTTTTCATCTTTTCCCATATTTTAGTTTTACTTATTGTGCAGTCTGCAATCCAGACTTTGGGCTGCAATGGTTTTTTTAACAAAGTTATCTCTATCTCTAATTAGTAACTACTGGACAAAAACTTTGTACCAAAATTATTTAACTTGTATTGCAAACTTCTATTCGACTGTTTTCTAATACCCTCTTAAAAGAAATCATTTCTAACAACAGCAAATGTCACCAAAAAATGTTGAAAAAACTGGTGAAATCTATATTACTTACTAACTTAAAGTACTGAGCACACAAAATACCAAGACCTAACCCCTTTACATTACTGTGATGACAAAAAGAAATCTTACCCTAGGACGAACAGTGCATTGCCAGTCGGTTGCATCAAGGCACTGCCTCTTGATGTTGTAGCTGAATCTGCAGTTGTCAATGAGCTTTCACTTTCCCCTCTCCCTGGCACCATCCATGATCTGAAAAGTCAGTGTCTGGTTTACTTGCTCAACTGAATGGGGTGTTGGTCCCTCGATGGTGGATTCGTCAATGGTCGGCTGGATTGGAGGTTCATAACCGTTGATCCGATGGCGGATTCTGCATTGGTCTGTTTGATACTCGGAATGGTTGAAGGCTCTGTAGGCTGATCAAACGAGTCTACTGGAGGGTTGAACTCTTCGGACTCGAGGATATCTGTTGACAGGATGACAATAAACAACATCAGTTTAATGATGATTAATATAACCAGGTTATCTCTTTCACAATAAACTTTCAAATCAAAGAAATTCGACAATTTAATAATTTCACTTAAGTGAGTAAAATTGGAAGAATCATGCCTTGATCGCTATTTTGCTTGGAGTTGAAGTGAACGTCAGGTTCAGCCGATACGGAGATTTCACTTAAGGCGGTACTTTCAGCCTGAGGCACGTCGCATGTTAAACAACTCCAGTCGATAGATGCACCGGTTTTAACTGCATCTCGGTATTTGGACTGTGATGCATCCGTAATGCAGGTGCGGTGCTGTCAACGTAAGGGGGCAGCCATCACACTGGAGGCCTTCTTGATGGGGTCGAACTGGTTGCTTACAAGAAATACACATCGTAAGGAAGATCGAAGACATCATAATGTAGATCGCAGTTTGATTCACTTGTTAGAGTTGCTGAGTAAGCCAATGCAAGTATCCACAATTGAACGATCCCTTTTATACACATCGCCAGGATCGAGATTTTGACTTTTAATGAAACACGCCATTTGATTGGAGGAATCATTAACTTAGAAAACAATGTGCACTGAAGTGTTGGTTAATGAGTGAAATATCTCACCTCAAATTAACATAAGTTCGCACATTGCAGGTGGGTTTGATATAAACAAAGAACACCAATTAGTAGAAGTTCGCACATTGAAATAAAGAAATATTTATACACTTCTCACCTGCCACCCTTTTAATATGAAAAGGGGTTTTATCAAAGGAAAAGCATTATGTCTTTTAAGAACCAACTCAGTAAAGGAGAATATTTTATAAAGGTAACCATAAAAAAAACCTGTAAACAAAGAACACTGATCGTTTTAACACGCTCTGCCTACTTTCACTTATTTCTGACTGCAACTCAACTGAGCCAACAGAACTAGCCTCAGATAATTCTATAACCGCTCCTTCGCTTTTACTTCGAACCTTTCAGTTGATCGTTCAACAAAGAAGCTGAGGACTAGTAGACTTTATTTACACACTTAAAATTCAACATTTGTAAAAAGTGAACAACAAGAACATAGTAGGGAATCATAAGGTTAGTAGACTCAGGAGCTAATCGTCCAAAGACTGGGGGTGAATTGTCAAGAGACTGGGGGCGAATCATCCTAGGCTAATTGTCTTCTGGGCGAGTTGTCCTGATACTTGCGTTGCACATCCCTACTGCGCATGATTTTTGCATGCAAATGAGTGATTGATAGACAGACAGACAGACAGACAGACAGACAGACAGATAGATAGATAGATAGATAGATAGATAGATAGATAGATAAACAAATACAGCTCAGTGTTGTTCAACCATATTCCACTTTGATTGTTTTTTTATTAATGTGCAAGTATCTAGATTATCTTGGATACTCAAAGACACTATCTACATTTGAAGATGAGCTCAAATCTCTAGGGAAGCAATCAAATCAGATTGTCACACCAAGGAATGACTCACAAAAAACAGAAATTCAGGTAGTAATTAAATCCCATGTAATAGATTGGTTTTCACTTGAGTATCATAAGACCAAAAGCAAACCAGTCACTTACCAATTAGCCTACTCAGCCAATCTCAAACCACGGTTAAACTAAAACTGGAACCAAAGTAATTGCCTGATTACTTTCAACACTCAATTGAAAACTGCTCTATAACTAAGACATTTTTAAACACATTGTTAAGCTCTGTATTTCATTTCAAGATTATTAGTAACTTTTTTGGAGCAGGAGGTGGGGATGGTTATAAAATGTGTACAGGTATTGTATGATTTGTTAATAAAAACTGTTACTGTTATAACATTTCCTACTGCGGTCCCAGGGATTTCAAATTGTTATTTCCCTTTGAAGTCACTTTGACTCCTCAAAATTTTGCAATCATTTTTGAAAATGCAAGGTTGTCTAAGGAAGGTAGGTACTCTATGCTACCATTAGATAAAGTACATGTAAGAAGAAGAATCACTGACTATAAGCTAGGGAAACAGTGAGTTTTATTTCCGAGACCCTCAATGTTTTGCCGAGGGAAACATTGAGGTTGAGGGGTAACAAAACTCACAGTTTCCCATGGGGCCAGCTATTAAGTGTTTTGTTATACCTCCCAACTCAAAACTAGAGAAATCTTATGCCAGCTGGCTCATAAATTTGCCATGTTTTCAAGGAGCATGACCTGATCGTGTGCGAGTCAAAAGTTCATGTTGTTGTTTCCCTGGGAAGTTAGCGAGTTTTGTTTGCCCCAGGGAGTTAGTGCGTTTTGACTCACAGGACATGACACGTTTTCCTTCAATCAGAAAATGTAATTGAATTGGGAGGTATAACAAATACACTTAACATTTGCCATTAATAGAGCTACCGTATTTGTTTATTATTTTAAAAATCGAAACTACATGTAATTTTTGTGAATTATAGTTTTTATATCCTAAGAAACCACACCTAATCACTTTGAGTTGTTATTAGGAATAACAAAACAACAGCCATTATAACCTAAGCTGACCATTTGAAATTATTTTTCTCCTTTTTGGCAGAGACAGTTGGCATTAGCGTTTGATGAGGGAATGTGTGCAGAGTTCTTCAGGATGTGGAATGAATACATACCTGTTATTGTACAAGATACTGATCATGTTTGCCAGAAACTGGTTTTCAACATAAATATATATTTTGCCCTTTATCCTATTACACATGGTAACCAGGTATGATTTACATTCTTTCATAGTCAACATTTTCATAAGAACAACTTAATAGATACAGTTTCCATTCACTATTAAAAGGTCAGGCTGGAGATTGTCAAGATCTATACAGTGTACATGTAAAGCTTGCAGGGTTGTCATTAGCTAGGACCATGTTTGAGTAATTTTCCCTTTATGCTATTGGTGAAATTCACTGTTGTTAACAAAATTGACCTACAAAGTAATACAGTTGTATAAAGAACAAGGCTATAGATGAGCTCTGTAGGACACAGTCACAGGTTAATAATCAGAGAGAGATTTTCCCACAATGCCCATGGCTTCATATCAGCATGGTTGGCTATGGTTGGTGCATTTCTAGAAGTTGCTCCCTCTTTAGTCTGCTTTTGTATAATTATCCTTTTGTTGTTGTAGTTGTTGTCTATTTCTTTTTATGGTGAGTATCCTCACTTCTGGAATTTCAATTCCACTATTCCTGGCTATTGCCAACAGTATGCTGTGGATATCTTCCTTGACCCTACTTGAGTGCCAGGCTAGTGAGAGTTTCAATGAATTAAACTCTCATTGGTGCCAAGAAAACATCAACAGGGGCAGTGGAACTGAAATTCCTGCAGTAATTATTCATTCGTGTGAGAATGGTTAAGTAACATGAAAGAACAATGTACATGTACCACTAAAACAAAGGAACGATGGAGGATTGGAAAGAACCAACTGTCACCAACCTTCATGAAGTAATGTGCTGGTCCAGCTGACCTCATTGCCTTATAAATCCTGGCAGTGAGTAGTTGAAACATTTCAATCTACTTGTCAAACTGACTACAACCAGGATTAATAACAAAATCCTCTTGCTCCACAAAAAGTACTTATTTCCCAGAGATCAGGAGTTAGTGAATAATTTTTCTTGATTGATTTACTCGGCAGAACAAGCAACAGCTGGAGCGATCCATGCAAGTGTTCAAGAATTATCTTGAAACCAAAGGAGCTGCACTGAGTCAGACAACAGAGTTTCTTCCATATTATGCTCTACCATTTATTCCAGATCCAACTTCACATCCATCTTTCAAACCATTATTTTCGGTAAGGATGTGTTTTGTTCTATATTAAATAGTCTGCTGGCAGCCGGTATTTTTTCTCTAAGGGTCACTTTAGATGCCCAGGCTTTAAGATGAATGTTTAGTCATCAGAAATGCAAAAGAGCGGTATGGCAGTATGGCTGAGTAGGGAAGAAGGTGAGACCAGAAAAAACCGTCTGCGGACTCTTTTTAACTTTTCAAAACCTCTGGCAGTCCAACAACGGAGTACCTGATTGGTCAATATGTGCCTGATGACAGATAGTTGACAGAAGGATAAATAAAGCGTCATAAGTTTCGCATGAAGTACAACAAAGACGAGCGATGCAAGTCATCCGATGGCAGATCATCCTGATCGTGAAGACGCCATCATCTCAGCTTAAACTGTTCAAAATCAGTTCTTTAAAGGATGAACAGAACCTGTTGTCAGTGTCCTTGATACAGATGCTTGTCTCTCTTGTTCTGCAGTAGGAGTCTTGGTACACTTGGGTTTTTCTCCGGACATTAAAGATTTCAATGAACACTTCCAGCATTGTTGAGTCTCGCAGTCTGCGGAAGTTGCTTCAACATTATTAGCCTTTAAGGTCGGCACACACGAGGCGACTAGTCCCTGCAACCAGTTCCTGGAACTAGTCCCCTGAAGAGTTTACATGAAGGGAATGGTCGCGGGGCCTTATCCCACAAACAGCTCACTCAAAGCGTTTTGAAGAACAAGTTGTAGGGACTTGTCCCAAAAATTCAAACTGGTTTAAATCCGTAGGACTAGTCACAGGGACCAAAGATGGTCCCTGCGACTAGATTTTGAGGCAAAAATGGCCAGTTCACACGGAGGGACTTGTCCCTGTGATTTGTTGCAGGGACTAGGCACAGAGACGCGCCATGTCTCATCCCGTTGCCTTTAGGCTAAAGTGTCTCGCCTCATAATCCCTGCTGAAATTGCGAGAGAGAAACTGCCAGCAGTCTGTTCTATAAAATACACTTGAGAAACAAATGATAGTAGTGTGTGAAAGTGTGGAGGAATGTTTGTTCTTGTTAATATTGAATCCTCTCCTGGATGTGGCTTTTTCAGGGCTGATCTTTTTTCTTATTCCGACCTGTTCTTCACCCTGAAACTAATGTCCAATTAATCTTGAGGCACAAATTATAGTACAAAAGTCAGTACAATACAAAGATGTAGAACTTACTACTTTTTATAAGTATTAGCCTACACACTTTTAGAGGCTGTGATCAATCACAATTATGCCTGGAGCATATCACAGCCTTGCATAGTTTGGCATGCATGTTTCTTTTGTTTTGCTGAATGATCTAGCTGGTGCTTGTCCATATTTTGCCACACCATAACTCTTAGGTGATTTTCCATTCTTTGCTAAAGAATGTTGGAAGAATAACCCAGCAGAGTAGCCTATTGAATCATAAAGTAGATTGTGATTTCTGCAGGTAACAGTTAGTTTTGACATATTGTACACTGTATCTGGTTGAGATTTGTTATTGACCTTTAATGGTCTGCTACATGTCCATCTCCAGTTCAAGATTGAATAAAAACATTCATTTCTGTGAAGTTTATGATTGTGTGATTGATAGTTTAAGAAGTATTTCAGTTTGTATTATTACTTGATTATCAAACTCTCAAAATTAAAAGCCAGGTGAGAAGGAACAACAAAAACTGGAAAATCCAGGAAAAAGTTGAATTTCAAATTTGTATCAGTCATGAACAGCTTTTATTTTCATATCAGAGTTGGAGTGAGTAGTACATCCTGTTTGTTCATTTGTACCTATATATGTACAATGATATGTAATTTGAAATAAATTAATTTTAGTATTCTACTCCTCTTATCTTTTAGAGTTCTTGGAGTTCAGATCTCAAGGACAACTTGCAAGAGTTTCTTTCATCAACTCTCAGATCTCAAGAAAAGCCACAACTCTACAATTTATTTAAGAAGAATTCAACAGAACTAGACAGAGAACGGAAACTTCATAGTGAGCAGCTTAAAAAATTACAATATCAGCTAACCACAAGAGAACAGAAGTTCTCACAGTACCAGAAAAGATATACCAAAATACAGGTGATTTGCTCATCTGACCACTTTACATTACACTGTAGTTTGCCTGATGCCATATAGAGAGGTACAAAGATTCTGCTTTGCGAGCATAGCTTGAATTCTTACCCTTAAGAGGAACCAATTATTCTAAAACAACACATTAAGTTCCTGTTCTTTTGGGATAACCGTTTCTGGTTGTTTAGGTTGGTTGGTTTTTTTGTGTTCTAGTGGGGAAAAACCTTTTCCAGTTGGTTTGGTCAATCGACTTTTTCAACCGACCTCAATTCAGATTAAAACAGTTGATAGACCATTTGCATGATTATATGGCTTGACCGTAGTTCATGTAAGGACTATTCCAAGCAGTTACTGTGTTTCAACCAAAAACAGCTGAAAGAGTGTGCTACATGTATTAGCCTGTGAAAACAACCATCCTTCTTCGCTCCTGGCCTGAGTGGCATTTCGTGTGAAGGACATCTGCGATTCACTGCCGAAAATTCCATACTGATGACGTAAGCGTGAATTTTATGATTTTGAATAAATTATCATTTGCAGTCACAAAAGGTTTGTGCCAAGCTGCAAATGTCTTACATTCTCACAAATGTACGAGTTACGCCAGCAACTATAGACGTACAGAGTATTTTAGAAATACCAGTAACTGATGAGATCCACATGGAAGATCGAAACCATGGTCTTGACTAAGGCGAGCAAAGACGCATTCAACAGACTTGCGCATCAACAGTTGCATCTGAATCATGTCATTACATCAAGCTTGAAAAACATAAGCTCGATCAGATAGAATTTCACTAGACAAGCTGGTGTATAGCTTTCTTGAAGTAAAGCTACAGCGTCTCTGAAGAAAAAGGTACGAGGGCAAATATTATAGCAGTTCTGTACTCTCAAACAGTTCTAATCACTGTTTACGGAGGTGTCAAAATCCACGAAGTAACATGCAGATAACAGCATAAATCATGTAGACTTATGACCTCTAAAATTTGGCATGGCACAGTCTAACGGCTCAACTCTTTTTAAAATTCCTCCTTAAAGTAACACAGCATGAAGTGCCCTTCATAAACAGAAGTGAAGCGACAAAAAGGTCGAGTAACCAAACAGAGAACGGCAAATGTACAGATGTCAAACACCGTTGTGTAGGCTTGTCAACCCCAATTTACACAAACCACTGCTACAATATTACAAGACGCCAGATTTGTTTTGGTGAGTATTTTCACTGTCCCGCATTTATGCTTAATTACCGATCGAACCAATCAGCGCTCATGACCAGATGCGGGACAGATTTTTGTCATCAGTATGGAATTTTCGGCGGTAAATCACAGACATCCTTCACACGAAACGCCACTCGGGCCAGGAGTGAAAAAGGACGGCTGTTTTCGCAGGCTAGTGTGCTATTGAAAGAGGTCAAACACCTCAACGCAGACTGTTTGTGTTTGAAATGGTTGATCCTAGTAGACCATAACCTAACTAAAACTTTTATAATATTTGATAGCCATAAATACAATTGCTATGAATATCTTCTACCCATAAGACTGATCATCAGATATCTTCTGTTGTATTTTTTTGGCTCAATAAAGCTTCCACTTTGGAACTTTAGAGGCTGATCACCGGAAGAGTTATCATCATTAGGCAAATGACTGTCAAAGTGCATTCTTCTGGATTTGTTTTCTCTAGGTCATCATGTTTTAACCATGGCTAACCTACTTGCCACTTTGCACAAATTTTACACAAGTTATCCTTTTTTTCTCCAGTCTCAGAATAATTCTATATTAAATTTGGCATGATTAGCTCCCTTAGATGTAAAGTGTTGAATTAAAATTTAATTTACTTTTTTTAACAAAATAATGATCTCAAAATCAAGAAAATTGTACCATGTATGATCTTGCTGATCCATTTACAGTGGTCACTTTTAGTTTGTGTGTTTAGTTGAAAGTAACATTCCTTGCCTTTATGCATTGAACTAGTATATATTGCAGTGGGTTTTTAGTCATTAGAAGTTAGTGCACGCGATGATCATGAGAGTCTATTGCATAAATGTCAGGTATAAATAAAATGATGGACATCAAATAAATCTGAAATAAACACCAGAGGAAATCATTTAAAAATCAGCCATGTTGCAATGAAATGTATGAAAACAAAACACATAAAATTTCAACATTCTTTTTTCTGTTCTAAGGCTGACTACCACAAGCTCATTGGTATTGCTGCAGAATTAGTGGACTCTCTAGAAGATACTGTCCGTGGAAAAATGGTATCAATAGGAGATATAAAATTATAGTGTAAACTGCTCCATGCCACTTATTAAGAGCTGTACTTATTTATAAGCTGTTGGCATATTTTACACTGTGATTGGTTTAAAATGGAACTTTTTCTGTGAACATAACATTGTAAGTCTGCCAGTAACTTTATCTGGTAATACCCTATCTGTTTTTTCCAGTATATTCTTTGTTATATCCCTGAATTGAAACCAAATTCTAGGTCTGTAATAGCATGCAAATGCATTTTCTCTAAGGCTAACAGTGTATATCTTGTAGATCAAACTGAAATTCAGGTTAAAATGAAATTCCTTTGTCCCTTAACACTAATTATTCATGGATCATGAATGATTAGGTTTAAAAAACAAAGGAAATTGAGGATAAAACTACGTATAAAATCATTTTGACCTAAATTTCATTAATTTACCTTCAACATATACTAGATATTTCTTTGCCAATCATTACACAAGTCCAGGAAGTCCACAAGTCCAACAAGTTTGTTATGAGTGTGAAGATCAAGGTTACATGAGACTTCAATCAGACAATCAAATAATTAATATTAATAAATCAATATAGGGTTAATGAAAGCCGTATCGGTAATTGAAAGGCAGCAGGCAAGGTCATCCCCTAGATTTTTAGGCTATTTTTGAAAGTGCTCAAAAATAGCCAAATTTTAGCATGTGGGGTTCGTTCTACCTGGGAAACATCAGAAGTTTCAGAGAAATGCTTCTCTGGTAAAACGAAGCCCACAAGCCAAAATTCAGCTATTTTTAGCACTCTCAATTTAGGGGACATTCAAGATTGCCCGCAGCATTTCACTTGTGTGAGCATCATGACGGTTTGTCCCACTTGGTTGTAGGTGACACCAGAGTACCTTCAAGACATTTGTGTAAGACTGTTTGCATCCTCAGCTGGGGAATCTCTTGATGTTAGCAAACCAGGAACAGTAAGTCTAATTCCATTTAATGTGTGGTTTCAAAAGTAGTTACCTTTCATTGTGGCCTAATGGTTTGAGTCCTGCACTACAGATTGGGAAGTAGCTCTCTCCAATCATTTGGATAATTGGGCTGCAATTAATAAGCACTCCTTCAAGGGAGAGGGGTAGAAATATTCTTACTGATCTAGTTACTTAATTCTATGGAAATCAGGGTGACCTTTACAGGTGTAGATCATTTTGCCCAACAATGATTTGCCTTTTATCGTAAACACAGCAAGGGTACTCCAAGTAGTAGTATTTAAACTATGCAACTTGTTTAGCCCAGTGAATGAGAAATACCAAATAAAATTAATGTTGATATTAAAGTTCATCGTTGAGTACTTAAGGTACCAAGTTAATGTGCTGTAGCTTTCACATTCACTGCATGTTTCACTGTGCAAATTTACCACATGCAGCTTCTAATCATCATCAGTTCCACTCTCCATACAGAGAGTGGGGCCAGAATTTTCACTTCTCAAAGACACTCTGTCAGCTGCCACCAGTCCTGCCTCTACCCAAGAACAGAAACCCATCACATTTGCTCTTTCTCCACTTTCCTACACCATGTTTTTCAGGGTCTTCCTCTCTTGCATTTTCCTCCTGGAGCCCACGTCAGTGCAATTTGTGTGAGGGAACTGTTGTCCATTTGCAACACATGTCTCCTCGTTACTTGTGCACTGATGGCTTCCATATTAGCTATCTTGTACACCTCTTCATACAGTGTAGGCAAAAAGATTTTTAAAAGCCTATGCAAGCACTTGTGCTGGAAAGTACCAGTATCTAGTTTGGCTTCATCCCCTTCATCTCTAGCTACTTCTATTACTCACAGAATATATACTTAGTGTACACTGTGATTACCAAGACAATGGTGTCATGAGCCTGAACTTAGGTCTTTGTTGCTAGGTTTTGCTGAGCTTCACATGTTAATGATAAGTTATTACACAACTAGCAGTTCAACACTTGCCAAAAAATGATGGTGGTCACAGAGTGACTCAAAGGGTGTGATTTACAATGAATTATTATGACTTGAAATTAACAAGACTATAATGGAAAGGCTGTGTGCAAGAACATCCCCTAGATTTTTGCTAAAATCAAAAATGGCCAAACAGCTCCAAACTTTGCATGCCAATTTGTTAATACCTGTAGAAAACTGCCTTGCACTTATTTCCCCTTGTTTCTGTTGCATATTCCAGAAGTAAAGTATGCAAAAACACTTGCATGTCACAGTCTGCATCTTTTGGAACTGCTTTGTTACACAATACTATTAGCATTGTTTTTCTTTAAAGTTTTTTCAAGTGCTGACTTTTACTCCTAGGGTTAGGAGTTCCCAGTTTTATGAGAGTTGGGGTTAGGGGTACTGCTCGAAACTAGGGTTAGCGTTGAAGATCAGGTTTATGGAACAAGGTTAGGGTTAGCGTTTGGGGTCAGGGTTATGGTTTGAGCTTAGAGTTAACGTTCAGGCGTAGGGTTATTGCTTAGGGTTAGGGCTAGTGCTAAGGATTAGGTTTATTGCTTAGCATTAGGGCTAGCACTTCAGGTTAGTGCTATTGCTTAGGTTTAGCACTATCGCTTAGTGCTAGGGTTAGCGCTTCAGATTAGGTTAGTGTTTGGGGTCAGGGTTATGTGTCGAGCTTACAGTTAATGTTCAGGCCTAGGGTTATTGCTTAGGGTTAGGGCTAGCGCTCAGGATTAGAGTTATTGCTTAGGATTAGAGCTAGCGCTTAGTGTTAGGGTTATTGCTTAGGGGTTAGCGCTAGCGCTTCGGTTTAGGTTAGAGTTAAGGTCAATCTCGACTTGCACAAATCAATACCTAAATAAAGTCAATGAATAGTGGCTAGGGAGAGAGGTTGAATGTTTTGCAAATCGGCTATGTCGGTGATTGAAATGTTTCTACGTGAAATTACTTTTTTGGTACAAAACTGCTCGTTCCATGAAATGATTATATCTGACAACACAGAAGGAGGAAGCCTTAAGCTAACACGCTGCTCATGCCAGAAAAAAGGGCATGAAATGGAAAATTTATCAGCAAAGGAATGCTGAAATATAAAGTAAAACTTACATTTGAGGTGAAGTTTTCTTCCTCCTATGGTTAAACCTGCGATCAGGCATTCCTTTTCTTTTTTCTTTGTTCTTACAGGCAAGCTCAATACTAAGAGCGTCACTAGTTAATGATGGGCTGCCTGGGTATGTAAGTCAAAACAGTTTTGTTGTTTCATCATTTTACTTGTTTATTTTTCTGTTGTGCTGTTTGGACACTAAGCATTGTTTTTACTAACAGAATGTACAGTATGTATACTTTGAAATGGTGCCAAAGACTTCCAATATCAGTCTAATAAATTTTAACAATGTTCCCATTAATTGCTTACTGACATGTTTAATGGCCACAAAAGCCCACCACACAGTTGCTGAATAAATAACTCAGAGAAATGTTCTTTGGTATTCTTTATATCACAGGCTCTCAGAAAGTGTAGATGTTCCGTACAGACCATCTCTTGACTATGAAAAGATAAAAAGACATCTACTTACTTTACCTGAGAGGAAGAAAGCATTTCTTCTACAGGCACTCAGATTGGTATGTAACTTGTCTTCCAATTTTGATACACTTATGTTCATCATTGCATAATGGAATAGCAATCTCTTTAAACAAAAACTTATCATGTGAAAATTGGCTGTAATTCTGTATAATAAAAGTTAGAGAACTTGGTTGCACTTTTATTGAGAGTTTTGTATCAGAAAACCTTATTCCTTTCTTCATAACCTTTGTTGTGAATAACCCGGGGGGTGGGACTATTTCCTTATAAGAGGCTAATGGGGATGTGCTGCTGGATGGGGTCGCATTTTCATGACTGGATTGACTAACATGGGGTCGCATTTTCAATAGTTACTAGAATGGGGTTGCACATTTTCTGATTTTTGAGGTAAGAAAGTTTTTCATGTTTACGATTAGCAAACGTACCAGGATGTTTGTACTGTAGGTGAAAAGTAAAGTGTTCTTTTTTCAATATAAGGTACATACATTAATAGAATGTGACTAAGTTGGGGTCGCAAAAATACATATTTGCCCAAAAGTGACTAAGATGGAGTCTATACCTGTAATTGACCACAGAATAGACTATAATGGGGTAGGGGCTCTGAGAGGCCAGTGGCAGCAAAAATTGACCTAAGTTTCCCCCCCCCCCACCCACCCACCCAGGAAACGAAGATTAAGCAGCTTGCACAACAAATTGTCTTGTGTCAGTTCCAGTGCCTTCAAGGTAGCTCATATTAGTTTAGAATTTGTTCATTTTACATTTCAGAGCAGCTACATTTATATATTTGCATGGGTGTTACTCATCATGAACAAAATTAAGGGCTCTATAGGATCAAAATTGACTTAAGAGATGACAGAACAGCATAACAGAAATTAATTTTAGCCTGAAAGTCTTGAGGCATATTGGATTCAGGACCATGTTTTTATAAATTGATATAAATTGATGATTTATCAAAAATGCTAATGATAAAAAGCAGAATTATTTTCTTGTAGCCTACCATCAGTGAGACCATAGGAACAAGTCAGCAAGTAAAGCAAGCTTACAGGGAGCCAGGGGAGCAACACACTTAAGGCAAATTAGTGAACTA
>CM042749.1:22584857-22594910 GCA_022496165.2 Catalaphyllia jardinei
AAATGCCCCACCGGGCGGGCCTCATTTTGGGTCAAATTCCCCACTGTACGGAGCTTAACGCGAGTCAAATGCCCGGGGATTGCCCGGGGGGGAGGGGGGTGGACAGTTTTGGAATTGACTGGTACGTTATGTTGATTTCTTTGTTTTCTCTGTATTACTTGACTGGTGAGTTACAGGTTCTTACACCGACGATGAGCCAGAGAAAAAGTGTCTAGGATGAGGTTGGGGCGTCTGGTATCTCAAGACAAACAAGCGAAATAATAAGCTAAAAAATTTAATTTCTATCGGCCTTCGGGCGCTCAGCAAAATATTTGATTTTTCATTGTCAGCTGTTGTCAAATGCAAGCATGTTCTTGATACCCCGTCATTCTCTACACAGCTTCGTTAATCATTTCCAGCAACAAAATTTCCAAGGAAACCTTTCATTTTATCGACGAAAACGTAAACCACATTTAGACAAAGCGCCGAAAACGCGAGCAGGCATGGCTGGACTCACGTGGCGAAATTCGCAGCGCGTTTCTCTGCATCCGCAGTTGATAGAGCCTATTGCCAAAATTCAAGCTGCACACAAGATTTTACATGAATTCATGACGTACATGTCGTACCCTTGCACAAATCACAATACCGCAAGAAAGAAAAAAGACCACATACCTCAAAACAGCTGAAAGTTCATATTCAAAACGTCAAATCTCGCTCAAGATTGAAATGTCGCGGGGAGACTGGAAATAATGCACCGTACAAAAAATATCGCTCCCAGGGTCGCATGACACATGCTATTACTCTTCCCAGTAGACCGCGACACCTACGAATTTTTTCATGCCGCGAGTTTGTTTCAAATCAATCACGTGGTACATTGAAATGCACCACGTGAGGGCATTTTTTCTGAGTGGCGTCATGACTTTTTCGTACTACGTGATGTTCATTCACAACATGTTTATCTTCAAGAGGAAAGCTTACCGGGCGTTTTGCGTCTAAAAAAACACTCCGAATTTGTCCTGCTCATATTTTATCTTCAGCTGATAAACAGCGGCCATGCTGACAGTTCTATGGCAGACAAAAACCACGATAAGCTTTCCTCTTGAAGATAAACATGTTGTGAATGAACATCACGTAGTACGAAAAAGTAATGACGCAACACACAAGAAAAATATCCTCACGTGGTGCATTTCAATGTACCACGTGATTGATTTGAAACAAACTCGCAGCATCAAAAACGTTGCTTTGAAGGCGGCAAAAAAAATCGTGGGTGTCGCGGTCTACTGGGAAGAGTAATAGTGGGTCGCGCAGAGAATGACGCCAAGTGGCTCATACAGCCGGAATTTATCCCGGTTTCTGTAGCACTATGTGACTAGGAGCATTTCTACTTTTCCCTAGATGGGATGTTAGTTCATCGCGGAGTTTTACCCCAACATTCGCCCATACACTTTTTATTTGTCCGGTGTATAGTTTTATTCACCCCTTGCGCAATGACCCTTCTCCAAAATGGCTGCCGAAAATTCAGATAAGTCAAAATTAAAATCGTATACCAGCACTAGAAAGAACACCTTTACTTTAGTAACCCTGCAAAGTTTCAGCATTTCAAGTGTAATATCAGCTGAGAAAATGTAAGTTGAAAATTGAAAAATTTACAGATGTTTGTATGACTGGGGGTATAATGCATACCCCCAGTCATACAAACGTCTGTAAATTTCTCAATTTTCCACCTGCATTTTCTCAGCTGATATTGCACCTGAAATGCTGAAACTTTGCAGGGTTACTGAAGTAAAGGTGTTCTTTCTAGTGCTGGTATACATTTTCAATTTTGGCTAATTTCAACTTATTTGAATTTTCGGCCGCTATTTTGTAGAAGGGTCTATTGGGGCCAGTGGGGAAGGTGCAGGGGGGGGGGACCCGTCTTTGAGGTGGCTCCTGAGGGTGAGGTATCTTGCCCTAGAACAGGGTGTGGACAAAACGTGGGGTAGGCCACATGGCCTAGGCCATGGTGTAGGCCATGGCCTACCCTGTGGCCTACCCTATGGCCTACTCTGTGGCTTACCGGTGGTCAGATTTTGTAAAACATTAACACGACATTGGTAAGAGTCGACTGAGTACGCTGCCTAAACTTCTATCAATCGAAGAGGGGTATACTAAAAAGTCACGAACATGATTTTCAAAGTCAGATGAAACAAAACAAAATATGCCAATGTTACAGCACTCAGCCTTTAAGTGGTACTATGATCAAAAAATCACTTCCTTTTTTTCTTCAGATTTTGAAAGTGTGTTCGCTTACCACTTAACTGGCAAAATTTTGAACTTTGAGTATTATTCGAAGGCTGTTTATTTTGAGTGTAAGTTTTGGATTTCATGGTCCGCCATTACTCACGTTCAAAACTGACCGATAGGACATCAGAGGGTTGGATCTAGAGAAAATGACGTCATTTAGTCACTAGCTTAAGATTTCAGCGTGTAAACGCAATTTATTATATATGCAAAACACAGGTTTAAAAGTCTGAAACCCCGAAACTCCCGTGCTGCATATTAATTCAGCCGCGTACACACGTATTGCATTCTTAAACTAGTGAGTCTTTGACGCCATTTTCTCCTCGACCCAGCTCTCTTAAGATTTTAAAGTTAGTAATGGCGGACCAGTAAATAAGAAAATTCCAGTTAAAATAAACAGGTGCCTTTTTAAAATCAAAACTTAAAATTTGGGTCAGTTAGTGTTTAGTTAACATAGTTTTGAAATCCAACAAAAAAAAAGAATTGTTTTTTTGGTCGCAGTACCACTTTAAAACACACTGTTTCTCTCTGTCTTCGACGTATCCTCGAGTCAAGCACTCAGCTTTGATAAAAGGGAGGAGAAGGTCCAATATTGCGTTACCCAAAATGGCGGCGCCACGATCCATTTAAGTGGCTGTCAGTTTGTAACATTTAGTGGAGTGTTAGTGTAAATAAGAAGTGAACAGTGGGCTGTGACTAAATGTGGGACGGGGACTGTGATGCTGTATTCGTGAATCAGGGACGTGTGGACTGGGGGACGCGTGGACTCGGGGTCGTGGGACTCACAAAAGAGGCAATTTGAGCCGTCGATCTCTGAATCGTCGGGCACGAGGACGTGAGAACTCTCTGAGACGCGATACCGTTAGCATGGGGATATCAAACAAAAATCACCCGATTTTTGCATGTAACATGTAAAATATAATTTTCTGTGGTGTCCAGAAAGGTATTTTAAACAGCTATTATGTGAACCAGAGAAAGGTACATGCCAGGAAACCAAGGAAAGATACAAATAGATTGTTTTAGCCCGAGTGCGGTAAGATTTGCATTGTTTCGTTCCCTGATTGAAAATCGTGTCAGTGACTTTTGGGATGCCCCTGTTCGATTGATAGAAGTTTATGCAGCGTACTCAGTCGACTCTTACCAATGTCGTGTTAATGTTTTACAAAATCTGACCACCGGTAAGCCACAGAGTAGGCCATAGGGTAGGCCACAGGGTAGACCATGGCCTACACCATGGCCTAGGCCATGTGGCCTACCCCACGTTTTGTCCACACCCCCTAGAACACAACATAACGAACCTGGCTAGGACTCGGACCCCGCCTGCTTCAACTGGAGTCCCGCAAAAAAAAAACACCTACAGCCTGACCGCAACGCTTTTTCTCCTCTAGCTCTCACCTGCGTCGTTTCCGTAAGTGAACGATAGAAGCTAGAAATACAAAACAAACAGCGGTGATAAACATATTAATAGCATGCATTTTATAACTTGATGTTTCGTATGCTAGTCAACATACATTTTCAAAAGCATATATCAATGAGGGTCTGGAACCTAGACAGAAAATTCAAACGAAAACTGTCTAAGAAGGGACACAATGAAAAGGCTTTCTTAATAAAATAACAGCTTCATTCAATGCTGGCTGTAACTCTTGAATAAACAAGGTCTCCTTAACCTTACAGTAGTAGTCAGTCTTCAAAATATAGACGGCACATTGATCCCAACGGCAGATATGACCAAAGCGAAATAAAACGGAGTGAAGGACTAAGTTATTTTAAACAAAATTGCCCTATATTTCAATTTGGAAGGTTCAAAATTTCTACTGATCTGTACAGCGCCGAAAATGATCCTCGACCCCAAATGATCCCCAAATTGGACCGCAAATGATCCCGAACCGCAAATGATCCCCGATGTGGACCGCAATTGATCCCGCCGGAAAATGTTAATGGCATGGAGTTTGGCTTCCAGGAAAATACAAAAGAAAGTGTTAACATCATCAATAACTGCCGGTTCGCGACATGTTCATGACCTTTAAGTTCTGCAATAAGCTAGAAATTCTGCTTCCCAACACTACAAGCCAGTTTGATTTTCAGTTCGCATCTGCAAATTGCAGCCAGAAACTCCATACTGGCAGTATATAAAACGTATACTGAATCTGGTCAGGAGCACTGATTGATCAACTTACATACTATGTTGAGCGATCTTACACTTATCTTCATTTCCCGTGGGAAAAATGCGAAAAACCCATAATCGCATATCATTACAAACTAGAAGTAGAATGGCAGCCGTAAGCTGTTTTCCTGTAAGATTCTCAGACTGAAGAAGTCTTGGTTCATGAGATACGGATAGGTTACACCACTACAACCATGAACGATATCCGTTAGAATTCCTTGCTACTGACTTTCAACATCGATAACAAAAGTATTTCACTTCGCGTGATTGACCAAAACCGGAAACCACACATGAAAAGTCTGTAGCACCCAAGGTATGATCAAACTGAAGTGCAGGCCAGGAAATAAGACACAACTCACGTGAGTAAATTGAGATCCAGGATTGCGTGAATGAAGTGAACTGACTTTAGTAATTCGTTCGCAGTTTTCGCTTCGGTTAAATTGTTATGAAATGTTATGGCTATATAGAGACAAAAGCCAATTACAAAGCATTCCGCAGAACGTTTACTGTAATTATCCGAAGAACTCTTTATAATGGGAATTCAGTATATCCAAAAATAATATGATTAGTTATAACTTGCCTCTCTTTATGTTAAAAATTGAAAGCTCGAACAAACTCCATGCCATTCCTCGTTTTCTGGCGGGGATCACTTGCGGTGCACGTCGGGGATCATTTGTGGTTTGGGGATCATTTGCGGTATGGGGATCATTTGCGGTCGGGGATCATTTGCGGTATGGGGATCATTTGCGGTCCAATTTGGGGATCATTTGCGGTATGGGGATCATTTGCGGTCGGGGATCATTTGTGGTTTGGGATCATTTGCGGTCCAATTTGGGGATCATTTGCGGTATGGGGATCATTTGCGGTCGGGGATCATTTGCGGTATGGGGATCATTTGCGGTCTGGGGATCATTTGCGGTCCAATTTGGGGATCATTTGCGGTATGGGGATCATTTGCGGTCGGGGATCATTTGCGGCGTTGTACAATTCCGATAATTGTTTCCATAAAATCAAATCAAACGTGGCCAGCCCAATGAAGTTGGCCGCGTAATGAAAGATTGGTGACGAATGACGTCACTTCTGTAACATCTCAAAGCTTCATGTTTTTATTTTGCTTGCTTGATGACCGCATTGCTTCGCCAACTTCAGTTTGTTTCTCTTTAGTCGTGGAAACCTCCTCACCACTATTCATAACACTCGTAATGAGATGTGAGGTTGAAATTAAATACCTCAAAGTAACACCCCATAGGTGACTGGGCGTGCAGTCACCTACGTGGCATCATATCACATGTGTGATATGATGTAGCGTGCCTATAAATACCAATCCGAGTAGAACACTTCTTCTTGCTCAGTTCTTTTAGCGAAGCAGTGGGGAAGGGAACTCCTTTTTCTATTGTATTACACGCCCCACGCGAATTAGTCATGCCAGAAGTTCAATTCCCTCAGCAGCTGGTGGAACCAGTCCAGCAGAACCAAGGAAATCAACCGCCGCAAAAAGACCCTCCCGCGCTATTTTACTTCAGGTTTGTAACCTTAGATCTATGATATTTTATATTCTTATATTTTTATGTACATATTTCTTTTTTTTTTCTTAATATTAATTTGTGAAAAACCTGCAAAATAGCTATAGCTAAGCGTTTCTCCCACGTTAAATAAAGATTATGTTATGTTATGCAGCCGTTCAAATACCGCCCCAGAACCCGCAAGCGCCGCAGGCAGACGATGGAACTCGAGGAGAACTCGAGGTACTTACCGAGTTTGATTGTTTATGTTTTGGCGCGTTTTTCCCTTACGCATGTTTGCCTCGTCACATGTGCTTTCTTTGCTATTTGCTAAAGGGCCGGATTTCGTCCGTTCGGGCCTTGTGTATTATGTTGTCGGTGTATGTATGTTTCTGAAGTGCAGTGTTTGTAAAGCGTGGGTGAGGTTTCACTGGGGGCGAGATTTCTCGCCAGTTTTTCTGGCAGGATGATTCCTTCAGTGCGTTCGCTGTTGGATGACTAGAGATGTATTTTAATACGCTTGTAAAGCGCTGGGTGAGGTTTCACCAGTGGCGAAGTTTTCTCGCCGGTTATCTGTTGGAATGATCACTCCAGGGCGTTCGCTGTTGGATGACTACAGATGGAATTTATGGGCTTGCAAAGCGTGGGTGAGGCTTCACCAGGGGCGAGTTTTTGCCAGTTACCTGTCAAGATGATCCCTTCAGTATAATCGCCCATACGTCCATATGATTACACATGCAATTTGTATGCTTTGCAAAACGAGGGTGAGGTTTCACCGGGGACGAGGTTTCGCCTGTTATCTAACAAGACGTTTTTCTTCAGCCTGTTGGTATATTGATTATTGAAGATGGAACTTATATTCTTATAAATCTAGGGTGAGGTTTCACTGTGGGGGAGTTCTCGCCAGAATCTTAGCACCGAGTGAAGTGTGGAGGAGTTTTCCAAGGTTTTGATTAACGAATGTTGTTGATGAAACCAGATGCTTCCAAGGCGTGAGAGTTTGGTAACAATTTATGGGCGCGTTCCATTCGACAAAAATTTCTGGAAATCCCGGTTCAAAATCGAATGGAACAGACATTTCCCGGAAATTCGTTTCGAAAATTTCGGTTCACCTCTCGAGGTTGTCCTTGGGCACCTTCCATTGGACCAAAAATTCCAACATGGAATTTCGGGTATTCCATGTGACGAATGGAACAGTATTTCCCGTTTGTTTGAACCAAACCGTCCCAGACCATCACATTCCAATTTTCGCGCAAAAATACGAAATAAACAGGGGAATCAAAAAATGGCGGACTCTTTGCCTCTTTTACTTGCTTTAGAGTTGCTCGACGACTCTGAAGTTGGAATAAGCGAAGTACTGGCGACATAACGTTGTTCTGTGTAGGTAGCTCCTACATGCGTAGGAATTTAAACCGAGTCCGCGACTACTTTGAGGATACGATACCTCTCTATTTTCCTGATGAGTTTAAGGGTCACTTCAGAATGACGAGAGAAACTTGCGAGCTGTTCACTCGCGCCGCCGTACCCACAGGAAGGATACCACTTGGGAACGGATGTGGGCGAGCTGCCATCCCACCCCCAAAACAAGTTTTAGCTTTTCTCTGGTGTATGGCTAACCAAGAGCCAGCTCGAGCAGTGGCAGATAAGTTCGACATTACACTGAGTAGCGTGGACCGGGTTATGAAGCGAGTATCGCAAGTGGCAATTGATCTTTCAGGTCAATTTATCCGATGACCTAATGGTGAGTTTCTTTAGTCAGTCACAGAGCAAAACAAGTAAAAGATAAATTTGCAGACCAGTTACTTTGACAATCGTTTTAAGCAAATGAAAAGCTCGCCATACGAACCAGCTTCGAAGACGAAGGGGGATTCCCTGGCGTCATTGGTTTGATTGACGGTACTCACATCCGGATCCGGGCCCCAGAAGATGACCCAGATGCATATATAAACAGAAAAAAGTTCTTCTCGTTGAATGAATGTGCAGGTAACAGAAAAGCAAGTATTCATAAATATAATTTAATTGAAATTGATAATACAGTGAATTCCTCTCGTAGGGCCGATTATTTACTTCCTAAGCTTGTTTGCTCACTAATGTTCTGGCTGGATGGCCTGGATCAGTCCATGACTCCAGGGTGCTTCGTGATTCTGAGCTCTTCCACACGGCAGTAAATAAGTTTCCTGGAGATACTCATCTCCTTGGAGATGGAGGATATTCATTATTAAGGTATGCATCAGTATGTCCCTAATGTATTTATATATTAGAGGGCCTCCTTTTTGTAGCGTATTTTAATGAATTTTTACTCTTTTAGTTTCTTGATTTTAATCAATATTTTTGTTCTTTTGTTGCTGCGCAGCGAGCGTAGCGAGCGAGCAGCAACATAAACAGGATTTAAGAAGAAATATAAAAGGGAGTACGAATTCTCGAATTCATCCCTTTTTACCAGAATGCATTGCGACTTTTTACCAGAATGCATTGCGGCTTTTTACCAGAATGCATTGCGCTGTCTACCAGAATGCATTGCGCCACGACTGCTCCTGACCACGAACAACACGAGGTTGGATTGTAGTTGAGAAAGGTTAGTGGTTATGGTTTGCTTTAATTTACCTGTAAAGACTGTAAAGCGATGTGAGCGATATCGTGCTTGGCTTTCACAACCCTTGCTGTTGTCGTTAATCCAGAATTATCTGGACGATTCGATTCATTGTCACACAATAATTTAAAACTTAGTTCGTCAATTTCCTAGCAGTCACGCATCCTTCGTCAAATTCTTAATGAAGAGAAATCGCCGGTACTTAAGCTTGTAGAATAATTAAAACAAACCAGAACCGTAGAACACGCTAATTTATATCTGCTGCGATCGATTTGTCTCCATCTAACATGAATTTAAGGTAAAACTTCAGCATTTTCACATATCGCCACGGACGCGTCCTCACCGCTGGTCCTTATCAGAGTCTGTCGCATTCGATTCTAGAGACATGTGCGTATCAGTTCAGAATTTATAAGTCAGCTTTCTACTCTTACAATTTCCACATCTTTCGTTTATTTGAATTTGGTAAAGAGGAGGTTGATGTGTATCAATTCATGTCCAAACAGTTAAGATCACCATGTGCTTTAGTCACGATCACCAGCGATGCGTCATATGTATTTATGTGTCGTTGTTGTCTTTTGCAGACAATTTGGAAATCTGCGCCACCAACAACAGGAGGATGTCATACAGTCTTTTCGCGTGGATTCCACTGAAATTTTGTTTTGATTTACCTGTAAAACGATGTGCAGGAGAGCGTGATTGATTTTCACAACTCTTGCTTTTGTTTTTAATGCAGTACGTGAAAGTTTGCGGTAAAAATCTAAACACCCGGGTCTGGACGGTTAATTGTCACATCTTATTTTAAACTTAGTGTGTCATTTCTAAGCAGTCTCGCTCCGTGGTCTTATTCTTAAATCAGATGAAGAGAAACCGTCGTTACAAAAACTTGTAGAATAATTAAAACAAACGGAAACTGTAGAACACGCTTATTTCATATATGCTACGATCAATTTCTTTTCATCCAAACATGAATTTAAACTTAAGTTTCAACAGTTTCACATATCCGGCGGTCGACTAGCCTGCGAACGCAGACGTATTTCCGACTGTCACTTGTGCCGCCAGCAGAGACAAGCGATAGCCGGAAATAGTTCACAGGCTAGCGATCGACGCATTTTCAATACTGTCAACACTCTAGACTTTATGCGTACTTGTACAGAATTTGTAAGCGAAATTTCTGGTCCTACAATTTCCACATCTTTCAAATTTCATCTTCTGGATTTTCTGGTACAGTTGGGGGCGGGGGGTAGATGTGTATCCTGTGTGTGTGTATGTGTGTGTGTGTGTATGTGTGTGTGTGTGTGCGTGTGTGCGTGTGTGTGTGTGTGTATGTGTATGTGCTTTATTGTCTCGCTTCTGTACTTCACAATTTTTGCATTATCCATGATGATTTTTATGATGGCTATATTGATGATGATTGCTTTCAATTGGTGATGATGATCCTCATGACAATGAGTACCAACCAGATGAAAGAGCTGAACAAAAAAGGACCCATCTGATGAACACTATTTGTACATAATTAACAGTAGTTTAATAACTCAAGC
>CM042749.1:22610579-22617700 GCA_022496165.2 Catalaphyllia jardinei
AGTACATGCATTTTATACACGTGTAATGCTGTAGTCCTTTTGATCGGTACTGTATGTTTGCAATATTGCATTGATTAAGCTTACCTTTTTAAAGTTTTTTGTGTTCCTTTCTGACAACAGGACAAATGCCCGGGGCTCTTGCTTTGCATATTCGCCAGCTCTAACAAACACATTTATAGTAAGGAGCTGTGTTATGGCTGTGTATTCCACCAACAAACTGTCCCCCAGTCTTCATGATGGTAGCTTTGCAATAGTTCCCTTTTGGCCAAATGGTGTACTGCCGGTAGGCAGAAGAGGAAATGGGGCTGCAATGCAATAAAAATTAATATGGCTTCATTCAGTTTTTAATGGCATATTCATGACTGAGTCTTGGATTAGCAACTTCTGAGAAACAGTTGTGATTTGCTCTTGACGAATTTAGAAACTAGGGTGACAACCTCCTTCTTATAAGTGATAAAAACTGTACGTTGTTATTCACCTTGTCAGTTTTTGATAACTATAATCACTTGAGTGAATGTAACATACCTGACACGTCTGTTTCGTCCATTTCTAGTCTGGTACTCTCAGTTATTGGATCAGACATGTCCAGTCCTGGCTGCAGTTCCTGGACCTCAAGGACATTTGTGGGTGTCTACCCTGGTATTCTCGCTGAAGGGATCTGAGTGTTTGTCCTGACATCTTGGGCACTGCCAGTCAATCCTAGCACAATCACGAGCAGCTGCATGTTACATTTCTTGTGATATACCTATAGCATCAAAGTAAACAAATACCTTAGGATAAAGTAAAGTTCGAAAAGATCACCAGAAAATCAAGTAAGTGAAACTTACCGGTGTTACAAACTCGATGACTCCATTGAAAACAGCCCTCACACTGTACACCCAGCTGTCTGGGCCGGACTGGTCCATTACATACTATGCAACTTACAATCTGCGCAGTTGCCATAGTTAAAGAAACAGTTTACAAATAATGAGTGAAGAGTCATAACGGTTGATTGCCGAGATGACTAACTAATGATTGTTTGATTGAATGATCCATGTTGTGCTTATTCTGCCTTTTATACACGCAGGAGGATCGAAACTACCGTATGCATTAGTTTGCTGTATTTTGATTGGCTTATTTACTTATCACCGTTACAATAGGATAAATTAACAACTTGTGTGTGAACAATACATTGAGCTTTTTAGTGCTGAAGTGATAATTTAGTTCAGACATATGATATTCGTTTAGTAGATAGCAACTCCACCTTGCCCACCTACCCAAACAAGAGAAAAACTATTGTTCCTGGTACTTTATGTTGTTTGTGTATGTTTGTTGATGATAATTCAGAAGAAATAAATGGTGCAGAGTGAAGTACATTTACATTCCTGAACGATAATGAAGGCTTAAAAAACATGTAGTGTATCTTAGCGTTACCATTAAAAGTGAAACCTTATATGCCTCATAAACATAAATGACGAGAGGGATTGGAAACTTACATCATAAGCCTGGTCACAAGAAGTGTTTTTAGTACCAAAGGAGAAAAATTATCATGAGAGCAAACTTGTAATGCGGTGAAACCTCTGGTTGTCATTTCAATTAACTTCACTTTACACAGTGTGTGTGGGTGTATGTAGCTAGGAGTTGCACTGAAAGAATGTTTTACTGATCAATCAGCAAATGATTGATCAACAGGCTTTGTTTGACAACTTCATCTTTACATGGTAAACATGATCGATCAGAGAAAATCTTGAACTTGACTTAATTCTCTTTATTCTTATGTCCAGTAGAAAAAGACTTATCTTCAATCCTCATACTCCAGATGAATCGACTCTCAGTCCTGCTTCCATTTCAAACAGTTTGCTGGCTACCAGTAAATGGCTTATTCTTAGCTGGTTACTGTCTAGGGCTATACCCCATATAAGGCTATTGTTCTGTAATGCAATTATTCAGTTAAAAGAATGTGGACCAGACCTCAACTTTTGCAATTTTCTGAGTGAGAAAAAGCTTTGAAAGAAATGAGTCACCTTTCGCTGGCGAGTTGACAAGGAGTTTCAGTCTATCCTGAACCTACACATATGTTCTCAGCATTTTTGACACCAAAGACATCATTAGGACCTTGTGTGGGATAATAAAGGTAGTTAACAGGGCACTTTCAATGATATTCAACTCGCAAGAAGTGGTCCAAGTGAACGGGAAAAATGAATGAATGTGAAGAGGAAAAAGAAATTTAAGGGATAAAAGTGATCTGAAGGTTTCTGGTTAAAGTTGAAACCCCTATGTCATCTGATGTTGCTTTAAAGCGTCACAACTATATTTTTCTGTTTAAGGAAAACAAAACTGGGCACTGAGTATCCAATTATGATGCACGATACTCTAGGTTTGTATAAAGCCCTCACAAGGAATAATGGTACGTGTATGTCTACTTAATTTACCACTCCCCATTGGGGCTTTTCAGACATACGGATTTAGAATTCGGCGCTCTAACCACTACGCCATGCTGCTTCCCTGGCTACGGCTGCACCACTATTGAATTGCCAGGAACCCTTTTTTCAAAACAGTTGTGCTTTGAAAAATAATAGCGTGATTATTATACAGGATAACCTATCAGTTCTAATAGAAAGAACTGTTATCAAAAGGGTCCTGTACTTACCTCATAAATAACTAAAAAAAAGAAATCTAAAATTCAAAAATCAAATCTGTAAAAAATATTAACTTATAAAACTGAAAAGAGTTGCGAATTATGGAATACCATTGAAAAACTATTTTAAATTACTCTTAAAAAGAAATTAAATAAAAAGGTAAAACAAGGTAAGAAAAGGCAAGGTAAGAAAATTTCCATTTTTTATTGACCTTTTTACATTTCTAGGCGAGACATATACAACTTAACTTTTGTATATTTGAACAACTTTATTTGCTTTATTTTTGGATTCTGGTTTCCGGAATCTGGGTTTTAGGGTTTCCTGACTAGATACAAATATTCTTTTGTTACACATTTTGGGTTAATGGACACAGAATCTACGGCCCTCCAGCCATAGATTCAAATGATAAATATGGTAAAAAATCTGTTTCTCTTTCCTACCAAATGGGACATTGAGCAACACGAAATGGGGGAGCTTGTTAAAAATGTAGCCAGATTGAAAATTGAAAAGCAAGTTCTTTGAAACAAAGTCATCACCATTGTAGCCAGGAACTCTTCATGGACAATGCGTTGAACAATGATGTTTCTGTGAAATTTTATACAGGACTTCCAACTATAACTTTGATGGCAATATTGAAACCTTTGACTGGGAAGTTACTTGGACACTAATAAAGGAAACAAAGATAACTTTCAAAAGAAGCCCTTTGTCAAAAAGAGGGACAAAAAGGGAAGTCTGACAACTTTCCAAGAATTTATTTTGACACTAGTAAGACTTCCACTAGGACTACTTGTGCAACACCTACCGGTATCTTGCGTCTTTGCTATTTCTAAATCTTCTGTGAAGAAAGTGTTTACTACCAGGATCTGCTAATTTTGCTAATTTGGCAAAATCAAGTCATTTCCACTATAATATGAAAATTGAAAGCTATAAAATTCTCACAGATTAAAGTGGTTGGCCATACCGAAGAATTGCAACTGTTAATATTTTATGACAATTTGAAAAATGTTGAAGCAAGAGTTCTGTGCATGAGGTGTGCTTGTGTTGTGAAATTTCAGATTTGATTGAAATTGCAACAAAAGAGAATTAAAAAATGTTTATTTTTAAGGCCTGACTTGCTTTGGGGTAGGACATCAGTCTCCTTGATCTTGAAAGGTTGTGTCAAGTGTGGATGACAGAATGATCCTGTTCGTGCAACCCCTGCCTAACTAGAAGACAATGGATAAAATACAACAATTACTCCAGTCCCAATACCCGTGTTTAATAATAACTGGAAATCTGACCAACACTTTGGCGATGCTACAAGCCATATGAAAAATGATTTCACCAGATCCCAACAAGGAAGTGACCTACGTTTTAGCGGTTTTGTTTAATTTGTTTTTTCTTTTTGCTGCAGTGATTAATCTTCTTACTGGGCTTGCTTACAGTTGAAATATTTTGAGAAAGCATCATTGAGACAAGCATCTTTTCCAGCCATGTGTAGCAGGAAATTTTGCTCAGTTTTTCACACAAATTTCTCAAATTTCAAATTTCATTTTCATGCATATTTCAGGCCCCATTGAGCCAATAACTGATATGGGCATCACTAAAAGATCTTTTCCTCCTGCAGAAGTTGAGTATAGGTGATGCAAATTTTGGTCAAAGGTGATGATGTCACAAGTTGAACAGGCCAAGGCACATCACGGCTGGTTACAGATGGCACAGGAGTCAATGGGTGAACTCCAATTGTGAAAACAAAACTTTTGATTGGTCTCCCAATACATTCCCTTAAAATACATGTAGCTTAAATTTCCTGCACCTAAATATTATTCTAAAAATGGGTTTAATCTTTAGAGGAAGAGTTGTTCATTTCATCTTGTTGTTGCTTTTGTCGGTTCTTGGGAAGAACAAATAACTGGTACACAGCTCTGTGGTGCAAAGCTGGCCTGATGTAAGCTGGATGATAAAAGTTTAATCTTTAAAAATTCCAATTATTGCTCCTGGAAAAGCCTCCACACTGGTAATAATCTACTACAAGGTACACCACAAGGCTGTCAGATTGTAGGTCCAAAATTCACCACACTAGAAGAGCTTTTCATCCTGGGCCTCTGTCAGCTCTTGGGCAGCTTGTGGTGATTTGCCCTTAAAACTTCTCTAATATTCAATATTCACATTTGAAACTCTGTTGTTCAAGGAGTGTCGAAGACTTCGTTAAAAAGACATTGAACTTACAAGCTAATACTCTCTGCTGTCCAATGTCTTTGTGGGTTTGAAAATTTTGCACAACAGGAAATTCTCAGTTCTTCCTCAGGTGTGTCACACAATTCCCTATTCTCCTTTTCTTGTAGACAATACTTCCAGGCCTGTGCATCACCTTGTGTTTTTACTTTTACTTTTGCTTGTGTTTGTTGCAAAACAGATGTATAAAACTCGTCAACAGTTTTGTATTCTTTGTTTTCATTGCTATTGGCACATTCACTTTTCTCCTTTTCTAAATAGATCAATTGAGAGATCATAGGACATCTTAAACTGTCAGGGAAAATATTTTTATGGCACAAATTACAAAAGAACACTTTGGTGAACCAGGTCTTGCTTTGGAGAAATTTTCTTGTAGGACACAGCAGGTAATCTCAGGCGGGCAAGATGGCCTCATCTTTCCCACTTGGGTAGCTAATTGCAGCCCAGGATTTGGCTTATCTTGCCTGCTCACAGAGTTAGTAAATAATAAATGTACACACAGATTTTGATCTTTTACAACCAATTTTTTATATTTGATTCAACTACTGTCATTTTGGAATAATGGAGAAGTAATGTAAGTCATTCAGGATTTTAAAATTCAAAATTGCAAATATTGAATGGTAAATCAGGAACATTTGTTTTATAATTGAACCTAACAGTAACAGTAACTTTGAACATCAAGATTACTTGATAGAAATAATAGCCCGAGAGATGTCAGGGCTGTCATTAAGTTTTGAAGCAGGCGTAACTTACTAAATGTCACCCGTAACATGAATTACATGGCCGTAGGCCATGCAAGCGAAGGCTTGAAGATCCTGAGCTTCTAGGGGGGTCTGGGGGCATGCCCCCCCAGAAAATTTTTGAAATTAGACCCTCGGAAATGCATTTTCCTGCACTTTGGGGTAAGAATTTTTTATTTTCTTGATCAAAAAGTAATGCAAATGTGGATGTGACTGGCTGGATGCGAGCAACTGACGAAACTGAAGCAAGGTTTGCAGGTCTTTGCTCGCTGGTTGTTTTATCAGATCCTCCAATTCCTTCGGTCCGTTTGGACTTGGACAAAAAACTCTCGATTCCAGGTTGGATTCAGGGGCCTTCCGTTTGCTCATGAATAAAGATAAACTTTCGCCGGTTCCACTATGAATAGATATAAATAAAGATGAACTTGATAACTCGCACGCTCGCACGTGGAATCTACACATGATAAGAAAAGGTCAGCGGAATCCCATTTATAGTAGGCACCGTGCATTGCATAACAAGTTTTGCCGCTGAAAATGGCGTCAGAATTCAGTTCGGAACGATTGTGTCAATTGTGGATGTTCTCGCAAGGTTTTTTAGCAGAAACGTTTTTTCTTTTATCTAAAACTCATCTGATAATCAAGAACACAGACAACACAAGGCAACAATATTGTTTTTTATTATATTTATTGTATCATTGTTCCGTGAATATTCATTAATGATTATGTACACAGCAACCATCACCCGTAACATCGAGTGAACTCAGCCGTAACAGGTGTTACGGGTTACGGCCCTTAATGACAGCCCTGGATGTAGTGTTGTCTTTTGGTTACAACGGGTTAAAACCATGTCTCTCAGTGCTTAGTGATAACTTGTAAAAAATATCTATAAAATTACAATGTAATCATCTAAATAAGCTCAATGCCATTAAGCTTGTTATTAATAGTTATATTGAATTTTTACATCACTGAGGGCCAACAGAGTGTTGGTTATAGTTCCTTGCATGAGACATTGAGATTACTGAGGCTGATAGGCAACTTAATACCTTCCCAGAGAGTGAGATATAATTTGTATCCACTAGCACAGGTGGATCATTTGTTTGTGGTTCACCCCAAATAGCGAATTATTTGTTTGTGCCCTTGCAGGCATATCGTTTAAATTATTTGTCTTGATAGACAAATGTGCCAAATTGGGTAGGTAGTTCTGGGGTAAGGTCTCGGTGTCAGGGATGGATCTACTTTGAAGAGCATCTAGAAAGAGTTGATCTTCTTTGACAAGAATCCTATTTCCAAGTTACTATCTGCATACTACAAGGTAGGGAACCCAAGAAATTACCAGCAACCCAAAGAATAGTGTGCTGTTAATCTGTAGCTTGCAGCAGCAAATCATGTTTGGTCCCCAGATAGTTCCTGGTTGGACAGGGCTCTAGCCATTCATTCTGGTTTATTCTGGTCAAACTGGTTTTATGAGTGCCAGCAGCAGTATTGAAAGAAACATGATCAATCAAAACTGAGCCCTTTGGATGGAAGGAAAACATTGCAGTGCAAGGAG
>CM042749.1:22622223-22649723 GCA_022496165.2 Catalaphyllia jardinei
TAAATCATTAATATATTTGATCGAATCGTGAGTTTGGGACACTTGTGCTTATATGTATTTTCGCACTACTTACCAAAGATGTCCGTGGCTCCGGTGTAAAAGTGTTGCAAAAGGACATTCAAGTCATCTGTCGCATAATAACAAGCGGAACACTGATATTGAGCAGAAGAATTGGAAGCCATGTTGAGTCGATTTCTGGGCTCTGAGAAACTGGGCCCGAGCAGGAATGGTCGAATGGAACGGAATTTTCCGGTTATTCCGATTTTCCGTAGTTTTAGGTCAACCTCGCGAGGTACACCCAAAATTTCGGAATGAAATTCCGGAAAATGCCTGTACCATTCGCTCTCCCACCCGGAATTTCCGGAATTTTTGGTCGAATGGAAATTTTCTGGAAATTTGGAAATTCCGGAAATTTCCTGTTGCATTTGTCATTTCTACCCGGTATGAATCTGTCCCAGTTCCTTTAGCTGTGAAAAGCTACAAGATGGCGGCGAGCCTTTCGAGTCGACACTACACTGGATGCAAAATAATGTGCCACAGTTCGAGCCTGTTCTTGATTGCCTATTCTCCACGTTCGGATCTGATTTTCTTGAAAATCGTGGACTGGTCGTTCGGAATTTCCTGAGGTTTAGTTCGCTCTGTTTGCATACTTCCCTGGCATGCTTTCCCACGAGAAAAGTTCGCAAGTTGCTCTCATCACGCGAAAATGGTGTTTTTAGTCGGGCAGGAAGAATTTTTATGTGTTAAATTTATTTCTAGGAAGCAACTTACGGTGCTTCAAAACAACCACTTTTCCATGATCCTTCAGCATTTTGTCGAGTAAAATGTGCTTAAGCGGGAATGGAACGAGATCGGTCCGGCGAAGTGGAAAATACCGTTCCATTCGACATGTGAAAATTTCGGAAAGTCAAACCGGAAGTTTTGGTCGAATGGAACGCGCCCTACGTGAAGTGTGATTTTCATGGCGGGCTCCTCGGTGGGCGTTTGATAGACTCTTGTCAGGAAAATCTATTCCCCTTTAGGTATTACCAGCAAAGCCGATCGTTTTAGCATTAACTTGATATGAGTCGTGTTATTTAGAGGGTCACTCTTTTGGCAAAGTATTTCTTCCGAACAAAACTCCGAGTTCCGAGTTGTTATAATTTGCGTGCTCAAATTGTGCTGAATTGGTGCTCACTTCCCTGTGAAAGTTTGATATTGTGGGGTTCAATTTTATTGTGTGATGTAAGCGGACTGAATAATAATGACAGGCTGCTGGTGCTAAGCTATCTCGGGTCAATAGATCCCTTATTGTATTTTTTAAATACACTTGCTAAGGGCTGTTTGACTTGTGTTTTTATAAATTGAAAGGAGAGTTGTAGGAGCTCCATCAAACAGTGGCAACCTTGACAAAGTCATCTGTTGATAGCGTACGTCGAGAATTGGTGAGCTACATGCCTCGTCCCCTATCTGATTTTAACAAGTACGAAGCTATGGAGATGTTTTGAGTTGCTTCAGAACCCGTCGCATGATAATAAACATCACATGGAGGGCTTTTACAAAGTAGCCTATCAAGCAGCACGTGAAAGAATGGATCTCCTAACAGATCAATTTCGAAGTCTGCTCCTTCGCCTGATTGGTAACAAAGATCATGAGAAGGTCCTTGACATTGTTTCGAAAGTAGAAAAGCATTACCACCGGGACGGCCGTGGGAAATCTGGCGCGACGCCCTATGAACGCAACACGGAGCACAGGCCGCGGGCCTCGGGAGTCCCCTATTTTTATTGCCATAGGTTCGGCCACATTAGGGCCGACTGCCTACAAAGGAAGAAGGATATGCAGGGACAGGCTGGAAAAGGACAAGAAAGTCACACTCTTCAAAAGTAATAATTCTGAGAATTACGAGGAAGTGTGACGCACGCGTTCTGACGGTCCGATCTTTGGTTGAAAGTTGTATTACTTACTGTTGGCTATTGTGATAGACCTTGTGAATTAAAACTCCTGTTCTAAAAGTTCCTTTTCTTTTGTTTCTCATGGGGTGCCTAGTTAGTCAGAGTTTTGACAGCCTTGAAAAAGGGCATTTAAATCAACCCCCCCCCAGGACTTCTGGGACAAAGCTGCCATCTCTCTGCTGACTTGTCGGGGTTTTTCCTACTCCTTGTAAACGTCTTGCTGTGTATGTTTCCCCTTTTAGGAATTGTTACCCTGGGCTTGGGAAATTGATGAGAAATTCAACATGGAAATCGATCACGGACAGTTCCAAAAGAATAGTGTCCTTTGGGTAGACTCGAGAGGAAACCCTGTCACAGTCAGCAGGGGGGTGGCAGCTAACTGTGGGCTTGAAGATAAAGTTAAGCCAGTAGAACGGGGCGAGGTTGTTGACAATGTTCAAGAGCTAGTATTCCGGGACCCTAACTATTTCAAAACCGGAGAGCTGCATTCGAATGCGACATACTGGGAAGAGGTAGCACAAAGAAGTCCTTCGTCCGGGCAGAACGTGATCCTGCGATGGATAAGGGAAAGAGTTTCTATCTTTCCGTACTTCAAACATTTTAGTGGACAATTTAAAGGCGAAAAGTTTGATTCGGATCGCCCCCCCACGGAAAGCGTTCAAAAACACCGCGTCATGTAAACCTTTTGTCAGTTTCATCCAGAAGACCTTGATGGACCGTCTAAGAACTGGGGCGATATCTTTGTTGGGTAGGGTTGGCGACGTAAAACCGCCGTTCCTTGTTCTTCCCTTAACTGTCGAATCTACCAAGCCTCGCCTTTGCCACGATACGCGTTTTCTCAATCTTTGGATGGAGGATAAGGCGTTTACCCTTGACATCGTGAACGATTTACCACGGTATGTGGCAAAAGATTCATACCAGACCGTGTTGGATGATAAGTTGGGGTATGACCATATCTTGCTCTCGGAAGATAGCCGCGCCTTTTTTTGAATTCAGTGGGGAGGCTGGTACTTTACCTACAGCACGTTACCTTTCGGGTGGAAAATATCCCCTTACGTTTATCATTCAACAGGTCTCATGGCCACCGCCTTTTTTCGATCAATTGGAGCTCCTTGTCTTCTTTACATCGATGACAGACACAATGGACAACTTCAAGTTCCGTTAGATAATAATAATAATAAATAATAATAATAATAATAATAACTTTATTCATGTGTCAATTATAAAAAATAGCAGAAATAAAACCACTAAGTAAGGACACAGCAAAATAATTTAAATAAAATAATAAATAGCCAAATATTAATATATGAATAATTTACGTGAAATTTGTGGTCAGCAGAAGTAGGCCAGGGCACCTTGATTCCCAGACGATAAAAGACGAGGTGGGGGGGGGAATAATCTGAGCCCAACGAAGACATTACTAAGAGTCATGCGCTGCAAACCAAGTAGTCCACACAGCCACCATCGTCCATTAACATTTCCAAATCTAGTCCTCTAACTGCCCTCTATTCCGACCGAAATATCTGGACCACCTCCAGAGGTGATCCCGAATATTCCGGTCAGAAGAAACCGAAACGGACCTTCCCATTTGAATCCCGACCGAAATTTTCGGAATCTTTGGAATAATGGAAAGCACCCAAGGTCAGCAGCCGGTAAGTCCAAAACTTCTGCTATGCTTCCTTTGTTTATTGACGTCAAATATCGCTGAAATGTTTTCATTTCACTGGCAGTTTTTCTTTCCTTTCGTGGCTTTTCTCTTTGTTTGAATAAGGTTAATTCAATTTCTCCATGACCAATTAACTCGTTTGTAATTTGCCGATGTAACTTCATTTTTTCCTTAAAATAGTGATATAATTAACTCTCTGAATGTTAATCGTCACTCATCGTCTTGTATCACAACGATTTTCAATGTAAATAAAGGAAATATGGCCTAGATTTGGATAACCTTTCGTGTTTTTTCCTTTCCTAATTTGCATGATCCGTAATCGGCCCGTGGGCATTACGGGAGAATAATGTTCTGTCATTGAGCTGCACTTAGCCAATCAGAGCGCGCCATATATTGGCTACAAACTCAAGCCATATAATAAAAGCTTTTAATCAACGGCTCACTCTACAAAGCACCGGAAACAGCTCTTTCCCCTCTGTACAGATGTTTAATGAACAGTCAGTTTTAGATATATTTAATCGACTACCTTGCTCCGCCATACAGCTCAAACACTGCTTAATTGCTATCGCTAGTATCCCAATTTTGACCCAGTTAGTAAACACTGCACTTGGAGTGGAGTAGGGTGGAGCAAAAGTCGGACCGGATCAACTAGGACCGCAAGTCCGGGTCGGATCAACTCGGATCGTCTAAAATAAATTTGAATGAAAGTGAAACTTTTATCCATTTAAAGGTTAAAATTCCGGTAAAAAATGGGCCAAATTAAGCCGGAAAGGCTCGCGACGTTTCTCCGTGTCGTGTTGTCAAGCCGCCATTTTGTATTGTTAGTGCCAGTTCCTCTCGGACTCGTCTCGTGTTCATCAATCCCTGATCCCGTAGCGTCGATCCCCACGATCATGGACCCAGATGAAGGCATGAAGGTAAAATCTAGGCCATCTTTGTCACTGAATTTGCATCCGTCAACCAAAATGATAGTTTCAGTTTGAGAAGCAATAAGATAATGTTACGTTAGAATTTAGTCAAAAAAAGTTACAAAATTTTAGAGAAGCCAAAAAATATTGTACTTGTAAAGACACTTGGCTGTTCGAATTTGTAAATAAACATTTTTCTTGCTTTACGAGCTTATGTATCCTGAAAACAAAACAGAAAGAGACTGAATCTAGAATTAACTGCGTTTTTTGTGTGCGTGTAAACAGGAGGATTACATTACATTCCTCATGGCAATAATTAGGTACTAATATTTCGTCAACACAGCTTTTTTCATTTAACATTAACTTTCAATTGCTGGTTTTCAGTGTCACGCCATTCAAAATAGATCAAAGTAAAAAATCAAAATCATTCAATAGATTACGTCCAGAATCAGGGAAAAGAAGGAAGGTAGATATGCAAAGACTCTCGCCAAGCTTCAGGTCACAGCAATTCTTCTTATGGAAGAAATGCGGAGTAACGTTTTCCCCAAATTTATAGAGATTTGTATGGAGACGCCATGCTGGTGCCCATGGCATCTACATGGCGGCCGAAAACCAGCAGAAACATCTGTCACTGAGTTTTGCTACAAAAGCGTGAATTTATCCCTCGAAGAACTCCAAAACGTAACAATAATACTTTATTCTAATACAAGAACTGTTCAGATAGCCGAATTCCCCGAAATAAGTCACTTTTTACACAAACATCACAACTCACTCGCCAGTCATGTAAGTGCCGCGTCACGCAAAAGCTTAGGAATTCAAGCGTAGTTTATGGCTAAACAAAGAACCCATTCGGAGTGGAAATTTGTATGAATATTAGTTTTTAGCTGCTCTTACACATCATGGAAGTCAAATCTCAGGAGGATTAATAGTTCTAGGGTTTGAATTTTAGTGACGTCATGTGAAAACCAGCAATAGAAAGAGAAAACAAACAGCGGTTACAAACATAGAAATCGAAGATTGTCTACAAGGCAAGTTGCTGGGATTGTGATGCTTTTTACATGGCAAAACTAAAAGAAGATTACATGATAGAAAGACTGAGCACTTCAAAGCTCTCACTCAAATTGGTCACGCCTCCGCTGTTGCTGAGCATTCGATTTCTACCGGTCACAACATCAAATGGGACCATTTTGAGATCTTAGCAAGTGGTCAATGTGATTAACAATGTAAAATTAAAGAAACACTGTTAATACGGGACTTGAAACCTGCCCTTGATGAAAACGTCGGTGGTGAAAATCTTCTGTATTAATTCACACCGGATGTAGTTTCTTTTTCCATTGCTTTCTAGCTAGTTACCAATACCTAGCTTTTGTTTTCGTCTTTCTAAGTTTAGTCATATTTTGTAACCGTCACTTCTGAGGATGTATGTTGTAGCATACGAAACGTCAAGTATAGGTCCTAATATTCCAACAAAACGAAGCCTTTTTCCAAAGTTACGGAGCTCTACACTCCCAAACACGCCCCACTACATATTCAATAATTAGCAAACATACAAAAACATACAAAACGGCGATCCGAAGAGTATTAAGTTGCATTTGAGCAACAAAACGGTCATACACGGTCTATATGTTCAAGTTAGCGTGATAACTATTTAGCTTCTGCTGTAGATGTAGATGTAGATATTCATTATTGGGAAGCTCACGTTAGTTCGTTCAGCTCAATTTCTCACGTTAACAATAAAATTACTTTCTTAATTACTTGAAATACCTTTCGGATCCTCGTCCTCCTCAAAAACGATCTTCAGAGTAGTTATAGAAGGTCATTTTAATCCGCGTTACTGTCGAGTAAGTGTCGAGTAATCAGAGATCCCAACCTCTGGAAATCTAAAATCTGGATATTTTTTTTTTAGACCACCCCAGCATAGAACAAACCCCCCCCCCATCCTCCCAACAATAAAAGCGACCACTCCTTCTCCCCATCAAATCGACCTTCATCCCCCCAAATCGGCTAATTAATAGCTTCCAATGTTGACCTTAATCTTACAGCACGAAGATTTCCCAAGTCTTCCGAGGAAAACCGAAGACTTCCAAAGTCGACCCGAAGATTTCCATGCAGGCGGAGAGTTAAGCCGCAAAATCTGGAAACATTAATGTCGCATTGTCCACCTCTGTGTTTATCGTTTTTATTTAATCTTAATTTAGTGAAAGTCTTTGGCGTGACATGTTTAAGGCACCAGATCCCTGAGAGCACGCAGCGAAGAGAGTGGTAAAGGTGGGTATAGATCACTTTCCACCGAAAATAAAACGGCCCTTTTACAGTCTACAAAAAATAATGATATTGGCAATTCAAGCTTCACAAAAAAGAGGAACGTTTTGGAAAATCACGGTTCAATGTTCATTACCGAAATCATTATTCACGAGGAAGAAAAAGCCATTTTTTCTTTCACGAGAAACAAAATCCGTTCACGGGTCACGAAATACCTTTTACAACACCCCGCCGACTCAATGGGAACTTAATACACTACCCTGGCTGTGTCCGCATTAATTTACAGAGATACTATAGAATTTTAGATAAAGAACATATTAAAAGCTTTTAGCCTCAAACCGTAAAAATAATAAAAACTCTCAGTCTTAGCCCCGAAAAATAATTAGATGTCTTATTGAAGGGAATAACTTAGTAAATGATAAGCTCAGCTGGAGCCGGTAGGGATGCCATTTGCAGTTAGATAATTGATTTTCACATATCTAGCTGATTCGCCTGACGTTGGTCACATTTTCATCTGGAAGCAAAAACAGGGGCAATGACTGATCTCTTTGGTTTTGTTTAGTTTAACTACATTATAATCTATAAACAAAAAGATAAGAGCCGTTAATAGCAGAAAAAAAACGAACAACTTTAATAACCCGGATCACGCGGGTCAATGATCTTCATTGTTATTCAAATGAAGAAAACTTACCTTGAATACTTGAGATATTTGGTTGGAAACCCAAAAGAGGTATGCTTTTTGCTCTCTCAACAATAAAATTTCGGGTGTGCGTGAATTCAAGGGGCACGTAGCCCAGCAGTCAGACAAGAAAAATCTACCGCCATTTTGAATCTTGCAATCACGCACGAGTTAGCACAGTGAAAGTGGAAAATATTCGTGGGAAACGGTGCGTTCACGTCCTGGGTTATTATTGGTTAACAGAGATCCAATCAAACAGTCTGTTATATGGCGTGAAAAAGCGTTTGTTTTGGTTTTGTGGCTAAAATTCCTCAAAACGCGTGATGAGTTTTAAAACCGAAATTGTTTGGATTTGGGTATTTGAGAGAGGACGTTAGCTTACAGTGGTGCAAAGGCTCAAAGTCACTTTTATCCGGGAGATCTGTTTATCCGTACGAGAGACCGGGAGATTCGGCCTGTATCCGGGAGACTCCCGGATTTTCCGGGAGAGTTGGCATGAATGCGAGTTTGGTCGAGGAAAATCATTAATATGCATAACGGTCAAGTCCAGGAGGTGACCCATTGTTATAACTTTGGGTTCCTCCATACTAATGAAGTGTCTAGGTAAAAATGCGTTCCTCCCTACTAATAAACGTCGCTCTAGTACAATGAAAACAATAAACTTGCCGGCTTGCCTGTTAGTAATTAACCCTGATTGGCCATGACAAATCTATTATCTGTTCAAAATATAAGTGCGTTCTTCGTTTAGCATTTTAATCTTGCCACAAACTCCCTCCAAACATGCAAGTCGAATCGAGCGCTAAACCTATGTTAACCGTGGACGAAGCTGAGCAGACCCAACGCAAGAAGGTAGCCACCATTATGGGCATGTGTTCCAGCTTACCTGTGCTGCGTTTTTTGACAAGCTCGTTCAAGAGGAAAAAGTCAATCGCTGCCATGGTTGCACTATTCAACATCCCAGTCAAAGACAGCACTCTTGCCTGATGTTGGATACTTAAGACGCGTGGTTTTATTATCATAATGTATACGTAGCCCGTGAGAAAATATATCTTGCTGTGGTGACGAAAACTGTAGAAAGCGTTTGCAGCACTCTGGGGATGAAGCTTGGCCAGACATGGGAAAGTTATCTGACGGAGTTGCCGAAGTTCCCTTGGACCAGTATATCTCACTTCTTTGGAACTCGAAAACTACGACGAAGACATGAAAGAACGTGTATTGTATGCTCTTTATTACGGTCCTTGTGGTATTAAAACGAACGATTTCAGTAGAGTGGAAATCCAGAAAGATGACAACGCTGAAGAGGTTATGAACGTTGACCCTACAGAAGTCCAATGTCCCGAGAACGTTGTCAGAAAAGAAGAAAAACTAATGGGCCTTGACTATGTAATTAACGAAATTCAAAATAAGTTCTTTTTTTAAAACAATACAGTGTGTACACGATTTGATTTTGATTCAGTGTGTGTTTACCTGTCTACACGTTAACATGGGTCTAACGATTTTTGTGCTTCGAATCAAATTTTATGGATATCGCCTTATAGCGAGGAATATGCCTTCAAGTGAAATAACGGCTCTTAGAGAGCAATTTTGTGAACTTCCAGGGTCGATGCTTGACAAGTTAAAACGCCTTCATTCAGAGGTGTTTAAAGTTGTCAAGCAAGAATAGCTATATAAGTGAGTGCAGCATGAAGAAAAGTCATTCAAGTGTTGGCCTTCGCAGTGGTCACTAGTAATGGGTTGCTGGCCGTGTTCGCCCTCTCTGGTTTAGAGCGCATTTTCAGCCGCATTCGTGTCGTTTTAGCTTGTTGCAGGGGTCAAGTGATTGTTCAAAACTCAGAATTTTGCGATGAAGAAAACGCTGTCCAGCATTTATCTCGACCCAAGTCAACCCGCAAGTTTCGGTGGTTTAGATGGTGTGTACCGAGCGGTCAAAGAGAAGGGAAAAAGTAAAATTTCTCGCAAACAAGTTCAAGAGTGGCTGAGTCAACAAGACGTTTACACCCTCCATAAACCTGCTAGAAGACACTACAAGAGAAGTCGCTTGATTGTTCTTGGCATAGATGCACATTTTCAAGCAGATCTGGTCGATGTTCAAAATTTAAGCCGATTCAACAAGGGATATAAATACCTACAGACGTGTATAGATATTTTCAGCAAGTATGCCTGGGTCGTGCCTTTAAAGACAAAGCAAGGGCAAGAACTAGTGAAGGCCTTTCAGACGATTTTATCGTCTGGTCGTAAACCAAACAAACTTCAAACGGACCAGGGCACAGAATTCCTTAATCGTGTGTTTTAGAAATTCCTACGTGAAAGTAACATTGACTTTTTTATAGTCAACTCTGGGCTCAAAGCGTCGGTAGTAGAGAGATTCAACCGTACCTTTAAGAACAAAATGTACAGCTAAAAACACTCTTACTTACATCCATGTGTTACCTAAGTTGGTAAAATCCTATAATAACACTTACCATCGTAGCATTAAAATGAAACCGAGTCAGGTGACAAAATCCAATGAAGCCAAGGTGTGGGATACACTGTATGGCAACCACGTTGATGAGCGTGTGCGATATAAATTTCAAGTGGGAGGCCGCGTAAGGATCAGTAAGGTTAAGCGAATGTTTGAAAAGTCTTACCTTCCCAATTTCACGGAATAAATGTTTACGATGTACAAACGATTCGCGCGAGAAGTGCCTGTTTACAAACTGAAAGATGATGACCGAGAGATCCTAGAAGGAACATTCTACGAAGCGGAATTGCAGAAAGTAATCAAAGAGGATGATGTTTATCGGGTTGAAAAAGTTTTGGGTAATGGAAACGTAAAGGAGTAGTGGAATATTTTGTGAAATGGAAAGGATACCCAGACAAATTTAATAGATGGGTTGCTGAAAAGGATATTTTGAAATTGTAATATAAAGGCATTGTGTATGATGAATAAAAGAATGTGAAATAAAATATGATTGTTGTTTCGTTTCTTATAAATTAAAAACACCTACAGTAAAACGTTCATTTTATCACAAGATACGATGGATGTAACACAGTTCTTCTTGCATCTCCCTAGCAATACCAGCCTCGATAAATTCCCCAATAACATATTGACAGAGTACAGGGTATGTCTACCTCAGACAATCAGCATGACCGGGGAGTGGGAAGTAGCGCTAACAGAAATCCATTATCCCCACAGCTGGAATAATGTACAAGGAAATGTTGAGAATCGATTTTATCTTCGTAATCAACAATTAGACGGTTTTTGGGAGCCTGTGATAATCCCACCGGATATTACTCCTCGGTCGCTGATCCTATAACCAAGATCAACGAAGTGGTCAGCGCGAATGATTGATTCAAAGACAAAGTGCAATTATCCTTCGATACTCTGAAGCGAAAAGTGATTGTACACTTGCAAAATAAGACCGAGGTGTATTTTTCCGACATCGGGCAAACGTTGGGATTTTCTCCGAATAAGTTTATATCCAGAACGTCGACTGCTAAACGAGCAGTAGACTTGGAACATGCATTTCACGATCTGTATGTCTACTGCGATATTATACGATCACAATATGTCGGAGACGCACTTGTTCAACTCCTTCGAATCTTACCCGTAGGAGGGAAGGATGGAGAGAGAATCAGCAAGTCATTTATTCGCCCGCCATACTTACCTGTCAGCAGAAAACAATTTGAAACCATCGACGTTAAAATAAAGCGGGAAACTGTACCATTTGAACTTGGTAAAGTGCTGCCAACACTTCATTTTCGACAGAGTCGTCCCGTGAACTTTTAGAATAGGAAGAAAATTTATACTCCCAATCACAAATTGTACGACCAGTATTATGTAGATCAAGCTTAGCAAAAAGGTGGCAATTTACCGGCTTTTCACGGTGCTCGATTTCAGGGAGGATATGGTTCCATATTAGGTTCCATATTTAAAGGGCTTTTCTGTTGGGCGATGCCTCATTTACAGCAAGGCGCTAAAATACTTGGCAAAAGAGCTCTTCAAACGGGGGTCCAAATGGCTCAAGATATATTACCTGGAGAAAATGTTAAAACAGCAACAAAGAAGCGTGCTAAACAAGCTCTGGGCCTACCTTTCCAAAACTCTTCACAGTCAGGTGGAGGTCGAAAAGCTATAACCAAGAAAGCACAACCAAGAAAAAACAGGTCGCCTCCAGGCAAGAGAGAGAAAGCATCTCCGCAGCAAAAGAAGAATCCCGAAGAGAAGTATTCCTTCTTAAAGTAACATGGCCTTTGTTCATCACGAATCTCAAGAATGCACGAAATCGGAACTAGATCTCTTTACAATTCCACCTACTCAAACATCTATCACCAAGGGGCAATGGATTGAATACCACCCCCTCAGTAACATTACCGACAGCAGTCCTATAGAATTTAACATTTCTGGCTCTGGAGAGGAATATCTGGACTTGGCAAGAACCCTGCTGTTTCTTAAAGCCAAGATCACCAAAGGAAACGGCACTGCTTTAGACCCGAACAAGCAAGTGGGACCCGTGAATCTTTTTCTACACGCCCTGTTTTCACAAGTGGATGTTTCTTTGAATGAGCGGCCTAATTCTCCGTCGTCTAATACTTATCCATATCGTGCGATGATTGAAACATTGCTGAATTACGGAGAAGATGCAAAATCGAGTCAACTAACAATGGCTATGTTTTACAAGGACGCGCCTGGGAAGAGGGATGCCGTAAATCCTGTGGCCGACGATACTGATGCTAACATGGGTTTAAAAGCTCGTTATGCATTTACAAAACAAAGTCGCACGGTGGATATGATAGGTCCTATCCACAGCGATATTTTCTTCCAAAACCGTTTGATTTTAAACGGAGTTAATCTAAGGCTAAAGCTCAATAGAGCCAAAAAGTCTTTCTGCCTAGTTTCATCAGCCGGCGGAGTTAATCACAAGGTGGTTATTACAGAAGCAATTCTATACGTTCGAAAAGTTAAAGTGACCCCTTCTATTGCTTTGGGGCACGCGGCTGCATTGAAGCAAGTGACTGCTAAGTACCCTATACGCCGGGTCGATTGTAAAGGTCTCTCTATCCCAAACGGCTTCAGTACCTTTAGCCCAGATAACAATTTCCTGGTTCATATCCCAAAGTGCCTAGTCTTAGTACGGGTGGATACAGAAGCTTATAACGGGACCTATGCCTCCAACCCAGTTAACTTCAAACACCCTAACCTAACGCACTTGGGTGTGTACGTGGACGGGGAAGAGATACCGAGAAAACTCTTGTTTCTTAAATTTAACGATGCTGGGGGTCAAAAATTTATTGCTGGCTTTCAAAGTCTTTTTTCTGTCACTGGAAAGCTTTCCCAGGATTTGGGAAATGAGATAAATAGAAGTGATTACGACTTTGGCTACACAGCTTTCTGTTTTGACTTGTCCCCAGACAGCTGCTCTGGTGATAATTTTGAGCTCATAAAGCAAGGTAACCTGCGGGTAGAACTTCATTTTGCTCAGCCACTCGCCAATACAGTCAACCTCATCATCTACGCGGAATTTCAAAACGTGATCGAGATTGACGCGAGTCGGAACGTTTTGTACGACTACACAAACTAACATAGCCACCATTCAGCTGAGGATCATCTTGAGAAAGGATAGATATACGCGCGGTGTGTTTCAAGGAGTGTATCCTTCAGACAAGCTACCCACAAATGTTTCGTCTTACCCAGCCCTGTTTATTGCCAATGTGGATACTAGTGACAAACCTGGAGTACACTGAGTTGCGTTTTATTTCACCAAGGAAAGAGAGGGAGAATTTTTCGACTCTTACGGATTACCCCCAAATAATTACACTGGAACATTTTCTTCGTTTTTGAACAAAAATTCTAACGGTTGGAAGTTTGACTCAAAGACTTTGCAAAACATTGATTCAAAAGTCTATGGACATTACTGTCTGTATTTTGCCTTATTTTGCTCTCGCCAAGTCAGCATGACCATCATTGTAAATCAATTTTCTAGTAATAAAAGTCGAAATGATTTTCTTGTAAAACGTTTTATTGAAAACGCGTTCCTTTTAGTCTCCCGAAATATCGCACTGATGTAAAGAAACATAGATCAATAGCACAGCACAATAAACACACCATGTAATTTAGTTTAAGCGTGTTTTATTGGGTGATTAAAATAAAGAAAACTACACTAATAAAAAATGTCTGTTGTGGTTAGTTATAAACGTAACCAACGAACAGCTTGAGGGCGCGGACTCTGAACTCTTCTCTTCTGTTTTTCCATGGGGGCCGAGCTTGTAGTGGGTTGTGTGGGTAACCAACGTGTGGGGCTCTCAGGTGTCTCTTCTGTCACTCTTGTCTTAAATTCTCGAATAGCAGTTTGCCTCTGGGGGTTGCGAATAATATTTTCTGGTACTTTCATTCGGGCCAGACCCTTCGCAAACACCGACCTTCCCACGGGCTCAAATCCTTTACGGTGACGCAGTATATCATTCACCAAATCCACAATGTGGGAACCGGTAATCAGCTTGTTTTCATACATCAGTTCCCCTTTTTCATTGCAATTCAACACATCTCGATTTTCCTTGATTTTGTCTAATAGTTGTCTTGCTGCGGTTTTGTAAAGTTTGGGTACGCTCTTTATGACTTCTTGCTCGACCGCTGAATTCGGGATAGTTTCTGCCTCCGCGGTGGATTCTTTACTAGTTTCTTCACTACTCTCTTCTGGTTTGGGTGTTTCCACAAGCTTGGGAATTGTTAATTTTACGTGGAGGGGTTGGCCTTTTCGCTGATCATAACAGGTCAGATAACGCTGCAACACTTGATTATAAAGTGCTGCCTTTGCTTCATCGTCCAGTTGCTTGCTGGATAAAATGTCGCTCATTTCCCTGTCCAAGTTTTTAAGAGTTTATGTCACGGGTGGTGTTAATATTTGTTGACGTTGTTGTAATCGTTCCAGTGCATTTTCTGGCACTACAATCATGCGCCTGGTATGATTCATTTTAGACAAGAATTGAACTCAGTACACGAAGCACGAGCGGTAATAAAACACTTAAAAAGTTTCCTCCGTGTTGCACTAAGATGTTTTTCTTCCTTTCGATCGGTGTGCTTTTCTCGGCGAGAGCAATCAGCGATTTCTTGTGGGCTAGAAGTTTTCCTTTCGCCGGCTTACTGACAGGCACCGTTTCTTTAAGAACGTTCAAAATTCACTCACAAATGGTTCTTACTTTAGTGTCGTTGGCGACTTTCAAAATGACTTTACCTTAAGCGGGCGTAGACTTTACCAGGAGCTTGAGAAAATCGTGATTCTTTCTCAGTCGCTGGGCCATACTCAACTGATTCATTTCTCTGTGGTTCACTCCTTTTTATACTTTTCTGACCTAGGCGCATTGCGTCTCCCCGGGGAAAATATTGCTACGAAACCGGAAGTCGCTCGGTGTTTCTGGTTTGAGGTCGCATAACAAATAGCCATAAGGCTGTTTCGTCGCATCTTCAAACGCCTCCTGCATATATTTCACATGGCCGGGAAACATTTGCTTGGCTAAATGATTGACCTGGCTGCTATCTCTGGGAGACTTGAACAGTACCAAGTAATGACAATTTAAGTTCATATCCCTTAATTCTTTGCCGCGGTGAAAAATATTTTGCAAAACAAAGGTAACACTCAAGTTTCGGTGATGGCAGCCTTTAGTAAACAAACTGGTTATTCTCTGTTTGTTACTCAGTTCGTGCTTCAAATCATCAATGACCACAAGATTTCTTATAGAAGGGTTTATCATAGATTCTAAATCACTGGGAACTCCTTCCACAAACGAGATGTTGGGAATATTTCTTTGTACCTCGTCGTAAGCGGGCTGGTGAATACCATAACACCAAATGATATTTTCTGGGGCACCGTCAATCATGTCTTCGCCAGATTCTAGCAAACGTTTGACAAACTGACTTTTTCCACGACAGGTCGGTCCTGCCACAAGAGCGGGAAAAGGATGTTTCCATCTCGGGTCCATGATCACAACTGACTGATTGAAAAGCACGCTCGCAGATTTATAGAAACATCGTTTTGGGTTCAGTCTCTTTGTCATACACACGAATCGCATTGGTGTTTTGTAGTTTCGCAAATTGTAACCAGTATTTTCGTTCTAACTCTGTTAACTCGTGCGCTTGAGTTAAACGATTTGCTAACCGGACTAAATATTTTGACCCACAACCTGGTATCGGACAATGTTTACATTAAGTTTCTTCATGTTGACAACACGAATGTTGGATTCCAACTGAACTAAACCGTTTGTGATATGACATTTATTGGTAATTTCGAGGGCTTTTCGTGCAGAAAGGGCACAAAGGGCATATTTTTGACCCTGTGTTTTTCCCTGTGGGCGCGTGGAGATCTCGCGTGGAACACGCGCGCGTCGAGTCAGGAAACAAGTCATGGTTAAATTCTGCCAATGATTTATTTACAATTTTCCTATGTACAAACATCTGTGAAAGGCTATTTACAACTATTTACAAGCGAGAATACAAGAACTTTAAAAACTATTTTCAAACAAAACCTAGATATCTAAGGGAGTGGTAGAAACACCATCCTCGAGAACTTTCCGTTTTGGATAGAAATACGGAAACGCATCTCGAGCTTGAGTATAAGTATACATAGCATTATTGACCACTCTGAAACCTCGATTCACCCCGCCACTATTTTGTTTGGTGAGTAGTACATTCAAATCCTTCTCTTTGTTAATCTCGTTGCATTTCTTGTTGACACCTTTACAACTAAACTTATCTTTGGCCCCAAAACAATAATAGGCTTCGGAACACAATCCCACGATTCCTTGCCTTTCCCATTCAACCTTGAACAATCCTGGAGTTCGCTTATCATAGGCCTTATGCTCTGCGGTATCGGTATGTAAATCTTTATTTATTCACGGAAAATCATCAGTTTAGCTTAAGTTAAAAACTAAAACTAATTACAACTGCTTTACATGATTGCCGTGTGGGAATCCGATATATCAACTACCTTCTTGATATTTCGCTTAAAATGCTCAATGGATGCAGCATTTTTTAAGTTTTTGGGCAAGTTATTCCATAGCATGGCCCCGCTGTAAGAGAAGCTTCGTTTCAAATAGTTGGTGCTTGGTTTGGACAGGGTCAGCCTTCCCTCAGAGTTTCTTAAGTTGTAAGCAGAGTGACGCTGAGAGAAGAGACTTTGTAGATATTCCGGAGCAAGGTCATTCATGGTTTTATACGTCATTAAGGCTTTTTGTTTCTTTCGGCGAAGAGATAGCTTCTCCCAGTTGAGGATGGAAAGAAGGTGGTTTGAGGGCACATCAAAGGATGATTTAGTAATAACTCTGGCTGCGCGATTCTGCAATTTTTGGAGCTTATCACTCAAGTAACCACTCAAACAGTCCCAGACGGGGCTGCAGTAATCAAAATGAGGCATAACTAAGGTGTTATAAATTAGAATTGCAGTTTCTTTGGATATAAACGGCCGCACGCGTTTTAGGGCGCCTATAGCTGAAGAGACTTTCTTGCAAATCTCTTCAACGTGTTTACCCCAAGAGAGGTGAGCATCTATGGTAAGATCCAAGGATTTGGTATGAACGACTCTCTTGATAATTTGGTCATCAATTCTGATTTCTACATCGTCACATTGGGCAGATAGCCTTTGTCTTGATCCCATAATCATTAGCTCAGTTTTAGCAACATTTAGACTGAGCTTGTTAGCTTTCAGCCAACGGCTAAGGTTATTTAATTCAGGGGTTAGAGCTAGCTCAAGTTCTGTTAACGTTTTAGCAGATAACGTAAGGTTGGTTTCATCGTCAAACATTCTTTGTACGGCGCCCCGCAGGGAGTTGGGAAGATCATTAATGTAAATTAAAAATAGCAAAGGACCCAATATGCTACCCTGCGGCACGCCGCAACTAAGGGTACGAGCAGATGATAGTTTGCCACTGACATTACATCTTTGGGTTCGGCCACTTAAGTACGACGAGAACCATTTTATGGCCGCCTGATCGACACCCAAATATGACATTTTACGCAAGATGATCTCATGATCAATGGTATCGAATGCCTTAGTAAGGTCAATAAAGACAACGCCATTTAAAAGGCCATTGTCGATGTTTACTGACCAAGCATTTGTTGCCTCAAGAAAAGCCGTGAGCGTACTATGTAGAGAACGAAACCCTGATTGGCAACCCAGTAGCAATTTATTATCATCTAGATAATGGAAAAGTTGATTATAAACAATTCTTTCGAAAACTACAGATATTGGCCTGTAGTTGTTAGGGTCAGATTTAATGCCCTTTTTAAAACGTGGAGTCACTTTGGCCGTTTTCCAATCGTTTGGATATATCCCAGTTAGAATAGACTTTGAGAATATTGAGGTAAGAGAGGGTGCGACGATATTAGCAGCCATTTTCAACAGTTTACTCGGAATCATATCAAGACCGGTGGCTTTCTTTTTCATCAATTTTCGACAAAATGTTAGAAACAATATCAACACTCGGAATTTGCAGAGAAACGAATGGTCAGTGGGCTCTAAATAAGACTCAGGATTAGCATCGATAACAGGAACATCTTGTGCTAATATTTGCGCAACATTAGTAAAGTGATCGTTAATAGTTTCCGCAATGTCCATAGGGTTCCTTGCTATTTTATTATCTACTTTGATCTCCAAAATTTTCGTTGACTTACCACTGTTACGTGAAGTTAGTTCGTTGATAACATTCCATGTTTTGCGCAAATTACCTTTGCTGGCTTCCAAGTTGTCAGAAACATAGAGTTTTTTTGCGAGTTTAATAGCGTTATTTGCCTGATTTCTTGCACACCTAAATTGATCCCATATAGCCGGGTTGTTGGAGGATATTGCCTTCTTTTTAAGGAAATCTCGTTTTCGGATTTTGTTCAGTAACTCTCTAGTAATCCATGGAGATCGTTTTTTTCGAATTCTTTTGGATTTAAGTGGTGCGTGTTTGTCGACGCAACCAAGAAACATTTCTTTCCATATACGCCACATTTCATTGGGATCAGAATACAAATCAACATTGGCCCAAGGTAGTTGATTGGGGTCACTTAAAAATTTTCCTCTGTTAAAGTGTTTAAATTGCCGTGTTTCAATCACGCGAGGGCCAGTACGGCAGTATTGAGTCTTACGTGACAAAAAAAAAACAAGAGAATGATCACTTATGCCAAGGTGAATGACACCGGAATTTGTAACCTTCTCTGGGGAGTTCGTTATGCATAAAGCATTTAATGTTTTTGAGTCCGGGGTGACACGTGTTGGTTCAGTGATTAACTGACTAAGACCATATATATCGAAAATGTTTATCAGATGAGAAGAATTAACTGCAATTGCTTCAGGCAACAAATTGCAGTTGATATCACCAAGTAAATATAATTCCTTATTTTCCGCGTCAATTTTTGCAATAACATTCTCAAATTCGCTAAATAAATAAATTGGGTGGAGAACTTGGGGGTCGATACCAAGTACCGACCAGAAATGGTGTACTTCGTGGCTTACTGATTTCAACGAAAAGACACTCCAAAAGATCATTATTTAAATCATTGCGTATTCGATAGTTCAGATTAGTGCGAACGTATGTACATACTCCACCACCATTCCTTCCGTTAATTTTACGATCTTTTCTGAATATTTCAAAGCCAGGTATGTATACTTCGTCATCACGTACTGTAGAGTCTAATTTTGATTCGTTGATATGTAAAATATCAACTTTTGAAGAGGACATAAAGACTCTAAGTTCGTCAATATGAGACAACAGACTATTAATGTTAAGGGACGCTATGGCTAAACCTCGACCGAAGATTGTGGGACAGATGGACTTACCGCAGTCGGTATCCTTATGGACATCAGCCGAGTCGGATTCCCAGACGGCAATATCCTAATCTACACGTAAATGGTTAATGAAATTTTGAGCTAGGCGCGTGGTGCCTTTCTTGTTTAAATGAAGACCACTTCGATTTAAGTGGCTAGTTCTTGAAATGTTAGAGTGGTCAACAAAACCCCAGTTCTTTTGCTGGCAGCATTCCTTAAGAACTTTGTTCACGTCAGGTACTTTACGTGCAAGGGCTTCGTCATCAGATCTATTGATGAGACCGGAAATAGATATCATAGTTGAAGATTCAGAGCTGATTGCTTCGGTTCTCAGGAACCAGTTGTACTTATCTTGTTGAAATTCTTCTCTTAACTCTGGTTTCACTAAACTTTCTGCACTATCCCCAGCAATGGCAATATACGCACTATCAGTATCCATCTAACACTTTTGGAAATCTGCACGATCTAAATATTTATCTAAAAATCGCAGTAAAACTGCAACATGCGAAGTTTCGTATATCGATACACAAAAAAAGGCTACTTGAATCGGTAAATTTAACAGAATTGTCTTCCTACAGGACTCTACTTCGTAGGTGTTGTTGGTAATATTCTCCAGCTTTCTGAACAGAGGTGTGTTGACGTTCCTGCTAGCTTCAGCATCAGAGCAATATTCCACGTTTCTATGCTTCAATTAATTGGTAATCGTTTTGCTGTAGCCGGAATTCCCAACCTGAGAGATTAAAAAAGATTTGTGTAAGTTTTTTTCTATCCATGAAATGTGTATTGCTCGCTTCCCTTAAGTCCCAGAAAGGCATAGCTATTTACTAGTTTCATCGTATCTGCAATGATGGCCTTCGTAGGATCTGCATCCCCAGCTCTCCTCGTGTCTGGAACAGCGTCTCCAAAAGGTTTAAAGCAGGGCTCAGGGGTAAATTTAACCACTTGGTAGACTTTGGTCACTTTCAATCCATGTTCCAGGCACCATTTAAGGAGAGGTGTGCCAGCAGGATCTTGTCACCTTTCATACTACCCATCAAACTACGACGGGGCTGAGCCAAAATATTGTGTTCCTCAGCATACGCTTTCATGAAGTCTCCAATATCATCCCGACTGTTTTCCGTGTTCTTAAAGATCGGGCACATATCGCTGAATTTCTCTTTCAAATGGTCCGGTACACGAATATCCACTTCCACACACCCAAACAAACGCTCATTTCGCACCTCGCTCAAAATTTGTTCCGGGCTCATAATCTTGACTTTGTCGAGGGTTCTTCGCACTTCGGTGGCGATGAATCGCTGTAGCCCACAGTTCGTTCTCTTTAGTATTCGCCAATCACATTCCCACATCTCCACGACACGGTAGCCTTTGCTGCGGATGTATTCTGTATTGGCTCTGGTTTGTTCCAACAGTTCCGCCATGGGTTTGTTTTTTCGTTGAATTCTTTTCCGCGGTCGAGCGCGCAGTCATGGCCGTGCCAATAACACCCGTGGAACTGATATAGGGTTTGCGTCTGCGCATGAAAACCGTCCACGGGCAGTTTGCGATCGCCAATACGCTTCTCCGTGTTGTTCAATTGGTGACGAATATAGATTCGTTCCTTGTGTGCCACCCACTCCAACCACTCGATCGCCATTCTTATGCTTCCCTTGGGTTTTAACTCATTTTCCGCCATGCGTCCCGTATAACTTCCCGTTGGCATATCTTGTATGAGCGCCCAGAGGTACAAGGCGTTGACGTCATATCCCACGATTTTTTCACATAGCTTAGCAGCCTGGCCTATCTCTGCTTCCCTGATCTTTGTTTTGCCGGCTTCATGTTAGCGATGAAAAATGATACTACGCCCGCCTGTGTTGTTGTCTTTAATGAGATGATAGAGGTCGCTGTTTGCTTGATCGAAGAGACTAAAGTACGTTTGGTGGCCCAGAAACGAGAAGAGGTACTTGAGGGTCAAACCAGGCACAGAAATACCATCTTTAAACATGTCGACCTTTCTCTCTTGCCAGAACTGACTCATTCAGTCCGGGCCATCGCCAGAACTGGATATATGATTTCCTGCACTCTGATTGGCTCACGCAAAACCAAAACATTGCCTAGACCGCGAAAGGACCAAGACCGAGAGGAATGTAATACGGTGGAATCCTCCTCATCTAGTAATCCCACGATCTCTGGAACCTGCGAATAATTCGGACTAGTAATCATTTTCCTTGGATTTGCTTTATTCTTGTGATTAGTTTACTCCCGATTCGAACCAATTTTCTTCCATCGTATCAAAGCTTACTTGTAGTTTCGATAACTGTTCACAAGCATAGTGATATGCTTCTGACTGTACTAATGCAACTTATAATACTTTGCACGAGTTATTGTTACACAACCCAGGACTGCCGAAGATCAGCAAGCTAAGCTGTTTGCTGTTGCAATATGAAAGGTACTCTAGCTGAAATATTGATTTTTATATCATCTATCAGGTAATGAAGACAGTTGAAGTTATGTGGATTTTAGTTAATTTTCTAGTCATCTCTTTTCTTAAATCTTGACCCTTTTTCAACATGTGCTCTGGGTCAGTGAATCTTAACAATCTCAACTTTTTTGATTCAATATAGAACAGGTTAGAATTGTTTTAAAACTGGAACATTTCCATGTGTCATGTCATATATATGGGAGTTTTTAAGTGATTTTTAGAAGATGACGCTTCAAGTGACCTTGAGCAACAGTTGCAATATTTTATTCAGATTGTATGAATTCCTTGTACATTGGAAAAATAGGTAATAAAAGTAAATGTTTACTTTTATCCAGGTTTAAAAATATTGTATGTCACACTATTATAAAATTATAAAATAATATAATTTACAATTTATTTTAGACATCTTTGTGCACCATGCAATAACCAGTTGCAAGGAATGATTGCACCACCTTCTATTTTTCGCCCATTTCTGTGCAGAGTAACAAATGACTCAACCTTGAACCATAACATGCACATTCTTTGTAGATGTGAATCTTTATATGCAGATTATGATACAGTTTAGTTAAGAGAAACAATAAATTGATCAATAAATGTGTTTTGGTATAGTATGTTGATGTTCTGGTTTCATTATTGCCATTTAGGAAAATCTCCAGAGCTGCTCAGGTGACAAACCTAGGCCTCAACCCCCACCACCACCTATCCTTTCATATTTCAGTTGTTACCTACATGTATTCAGGAGGGCACATGGGTATGGCTGAATGCATTTCACAAGGTCCAGGGAATTTCAAGACCTTTCATGATCTTCCTTTATGACTACTCCCCCCTGGATGGGATGGTATTTCAAGACCTTTCGTGACTACTCCCCTCATGATGGGGGATGCTATTTCAAGACCTTTCACGACTAAGTCAGTCTGCCCCACCCACTCCCTGCCCTCAACACACACACACACAAACACACATGCATACCCAATCATAGAAGACGCATTACATAAACAGTCCATGCTTTATTTGTTACAACTAGAAATTCAAGAAGTTCACTTTCAGAATGCTATATACATTTCAATATTTTGGTTTCAACAAGAAAAGCACACCGTTTGCAAGCAAAATGTCACTTAGTACAAACCAATTATATTAAACGAATTAAATTATTATTGTTTTTGCCATATAATAAACATCTTATTAATCGGGCTAAGTTGGTCTGTATGGGAGTATCTTGACCTCAGTCGTGTGTACAGACCTCGGTAAAGATGGTCAAGATTCTCCCATACAGACCTCCTGCTCAGTTAATAAGAGCTAAGTAACAAACAGCAGAGAAGATCTAATTTTGTGACTGGGAAATAATGTTGAATAATGTTGTACATGTCTGTACAAGTACAAAAAATAACTTGCTGAAATATATATGATTCAATGAAAACACAACACTAACCACACACCCTTCTCTAACACAATAAGCAATTGAAAATGAAGGACTTCATGCTAACTGAAGTGACCAGGACTGCTAAGTACACTGAGATCACAATTTCTGAAATGGAATTTTAAAACACACTGCAACTAGGCTTTGCAGCTGTTCCTGGACTAGTACAGCTGTATCGAGCTGCATACTGGACATTAAAAACACTTTCAACCCTTTTTTGATCCCTCCACAGCCTCATCTTCTTAATTCAAACTACTTAACCGATATAACTTTGCTTTGCATGCTGCAGACAACTAGCAAAAAATCTATTAATATTTACAAGTATAATTTGGCCAGATTCAACAAACCACTTCCTCGGCACTGCTAAAAGCCTACATGGAAATGTACTGATAACTACAAAACTATTGACCTTCACTGCAACTGGGCTTTGCAGCTGTTCCTGGACTAGTAAAGCTGTATCGAGCTGTATACTGGGCATTAAAAACCCTTGCAGCCCTTTTTAATTGATCCTTCCACAGCCTCATCTTCTTCATTCAAACTACTTAACCGATATCACTTTGATTTGCATGCTGCACACAACTTTTCGGGAACATTACTAGTACCATTTGCTATGTTAACTCGGACCTTTAATTTCCACTGAGAACCGCTTCGAATAATTCCTTCCCGTGATCTCTGCCACTCCTTTTTAGATTTTCACCATACAATCTACAGAGTTTCTTAAGGAAATCGCAGTGCTTTTCCATTGCCTGTTAGGGAATAAAGTAAACACAGTTTGAAATCGAGTCCACAGCATGGTCCGCGCGATCGGTCAATAACAAACGCATGTGGCGAAGGTACAATATTTCATCTTCAAAAACCTCGGACCAAGAGACGCAGTCGTGGACCAATAAAAAAATACCACCAAATGAAAGCAAATTTTATAGACATTAACGACATACTTTTTTCAAAGAGGAAAAAAATTGCAACGTACCTGATTTTTCTATCTATTTGGCGTCTTGTCGGGTAAACACCAGAGCACAAATAGCACAAAACAGTGAGGTTTTCGCCTCGAAACTCGAAGACACTTCCCTAGCCGCCATTTTTTTCGCACTCAACTAAAACTTCATTGTTCACTTGTATTGTGTGTAAAGCCTTGTGGGAAAAGGCTACTTTTAAGCCCCGAAAAGAGCTCGGAAGGGACTTTATATAGTGTGCCTTGCTTTGGCAGCCATATTGCCATTTCTCATGACGTCACTATATATCCAGTTCTGGCGATGGCCTAGTTTCCTCCGCAGCCGTTTTTTCGGATGTCACACAAGTGACAACCCAAAAAACGGCTGCGGAGGAGACTAGCGATGGCCCGGACTGTCATTTTCTCGACGGCATCTATAAACGGCACTACATCCAGATTGTTCAAGACTTTGCTATCACTAGTTTGTGCCTCTCCAAACTACAGTTCTTCGCAGCCAGCAATTTTACCACGCCTCTGTCTCTGTTCTTGTCTCCTTTTGGTATCCAACTGCACGTTCAATCTTCTATAAAACGATGGATCGTTCTCATTGACTTCGTCATCTACGAAGGCGCGATCTTCCTCGTTCTCAGACCCAATTTCTTCCTCATCCTCCTCATCATCGTTCGCCATCAAATCAATCCCTTTACTTTCATCCTCACTATCTTCTCCGGTTTCTTGTTCGCTTTCGTTTTCACCACTGCCAGCCTCTACATTTCCTTCTTGCATATCCATTGCGGTAATCGGTCTTCGTGAGTTTCCTAGTTGGTCGGACCTCTTGCGGTTTCGAGAGCTTCAAAAACCTCTGCGTACTGTTCTCGGAGTAGAAAAGAACTTTTCGTGTTGATGGAAACCAAGCACTGAATAAGCTCTGTAATAAACTCTTTAGGGTCACCGCGAGACACGAAACATTTCGGTTCTTGATACTCAGGCACGTTACTACACACACTCACACTGAGCAGGACATGGGCCGATTGCCAGTTCAATTTTTCTGTGTTCTTCAACTCTTCCGCTTTTTCTTTGTTAAAGTAGCACTTGAAGTCGAAGGTGGCGCGATACGGAAAATAGCGTGCTTCTTCTGGGACAATAATTCCTTCATCTTCAAGTTCTTCAAGTAAGCCCCGCCAGGATACTTGAGCTGGACTTTGCCGTCACACGTTGTTTCATGTCTTCTCAACTTATTGGCGCCTTTCCAGTACTTGCCGCAACGGGAACAACAGAAGGATTTACTGTAGCGGGCGAGATCTTTTATGTACGAAAAATGCTTCTCGTACAAGTTCAGGTAGAGAGTGCTTTCGTAATGGCGATGCGAGCGGCTGAGAAGTGTAGCGGTGATGTCAGGCTAGTCTTCAGTTTCTTCCTGTTCTTCACCGTGGGTCTGTGTGGGGGCAAGATTGTACACTTGAATATTGACTTCGAATAACTTTTCCAAGTCATCCAACTCGCTTAACTTAACTCCATGAAACTTTTTCTTGGCTAGACCGGCTTCTTGGTACTTTTGGTAATAGTACTTCGTGTCCCGCTCTAGGTTCTTTGTGTGACAACCATTATGGAGAGCAAGGCAGCGGAAAAAACACAGGTTATCTTGATGAAGCTAGCCATGTTATGGTTACGATCTAAAGGTGCAACTCCATGATTCGCAGCTATGTAACCAGGTAAATGGCTTCCACGACCGATCGGATGATCGCGAAGTTTCCATACGAACCAGGTCACATTCGCCACGAGATCCACGTGCCTCGTTATTTGATGTCTACATTAGAAGAGAAAGTTTTGTTTAAAGAGAGAACTGAACACTTGGTGAACATTCGAAACTTCATCCAACGGTTTACGACTTATGTAAGAGAACAATACTTACAAGTGCTTCGCGCTGAGAATATTCATTCATCAATTAATCAAACGCACTGATATTGTCCTCGTTAGCTTCGATATATGGGAAGAGGAGAAACTTATAAAGATTAGTGCGCTGGAGATCAGTGAAAAGTTTTCAACATTAAAGTTTAACTTACCGTATCGGCCTCTAAGTGATTTCGAACGTGTATAGTCACATCCTTGGATTTCTGGTTCTCACTAAGTTATTAAAAAAGAGATGAAACATCAGCAAAGAGAAACAATATTATATGGAGTGAAAGGCGCTAACAAACCAATGAATATAAAACTCACCTCAATTTCTTCGAGAGTCAACTCGGTCAACCTCGCTTAAGCCATTGGTAAAATCGCTTCAGGAATTTGGATCGATTCCGTCAACGTTTCCCAATCACGGACTGATACGCAAGCGTCCAAAAGAGCTTAAAATGTGTGAACATCAGTAACGAAAGCCATGTTGATAAAAAGTGGACAGAATTTTCCAAACAACCAGGTCGAACAAATTGTTCCCCAGCAAATGAGTTGCAATAGTGACGCTACCAAGAGAAAGCGCGCTTTTATTTTGAACATATCACTGAGACTATATATAAGCCAATCAAAGTTGTTAGAGAACAAAAATCCAAGCTAGAGTGTATTTTGTTGAGTGACTCATTTGTTAAGGTAAAACTTATTTTGGTGTTGGGTGATATAATCGTTTGATATTTCGGGGCATTTAAAAAAGGGTTACTTGACTTTCTATTTCATTACTGCTAAATTTATAGTCCCTCTAATGCTATGTTATTAAGCTTGAGTTTATTCATATTCATCGAACACCATCATTTCGTGACCTTTCCAGCTGTGTTTACAGTAAATCTGATGTTTGGCTTTTGGGAGCGCTCTTCCTGGAAATAATCTTTTGGCATTCTGTAACTTGTCAGGATTTTGTTGTGTAATTTTTCAGCCAAACTTTATTCGTTTAGTAGTCTTGTTTGAACATCGAAATACGGCTGTCTAATTAAGATTCGTATCTCGTTAAAACCTCGCACAAAGAGCCAGCAAAAGTGTGATTACCCCAATCAACACTGAGGTGTTTATTTGTGTATGATTGAACTCAAGAGCACGCAAACAGATAATGATATGGACTAGGCGGGCTTAAGTTTGAGAAAAGGCCAGCCCAAGAACTTGGAGTTGAGCCATTGTTCTATTAGTGATAGTAATGTTGTACGAAATATTTAACCACAACTTTTCTCTCTTAATTTAGTGTTATCCTTAATTTTTAATCGGTGAAAATCAAGATTGTAACTTTTATATTGTTCGCGTTGCCTTGCTTGGGTCAACCACTTAGGAATAGTCGGTTTAGATAAAGGTAGAAAAAGTTTTAGTCAACTTCGATAACCTCGAAGGGAAATATGTTAAATATTTCGGTGCGCAGTCGTACTTAGATCTCATGTGAATTGCGCATGGCCTTGCGCTGGCCTAATTGACAGTTTGACATTGATCTGATAAATCAAGTGGTTGTCCCTTTAAAAGGAACGTGACAAGTAAACTCCTAGTTGTTGAAGCTGTAGT
>CM042749.1:22654204-22667158 GCA_022496165.2 Catalaphyllia jardinei
GGTACAGACGATCGGTGGTTGTTAGGAAAACGCGTAACGGCGTAACGGGTAACGACGTAACGGCGTAACGAGAAACCGCGTAACGGGATTTTTTTCCTTTTTTTTCTGATGCTGTGTTTATTTCATTTTTAAATAATAATAAAACAGATAGAAAACGAAGACGAAATATATACCAAGTGTAAATACGAGTACAATTTTCTTTTAACCACTGAAAGAACAGGTACAAAATGTAGGGTGCGTTTCTTTAAGAAAATCTAAGGTTCGTTTGACGCACCATGATCCGAAAGATCTTGAATTGATCTGTCTAGTAAAGAAATGCAAAATCCGTTTTCGGATTCTTTCGGATTTAAAAATCCAATCTTGGATTTTCTTAAAGAAACGCACCCTTAGTTAACCAATTATTATCTGTTCGACTTTATGAGATGTCTCATTTCACACAACGCTCCTCCCAAAAAGACAAGACTTTGTTGCGTTGTCTGATCTTTTGTTAGCGTTATCTTTTCTTGACGCAAGAGAAAGACACGACACAGTCAGGTGGTGTGCGATTAGACCCAGGGCGAGATCCATTCAACCAAAATTTCTGGAAATTTCGGTCTAAAACTGAATGGATCGGTTCGGTCCAACCGGAAAAGTTTCGAAAAAATCAATCCACCTTCCGAGGTGGACCACTTCTTTCGGTTGGACCGGTCCGATCGAAATGAACTGTTCCATTTGACTCTCAATCCCAGGACCTCGCTGTTCGGTATCTTCCTTGTACAAGATGGAGGAAAATAGTTTATATCACTGCACATTTATGGATTGTTACCAGGCGATCTATTGGTGTTACTCGTACATCCATGGACAGTTACCACAGGTCTGTAGCTGCTTCGCTTGCAAAGCGTGTGGTTGGCTGTTGACGTCTCATAAAGACAATTTATTTCCCGAGAGAATTTGGAATGTTATGTTCTTTTCGTCATTCGATTCTAACGTGGTGTTTGAAGTCATATGGCAAGTATCTGGAAAAAGGTCTGCTCAAAATAACCGGTTGTACTGGTTAAATTTCTATGGATGAAGCAGCTCACACAATATCACTGATATCACCGTCGAAATCCTCTTCTAACTTTAATAAGAGCAACAGTGATCCAACATCCTTCGTTGCAAATGAGCGCGAAACTCGTTTTGCGAGTGGAATGGAACGAGAACGTTCGGACCTGTCGTGATCCATTCGACACCAAGAATTTTTCGAACCCCAGCCCGGAAATTTTGGTTGATTCAAATAGATTGCGCCCCAGAGTATCCTCGAAGTAAACTCGCTTGTACCCGCTGGGTTTCACCGTCACAAACATAAAGATCCGATCAAAGAAAACGTTCCGATTTACTGTAGGATTTTGTTCCTCTTTCCAAGCTCCCTCAAAAGTCTCAAAACTTGAAGTAGTCAAGAGTTAAATTTTATGTTAAATATCGCCTTAAGGCGGGGGTCTCCTGTATGCGGAAGACTTTCTGACATCGCTTAACATGGCGTTTTTGCCACTAACGCCAAATCCCTCTGCTTATTACATTAACCAATGTCTTGCGGCTTCGTGTAAAATTTTTGGGTCACTTTGGGTAGGTGGAAAGAGAGATTTTTTTCTCAAAGACCAAGTTAAATTGAAGAATTGCGTTGAAGAATTAGTAGATGGACACAGTCCTCTACCAACCTAGTGCTCTCTCTCTCTCTTTTTCTTTTCTTTCCTTTCCTTTTTTTTTTTTTCGCGGGGGGGGGGTCCAAGGGTCTCATAGTGATCCCAACTCATTTTTACCTTAACAGTCCATTTTTAAAACTACTTTAAATTTCACTCAATGTCAGGTAGCCCCGTGCCTTATGTTGAAATATTCTGGGAGACATAAACAATTTTCAGTTTTGAAAATAACACCTTTTTAAAGGGAAAACTAAAACAAAACGGAGTTATGAATACCACTGAGTAGCTCTTAGGCTGAAACGGGCACGTGTAACAATTTCTTTGTAGGAAACCTGAGGAAACTACGGGGGCGTTTCTTTAAGAAAATGCAAGATTGGATTCTAAATCCATAATCCGGATTTTGCGTTTCTTTAATTAAAAAATCAATCCAACATTTAATTGTTCGCTCAAGAAACTTAACTGTAGCGTCTTATTGGGGCAGCATGCAGACATCCGTAGACGAAAATTAGCAAGGCTGTTTACACAATATAGGGATAAAGGCTCGTCACGCTCAGCGATTGTGTGATGAGAAAAGAACAAGGTCTTTGAATCAAGGCTCGGAAATTCACACAAGCATATTTCCTGTAGATTCATGCTGAGTTTTTACATTCTTAGACTGAAGAAAGTTAGTTACTATAATATCCAGCAAAACTTACTTTCAAGTGGAATTTTGATATATAATTCTCTTTTCATAATGTAAAGTGTATATGAAATAATTCATATTTGAACTGCGGTTATAGATGCAAGTGAAGTATGATCCCCGCAGTAAATTTCCAATTTAAGCAATTGGAAAGAAGAAGCCTGAAAAAAATCAGGGCTTGAACGGGATTCGAACCCATGACCTCCGCGATACCGGTGCGATGCTCTACCAACTGAGCTATGAAGCCACACATTGGGAGCAAGGTCAGTTTAATGAGTTCATATCTCCCGTAAGGAGTGAAATGATGTAAAGTGTATATGAAATAATTCATATTTGAACTGTGGTTATAGATGCAAGTAAAGTATGATCCTCGCAGTAAATTTTCCAATTTGAGCAATTGGAAAGAAGCCTGAAAAAAAATCAGGGCTTCAACATTAAATTATGTGAATAATAAATTGGCATTGGCATTTCCCGATTAAATCGGGCCATCCAATAGAAATGGCTCTTGTCATTTTAAATTCTTTTACCGAATTCCCTAATTAGGGCAAAGAATCGGTTTGTCAAAATGGAACAGCGAATTTCGGTTGGAATATTCTAGAAATATGTGGACCACCTCCAGAGGTGATCCCGAATATTTCAGTCAGAAAAAACCGAAACAAACCTATCCATTTGAATTCCAACCGAAATTTCCGGAATTTTTGGCATAATGGAAAGCACCCTTAAACTTCAGCAGAGGTGTAATGGGAGGACATGCAATGAAACCATGAGCCATTCACTCATTGCTTTCATTCACAGTGTCTGTCATAGATGATTTGCCAGTTTAAAAACATAAAGATCACAAACACAGGGCTCGAAAAATATTTGAATTACACCTTGCCCGTTGGGCAAGTAACCCTCAAATTTTGCTCGCCCGGGGCACTTCCCCGCTTGCCCGAGTTTTCAAACTCACTAATAATTCATGAACCCAAGAATGGAACTCAAACTACAGGCATGTTCTATTGTAATAAACCCATCTTGACTGTAGTCCTCTTAGTGCTGATCACTTTCATGTTTACTTATTTCCTAGTTCCTGTATTACACGCTGGGTATCCTTTAATTGTCAATTTGTTCAATTCGTCGAAGATCATGTGTTTGAATGTTCACCTGCATTTTGTCTGGCTCCGCAAAATCATTGTGAAGAGAAGCGCAAGAAACGTTAAACACGCAGAATTAACAACAAATCGCCTTCCCACTTCAGTTTTGACAAATGCAGGCGCAGTGTCGAATATTGAAAAGCCGGCGAGAGCAAATTTTTTCATTTGGGTGAATGAAAGATAGTTTCTGTCAGTCGAGAGAAAACGTCTTCGTTTGAAAGAAACACTATTCTAAGTCATCTTCCAGGAACTCTGAAAGTATTTTGATGACCTACTTATCCATTTCTTTTCAATAATATTACAAATTTAGCTACTTTTCATTTCGCGCGGCGGCGCCCAACTTGCATGTTTCACCGAAAACGGAGATTTACCTGGATTTTAGCATCAAAAATGCTGGCTTCGTTTTCGCGGTAGAAATATGTGACTTCTCAGTTTTTCCGTACAATTTCTACAGTTTTAATTAATTTAATGTTGTTGAGCGAAGTTTTGTGCAGAGAAACTTATAAATGCTCGCAGAAAATTGCTAAAATTAAGAAATAAACACAGCATTTTCGTTCCCAACGTGGCTATTTTTATCCTGGAAAGAAATTTGATCGAGGCAGATCTTGATAACGTGCTAGGCAACCACTTCTGAGCAGTGAGCGCGCGTCACGCAATCAACAAAACAACGCTATAAATTGTAATTTTCGTCAAGTTTTATCTAAACTCTTCTGAGCTTAAAGCTTACCTTTTCTTCTCAAAAGTGTTATCAAAAATTTAGTCGGCGAACGGCTTGCCTGCAGGGTCCTTGCCCATCGGGCAAGGAAGGAGAGAAAGTTACTTGCCCGAAAGGAAAATCTACTTGTCCCGGACGACCGGACGGGGGTTCTTTCGAGCACTGAACCAGATATAATTTAATTTTGTACTGTTGTGCTGTTTTTTAGTTTTTTTTGTGTGTGTGTGTGCTTGTCAGCACTTTGCAATTCAGTTGATAAAACATACCTTGGAATTCAGTTATTATTTTCAAGTGGATGTAAGTCAGTTTTTTCACGTCTCCAATTTGCAATTTAAGTTGCAACCACTGAGAACAGTATGAGGTATATTATTTGTCGAAAAAGATTCACTTTATGTAACTCAGCTAGGAGAAGAGAAATTTCTAACTCTCCTCAATCAATCAATATATCTATCATGGTCAGTATGCTTAGCTAAAAAAGCTAGTTCAGTTTAATTTGAACATTGACATTTAATTGCAGGGGGCAATTTCTGAGGCAAACTCATAAGTAGGCCTCTTTCTTAAACATATCCAAGAAAGCTGGTTAAGGCCAAAGTCACATTGTTTACAAAACAGCTGGACACATACAATTTATTAATCTTGAATTTGTAAGTTGAACAAGAAATATTTGCTGAAAGCGTGACCTGGTGTCCAGGGGAACCATACAATTATTTTTTGCCATTGCCCTCTGCAACTTAGGGGTTGTTGCTGCAAATCATGACAAACTTCCACAATTATCAATCTGCCATTATATGTTTTTATTCCATCTATTGCAATTTATCTTTTGTTATTTTTAAAGAGCCATCAGGCTATTGATAATTCCATTTGATTAATAAGAAAATACACCGGGCGAAACTCGGTTGATCAAACTTTACACAAGTTTCAAAGGACAAAACAATGCCTTGGTTTTCGAATTATTCAACCCTTTCTTCTTCGAACGAAAAAAATATTTGTCAACAACCATTTTGTCGGCCAGCGCTAGCGATATACCGATGTACTTCATACACAAATCGAGGCATCTAAGGAAGAAAGTGCCGAAGTTACGCTTAATTTCGTGAGATAAGATCGAATTCGAAGATGTCAGAAACGGAAATAATGTTCATTTCAATCGTAAAGAAACTGAAAATTCTACATACCACGAAGCTGTGATTACTAACATCAGTTGTTCAGCATTGAAAATGGCAGCTTTGTGAATCGAGTAAAAGACATCTACAGCTGTCAGTCGGACTGCGAAATATTTAGTAAGGATGTATCATTCGAGAATTCTTTCCATCGAAAGCGAGCGAACCTCCTATAAGTCATATTTCCACATCACCTTCCGCCCCAGCCTTCCGCACGCGGAGATGTTTGCCGTTCGGCAATCAGATGAAAATGAGCTCGAGCGAAAATTTCTCCCGGCACGTTTTGCGAGTCGTGTCCAACACCGCGTGTGTCGTACGCATTTCTCGTCCCCAGAGGCAGCGCTCCTTTTGGTCAGCACCAAGAATCGCAACTGGCCAGGTCCAACACCGGAAGTCCGCGATTCACGGACTTCCCGTCGCACTGCGCATGCTCAGAGTCTGACAAATCTGATTGGTTCTGGTCTCAATCTATTGTGTTTGCAAAGCTATTCAAAACCGGAATGTCGTTGGACCGGGCCAGAGGTACCACAGCGGTCAAATGAGTGCGCATGCTTAAGCCACGCGCGCGCGCGTGGGGATGGATTGCACCATTTTCATAGAAACAAGCAAGCGCCAAAATGGCGGCAAATTTAAATTTCGCGGTATGTGTTTCATTTCGCAAGGATACGCCGAAAACAAAACAGCTAAGGTTTTTACCTTAAAGACAGCTCTAAAAGGGGCGTCTCTTTTATTTATACAGTGAAACATGATGATGCAAAGGACCGCAAACGAAAACGTGAACTGTGAACGCAGGATCTGTAAAAAATCTGATCAGCTAAAAATAGAAAGTAGAAACAATGATGCAAGGCTGATACTGCGTAAAAAGCTTAACGGGGCAACGACATGATAGAGTCCAAACTGAAAGCCGACAATTGCAACCGTGGACAGCTGTTTCGACCTTGTAGGGTCTCATCAGCACGGTGTAGCAAGCTATGAAGTAATCAGCTGGTCGACTGATACTCATACACTCACTGAGATGGTGATGACCTCAGATGAAATAAAGAAACAAAGAAAGAAAAAAAACTATCTCTGCAATAATAGTGAATTTTCTTGTCGAATTTACGAGTTCGTAGCGAAACATGAAGACTTGTGTTTTTATCGCGATAGTTGTTGTTGGTCTCTCTGTGGGTAGATTTTCAGGTGAGAAAGGCTGCTGCCTAAGTAAAACTCGGGAAAAGAACGTTTGTAGGGGCAGAATGATTGAACTTAGTACCGGGAATGGGGGGATGGATCGAGTGGCGGAGGTTGACCGTGGGAATTTTGTGGGATAAAGAGGGAAAGTGACTGAAAGTGCTTAAATTACGCGTGTGTTCACGCGAGTGCCCAGCCGTTTGACCGCTGTGAAGCCAGAGGTCGCTATTCTTGGTGCTGACCAAAAGGAGCGCGGCCTCTGGGGACGAGAATGGTGTCGTACGCTGCATTAGTACGTATCGCATGCGCTGCAGAGACCAGACGGCGATTTGTGACTGAACGAGGAACAATCTCGTTCCCAGAGCCCACGTGCCTTTTGGTCAGCACCAAGAAACGGAGCTCTGGAATAATCAATTACCAGAGACCAAGATTTTAGGACTTCCGGTTTCACGGCGCATGCGTGGCTTGGTTTACATGGCGTCTAAAGCATTCTCGTCCCCAGAGCCCACGATCCTTCTGGCCTGTGGCAGGGATCGAGAGCTCTGGCCGGACCCAATTTTCTGAGCGTGCGCAGAGTATTCGTTTCAAATGCTCAACCAATCGGATTTCTCGATTTGACAATAAGTCCGTGAATCGCGGACTTCCGGTGTTGGACCAAACCAGAGCTCTCGATCCCTGCCACAGGCCAAAAGGATCGTTTTTTTTTTTTTTAGATCTCGTCATATTTTGTAACCGTCACTTATTTGGATGTATGTTGTAGCATACGAAACGTCAAGTATAATATACCATGCGAAACCTTATTATGTTTGTAACCGCTGTTTGTTTTCTCTTTCATATAAATGATGTTCCCGCCATGTCGTCTCAGGTAGTTTCGTGAAAGCCGCCTCGGCTGTCCACGTTTCGCGCGAGTAACATCCTCTGAGGAACTGGGCATCGCGTCTAAAAATAACTTAAGAGGGATTACCTTGGTTAGAGGACATATATGGGAGATTCACTCTCTTACCTTGATAATCTCTTGTCCAGATTCATTGTAGTTGTTTTGCGCTTTTTGCCAGTTCTGTTCCAACAAAGCGGATCTTAGTATTAGTCTATCCGCGCTGCGATGTATCTCGGTCGAGCTTGCATTTGTGCATATTTAACCTTAAGAATAAAGCCAGAGTATAGTATTGCGCCGCTCTCCGTACCTTTTTCCGCCTTGGTAAAAGGGTTCACTGTCGTCGCTGTTTGAGAACCATCGACCACTTTAGCTTTAACAGCTCTTCCAAGGGGTGGTTTGTAATTCTGTCTACCTGGAGGTGTCACAGCAGCTTTTCCAGGCACGAACGCAGGTGGTGGAGGATGCTGTAACTGACAAACTTTGCCTAAAACAAATTAAGATATCTAGAATTTTGCTCACAGAAGCGCAATGCTTAAAATTAAGAGTGGACAAAAATATTTCGGTTTTTTATTGGCACAAGTGAAGTAGTTAGCTTTTGGTATTTGTAATGATGCAATAATCGAATCCAAAGTTAAATTAACGCGTTAAAGGTGTAGTATTGTGTTTTCAACTTCGTACCTTTTGTTGCCTTTCTGTACGGGTTAACTGGCGCTTGAACACTGTCGGCGACTGCTTTACCCTGCTGAACAGGTTTTCTAAGGAGAGGTTTGTTTTGTCTAGCTGGAGGTATTACAGCAGTCGTCAGAGGCACGAACAGAGCTGGTGGTGGATGCTGTAACTGACGAGCTTTGCCTGAAAGAAATCAAGATATTCTTGAATTTTACCGTTTAAGTTTAAGGAAATTAGGCGAGAAAAAATTAAATAGAATTTACTAGTGGAGAATAAGGAAGACAACATGTAAAATTTTCAAAAGATCAGGAAAAGTATGGCCTCAGTAAAGAAAACTCGTGACATCGTACTTGTCTGGACTTCCTTTGGCAAAGCCTTCTCCAGTGATAATATCGCCTCTTGCACTCTATTAACATGTAACAAATTTATATTCGTTACAATATGAAGAACATGCGAACCCATACCTTTAACCTTCCTGTATGGATTGATCTTGTTAGAAGTGCCATCGTCCGTTTTCTTAAAATCAACAGAATCTTCTCTTGAGACTGGAATGTCCACTTTCTTAACTTCAGGTCTGTTAGAGTAGGCCACAGGAACAAGTGATGATTGATTTTTCATCTGAAGGCCTTTGGCTAAGAAATTGGAATGTATAGTGTTGATAGAAATTCAAATTATATTGATCATAACTGTTCGAGTAAAGCTGATGCTTGTAAGAGGGACCCGAAGTCCAAGAAGCGGTCTAAAAGCCTACATATGACATAAGCGACAAGTAAAGTAAACCAAACCTGTTTAGCAAAGCAGATAGCTAAGCTAATAGGTTTCCTAAATGGATTCGATTTTGCTCTTAGAGTCACAGGAGTCTGGAATGTCTGCTTTCTTAACTTCAGCCTTGTTACGAATGGTTACAAGAACAAATGGCGGTTGAAATTTTCAGCTGATAGACTTTGTATTTTTCTTTCTATTTATTTCATAATTTTCATTAATGAGTGATTTATGCCAAGTTTAAGTAGGAGTCGTCGCTCTATAAAGTAAAAATAAAAAAGGGTGTCAGAAGAAAACCTTAAAAATAGCGACATGGGGTGGGTGACGGAGAGGAATGGCGAGGAGTTGCTTGGAAGTCTTGGTTACTATATATGCTCTGGAGACCTGGACTCTGCTGACTCAGTGCCAGAAATCTTTCTTTGCTGTCATTGGACGCACTGATAAGCCGTGTTTTAAGTTTAGATCACCACAATACCTTGATCTGCCGTTGACTGCTCTGGTTGCAAAGGCTTGTCAGAAGAGCCATCGATGTTCTTCGCTTCAAGATCATTTACTCGGACCGGATAGTTGATAATTTCGAGGCATCCGATATTGCTTGGCAACAAAGTGTCAAACCACGATGGCAGAAGGTCGAAGCAATCGTTGGCTAAACGACGGAAAAAAAGAAAAAATGTATCTAAATACAAGGGAATACCTTCGTTCGATAATTGTGTTTTGAACGGGTTAAGGTTTAACTCAACTTCAAGTTATTTATTTTAACAGAGTATTGAGCCGTTTCAGCACTAAGCTGGTATCCGCAGGGCTCCTTCAAACGCCACGAAATGGAAAAAGCATTGTTCCCTCTGGAAAAAAAAAACAGGTTTAATGGCTGATAATATGTCAAAGTCTCACCGTTAGGATAAATGCCGGTAACAGTTTTGCATTAAAAGGATGTACATATTTTTCTACCACTTTTTGTCACTTTGCTCGCTGTATAACACTCGAAGTAAAATTATTTTTCATCCATCACTTTTTGCCCCGTCTCTCAGCGATTTGTTGACTCGTATTATTCTTCTTGCGGGCCACTCGGTATAACGCCTGGCAGATTTTATTACCGTGACGCTAAATTTTGGGCTGAATTTGGGTGCGGTAAATATCTAATTGTACCTTTTTTGGTACGCTTCGGCGGCATATCAGGCTCATTTGGTCTCGGCATGGGTATTTTGGCTCGAACAAACAACAAACTCCTGGATTATTTAAGGCGGATATTCTGCGAACTGATACCGGTTTCAGCAGGTGCAACTGTATTCGAAGGCCAGTGTTGCGGAGAGAAAAAAATTAATGAGAGTTATTACCAAAGGAGATAAATAATCTTATGCAACCTTTCCCGTGATTAGTTTCCCGGATGGAGTCACATCCGAGACTTGAATAGCTGTAGATTTAAGCATTTGAGCATCAGGTTTCAGGCCTCTTTCCTGTAGCCTGTTCCAGGCTCTCAGTAGTTGGGGACGAGAGAAAACGAGCGAGGAAGAAACGAGGGAGTACTTCCTCGCCTTAGTTCTCTCTCATTTTTTCTCTCGCACTCCCTTTTTTTTCCTTCCCAACTCCCGAGAGCATGGAACAGGCCTCTTTCCTTGAAGCTTCGGTGAAGGGCAACCTCTTTCCCACCCTCTTTACCCCTCCCATTTTTGGAGCATTATCGGTGGTACATTATAAAATGAGTAGTGTCATGTAAGGTGTGTTTTCCTGTTTTGCTGGGAAAAGGTACTCATTGCCAGTTCTGTTGTAATTTAAGATTATCTTATAATAAACGGTCACTTAGCTGAGTAGCCAAATTACGGCAAAGATTAGTGTCAGTTTAGTTCTCTTCCCAGCAAACCGAGCTTACCCTTACGAGCAGTACACATTGTTAAATGCAATCCTTAGTAACGGAAAAGTGGAGATTAATGTTCCTTTTTTTTTATAACTGGTCCTACAGCTCAGTTTCTTTGCGTATATAGCTTATATGGGAGCCACTTACCATTAAATAGCTGTGCTCTTTTGGGAAATTTTTCCACCTCTGCTTTCTTTTCAAGAATGTTTTTATTCGCTAGGAAGATATTCTCTTTTGGTTTCTTCAGTCCCTCATCTATTGTCCTCAATCGCTTTTCAAAATCAACTTCCTTCTCTTGTCTATTCTGTTGCAACTCTGACAATTTGTCTTTAAGATCAGCAATTTCCTTTTCCTTTGCCAAAATGATTTCTTTGAAATGAGCGATTTTCTCGTCTTTAGCTGTAATAGATGAAATACGAAGATAAAAATTGAGCTCGTTTAAAACTTAAAATAAAAACCTCGCGATGGATTGTTCACAGGTTACGAAAAGCGCTGATTGTAACAGGTTTGCAATTTCACTGAGCTCTACGTGCTTTAGCTAAGCGGCAAAGTCAATTCCCTTTCTTTTGTTTTTGACAATGTTCAAAGCCTTTACAAAACAAGAATCGTTTTTAGAAAATATGACTTTCACTATTCTTGCAATCTCTCATTCGGTTAGTTGTCGTAACTGAAAAGATTTGCCCGCGAAACTTGACGTGTAACTTGTGCAACAACTTGTGCAACTGTATGCGTATATTCAACGCCGAAAAATTAACATCATCGTACATCATTTTGAAACTTACCATTACATTGTGCTTCAAGGATGGCAATCTCTTCTTTGAGCCGCTCATTTTCTTGTTTATACTAGGAGAAGAAAAAATGATGTATACACACTTTTTAAAATGTCGGAGGGTTAGCATGGCAAGCGCTCTTAGCATTTGGAGGCAGTAGAAAAAAAGTAAAAGAACCAAAAAAAAATACCGAAGCACTCGTATTTCGTTAATTACTCCTTTGAACGAATTTTCAATTTTATTTCCGAGATGAATAAATCGTTGATCAAGTAACGTTCACATAAAGTACACAAATCTGTGCCGAAACAAGTAATTCGAGTTTCCGGGCTTATGGTTTTTCTCCTGTAAAGCATTAACTGGAAAGTTTTATCCGAAACGGATAAAGAACAAATACGCTACTGGGATAGATCCTTCAATTCCATTATTATTTCAGCTGAAGTCTGATGAAGAACGGATTTTGGTAGCGGACATGTCTGTCTCGCCCTCATTTCATTGTATTTTCAAGAAAAACAAAACTTTCAAGCAAATACTTCTTGTGTATGAAATTCATTTCTGATGAATTGCGCGCTTTTGAAACATTATATTCCATATTGTGCCGATCATTTTAACCAATAGCTGCTTTGCTTTGTAAATGGGGCGCTAAATTCGTCGTAATTAAAAACCACAAAAAGACAACGCCTACCTCTTTGGCCATGATCTGCGCCCCACGAGAAGAGTCAAGTGGCTCAGGTTTGTTAGCAGGGGAAAAATCTCCAACGACCACTCCGCAGGTTTTCCCAGTCTCTTGTACATCTAAAATGTATTTGCTTGACCACTTGTTCCTTAATTTTTCCATCAAGATTTTGATAAACACGAAAAAGTACTCGCTATCTTTACACTGTGCATAGAAAGCCCTTCACACGAATGCGAAAAAAATTTACTGTGAGCAGTTGCAATGACTACTTCCATGGTAACCGACAGTGAGGTCACTTCATGACGTCTTGCCTCGTTTGGAATAGGAAGCCTCTGTGCGGTGATTTTAACGCGCGAAAACGCAAATTTTAAATCTCGCTGTTGACTATCGCTGAAAGGGAAAAAGCTCCAGGGCCAGTAGATTGCAGTTCTCGGGTTGATTCCAGGGCTCGTTGAACACTGATTTCACGGCAAAAGCGGATCATACGAGACTTATTCTTAGCTGCTTATGAAATCGGTTTCAATCCGGACCTGACTAACAAACCAATCATTTTTAAATTTATAACGATGCGAAAAGTGGCCGTTTCTTACAAAGTTTAAAAGTATTACTAACCTTTAGATGCTGCAAAATATATTCTGCGCTAGCCACCGTTTTCCTGTTGCATTTCGCTTTGTATTGTTAAGACTTGACTGAACTGTTCTGCATCAATATGCGATATGCTCTGTCGAAGAAAAATTTAAAAATAACGGCAGTATGATCACACCCACTGCAAAAAATGTTCATAAAAAAGTGCTCAATTCAGTAAATTCGAGACGTTTCGGGTATAACCCCTTCATCAG
>CM042749.1:22675872-22695872 GCA_022496165.2 Catalaphyllia jardinei
CCATTTTGAATCACACAGAAATCAGAACATTTACAATTTAGCCCAAGGAAATGTAATTTAAGGGAAATCCTGGATGGTGGCAAGTACAAGTTTGTTTACATTCAAATTGTAGTCTGGGTTGTGTGTGTGAGGCTGAAATATTTTCAAATGCAGGCATGGTGCTTGCAATGTCATTTTTGACAAAACTTTGAATTAAAAAAAAAGTTTTATAAAGATTTTCAAGGTTCAAGCAGGTTTTCAGAGAAGGTGCAGTACATTTACCACGGGCTAAAGCCATCAGAAATAAATGCCAGCAAAGTAAAATTGTGCAAATTTCAAAATCGGCGACATGTCAAATTTTCACCGCCAGCCAACGCGATGCCGATTGGCGTGAAAAAGATTGAATTACATGTTAAGGCTACAAAATAAAAAACTCATTCTTTTTACTCTTCTTATAGGTAGTCGTAGTTATCTTCCAAAATTACAGTTACAGAAGAAAGGGTTTACAGCAAAAGCTTTCACTTTGCCGCTCATGCAACTCGTAGAGCAAGATCAAGAGCAAAGGTTTGCGCAAGAAAAATACAGTTTGGCTTTGCTACGTGACAACCCAAATAACAGTACAAAAGAACGGCGAGAAAACTTAACCCATTGGAAACGTTGCAAAGGGTAAAATCTTTGTTGAAGGTCAGGAATACGATGGCCCACAGGTGACACCGCTTTAACAAAGAGAAAACACTGCAAATAAAAGAATTTCTTGCAAACATGAAGAACTCGTCGAAAAAACCAACTCCTGCAGGCTGCAAACAAAAAGGAAACTGTTTAAAATAATCTGCACACTGCATGCAAAAGAATTACTCACTGCAAACAAAACTCCTGCACGCTGGAAACAAAAAAGAACCTAACTGTTAAAAAAGTGTACACAACCAGCAAAAGAATTACACACTGCAAACAAAACTCCTGCACACTGCAAACAAAAAAAAACCCTAACTGTAAAAAAATATACATGCTGCAAACAAAAGAATCACACACTGCAAACAAAACTCCCGCATGCTGCAAACAAAAGCAAAAGTACTGCGCACACAGGATGACTTAAAGGACTGGGACCGTGTCTCGTGGTTCACAACTAACATGGCGGAGTTGTTAGGAGAGAGGTTCACGCGGGTGTCACGAAAACTCAGACCCCTCGATTTTTTTTTTTTTAAATGGTTTAGTAAACTCTTCTCAATTGTTATCACCAAATGTTTTATGGTCACGCAATGTTCATAGGCAACAGCCAGAAAGAAGCGAGAAATTTATCTTCTCCAGTTATCGCTGCCGCATCTATCAAACAGTGAAAAACTTACAAGGTTTAAAATAGCAGCTGATATTTTGATGGCATTTGCAGAGGAATGTTTTACCGAAGACATAAAAGACACAGAGTCGCTATAATGTTGTTCAAATTGAAGTCTGTTTTGTATCCACCAGACGCGACAGAGATAAACAGGAGAAAATAAATAGAGACCTTAAGCATCAGGCAAACTGCAAAACGCAAACCCCGTTTGCAGCGTTTGCAGTTTCGCGTTGCTAAGATTTCAAACTTTAGCAAGGCGTTCAGTTCTGTTCAGTTCATTTTTATTTAGCCAAAATATAATACAATGCAAGGACATATATGGGAATTGTAATGTTGCAAGGGAGCCCGGAAGAAACCAGAAGGCTTTATGAAGCCTGGGCTCTCCAGTCTCAAAGAAATTAGCAAAATAAAATGAAATTCGCAGAGTGATACGTTAAAAATAGGAACTAAACAGAGACTGAGTTAAGTTATGAATTCAGTAACAAGATAGACCAAAAAAATTTAACTCTGGATTGGAACAGAATACTTTCCTTTGTTGAATACAGCAGAAAGGAATATAAAATTGATTTGAACTATGCGTTCATTGTTTAGGGCTGCCATGTTGTTTTCATCTAGCCCAAAAATCAGCAATAATTCATTGATTTGAGATCAAAAATCCAACAAACACATAGCAAACAGGTATAAAAAGCTAGTTCATACCTTTAAATGCAAGGCTGTACAATTTTTGTGGAAGCCCTTCCTGCAGTTCAAACGTGAACTGCAAACTGCAAACGTGACCGCAAGGCCGTGGTCACGTGACATTTTGCAGTTTGCGATTTGCAGTTTCCCATGAAAAACCTGATGCTAAAGGTCTCTAATATCTTGCGTCTTTCTGGCTGTTGCTGCCTGTGAACATTGTGTGGCCTTAAAATATTTCAGGTGATAAGACTGAGAAGAGTTTAAACCTTTTTCTTTATTTATTTCCAGGGGTTTGAGATGTGTCGGGATCTGTGTTTGGGTGTCACGAAAACGCAGACCACGAAAACTCAGACCCCGAAAACACATACCCCACCTGGACATAATAAAGAATCGTCTGAATCTGAATCACGCGATGTCCATAGGCGGCAACAGCCAGAAAGAATCGATATATTTATTTTCTCCTGTTTATCTTTGTTTCGTCTGGTGGATACAAAACAGACTTCAATGTGAACAACATTATAGTGACTCTGTGTCTTTTATGTCTTCGGTAAAAAATTCCCCTGCAAATGCCATCAAAATATTGACTGCTATTTTAAACCTTGTAAGTTTTTCACTGTTTGATCGCTGCCACAGCGATAACTGGAGGAGATAAATATCTCACTTCTTTCTGGCTTTTGCATATGAACATTGCGTGACCATAAAACATTAGGTGATAACAATTGAGAAGGTTTAGTTTTTTTTTTAAAAAAAAAAAAAACAAATTGGGGGGTCTGAGTTTTTTTAACAGTTTAATAGGTTCTTTTTTGTTTGCAGCGTGTGGGAGTTTTGTTTGCAGTGTGCAATTCTTTTGCATGCAGTGTGCAGATTATTTTAAACGTTTCCTTTTTCTTTGCAGCATGCAGGAGTTGATTTTAACCTAAACAACAACAACATCTTTATTTCTTCTATTTAAATATACGAAAATCACACCACCTGCAAATAGCAAGGCTAATCGAGGCAGGTGGTGTGTGGACGGCTTAAGATTTATTACGAATAGTTTAAGTGAAAAAGTACCATATTTATAATAAAAAAGGTCAGTCACGAGAGAAATTGAGAAAGAAAATTGAGGCAGCTATTTAGATAAGCTATGTGTTCTTTATTTTTGCAAGAAATCCTTTTATTTGCAGTGTTTTCTCTTTGTTAAAGCGGTGTCCCCTGTGGGCCACCGTACAGGAAAGTTCTGATTTTCCAGCTTCCAAATAAAATATTGAATATTTCAGATATATAAGCTTACTTACAACGATTTGATCTGCCAAAATTAAATTTGATACAAAACATGCACTGAAAATTTTGTTGTTTTGATTGTTGTTAAACTGGTGCAGAGTAAAGCATTTCTTTTCCCGCATTTTTCTCTCAATGGTCTTGGAAATGAACTTTTATGGTGAATGCTGTCAAAATTGTGAAGCAGAATTGAGGGTATTAAATCTATAATTTTCATATTGCAAATTCTGCGATAGGCATCCATACCTTTGATTTGTTGGTCACAGTATCCACCAAAATTTTCGGAAAAAGAAGATAAGGATCAAAATTCAGTATTTTGCGCTAAAACATAGCTTATTTTTGGTTTCTGCAAGGAATGACAACATTTCCAGGGGGTGTGCGACAAGAGTGTAATTTCCAGAGGGGTGGGGGGTCTATTTTGTGAGCTGATTTTGGAAAACCTAGAGGGGATGGGGGTCATAGGGAAAATCCCTTCCATGGGGGGTATGGATATTCTCTGGAACTACACAATTGGATAATAAGGTGTTATCGCTTTTCTGGGTAGAAAAAGATAAGGAAATTTCTCAATGGCTAATACCACATTTTTCCTTGAAATTGACATTTAAAACACTGGGTAAGTCTCTGCAGTTATTATAAATTATGCTAATGAGGCAAAATATTGGCCCAAATCTACGGTCTTATATAGTCCGACTACCTAGGCTTGACATTTTGGGTGTTGGATTAAAAGGTCCACCTGGCAATTGTTATTTATAAGCTTAAGCTCTGGGGCCCAGTATTTCTGGGCACCTCAAAATTTTTTGTAGACCACACTCTTAGATTTCTGCTGATTAGACACCTGGGATTTCAAAGCTGTGAATGGAGCTATATGGATTTCACAGTATTTGCTGTCATTTTGTCATGTATAAAATTACTTCTCTAAGATTGAAAAAAACCACACAAATAATAAAAAGATGAAAATAAGCAAGAATAGTTACGGCTTACAAGATTAACATGGATTACAACAAACAAACTTGAAACGTAGGTTAATTTTCTCAAGCTGTGTTGTCTGTATGTGTTGTCTGTCTGTCTGTGATACATGAGCTAGAGTTTGTATGTTCCCATAAAAATGATACTATGATGAGTGAAGTATATAAATGTGTCATGAATATATGTATTCTGCACAAAAGTGTACCTCATTGGAACAACAATAATTATGAGAAGTTTTGGCTGGTATTGGTAAATATATTATACAGTATATTTAATATGGAACAGTGTGACATCGTGTTTAAATAAAGGTCACATACATACATACATACATACATGTGACAGCCACCAAAAGGCCATGTGTTTTTGTTGCAATCGCAAATCATGTTCCTTGCATAAATTTTCTGTACTTTAAAACCATTTCTGTCAGTGTCACACTACAGCTAAGGTGACATGTAAATCAACAGAGGAATGTGCTCTATGCATGTGGCCGTTGCATGATAGCTGATGACCTTTGAAAGTTGCAAACAGACCAGTTGTGGAATAATTTTGTCCCAATAAAGTGCTGATTACCTCTTCTGGCTTTTAAACTTTAAAATTCTTAACCTTAATCTCAGTCATAATAGTTATCAATTTTTTTTTTTTAGTTATCAAATTTCTATTGTGGTCTCTATAGCCAACTCGAGTTTTGGTACTGCAAAGTTTACCAACCTAGTTATGTAAATGCACTCAAGTTATAATCCTCTTTTGGCGTGTGTTGTTATAATAAAGGCTTTTTTAGTAGTTTTTTAAAATTCAAAACTGAAAAAGGTGAGCTGCCTGCAATAAACTTTCCCAACAAATAATAAATTGGTCTCTTGAAAAATAATATGCTGCTGATTTATTCCAAATGGCCATTTCCCTCTGAGATATGCCTTCAAGGAATCATGCTAGTTGTATTGATGAAAGTTAACTGGCCATTCATCGTCATCATGTCCTTTTCCCTCTGAGGGAAATAGGGTCATTAGCAGCTTCAGTAGTTCTTGAGAAATGGAAATCATGTGGATCTCGGTAAAATTATTTTTCACTGTTACCTAATTGCATTCATGTACATGTACATGTGGTGTAAATATGGTAAATATGTGAGAAGATTATTTTTCTGTCAATGACACTTGCACACTTGGAGTAATAATTCAAATTTTCCATCTTGAACCTTGTTTACTTGCCTAGTTTAATGACTGAAAAATGATCTTCTCATGTGTTGATAATAATATTACTGTACATTAATATTATTGTACATTGTTGTTGTTCCAGTCCTCCATTAAAACTGTTGTTTGGTATTGTGGCTATTGGTACAGAGCAGGGACACTGTTACTTACTAGACCTTCGTCTAGATGATGAAGGTGAAGAGTTTGATGAGTGGCTCACGAGCCCCATTGAAGTGGTGAATCCTTTCTCACATGAGATGGCACAACTTAGAAATACAGCAAGGACAAATGGAACCCATTTAGGAATAGAGATAGGGGGTATGTTAAAATATGTTACATTACTATTCATTCCCAATACATGCATTTCTTCATTTTTGTTTGACCTTAATCCTTGGTTCATTTTTCGTAATGAACCAATGCAGACCAAACTTGGAAATTTGTGTTGTTTGCCCAATGATACGTATATAACTAACAAAAATTTTAAAAGAAATAATGTTACACATCAGTGGCAGCTGGGTTCATGTTTGAAAGGTACATTGAATAATAATTGAATAATAAGACAAATAGGTTTTTCTTGTTAACAAAAAGATAATAAAGACAAGAGAAAAAAAAACGAAAAAAAAAAAAAAACACCGGTAGGAAAATTCAGGATTTGAACTGACACTCGCAAAACTTTCAGGTGTATCAACCTGCATACGCTTTAATCGCTTGCGCCACGCTGACACATGCAAATTTCAGAGTGAAATTTAAATAGCGATTTTCTCTTGTTCCGCTTCGTTGCTTCATCGCGCCCGCTTCGATATTTTGTCCTCGTTTTTCTCAGAAACTAAGTGCAAACCAGCCAAAAAAAATACAGGGAAATGTTTTTCTACTAAATTGAAAAGCACATGCAATAATTCAGGCACTTTTGAAGAAAAAAATTTACCCCAAAAAAGTCACTTACGACCGTCTTGCACCAAGCCATTCAATTATGAAAATGTTAGCTGAATACAACCTCTCAAAACATCCATATATAACACACAAAACAGTTAACAGCATTTTGTCCCAACAAAAAAACAATAGAAGCCATTAGAATTGCCTTTAGCACATTGTACATTGCAGGGAAGTCAGCTCGCTGTTATTGTGTTGTTTTCAGATTTTTGCCATGTTTTTGGACGGTTTTCCTATGTGAAATCTGATTTTACTGAGTTGAAGAGTTTTTCTTCAGGTAAGTTTTATGAATTGAGCTTTGCTGATGTCACCGGTTTTGCTGACTGTAAAAGAAATAAATGTCAGGATGAGTTTTTTGTTTTGTTTTGTACAGGTGATGTGTTTGTGACGGCTATCAAATATGTGAGGCAAACAAGCTCTTTGCTTGTAGGATTCAACTTTGGTTGCTTTCAGATGTGGAATATGGAGACTCTCACTCTTGTGTAAGCCTTTTTATCCAATGAACACCGGCAGTCATTTTGTACATTAACAACAAACTACATGTAGGAATAGGCTCTTTGCATGACCCAGTCACATGGTACAAAATCACACATGCTGGTCAGCAAGTTGCACGGTGGGATTTCCAAAACAAAAGCTGGTCCAGGTGGACTGCTACGAGTTGCATTGCTTTGGAAATCCCACTGTGCAACTTGCTCTCCAGCGTGTGTGATTTTGTACCATGTGACTGGATCGTGCAAAGGGCTTATTACATATAGATATAAAGAGACTGGGTCAAATTTCAAGTTGTTGTTTGTGTTTTATTTGTTTCAGTTGTTTGAATAGTACATAATAATAATAATAACAATAACAACAACAACAATAACAATAAACTAATATTTTACAAGGAGGCCTCCAATCACCTAGTGGTGGTTTTCAGGAGTGTCCTCTAGAAAATAAAAAGTCTAAAATCAGACATTAAAAAGTCTAAAATACAGAAATGATAAAAGTTAAAAACGCAAAGCTAAAAATAAGGTTTAAAACTAGAAATAGCATTAAAAGTCTATTGTTAGCAAAGTTGAAAATGATCAAGTAAAAACTGCTTCAGTTTGTATTTAAAAATTCTTTTTGGCATAAGTTTCTTTAGCTCAGCGGGCAGTGAGGCCCATTCGATTATTGCGTTATAGTACGTTTGTTTGAAGTTGATCATTTGTTTCTTGTTTGAATTGCGGGCATTTTGTTTCTGCTGTTGTAAGATTTCAAGTTTCCCATGTGCTGTCATGTTTAATTTTTGTAAGGCTTTAAGGGAAATTATGATGTTAGAGCATCATTGCACACAGCACTGTACGCTTCTAGTATTTTTGCTGCTAACGTGCGAGGTGCCCAGTCTTCCATGCCTTATGGAGATATTGAAATGTAGGGATGTCTGCACCTCCACACTGACATGTATGGAGGGCAGAGGTATTGTATTTGACATGCATGTTTGATTCTTATACCATGAAAGTAATTCAAGTGTTCATTTCTTTTCAGTTTCATATGCCACTACCACAAAAATCCAGCTTTATAGATTTTAGACTTCATGAAAAAATAAGATACAAATAGATTGGTATTGACTGTGGGAGGAGCTTAGTCCCTTTATAGTGCACCTTCATCTTTAATGATGCCATGGAAAGGGAAAATATTTTTACAACTACCTGTTTTCCAATTAATGCTGTGTAATTTTTGTCAGCTGACATTATTATTATTATTTATTAGGTACAGCAGTCAAATTGGCCAGTATTATTCAGCAGTCACACACTTCATGTATCAGGTGACAGTCTGCTTTCTTTACATCAGCAGTTATTCCAGTGTTAAACTGTTAGAATTAGTTTGTGATGTACAGCAGCATTGAAATTGTAGTATTACATTACCGCTCAAAAGTAAGTTACCACCTCTTGTCTTGTTTTTCGCGAGATGAGTCTCATTTCTCTCGAGAATCAAAGAAGCATATAGTATGGCATATATTACATGTAAAAATTGGACATGTGTGACAATTGCTGCTCTACAGTTCGTTGGCAATTGGTGGGACTGTCCAACATAACATGTGCATCGATCCTTTGCCTGATTCATATTAAACAAGCATCAAATGCTCGTAGTGATAGTTACTTGACACTGCATTTGCGTCATCTGAGACACAATTGTTTTTAACCAAAATTTACGAAAGAAAAAAAAGAGTTCATAGAAACAGCCAAGTAAGGTTTTACATGTATATTTCCATAAACTACAAGTAGAGTTACATGCATGCAATCACGAGGACAAAGAGTTGATTTTGTGAGTTGGTAACATTAAAGAACTTTATTGTTCTCCAAAGCATCAAGGCAAACACTAAAAATATCTCTGGTTCTGTTTGACATAAATCATTCATCCAAACACCAAATACTATACCTTTGATGACAGGAATTTCTAATAAGGTTTATTTGATGTGACATTTACATAGAGTTAATGTTTTTGCAAGGGAAAAATTCTTTCTAGTGGCACTTATTGATGAGTCGATTTAGCAAATGAACTTTGGTTTGTAAATTGTTGTTGTAAAAACATTGCTGGTTCTATTTGGCATAAATCGCTGATTCAAGTGGTGCAATGCTCTCTTTTTAACAGATAGAATTTTGTCCTTCAGTGTTGAAGATTTTGAGTGGTTTCATTCAAATGTGAAGTGAAGTGAATGATCAAAGCTTGGTTTCGTGTGTTCACAACCTTTGAACAATGAGTGAGTCTGGGCCTCATGTGCAAAGCGTGTGCACGACTGATCACTTAGTGTGGTTTTGTATGTTCACGAATTGAATAAAAAGTTTCAAGGTTTCCTGTGCAAAGCGGGTGTTTACAAGTTTAAACAAAAAGTTAGTCAAAGGTTTCGCCTGTTCACAATCTTTAAATAACAACTTCGTCAATGCGAAACAACAAATCAGTCAGGACCGATGATGGGCAGCTGTATTCGCAGGCTACAAAGTTGCCCAAGAAATTGTTGCCATGCGTTGCTCTGTCAACTCTCTAAAGAGGCGAGAGGCCCTAAATGTTAGGCCAAGTCTGACTTGAGTAAAATAAGGTTTGGCCGATGAATAGGAAGCAATATTGATGGCCGCTTGAGAATTTATAATACATGTACACACATGGTACACAAGTATTCCTGTTGAGAAGGGAAATTGTGTCTACTGCACAAATCGGTACGATAATACACAAAAAAGGTTTCAATATCAATGAATGCATAGTATTGGTACTTCCAGGTCACTCGCATGAAACAAGACATAAGATTCGTCTCATTTATCTTGCGACAAGATTAATTCTTCACACTTAAGCGTGAAGAATTAATTTGAACATGTGGTCATGCAGTGAAACACGTCTGCGAAATTTGGAATTTTTTTTGCTTTTAAATAGGTTTCTTTGCCTCATCTTGAATGAAAATTTATTGTTATTGAATTTCGCATTTCTTTGATTTGGTCCCCTGTATCTGAGAATTTTAGGTTTTAAAAGCGAACAGCAACTTCCATGCTAGATTTTTGCATATTTAATTTACGGCAACTACGAGGCGGTTTGTTTATTTCATTAATTGCTTTGTTCAAATATGTTTTGGAGTCTTATTCAGCTACTACAAAACAAATGAGGAAAGAAATAAATGGGAACTAATTTCAAATATGAAATTTGAAATATGATTGATCTCAAAATAATTGGCTTGTTTTTTTTGTCTCTTTCAAACGATCTTGATATTAGCAGGCAAGTCAGTACTTTAAAGAAAACGACAACACTTTTGAGTTTGTAAGACATGTTTCGACACTTCCCACTTTACCTACATTTTACTTTAAGCTACCATACATAGGTCATTTCTCTGTTGTCACTCAGAAAAAGGTTTGTTGCCTCAAGAGCTATTGCCACGATTTGGATATCAAATTAGTTTTTTCTTCCTTTAAGACCGGCAAGTTGTCTGGAGTGAAAGACCCTATCCATGGCGGGCTTCGTTTGCATGTGCGGGCTGTAATGCCTGTGGTGTCAGCGAAACAACCCGGCATTTTTCCACGTGCGTGTTTGAGCACTTAGTCAGTGATAAAGCCTTGCGCGTTTTCAGACACCTACAGAAGTCTGAACAGTGTTGCGCTTTGTGTTCAGTGGACTGTTTTCATATTTTAGATCACGCCTCTACGGGTTTCCAACTCAAGATAAAAGAGGCATTTCACATTCAAAGAGAACAACGTTCCTTGAATCAACAAGTACATTATGCAAATCTGAAACTATCTTTTAATTCTCACTTTGTCACGTTTCATTTACATTCCGTTGTTACTAGCATAATTATCATTTTTTTCCTAGTTATAAATTCAACTTGTAATACTTTGAACATTAATGAACTGAAGATGACAGAAGTTTCTGTCGAAACATGTCTTACAAACTTAAAGGTGTTGCCGTTTTCGTCTCTTTGATTTACAACTTTCATTTCTCTTCAGTGGATTGGAATTTCTTCGCATGGCGAAGAAATTATTTGATTTCTTGTTTTCAGATTGATTTTTTGATGAGTTCTTCACTTTTATTTTCTGTTGTTTTCTTGAATGTTAGCCCAAATAGTACAAGAAAGGAAATTCTGTTGTATTTGGTTTCGTTTTGTTGTCTGAAGTCAATAATTAACTCATTTTTGCATATTCAATTTTGTCAGCTTCTGCTGGAGATTTTGTCGCGTGGTTTAAGAAGTAATATAATTTCTTGCTTTCTTATTAGTTTTACACATCAAGTTGAAGTCTTTCTGTTTAATTTTTTTGAATATTGTGGCTCTTCATTTGTTCGACTCTAAATAAATGACACCTTGAAACCTAATCTTGTGTCTGTGGTTACTGTGCATATGGTTTATTTTTGTGCTTTCGCTCGCTCTGAATTATTCCAAAAAAAATTCATTCAGGTGTCAATGTGTTAAGTACTTTAAATCATTCTTATAATTATAAGGCATTTATTAATGTCAATGTGTTACTGCTAGTGAGAACAAGCCCTAGAATTTCATGGTACATGTAAATTAAAAGCATATAATTTAGATAACTCTCCCAATTTGTTTTGACTCAGAAAAGTGAATTTTTGGTTGAGAGCAAGGACAACAAAATTCTTGTGATTTTGGTTCTGTAGTGATCTCAGTTATAACAACAACAACACAGGGCTCAAAATTAACACTAACAACTCGCAAAATTTGAATGCTTTTGATAATATGCAAGTGAGAAAAACATCTACTTGCAACTTTTACGAGTTAGAATCATCCATGTCTCCCAAACATTTGGAAAGAACTTGCTAGTGATCTCACCAGTTTGCTAAAGGAAAAATCTTACTAACAAAACTTTACAAGTGGACTAAAGAGTTTACTTTGAATCCTGCAACATTTATTTCCTCTGCAAGCTATTGGAATTGGTTCAGAATGGGCTTTCAGTATTTTACACTACCATGTAAGATGTAATTGAGCTGTCTAAAAATACTAGCTCAGAAATGCAAGTCCATATCATGATGATTGAATTAATTTTGCTCTTACAGATGTTGTTATTGTCAACAGGAGCCAGAGAACGATCCACGTTATTGCAGCTATTTGTGGGTGGCTAGAGGTCCTCTTGTTCTAGAGAATTGTCCAGAGACACCTGCCACCCTCACTCTATACCAACTGGTGTTTGCATCAAGAGATGTACTTACAGGTTATGGAGTTATCTATAAGGTGGGTTTGTTTGCAAAGCCTCTGTGACAGCTATTCAAAGAGTAAGGTGCCAGAAAAAATGTAAGTGTGAAGCACAATTGTAGTGCTGGGTAGGGAGGGGTGGGGGGTGGGGAATGCCTACAGATGAACATAGTGAGAATTAAGTATTGTAAGTAATTGAACCATTGCTTTAATTGGTCATTGATGTGTCATCCAAGTACTTTGGCCCACTTCACTCACTTATGGTCAGATGAAACAGGAGAAGATGCTCTTGAGTAACTTCAACAAACACTCCATAAAGCTGAGGAAAAATAGTTTGTAAGTATGATTTAAAAGTGGAATAGTAAAAAGCAATCAGACAACTGTTTGAATGGGAAAAACTGTTAGATGTTGTGCCAACAGACAATAGAAAAAGCTTAGTATCATAACTGCTAATGTTGGCTGCATGAAGAACCTACATGAAAGCTAACATTTTTTGTTTTGTGTGGTATAATGCCACTGGCTTCGTCCACCTTCACAGCCGTTGAGTTAGTAAGCAGATTTACTCTGAATTGATTGAAGGTAAGCATTGTCATTGAAGAGGGGTCCAGAAGTAGCTTTTCAAAGTTGAGCAGAAAGCAAACCTCAATAAGTGCAGCTGCATTGTCACTCTTTGGTAGGAGAAAGCAAATGATAAGTCTCTCTGTAACCTGTGTAACTTGGTAGTTTAAGCAATCTTTTAAGCAATTTGAGCACAAGCCCCCGAAGCAGTGAATCTGAGAAAATGAGTGGCAGAGCAAGGAACCTCCTGCCTGGATTACACTAATTTTTTATTGCCGCCTCCTATTAGATATTTTGAGAACCCAATGGCAAGCTTTGTGATCATAGCATACTTAATAATACGAAACTTCCACCCAACTTGGGCAGGGAAAGTCACAGTGATGCTGTAGAATGTGTAAGAACATAACTATCTGATGCGATGTTTGCTCAATGGCCGTGAAGGGCAATATGGTGGCTCTCAAGGAAGGAATCGAGAGAAGTCTAAATGATAATAAACCACTTTACAGTTGTCTCCTTGGTGACCCTTGCCACTGCTTCGATAAGTCATTTTACTAGTAGCGGGGGCAAGCAATTTTGTAATGATGTATATATATCATTATCAATAAAGTTCAAGTTCAAGTGACCTGGCCTTTGAATGGCAGTGAGGCTGGAGGTGACCTTGCTTAGATTCAGACCTAGTTAACATTTGAACAGCTTGATTTACACAAAAGCAGTGAGGTCTGTATCAAAACAAGGTCACTGGCAGCCTCGCTGCCATTCAAAGGCCAGGCCACTGAGCAGACAACTGTAAAATGATCTATTGTAGACTTTGTTGTTGCCTGCTCAAAGTCAAATTCAAAGAATTTAATTATTTCCATGGAAAGCGCACCAAAGATTTGTGTTGTAATCAGTGTTATTCCTTGGAGCCGTCCCTTGGGAGATTTGCAGAAATTTTTATTGATTTGTTAGCCTTTTGATACAATGGCAATGGCCTGTGTGCCAGTGTACTAGACTGCAGGGCTCAAAAAATATTTGAATTCCAGCTTGCCCTTTGGGCAAGTAACTCTAAAATATTGCTTGGCTTGGAGACTTGCCCTTCTTGTCCAAGTTTTCAAACTCATTAATACTTCATGAACCCAAAATGGAAGTTATTCACTGACATGTTTGAAGGTAATAACCAGTCTGACTTGGTTGTAATCTTCTTAGTTTTGATCAGTTTAATTTACTGTTTCCTGAACTATGCGCTAAATCAGTGTTTTTAATCTATGGAACTGCATCTTGCCTAACTTAAAAAAAATCATTTTGAAGGGAAGCAGATAGGATTAAAAACAAGTAGAATAAAGAACAGTTTTGTTTCTCCTCTTCAGCTCTGAAACAAACACTGTGCAGGCAGTTTCTCAGTGGTCTCTCTCCTACAGTAGGCTCCTCATAGCTTTGGCACTTGTCATCGTGACTTTTGCCTCAAATTACTTAAAAACTGCTAAGCTATGCAGGCTAGCCTCTCAAGAGAAACGCTATCTGTGAAGGAACCACAACTTCCAAAACAAGAAGATTCAAGAGTTGAAGGAAAAATGAAGCTGTAGGAAAGAGTGACAACAACAACCACGGCCTGCACTTCTACCCAATACTAGTAGTCCACAATTGGGCCAAGCCTTTGGGGCAAAGATTGGACTCATAAGCTTCCTGCAGACACACAGCTTATCAATACGAAAAGTTGGATAGCCACAACTATGAATGCCACTAACCAGCATTGTAAACAACCAGATTTGTTGAAGCTGAGACTATGAAGTTGTCTGCTTGTAATCTGACGGAAAAGCTGCAAAGATTGGAGGATGTTGAACATGGCAAATTTGTGATTGAGTGCTCATCAATGGCAAGTGTTGGATATACAAGTGTAGATGCCTAGTGGCTTGTGTTGTTGATAAATAACATACAGGTTGTACGGTGGATTCATGGACCAGTCTAGACTGAGAGATGATAAATTATTAGTGTAGAGTGCACTTTTCGGATGGTTTCAGGGACTGCCTGCCGCTAAGGTGCTATGGTCCTATGGCGCTAAGGTGTAAACTTAAATGATTGTTTAACCCATTGCTTCCCAGAGCTTCTTGATTGAACACATTTTTTGGACATTTTAGGGATTTTCAGGGTAGATATGGGTCAAATTAGCTCCAATCTACTCAAAAAGGTCTTTTCGCATCATGGCAGCATTCCAATCTTTCCATTGGTATCATGTTTTATGACTTTTTTACTCAGGCATGCACAGTTTTTGGATGAGAAAGTGACCTACGTCTTTAGTCTTTTCTTTGTTTTTTCGCCTTTCCTTTTTCTCCTTTTCTTATCTTTTTGCTGCAGTGATTGACCTTCGACTGGGCTTACTTCCCACTCAAAAACTTCTGAGAGAGCATCATGGATACAGGCAAAATTGCCATGGAGTAGCCAGGCATAATGGCAGGAAATTTTGCTCTGAGTTTTTCACTCGAATTTCTGAACATCTGGGTATCATTGGAAAGATCGTTTCCTCCTGCAGAGGTTGAGTATAGATGATGCCAATTTTGGTCAAAGGTGATGACAATAGAAGTGAAAAAAGGCCAAGGTTTGTCATGGGCAGTTATGGGCAGCACAGGACTCAGTGGGTAACTAATTAACTTCAATTTCAATTCTAGAAAGGTTTCATGTTACATACCTTCGCAAGGAAAAGGAAGGTATCAAGTGCAAAGTTGGTGTGAAGAGCTAAATTGTCACATTTGTTCAATGCGTTATTGAATTTAAAATGAACAAAAAGCATTGTAAATGAATGAAAATACAACCTTGACATACATACACACTGCTACGGGGAAAAGCCCTAGAGGACTAAAAAGGTAGATATAAACCTGGAAGTGAACCAATCAGGTGAGTAATTATGGGATTACTGCACCATCTGAGATTGTCTCGCTAAATGTTTTCAGTGTACTGGATTAAATTGCATACTTAATTAGAGGGCAGAATGGCAAAAACAATGGCATCCATGCAGGCATCCTCCCCTCCCATCATTGTTTCAGTGTATTGTTTTCCACTGTCCCTCCCCTTTAAAATCAGTTTTCTAAAGGAGCCATAATTTTTTCATCAGGAACTTAGTGGTGTTGGTCGTAGGTTTGAACATCAACTCACTGCTGATGCTCATCATCTTGCTGATGCTACATCTGTGGGAAGTAAAATTATTTGCTGCTACACATTAGGTAAGCACTTAATAATATAATAATAATATAATTGCTTATAGTGCGCAAATTAACATTCAAATATGATCAAATGCACGTTACATCTAAGATACCTAAAAACTATAAACAAAATGCCTATATACATCATATAAAAGCTAAAATACATCATAAAAACTAATTAGACTCTCGCAGTCAACTTTACCATCAAAAGAGCCAGTGGGACTCATAATCAATGCTATGAGCTTAATAACTAAGTGAGAACGTTGCATCCTGTGCAAAATACAGTACTTTGCTCATGGTTCAGGGTGTGTATCGGCCAATGACTTATGTTGTTCTTTATTGTTTAGCCAAACATTTATCATTTACCAAAATCAAAGGTGACCAAACAAGCTCTTCTAAGGTGCTCTAGTAAGTTTAAACAAGTCAACAAAACTTGTTAACACCAGTTTTGTCTCATGTGTCATGTTCCTGCAGCAACAGTGTAAAATGGGTGGTATTTTTCTGACCCTGGTCTTTGTATCCTCAAATTTGTTTGCTCCTTATGTCCTTTTTTTCCTTTTTTGGAGAAGCAAAGTTAAAATGCTAATGACAACACGTTATGTCTACTCACATTTACCAAGCTTTGAGGACCTTAGAATCTTGCATGCAAAACTGGTAAAAACATTCAGTGAAGAGGTTGTTCTTTTATTATGTCAGAAGTCGTTTTATTTGAGAAAGTCACTGACTTCACAAAATAGTGTACTTAAAAGGATAAAAAGCTTTTACTGAACAACAATTCTGAATCTAAACATGTAGTATAAAAAAGCATGGCACTTGTAAAACTCCTAATTTTGTTTTGTAAATCTTTCTTATCAGTGAGACTAGCCTTCTACTGGTAATCCTCCGATTAACAAAATTAATATAATTTATTCCATGTTGCCGTGTGTCTGTTCAGTCATAGATCACAGATAATGTCAAAATCTGGTAAGAACAAAAAAGTGGCACACAAGGCGATAGCTGAGTGTGTCACTGATGTTCTTACCACATTTTGACCTTTTCTGTGATCTATTACTGAACAGATACATGGCAACATGAAATTTGGTCAAAGTCAAATGATGTTTTTGGTGATTTAAATGTGAAAAGAAAGGAAGAAGGAAAGGATAATTTGATACTTGGTAATTATGAATGCAAGCGGAGATTCTTAAAGTTTTTTAAAAGGAATGTCATAGGATACTCTACTTGCGGGATGATTAACATTTCCAGTAGAATGGTAGATAAAATGGCACTCATAGTCTTTTTTCGGATATAGAAAAAGGTGGAAACTCCTTTGATGGTCCAAGAATGGATGACGGTTCTACTGTTGATAGTAAGTGATCACTTCTTCAATTGTATAGTTAACTAGCACATGTACCATTAAAATACACATACATACTTTATTGGCTCGTCCCCAAGGGGAAGCATATAATATGCCTAATTTCTTGAACCTGTTGGAAGGAAAAATTTTCTTGAGCAGTTTGGGTTTGATATTTGTTTTGAAAGTAGACTTCTTTTAAAAGTACATGTAGACTTGTTTTGAAAGTAGTATTTTTTTTATCCCAGCAATATAAGCACAAATTGATAGTTGCTCTCTTTTTTTGGGATTCTTTCTCAAGCTTTAGGATTAGTTTCCATGTCTCATGGTTTAGCAAGTCCTAGGATTTCACAGTAATAATCATTTCCGGTACCGTGTTGTTATGGTGGTGATTTAGAAATATCTGAACTGAAAAACCATTCACCATGGACATCTTCAGCCTTGCTGATCAAAATTCATTTGCTTAAAGTTTTTTTCCAATACTTATTCTTAAGAAGCAGAGTAATTTCTTATTAACAGTCCAATTGAAGACGCTAGTGATAAAAGGGGATAAGTGACGTTTTTGGTTGTTTCTGTTACTCTCGCTCCAAATTAGCTGAATTTTTGCATGCGGCCTTCATTTCAGTTGAAAAACATTGCCCCGTATTTTTTTTCGCTGGCTTGCTCTTCGTTTTTGAGAAATAACGTATGCAAAAAAGGCACGCCACTAGGAAAAAACGGGTGGATTCAACTAAAATTACGCGATGTCTCGAAAATGAAGCAAAACTTTAGCGGAAAAACTACGGGACATTGCTTACTACCAGTTTCGAGCTGCCGTTAACGGCCAACTTTTCTCCGCATTGTTTCACGCTTTAAAACATTCAATTGCTATCCAGCAAAATATTGATCTTTCGCAACGTGTAACCTTCGAAAATGTCGATTACTGGTAAAAACCGTTAAAACTTTGATTTCAGGTTAACGTGCGACCACAAAGACGTTAACTTCACTCAAATTACAGCCAACGGTTTACTTCACGCAATGTGCAAGCTAGACACTCTTGATATCAGGTCATTTACTGACAGTTAGAATTTTGATTTCACATTATCACGCCACCGCAAGGACTTTGATTTCACTTAGAGAACAGCGAGAAGTTCATTTCACAACATGTAAGCCCAATTGAAAGGCCGCATGCAAGAACGTTCCCTAGATGTTTTGCTAAAAAAACAGGTCCAAACTTCGCAGCTGACTTTAACCCTTAGGGTTAAGAGTTCCCAGTCTTATTAGAGTTAGGTTTAGGGTTACCGCTCGAAACTAGTGTTAGCATTGAAGATTAGGCTTACAGAACAAAGTTAGGCTTAGCGTTTGCCGGAAAAAAGTGCATGAAACGGAAAATTTATCAGCAAAGGAATGCTGGAATACGGAGCAAAACTTACATTGGCAGCTGACTTTAACCCTTAGGGTTAAGAGTTCCCAGTCTTTTTAGAGTTAGGTTTAGGGTTACCGCTCGAAACTAGTGTTAGCATTGAAAGTTAAGCTTACAGAACAAGGTCAGGCTTAGCGTTTGCGCTCAGGGTTACGGGTCGAGGGTAGCGCTTCGGATTAGGTTAGAGTTAAGGTCAGGATACGTTAGAATCTATTGCACGAATCGATGCCTAAATCAAGTCAATGATTAGTGCCTAGAGAAAGACGTTAAACGTTTTGCAAATCGGCTACGTCAGTGATTTATAAAATGTTTCTAGGTGAAAGTATTTTTTTGGCTGACACAAAACTGCTCGTTCCATGAAATGATTAATTCTGACAACACAGAAAGAGGAAGCCTTAAGCTAACACGCTGCTCATGCCGAAAAAAAGCCCATAAAACGGAACATTTACCAGCAAAAAAATGCTGAAATACAAAGCAAAACTTACATTTGAGCTGAAGTTTTCTTCTTCCTAACCTGCGATCAGGCGTTCTTTGTCTTTTTTTCTTCGCGGCGGGCTCGATCCTATCACAATTCAAAGCAATCATCTGCTTGGAAATCCACCATACACACTCACGGAACGCTTGCTTGCCAATTTAACCGACCTGCGTTCTTTTTTTGGCCCGTAGAAACGGCTTTGAATCTGTTGAAATTAACTTTTCACCTAACACAGGTCAAATTCAAGGACTTTGCTGCCTGGCCGCCTTTCTCACCAGTTCCCGGCCGTGTTTGAGTCACGTTGAAAGTCACACACACACACTGGCTGGCTTTACGTATGAAAGATTATTATGGGATATCCCAGAAATTTTGGCAGCGAACGATGCTACATGGCTGAATTTCAACAAAATAATAAGAGTCTAGAAAGCACTTCTAATTTCCAAAACTGACACACGCCGAAGTTTAGCAAATGAGCCCTAAGTCCACGACAAATGCTTTGCTTTGGAAGAAGAAGCGTTTCTAGACTCTACCGCCTGGCTCATTTGCTCCTCGATCAATGGCTAAGTTAAGCCATAATCTCGGAACAAAAACACACCTCGGTTCTTTGAGGCATGCTGGTGACTTATAGAGGGTCAAAGGCCTAATGATGCCAAATCTCCTACCAGGCGGGCGCAAATATTCCTCGAATAAGCTTTGAATATCGGTGGAAATAACGAGCAAACTCTGCTTGATTAACAGGTAAGCTCTGAATAATTGATGCTTTGCGCGCCAAAAGCCGACGTCACAATAGAGAGATTAGGCTTGAAGTTACGTCAAACGGCTAACGGCAAAAATGAAACTTTTGCTGTTTGTTTTTAGCTCTTTGAACAGTAGAGTGAGAATATTTGTGTATTTGTGGTGAACAGTGGGAGACATTTTCTATTTTGTGGGATTTGATTTTGACTTCATACAATATAAAAAAGTCTGCCTGTTTGCTGCTCAACAAATTAATTGTGCTTAAGGTTTCTTTCGTTGGTTATTCAACAATACATCTACAAAAGATGCCGCTTGGAAAACTGAGGGTTTTTTTGCATACGTTATTTCTCGAAAACGAA
>CM042749.1:22703372-22715872 GCA_022496165.2 Catalaphyllia jardinei
CTTGTAAGAGTTGAGAATTCATTAATTATTATTATTCATTATTCATTATTTTATTAAAATTAAAATTCAACAGATTTTTAAATTTACACAACCCGCATATAGCATCGCTAATCGAGGCGGGCTGTGTAACTTACAATAAGATACATTACAAATACATTACATTACAAATACATTACATTGTAGTAAAATGCAGAAAAAAAAATATATATATAGATATATCATTATTAAAATCAGTTAAATAAATAAATAAAGTAAATAGGTATACACTTATATTCACAAATAGCTAGGATTTACATGAGATGAGAAAGAACCTATAATAAGTCATAGAACTAAAGAAATTAACAATAATGGCTATTAGAGTTTGATAAATGATAATTAGCTATTTTTAACATTAACGTAGAGACATCAACATAATCATCCTCATTACTAAGTACCGCAAGTAAAAATTGATGAATTTTATTTTTGAAAGGTTGTTTCCTAACACAACATGTATCAGAGAACTAGATATACTTCTGAAATATGCATGCATAGTTTGTTGTTTTAACTTTTGGCAATTTCAATGTTGACAAAAAGATATAATGTGTTATTGACTGGCTTAGGGTTGGTCTGTAGAGTGAAATATGTGACTTTGGGCTTGAAAATGCTGCCCTCAGCCTGAGGCCTCAGAATTTTCAAGACCTCGGTCACAGTTTTTCACTCTACATACCTCCCAGCTGGCCAATAACATACATTTCTTGTATAAAAAAGTGTTCATCACTGCTTATGTCTCATGTAGTTTGAGACTATGCAAACTCAGAAGGACAAACAATGTATAAACAGGAACCCTTGCCCCAAAGTTAAACAAACTCAAATCAAAATTCTCATTCACCTTGGGTTAGCATTAAGTGTCCATAATGGCCAACATGTTTTTTTGTGTTTTTTTTGGTATTTCTATAACATTTAAAATTGTATTCAAACCAAAAAATGAATCCAGATGCTTTTTTGCCATAAAATCAAGCATTAAATTTCCTGCTTTGGCCACACCCAATGAAGTTGACTGCAGAATGAAAGATTTGTGATGGATGAAGTTACTGCAAGAACATCTCAATGCTTCATGTTTTTATTTTGCTTCTTTGATGACTGCATTGCTTCACCAGCTTTGGGACATTTGTTTTTTTGATGTTAGCGAAAACTTCCTGCCAGTACTGAAAAAACAGTGACCTGAGCTAGCAGTATTTAGTGCTTCTGACATGATGTCATGACCCATTCAGAAACCCAGACTCTTTTTTTTTGTACTAATTGATGGTCAACTTCATTGGGCTAAAGTGGGAACTTCAAAGCTAGATCTTAGGGAATTAAAATGTTGCAATCCAATTTTTTTCTTTGAACACCTTTTTACACCAACAATGGAAAACCCTGTTGGCCAAATAGTCACTTTAACCCGGCTCTAATATTAACTTTTGTCAGAACTTTTATTTTTGGTTTTTAGGATGTGTTTGTAGATGCAAATTCTGTTTGCAACTTTGTATCAAGTGCTGGATCAACACTAGAGCAGCACCTGTGGCCAGCATCTCTCAAGTTTGGTGAGTATTAGATTTCTGCATGACTGTAGAATTTCTTGTAATGCAGTCATGGTTGCCATAGAGTGTTGCGGGTTCATGAGCTTGTTTTTGTGTAGCTTAAACATGAAAGAGAAGAATGATCATTGCAGTAAATTTTCCAATTTAAGCAATTGGGCTTCAATGGGATTCGAACCCGTGACCCCTGCGATACCGGTGCCACACATGGGGTATGAAGCAGTTCTCATATCCAAAATACTATTTCCTGTATTTGTCATTCGATACTATGTATTTGTCATTTGATACTATGTATTTGTCATTCAGTGATGTGTATTTGTCATTCAATTATGTGTATTTGTCATTCCATTATGTTCATTTGTCATTCAATTATGTGCATTTGTCATTCAACTGTGTAGATTTGACATTCAATTGTGTATATATTTGGCATTCAATTTTGTGGATGTGTGGATTTGTCATTCAATCTTGTGTATTTGTCATTCAATTATGTGTTGATTATTCAGTTATGTCTGTTTATTGTTCATGCTTTTATGCCTTACTATTCTTCACTCAATTATGGCTTGTTGCCATTCAATTATTCAATATCGATCCAATATTGATTGACCGCTTATACCTGAGCCCGCAAAAATACCACTGAATACTACCACTGACAAGCGCTGAATGCACGAGGTCAACAAAATGGCGTTGAATCCGAACCGAGATGGGGAGGGAGGAGCGGATAAATGTCCCAATGGGGCCTTTCAACGAGAAAATGGAGAAAATTATCCTTGAATGAGGCAGCTGGTATTTTAAATTCGCCGGGCACAGCCACAGAAACATCCGATCATCTGCAGCCACAACTCTCTCGGCAATCTGTTGTTACAGCATTTACAGCACAAGATTCTGGTTGGTTCGCTAATGCCTAACATAGCAGATATTCCAGTTCCAGTAAAACCAAAATAGAGAAAATACTCCAATTGTTGTTTCGTTATGTTATAGCGTGGCCGTCCTCGATGTTTATTGAATACCTTCTCGCACTGAAAACCACCGGCATTTTCATCTCCTTTCTCTATTTCATTCCTCATCAGATACTTCACCTCTGAAATACAGCTGAATACATGGTCATCGACGTCTGCAAGTTAGGCATACTGACACAAGATTGTTTCCAATCTATCCAGTTTATAATATAAATAATCTGCTTCATGGCACTGTAGGTTTCCAACGTTTAATTTCTGGATTATCTTAAGTAGCCCGCTTTGAACACTATCCTTGACAACACACGCTGCCACCATCTTGTGTGGCACAGCACCATTGTATTGCGGGCTCAGCTATAAGCGGTCAATCAATATTGGATCGATATTGAACAATTGAATGGCAACAAGCCATAATTGAATGAAGAATAGTAAGGCATAACAGCGTGAACGATAAACGGACATCACTGAATAATCAACACATAATTGAATGACAAATACACACAATTGAATGACAAATCCACACATCCACAAACTTGAATGCCAAATATATACACAATTGAATGACATCTACACAATTGAATGACAAATGAACATAATTGAATGACAAATCTACACAATTGAATGACAAATGAACATAATTGAATGACAAATACACATAATTGAATGACAAATACACATCACTGAATGACAAATACATAGTATCCAATGACAAATACATAGTATCGAATGACAAATACAGGAAATAGTATTTTTGATATGAAAACTGTTTCAAAAAGGGGAGTGAGGTCAATTTGTTGAGTTCATATCTTCCGTGGGAAGTGAAAGTAGCAGACACATCGGATATGGGTTGAATAAGTTATAGAACAAGGTAAGTCATTGATTAAAAGTAAGCAAGAAAAGCAAAGGCCCTAGTTCAATACTATGCATTACATATAATACTAACAGAGTACTTACTTTAGGGTGGCAAACACAGTTTTTGTACGTGCTCTTGCTGATGTAATTCAGCGGGAGAACAACCACTTGTTAGAATTTCACAAAATTTGGCACAAAGATACTTTAGGAAATAAGTAACTGGAGCTTTGAAAACACTTGAACTCTAGCAGATAAAATTTTAGATATTCCAGTGAATCTTCAACAAAGGGTAATTAAAGATCTCTTAGTTAAATGAGTATTTTTTTTGCTATCTGCCTACACAGCAGTTCTTTTAAAAAAATGAGAAAAATGAAGTGAATTGTCCTTGTCTTTATTAAAATCACAAATGACTTGTTGTACATGATAACTACTTGGCATGGTTGTGTACACTACATGAAATACAAGAACATAGGGGGATCTTTACTGACACTTAATGACTGCACTGCTCTAATTGATTTACTCATTCTGAATTAAGCCTTTCTACCTAGTAAACTTGAGGAAGATTGTGTGAAACAGAAAGGTCACAAGTGAATGTATGAAAAACCGTAATATATTTGAACTGTGGAGGGAGATATTAAGAAATAACTTATCATTGCAGTTATACACACAACTTAAGCCATTGTGAAATTGAAGAAAGGTCACACAAGATTAAAAACTGTGGTGATATCAGTTCCAAACCTGAAATTATAAGTACATTCATTCATCCAAAATATAAACAGTACAAGAAAAAAAGAGTGAAAGAAGACAAAACAAAAAATGGATCTCAGAGTGAAACCCAGGTGCACTAATGGCCATCAACACCAACAAGTTACCATTCAAGTGCGTCAATGGCTTTCTTGAAATCTATAAAACATGATATGCCTACATTTTCCTGAAGCACAATCAACGTCATATTTTTTCCATTATATCTTCCTTTCAGGAAACCAGTCTGGTTATTAATGATGAGTTCTGAGATTTCAGATTTTATTTGATTTATTTCATTGTAAAAGAAGTGAAAAGAAAACACCATACTATTAATGTTTCAATGGCACAGGCTATTGGAGAACACACAATAATTGTCATATTTTTATTTTAGATACTTGTTGCTTGATGGAGACAGGACTAGTGCATTCAAAATTCCTGGGAGTCCAGCGTCAGGTAAGGCATTTCAGCCATTTATGCGGCCGAATAACTAAGCTAGCTGGACTCAGGCAAGCCATAAATTTTAAGTTGTATAAATACATCTGGATCAGAAATGGTTCTTGTAACAAACCTATCATTGTCTTAGCTGAGCGTACACTGTGGGTTGGACTTAGTTTTATTAGTACATGAGTAAGTTGCCTCCGTCAGTAAATAATCTGAGAAACGTTTCACCTTATCTACATGAATGATCTGTCTTCCATGCATGTTTAAGAGGTGACTGGAGGACTTGGGTACCACAAAAGTGTTTACAGACTTCCCTTCATGATCTTTTACAAGATCTGCTCAAAATATTGTCACATATCACCACGAAACTTACATGCAGTGAGATATGTGTGCCAGGTGCTGCAGAACATCACAGAAAATTACTAGAAGGGGAGTAGTTGAAATTGAACCTGCAAAGAGATGTACTTTTATTATTACCTGAGAAGTGAAGAATTTACATGAAATGACATTGTTAATATAACAAAGAATGCAATTCTATTATAGATTCTTGTTAACATGAGTAAAGAGGGAATCAGCTGTCTGTCTGATGCACATGAGTATTTCAACATGTGTTATGTTGCTGGGCTTCTCCCAAGGAATTTTGACCTTTCCAAACCACAGGACAGATCTGTGAGTACCTACTTACTACATAAAGTGGAACCTGTTAATCCTATCACCAATGAGCCATAAATGTCTTGCTGTATTAACAGGGGGGCATATTAAAGGGGTTCTATAAGTAAGAAAATGACTGGCTGAGCTTTTACAAGGTGGCTGTAAGCAGGGTTCCACTGCCGGTAGCATGTTTTGTAATGTTAAGGGCTCACTAACTGATCTTTTTTACTGTTTTTAAGGAAAATTTATTCTCTAATATTTAGTAATAACCTTGTCATTTTTACTTAGTTCAAAGTTGTTTCATGTGTTTAACCTTTCCATCATTAGTAACACCGGTAATGATGTGAGGCCATGTCCATGGTCAGGTGACTCAATCCGAAAAAATGTAAAGGCCCCCAAGCCTATTACTTTATTACTTGGAACTCATAAGAAAATTTAAGAATCTTTTTTTGTGATAGAGTCAAACTTAACTCATCCAGTGGATGAGTTAATTATGATTAAGATTATTATTTTTTAGTCGTCATGAATGACCAGATGACTGCGAATTTAGATCCCTGATGTTTTGGAGTTGACTCCATCCATTGTCAGGTTGCCTATGATAAGTGAATGTTGAATATGGTATTTTATAAGATTTTTGTGTGCAATAGAAAGACCAATAATTTATTGATGTGGTAGCTAAATGATACAAAAAATGTAGAAAGAACATGATTAAATGAAAAGGGATATAGCAATGGATATGTGCTTACAAATATGTTCGGAACAAATTAAGGTGTTTCAGTTGCACAATAAAATATTAATTTTGGCTGCTTGTCTAGATGTACATGCAATCATTTTTGTATCCAAAGAATATTGACAATTTCCTGGATCATTTTCTTGTAGTTTCACTATGAGGCTCTACTTTCCATTGCCTTAGAACATGGCTTGGTGACTTTCATCACATTGTGCATTAAAAAACTGGGAACAGGAAGTAAGTTGGGTTATACTTTTAGTTTGTTTCTTCAGATGAAGATAGGGGAGGGGTAGCTTGGGACTAATATACCATGAACGAACTGGTAGAAGGAAGTAAAGATTGCTATGAACCTCTTTTTGTACACAGTCTTGTACCATTTGGAACCTAAACTCTTTTGGTTAGAGATATCTAAAACAAAGCACTTGCTTATTAATATAAGTAGTTAGCTGCTTTGGTCTCTCTGCTCCTTACCAACCCTCCCTTTGTAGTTTCTAACTTAACTGATTCAGTTGTCTAGTTGGTGTTGTGAAAGGACCTTAGTGGGCTCTTTTAGCTTAGTTTTGGGTATTTTGCAACTAGGGATATAGTAAATGGTCGACACATTACAAATTCCTGGAAGTTCAGACACTCAATTTCAGCTTATACAGTATTGTGCAAAAGTAATGCAAATGAAATCCGTCAAAAATTGTCCTTTGTTCTTGTGAATTTTCCATGAAAAGTCGTCGAATTTTCAAAAGATTATTCATAGGGATCAAAGCGAAAAATTCACGATCTTTCTCGAAAATTCGAGATAACGAAATTCGAAGTAGAAAATTTTCGAGGTAACCAAACGAAATTCAAGATAGCAAAATTCGAAGCAGCAAATTTTGGTGACATGAACGACTGAACAAGCGTACATGTATGTAAATAAACTAAACTCATATCGAAAATAGATTCAATGATCCGACAGTTTAGTCAGCTATTTCCAATGAAAAAAAGTGAGTGCCTTGCACAATGAGAATAAGTGACTGCCTTACAAATAATTCCTCAAAACACAGCCTCGTAAACCTTGTTTTAACAACTTTGATTTTCAAGCCGGCTTATCGATCAGCAAAACTGGGTGCTAATTCACAAAGTGGGTTAAGTGTGTTGACGTGACTATGTTTACAGAAGTGCACTTTCCCAAAACAAACAATATAGAAATGAGATAGAACTTTTGTAGACAAAATAACATTTATGAAACATTACATTTAAGGCTGTCAAATATCTTTCGCGTGTTTTAGCCCAAGCAGTGCATGTCTCGATTGGTTCGAGAATTGTACAAAACTGGCTTCAGATGTCTTACCTTGTAAACTGCATCCTTGCTGCTTTCAAAAGCAATAAGCCTATTTCAAGCATTTTCTGCTTCCATATCCACCGTAAGCATCAACCTCGTGTTTAAGCCCAGCCATGTGCCATGTAAACATCACGTTTTAGCCCAGCCACGTGCCATGTAAACATGTTGGCGAATGTTGACAACGTTGGAAAATGTACGAACCCACAGTTGTTTGGCCTGCAGTATAGATGTTGCATTGGTAGCTATGTCATATAAAGGGAAAGTGAGGCGTCCACGAGAAAAGAGCCCGGGTGTACGTTGTTTGTTGTGTCCTCTGCCTGGGTAAATGTAGGCTTCGCACAATGGGCAACGTTGTGTGTTTCCTGTAGAATAGCTAAGCAAGTGAAGGAGCTGCAAAGTTTTAGGCCAGGTAGTGCCTGTGCGAGGTTCGTCTGTATCTGGCGGGTTTATACAGAGTGAGTTGCCATAGGAACAGCATTTTTATAGCTGCAGGTGTTTTTTCTATAGAACTATTAGCCTGCCAAGTTTCAATGGCCTGCACTACAAATTGGTCAAGTTAGCTCTATTTATGTACTTGAGATAATGTTGGGTTGAGTGTATGATGTCATCAGTCAACTCATTTGCATATTTTACACATTTTTTTAAACTTAAATCTCTCAGATATTTGCTTGCAGATATTTGCAAACATTAAACAGTGTTTAGATTCTTTCATGGAATTCTATGTGATACACCTAAAATATCAAGGGGTAAAAATTTGATCATAATACTACTTTATATCATTTATTCAAGCAATAGTATCAAAACTTTACATCATGTAACTGGTAAATAAATGTAAATGGTAAATAATGTTAACTTTTAATTGGGACAAAATAGAAGTTGAAGCCTAATGTTGAATTCCTCCTCTAGATGTGACTCATGCCGGTTGCAGTCTGAAGTTGATTCTGGATTGGGCTTGGGATCGTGTTGTGGATATTAAAGACCAACTTGATCAGCTCTGTAAGAATTTTATCCTAGATCATCATAATCCCTTGATTGTTGATTCATTCAAAAGGATGGAAAGGGGGTTCACTGCACATTTTCCAAAAAATTATTACTTCATTTGAAATGTTACCAGTGGGAATTAGAAATATTTGGTCTGGACAGAAAGCAAAACATTAAATACAGTCTTGCAACCTTGAAGAGCCATTATTTGAGCCATTATTGTGGTAACTTTATTCAAGACTGTTTCAGTTACTGGACAGTATTTTTTGTAATATGCCCTTAATTTTAAAAATAATAATAATAACGATATAACTATGCTGTGGTATGATGTTGTACACAAGTAATCATTGTACATATTACATTGTTCATTGAGAAGTATACAGAATTATAATAATGATGATGATTCATTGTTGAAGGTGTTCCACTGTTTGACGGTGGAGGTGGCACTCCTGATGAGCAAATGCTATTACTGTTAGACAATCAGAAAGTGCAACTGGCTCATTTAACAACTGTATTCCAAGCTCTGATAACCCAGTCAGCACCAACCACTCAACAGGGTAATCCCTTATGAAAAATACAATTACTTCATTAATAAAATATTTATATCATAATCAAGTTATCTGATCTTACTTAGCTTCAAGAATAACCACAATCATGCTGAAGGCACCTAAATCTTGTACAAGGACAATTCCACTCTCACAGACATTACATTCAGACTCAATTTTCTAACTTAATCTACCACAGACATAGGTTAAATACTGTGGCAGACCTTACATAAAAAGCAACCACAACATTGAGTGCATAAGCATCTATTAAAATTTCCTGTGAAGTATGAGGGCTTTTTGTATAGATTGTGCACTATCTGCATTAAGTGGTTGTGTGAACCAAAAAGGTTGATGCCATTATACAGGATGCTTGAACTTTAATGTCATGTACATTACAACCTATGTCGTGGATGTTTTACTGTGAATCATCGCCAAGGATAGAAGATAAATAAGCTTGTTCTTGGTCATGGAAAGCAAGATACACTCATGTTTACTGTTGTTATGGACGACACTGGTTGGCATGTCACATAACAAGCTTTCTCAAACTCATTAATAATTCATCGAGTTAAAACAAAGAAAATCACAACCGTGAAGGAAGTTTGCATACCTGGTCTTAATTAGCATAGATTTTGATGATTTTATTTCTCAGTTTACTCCTTAGTTTTTCGTTTCAATTGAGAAGATATATCAAACACTCGAGACAGTGTTTCATTAGCTATCAAAACACCTTGAATTAGTGACAACAGCTTACTTGTTGGTTCTCACATCGCTCTGTGTATCTTTCTCTGGGTTCTATAGCCTCCTCCCTCCAGAAAATAAACCAACACTGTAAATTCCAGGTCAATCTAAAACACAGTGGACAGAGGCTTTTTCCAATAGCGTCATGCACAGATGATGTAATGAAAATTTAACCCTCCTCGTGACTCAGACAAACAAACCATTCCATGGGCTACTACTTTGAGAGCGACGTATGGAAAACGGGGCTCAAAAACTCTTCCATGCAATACTCAGCGACTAATTTCGTAATTTGATGGCCTCTCTAGCTCAAAATGTTGGATTAAACCCACAACATGTACCTTAGAATAATAAAATTACAGAGTTTGAAGGAAGGCGGCAAAATATGATGGGCTACTCAGGTTTGAAGGCTGTTTACGAACACACTCCTTACCTCCATGTCAGAGAAAAATATTATTATTGTACCTGGCATTCAGGTGCATCACCCACAAGAAAGTCGGCAAGCCAGGTAAAAAAGTAACTCATAAAGAAACAACCGTAGATCCAATTCGCTGCCTTGCCGTGATGAAACTGGCCCGCTCCGTCTTCACACATAAAAAACAGTTTTACTCGCTGCGCTATTTAGTACACATATTGCACCAAGCATATAGCTATGAAATATATGCAGTTGAGATCTGCTTACGGTCACAGCTTTGTTTATGTGGTCGAATAAATGGCTCTATTTAAAATCATGGTCCTCCAAATTGCACAGTACACAAAATTCTGCTCTGTATTTGGAATTGTCTCAGATAATAATAATTATGTCCTCCGGTTCTATCGTCTTCGTTTGAGCATGCTGCTCTGCTGGTCGAGTTTGGGAATTTCTAGCATAAGATCAGTCTTCTGTTGAAGAACAGGACAAACAATAGATAGGTTTCTTCGTAACACGTTTCACTGAGAAGTATTCTGATTGGTTAGTCGCAACCACCTTGCTAAAAGTTCTCGACTTCCAATACCTTAAGGTTTTGGGATCTGTCCGCCTGTCACTGCAGCTTTGTAAGATCCTTGTGCAATTTGTGACATTTATGCTCTTTTCTGGACACCTCTGAGTCTGTTTTACACTACCCAAGGCAGCAGTGTTTGCTTTATAACATTATTTTAGCTAACCAAAATCTTAGACCACCAATCTTTCTTTTTTTGCCCAATTTTCTGCACATTCATACAAAACCTTCTACAGAATTGCAATTCTTGTCTGAGTCATATGGGGGGTCTCTGGCGATGTAATCTATTTTTAGAAACTGTGTGCGGCGCTATTTATTAAGTTTAATTTATTATGTCTGGCTATATCCTTCATTGTTTTCTGTTGTAATTTCAGGCATTAAGGACTTGGAAGCAAGATACAATGTTGTTAGCATTCTCTCATTGGTAGGTAGCTATACAGTTACTGGGACTTAAAACTCTTTCCATCCATGTTCTTTATATATATAATCCATGCATTCATCTTTCTGTCCATCTACATGTACTCTTCCATCCACCCTTAATGATCATTCTACCCAACCATTCATTTACCAGCTTTTACCAGGCATTTGCAGTTGATAAATAAAATACTTGTTTTTTTTTCAGTACCTAAGAGTTGTTTTGTGGTTCATTGCACAAGGATTGTTGCCTGAACAGTCAGGTAAAGATGTTAAGAGATGCAGTCAAACTTCTCTTTAACACTGACACCTCTATTATGGACAGTGTCCTTTGTTACAAATTTCTCACTCCCCAAATATTTTATTCCAATTTGGCAATGAAAGAACTTCAAAAGTTTTGAATATACTGAAGGTTTGTTGTTATTTCTTTCTTTTTTAGAGGGTTCAATTGCAGCAGCTAAAAGGTGTGATCAGTTTGTACTAGAGTGGAATCCCAATTTCTCAAACTTCTTATGGAGGCAAAAATTCAAGCTTTTACTGTTGATTGCAGTGAAATAATCTAAATGGGAAATTCCTTTTTTTGTCTGAGTTATGGGGCTGCATGTGAGAAATAGTATACAAATTTGTGTACTATTATTACTCTATTTGTATACAAAGTATACAAATAGAGGGTTTAAGAAATCAGAATTCCACTGTTTTGAAGAAGTAGTTTTTTATGTCATGGTTTTAAAAGCATATTTGTTTTAGACAACAGTAGAGCAGAAATACATACATTACTAGTTGCAGACTAAGCCAAAGTATTAAACTGAGAGCAGCTTGAAAAGTCATCAAAAAAGTAGTCAACTTTAGTTTGCCCTAGACAGTTTTGAGTACTGTACATAGAATTATTTTTCATTATTTTGTAGCTAAATGCCTGGACACTTAAGATTGGCAAGGCATGCATAAATTCAAATAATATCTACAGAGTAGAAATGTTACACCCATTACCATTGCACTAAAACATTGGTATTTTGACTGCTGCATACCCTTGTAAGAACAATTGTTGATATGAGCAGTGTGTGTACACTGTCCAATACATGTAGCTTCGTTATACCTCAGTGTAGAAATAATTGTGTAGTGCTGGCAGAAAACTGTGGGTAAATATCGTTAAAAAAACTCAAGATCTATCTTTTTTCAGAGGACATTGTTACCCAGCTTTGACTCTCAGTAATGCTTGTGAAAGTAGACGCAAGGACTTGGAAAATCTCTGCAGAAAGTATGTACACGTATCATTAATCTTTTGGATCCATCTGTACAGTGAAGTACAGAAGAGCTGAATTTTTTGTGGTCACTGGCCTATTCATCTAGTTATCAAGAACAGGACGTACATACCCGCCTTGACAGTTTTATGTTCAGTGTAATAAACTAAGCATGACTTAAAAAAACTATGATTAGCTTGGTCACCTCTGTTAAGTTCCTTGACTGCCAACAGTTCAACACAGTAAAGTGTAAGCAATGCTACATGTATGTCTGGTTCTGGTATGTAGATTACAGGAGTCCTGTCCGTAGTCTATCTCGCTAGTTGTGTTTTTTCTTTAGTGATCCAGGCTCCATTGGCTTGATG
>CM042749.1:22720872-22722643 GCA_022496165.2 Catalaphyllia jardinei
TTGTTTTGATTTATTCAGGCATACACAGTTTTGAAATACCCTAAACACTGGGTATTAATTATAGAGGCTTTATTTTGAAAAAAGTCCTTAAAACAATAAAATTAAAATGACACAAAGAAGACATAAAATAAATAAATTAATAAAATAACTAAATAATTTTGATAGCGTCCTGGACTGAAACAACAACTCAATTAAAACGCATCAGTGGAAACACAAATACTTACCACATACCTACCAGAGCAAGAGGGAGGGGCAGGCCAGGAATAACATCACAGTGCCAACTATCTAACAGCAATAACGAAATGCAAATGACTGTAAGCCATGTGGGGCCCCTGCACAAAACCCCCGCCACCCCACACCAGAATCCAGGGAGATTTAACTTAGCCTAAATTGCATTTAGCCACATAAAATACACATACAGAAATCACTGACCATATCTTGTTTGTGTGGTTTCTTAGGTTGGATAAGTAACTAAGGCTGCGATTCTGAGTGGTTTCTTTGCGTCCTTTGACGCATCATGATCCGATCTTGCATTGATCTGTTTAGTAAAGAAACACAAAATCCATTCATGGATTCTTTCGAATTTAAGACTTTAATCTTGGATTTTCTCAAAGAACACACCCCAAGTAAATAAAAATAATCTTAATTAATAATTTTAAATAATATGTAGGATATCCAACTGTGTAGATTTAGATTTTGTCATTATTATATGTTTAACTTTGTAAGTCTTGGTTTGTCAGGAATTCTTGGTAAACTTTCTCAAAGAAGAAACCTTCCCATATTCCAAAGAACTACTTGTAATGCGCTACCTTCAAAAAGGACGTTACGTAGAAGGAATCAGGTTAAATGAACTCCTTAAAAAGGATAAAAAGGTTTGTATGAAATGAACACTGTTTTGCACAGCAATAACTTGCTTTGAATGTAGTTATTTTGGTTTATATCAAAGATTATATTAGTAACAAGCCTGGAAAGAATTCCACACATAATGTTATGTAAGTGACCAGTACTTTCAGTACTTATGAAGTTTTTAAAAACACAAGGGAAAAAAAATCTGAACCCAAGTCAGAATTGCTCCTTTCACTCTTGCATTGACTGCATGGTGCTTGTGGCAGTTCTCCAAACCTTGCTTCTAGTGCATTCCCAAAGAAAGCGATATGTTTGCCTCAAAGTAAAAGGAAATTATAGTTTTAATCTTTAAATAGGACCATTTGACTGTGCCTATTATTGTGTGGGAAAACACTTATGTCCAGGATTGAATGCAAATATTGTTTAATTAGTACTTCATACCTGACAGGGTTATTTGATATTATCATTATGATATTACTTCACATTTGACAGAATTGTGTGTGTTTTGGCGACCTTTTAATAATTAGGACACATTGTGATGTAAAAATGTAAATCTTAGTTATAGTGGACATGCAGCTTAGCAGTAAGAATTAGCTAGTTTACAGGCATGCCACTGAAACAAAGGAAACAAATATTTCAAATAAACGTAACATAGGGATGATTGCTTATCAAAGGGTATTTGAATCTCATTAGCGTTCAATCCTAGACAAAAGTCGACTTCGCATGAACATTTCCATACCACTCATCCATTGCAAGAGTACAGCTACAGTTATGCCCCGTTCACACCAAAGATTAAACATGTTTAAAAGCTGTTTAGTTAAACACGGTGTAAAATTGTTTTCTTTATAAAAGCTGCTTACTGATGTCTTTTTACTTCACATTCAGCGCAAATTAAAATAGCATGTTTAAGTTCGTCTGAATCCTT
>CM042749.1:22727688-22742995 GCA_022496165.2 Catalaphyllia jardinei
AGAGGGATGTTAGGAAACAGAGGTTCGACCTGGTAGTGTAGTGGTATCAGAGGGATGTTAGGAAACAGAGGGTCTGGGTTCCATACTGGATGGTTACTTACATATTTGTCTTGTTCTTTAATTTGTTAGAGGCAAATTTATTGATAGTTCAAAAATTTTCCAAGTGTCCCAAAATTGGCATCGACCGTTTACGAAATGGACAAATGCGTCGGCGAAACAAAAGATCGTTCAGCACCAGAAGAAAAGAACATATTAGAAATACACAACAGTGTGCTCAAGGCTCCAACGTTCCTAAACATGCATGAACTTGACAACTCCACAATCATTGACAAAGGAAACCATCACACCAGAAAGACACTGGAATCATGGCTCATGGCATAAACTATTGAGGCTGATAATAGTTCATGCCCAGTTCCGGAACAATACAATATTCTTTTAAACAAACATTAATTTTAGTACTTTTAGCATTCTTTGTATGTATAGAATTGAGATTTAGGCGAATCACCTTCCATATTCAAAGTTTTAACGTTTCATTGTATCACAAAATTTTTATCCGTCAAAGACAGTACACCAGATTGAGAAAGCGTTTTTTAAGTACCTTTTACCAGAAAACGCCATATCCTATATCATAATTAAATTCAGTATTTAAAAAAGACCGAGACCAAACCTTGAATTTTGACTGGATAAATGAAGGCTTGCTTGGCACCTCAGGCAGGTGAGAATTGTCATCCTTTCACATCTAAATCAAAACACATCCCTGAATCCCCTCCGTTTCGATATTATAAAGCGATTGAGAAAAGATTTGTTGCTAGAACACGAGGGTAAACACTGAATATTCAAGAGATTTGTGCACAACCTGTTTATCCGATCTTAGGCAACCCAACAAACATTCGAGTTTCAATCTAATGTTATCTTAAATATTGCACTACCAGAACGTAAACGCAGAATGAAGTGTATTTCGTTGATGAGTTCTTTCCTTCACTGGCTGTGCATGGAACTGCTTTATCTTTACTTGTTCTTTAGTCTCCAGTGTCAGAGAAGAGAACCTCTCCTAGGACAGTTACCTCACCAACATTTCTGGACAAGAGAAGGTAACTGTTTCTGGATTTAGGAATCCTGCTAATGTCGCTGTTTTCCTTCAATATTGTGTAAGTCCACTGAATTCAGTTGAAGAGCTCTGATACGTAATAAAGTTCATTAGATTTATTTTGTTTAGCAGGCGGCAGTTTTTCTCTGGTGCTGAAGCTCTTTCTTTGCTAGCCACGCCTCCTGTGGTCAAAGTAAAGCCGGTTAGTTGTGATTCTTTGTACCTTTATTGTTGCACTGTAGGTCATAAGGAAGTTGGATGTTTGTGAATTGAAGTTATTGTTTGTATTATTACTCAGATGGCTGGTGGATCATCACTGACAAAAACTGAGGCAGTTAACATTGCTACACCACAGTCAATATTAAAGGTAAATACTGGGTTACAGTAACATGAACTCAAATACACAAGACAGCTAGAGTGGGGAAAGAAACGTCAATAACAGTTTGTTTTGTGTGATCGCAGATTACAAGAGTGTTACGTCGCACCTCGCCCCAACCTTCGCCCACGTCCTCTCCCCCAACGACCAGGCGTGGTTCCTCAGACCAGTTACCTAAGTCCATGGAGACTCGTGGTAGGTCTCTATAACTTGTTTTATGAAGCTACCATCATGGATGCTGTTCTCTGATTGGCTACACTACTCACTATCTATTCTGTGATAGATAATGATAACGTGTCAGTTTGCCCTTGTTACCAAAATGACATCCGCTTCTTGGCGTTTTCGAAGTGTTCACAGTTAGATTATTCGCTCTGGATTTCTATTCGTGATAGTTGACTCAGACGCAGCACGCGATTAGAAATCTCGATTTTTATCAGATATTCACTTGACCTTAAATTTGTAAAGTGCAAAAGTTTCAAAAAGTTCGGATTGGTTAATGAAGTCTAATTTAGGAGAGGATGTGATTTTATGCTCCACTGCGAAGATCTCTCAGAGATCCTTCTGGTGTCCAAATTTTAAGCAAATAGGCCAAATATTATGCTTATTACAACATTTTGTGGCACTATCGGGGCTGATAGGATTAATAGGAGCAGTGACAGTAGTCGTCCCCGCCGCCGCCGTCGTGTGAATGTTAAGAATTGCCGTTTATGTAACTATGGCAGCACTAAACTAAAATAAAACTACTGTGTGTGTGTAATCCCCAAACAAAGGAGTAAGATTCCAAAGAAACGGTTTTGACGTGTTGTGTCCGCGGGTAAATCCAACACATGGTTGATCAGTGGTAATTTGAAGAAGTTGATTAATCAACCGCCTGGCGAATTTTGGAAAATTGACGTTTTAAGCTTTAGCCTGCAAGGAAGCACTTTGTTCCAGTAAATCAGTGTTTAACTGGAAAGTCTCCGCTTTTCCAATACTGCGGTTCAGCGGGTTAATAAGCGGTTTATTAACCTATGTCATCTTCAAGTTGATAATCAAGTATGTAATTAGCGGGTGAACGAATGATGATGACTATACGTTCTGTTCAAGAGATAAAGTAGCCCTCGTCACAGCGATCTGAAACCTGCTTCCTAGGAGTATTACTTTCCCCCCTTAATGGAATGGTAAAGTCATAGCAGATTCTTCCTTCCTCAGTACTTTGTCTTTCGACTTTTGACTGGAGTGTCCAACCTAAAGAAAAGCAAAATTCCTTGTTCAAGAATACAAGGCAATGACTTCAACCAGTGTTTGTCACCTAGTCAGAGATAGTGTATTGGTGTTTTAATGCCTCTAAAGAAGAAACATGTTCAGTTTCCAATTTTAAACCATTCTACAGAGCTGTCTGTACCTTTTTCAGCAAGTGACAGTACTGTTCAAAGAGAAGAGTTAACTCCAGGCAGACGTATAAGGTAAACAAATGTTTAAATGAAGCAAAGTTTTAAGGTGTCAGTATATTTAACTTGAGCTGCTAACCGTGGGCGCTAAACGTTAAATTAGAATATATTTACTATAAAATGAGAATAAATTCCAATTTTTGTTGAGAACATGAACTCTTGATTTCCTTTTCCAGTGTATTTCACATGTCAAGCCACTTACAATATCGTTTGTTATGACATTAAATATTTTTATGGTGCTTGATAGGTATTAACCTGTCACGTGATGCAGTCAAACCTGGGGAATAGTCACTGATATCCCTTGGGTGATATGCCGCCATGTCAGTGACTGTCATGGATTTTTTTGTGACCTACTAAGTTATCTTAAAATCGTGGCCGGAAACCTCAAATATTAAGTCACTAAGGTGTAAAACGTTCACAAGACTATAATAAAGCAAAGAGTAACAAGGATCAGAGAACAAAATATCTTGAAACATCTCAGAAATAGTTCAAGAAACGTTATGCCTCCTTTAAACATAGTAGTGGACATAAATTGTTCCACGAGGAACAGAGTTTTCGTCGAGCGTCCTCTGAAAACGGAACGCTTCTTGGAACAGTAGCCGTAGAATAACCTTTGCGCCAAATGGAAACCATTTTATGTTATTCATTTAGGTATTCTAAGGTTTTTTATCTTCGAAGGGGTGTAATTTTAGAGAATTACTTTTAAATTCTTGTTTGTAAAAACGAGGTGCATGAAACACATGAATTCAAAGCCAGGACCAATCATGAACCCGCGAGTTGGCACAATCACCATTGACAGGAATCTTAGAATCCTTACAGACGAGTCGTCGTGACCTTGGTCTCGAGGACACGTGGCAAAAAGAATTGTTAGCCTTGTGCTATAATGTCAAGAAAAGACCTGCTGGTAAATAACATTATTAGCCACTTGTTAAACAAATCGATCTCTTGTTTCAGATTTGCTAGTGAGAATGTATCATCGTCTCCCTCCACAAGGTAATCAGTAGAAGATGAGTTCACTTTTAATTGTAGTATAATTCTTTAGTACTTAAAAACATAAACTTCAACAGAAACATACAAGTTTGGAAATTTTTTTCTTGAATCTTCACAAAATTTAATATTTTCAGACAGCATTTACCCTCCATAAGCTTTGAATTTCTTCGATTCCTACTGCGCATGATTTTCGCGCCATTTCCATCAAACTAAGCTCGTTTTCTCTTAAACGTGTTCGTGGACCCCACATTTCAATGCATGAATTTAAATTACTCACTGTTATCTGCAATATCTCGATTTGAAGAAAAGTTTTAAATTCTGCTTAAATATGAGAACAGATCTTTAGGTAGTGCTGAATATATGCGCACGTAAAGAATTGTTATGTTTGTAGTATTATACATTGTACTCACTATCATATTATTATACATTGTACTCACTATCAGCATCCTGATTGGCCAAGAGCCCCCTGCTTATTTTGAGAATTCACTTGATTTTGTGGACAAGCATGATTAGGGTATAATCTGCTATCCAATTATATGTGCAGATTATACCTCGCGCAGTGCGCATGCGTAATACACCTTTGGCTAAAGAGCGCGAGCACTTGAATGGTTTTGAAAGATGCGGCCGCTTGGTGCGTTTGTCTTTGTATTTTTAGAAGCACAAGTAAAATCTGCTTGCATTTTACACATATTTTTCATAAAACAATGTATAATAAAACAATAATTGAATTCGGTTTTTGTGATATCGGGAATAATGAAGGTCTCGGCAAGTGTAATCAGCCTCGGCCTCCGGCCTCGGCTGATTACACTTGCCTCGACCTTGATTATTCCCGATATCACAAAAACCTCATCCAATTATTATTTATAATCGTAACTCCTATTTAATTAACGTTTGAAATGTAAGTTCAGGGTCTATATTGCTGGTTTTCAGTGTCACGCCATTCAAAATAGATCAAAATAAAAAATCCAAACCGTTCAATAGATTAAGTCCAGAATCAGGGAAAAGAAAGAAGGTAGATATGCAAAGACTCTCGCCAAGATTCAGGTCACAACAATGTTTCTTATGGAAGATATGCGGAGAAACGTTTTCCCCAAATTTATAGAGATTCGTATGGAGACGCCATGCTGGTGCCCACCTAGATGGGCACCAACATGGCGGCCGGAAACCAGCAGAAACATCTGTCACTGAGTTGTGCTTCAAAAGCGTGAATTTATCTCTCAAAGAACTCAAAAACGTAACAATAGTACTTTATTGTAATACAAGAACTGTTCAGATAGCCGAATTCCCCGAAATAAGTCACTTTTTAAACCAATATCATAGCTCACTCGCCAGTCATGTAAATGCCGCGTCACGCAAAAACTTAGAAATTCAAGCGTAGTTTATGGCTAAACCAAGAACCCATTCGGAGTGAAAATTTGTATGAATATTAGTTTTCAGCTGCTCTTACACATCATGAAAGTCAAATCTCAGGGGGATCAATAGTTCTATAGTTTGAATTTTAGTGACGTCATGTGAAAACCAGCAATTGTTTAACTTCGAATAAATTAATACAATATTAAGTATTGTAAAGGCTTGAATTAGTGCCCGGGGCGCTTATTTAATTTTCTAAGCCGAAAGGGGGCGTTTATTTCGTTTATCAATTTTTAGCCACAAAATGACACTATCTTTATTTCTATTTAAAACCAAACTGCAACATGGAAATTCAAAAACCTCATAGAAAACTACCTTTTTACTACTTCTATCAAGGAAATGAGAGATAAACCCGTGCGACTTTGAAAGGACATTATGTTTATACTACTTAACAATGTCACATTTCATTCAAAGAACCATATAGATCGTATACGTCTCGTATATGGTACTGAGTACCCAAACTCAGCATTTCTCGGTGGAGGGGAAGGCACTTATTAAAAATTTTGAGCCTCAGGAGGGGCGCTAATTCGAAGCGGGGCGCTTATTTAAAGCTGGGCCGAGTTGTTCAAAGCCCCATTAAGCTAACCCAGGGTTAACGAGAATTTTGATTTCAGTTTTGTAACTTTTTGGTGAGGTACTCTGTTTATATTGTTTGCCCTTCAGTTATAAGCTGTAGTAATCTCAAACTACACCAAACGTTAGTGGTGAAAAATATTTTTAAACAAGAAAAACAATTCTTCAGATAGCGTTTAACCCTGGTTTAACCTTAACCGGCTTTCGAACAACCCGGCCCTGGGTGCTAATTCGAGTATTTACGGTACTTGGAACTTCTACTGCCCCAGTTTTTGCTAACTACGAATAAGTGATGAAACTTCGTCAGTTGCATAGTTGCTGTAAAGGCCATCCATGTTGTGCAAAAACGAGACGGTTACCCCTATTGTTTATTGCATTTTGTGATACTAGATGAAGTTCGAGAAATGTTTTAATACTGCTTGTTTTGAATTCGAATTGCCTTAAGAGAAGACATGTTAACTCTTTCCCCATTCTCAATCAGTTTGAAAAAGAAATGCTACATAGTGTGTTTTCAGTAAATAAGCAAACAGAGCACTAAAAATTGAAATTAACATAGTGTTTTATCATTGGATGGAGCGTAAGTTATTTTTTTCTCTGTTTTGCTTCAGTACGTATTTTCTGTTGTATCTCATTCAGCCCCGTTAAACAACTTGATGTCTCAACACCTGTTTTCCAAGAAGAAACAGTTGACTCTCCCACGCCAAGTAACGTGAGTGGAGGGACAGATGGCATGGAAGTCAGTACTGAATCCATGACCCGGCAACATACTTCACAGATTCTAACTGACCTGTCGCCTGAACGACAAGGTGCGGAAGTGTCTTTTGTGCTCGTTATATTTTCCAAGGAAGAAGAACTCCATTAGTACAGATAGAAGTCGGTCATCATCGTCCATAATCGTTTTTAAAATACAAATAGCCAATAAAGAAACCTGACACAAATGGCACGTGAAGGCATGTTGCCATGCAGATTTGTAACTGGCCGCCTTCGTCTTTCCATGCACATGTGTCGTCAAAAGATGAAAGTTTAAGAAAAACTTTGGTAACAATTACATCATTTAAGCGATGGAGAAACGTTGTATTTTACCAGATGTTATGGGTTCATAAAGATTGTACAATGAAGAAAACAAACCGCCAGAACCACTTTCCTCTTGAAACAACTACTACGAAATGTGAGGTTTGGTGGTGGCATGTTCGCTTTCAATCAAGCAATACTGGTCGAGTTGTTGTTATTATTATTGTTATTATTAGTCTTATTATTATTATTATTATTATTATTAATATTATTATTATTAATATTATTATTATTAGTCTTATTAGTCTTGAAGTTGAGAAGTAACAGTATATTCAGCGTAATAAAAGCCTTTCTTACGTGCAGGTTCGAAACAGCGGTCAATGCTGTGGAGTGTCGGGGCGTCGAAAATTAAAATTGGAAATTCCAGGCTCAGGTTCTGTGCTGATCACCAGTTTGAGTTATTTCACTACAGAGCCGCGTTCACCTCGTTGATCACGCTTGTAAATGGCCAACTGTCTTCCTGCTAGCTAGGATTCATAATTTCTTTTGTTCTTTTGGCATTTGTTTTCTAATGTTCTAGTACAGTCCCGTCACAGGGAAAAGGACAGTTTAGTGCAGTAATCATGTAATTACAAAGGATTTTACCTAGACTTTGATGTGTTTTTCATTCACAGCAGAAGTCACGACAGTTACGCACTTTGAAGAAGAAGAGGTCGATGACCAGGGGGAAGCTGAACTTCAGATAACTGCTGCTGTTATGGACTTGACAGGCGACAGTGATATTGAGGAAGTAGAACATCACGACGAAGACTACAGTAGTTACGAGCTGGATGACAGTGATGCAGTACTTGGTAGGTTTTCAACCTTGGAATTCATGTGACATTAAGGGATTACGTGTATTACTGCAATCCTCCTGGTTGAGAGTCTCCAGCATTTCCTGCCATTTTTTTCGCAGCAACCGGCCAGAACTTATTTTTAATGCACCTGAATAGGAAAGTTCTGCTGACGTCCTGGCCGGTTTAGTGAGTTTCGGCTAAATGTGGAGCCTATGTGATCACTTATGAGAGGTTAATCGAACAATGGGGGAGTCGCTCATCATAGTCGTTTCTGTGGCTTAATCTATACGCAGATGGTTTTGTGAACTCAAAACGACATCAAAAAAGGCCTTTAGAGAGAAAGTCGCTTACGAGAGGTTCCGACATAAATCACTTAATGACTGGCCTCGCGGAAAACAGTGAGTTTTGTTTACCCGAGACCCTCAATATTCCCTGGGGCGAAACCGAGGGGAACATTGAGGTTGAGGGGAAGCAAAATTCTTGGGGTCAGTCATCAAGTGCTTATTGACCGTTTACAGGCAAAGGTTGGATGCCGCGGTAGGTGATCGCTGAGGGTGGCTCGGTTGTATTTATCCAAATAACTCGTGTTGTTATACCTCCCAACTCAAATACAGTCTCTGATTAGAGAAGAACGCGTCACGTGCCGTGGGTTAAATTTCTCTAACTCCCTAGGGCGAATAAAACTCACTAACCCCCTAGGGAAACAACAACTTGAACTTTGGACTCGCACGTGATGTTAAAAAAGCCATTGAAGTGGGACAACGTTGCTCATTTATAGAGATGGCATTCATTATTCAAGAAAAGGGATTTATAACGTTTTGTGTCTCCAAGCTTTTGGTTTGGCGTCAGAAATGGGTCGCCCACGTTCGTCAACTCGCTATTCGATTGAGCTCGCCAGGTAGGAAAGTATTTTTGTAATTTACAACAAAATATGCTGTTCCTGATCAAATCAAACTCAGAATACTTGAGTTAAGCATTAGAAGAAGCAACTTTCGTACTGTCCATATTTTTTGTTAGCTGCGAAGAAAAAGACTGTTATCGTGGTTTTTCGATAAAACAGGTTGGGTTTGGCAGCCGCTCAATTTTGCGAGCGCGGCCGGTGTACGCAGTGGCGTCTAGCAAACCATTTTTTTGGAGTTTTTTTTTCTATTTTTGAGTTGGGAGGTGTAACAAAACACTTAATGACTGGCCCCTTGGGAAACAGTGGGTTTTGTTTCCCCTTGACCTCAATGTTCCCCACGGCTTCGCCTCGGGGAACATTGAGGGTCTCGGGGAAACAAAACTCACTGTTTCCCTTGTGGCCAGTCATTAAGTGCTTATTACTGCGCCTTTCAATGACATGCAGACTCTAAAATTCAAAGCTCAACCAACAAATGCGTTTATCGCTACCGTCAATCAAATGTTCGGCGGCTCCTCACAGCTTCCGACTTTGTTGTTTGAACTCGGCTCAATATGATTACCGCACGCTCGGCAGTGGTCGGAAGCTGGGAGGAGCTGCCGAACATTTGATTGACGGTAGCAAAAAACGCATTTGTTGGTTGAGCTTTGAATTTTAGAGTCCGTATGTTACTGAAAGGCGCAGTAAGTTCACATATTTAGCAAAATTGATTTTGTCCTTAAGATGCAGAAAGCGATGATGAAAGCGCTGGTGATTCATCTGTTCAGCCACAGATAACATCCGTTACTGTAGACAAGACTGTAGACACTTCAGCACAGTGAGTGTACATGCTATATACACTAACAGCTATTAGCAGAATTTTACTAGTGTACTAATGCAAATGCTGTAATCTGATTGGCTGAGCCATTGCCCACTATCAGCCATTAGTGTGCAGTGGTTGGAGCTCGTCTATAAAATGACGACGTTACATCGTTTGCCAAAGTTTTGGAGGAGAATTTTGATTAAAATGGATAAAAAAAATTCCTGAAAAGACTAAACGAAGGACATTTACGGTTTTTTTTAACTTCAAAAGAAGTTGCAATTTTTGAAAAAAAAAAACAGCGATGCACGCGCGTACACAACTTCAATTTTAAATGACAATTCAATCCGAGCTTTCTAAGGCGCAAAGTTTAATACCACGTCGAGAAATAACTGGAAAACGTTATTTTAACTTAATTTAAGGAAGAATTTTACTAAAACAATTAGATTATTCGCTCTCGATTTCTATGTGGGGATAATTGAGTGGGCCTTGGGCCTCATCCACTATTACCTCATAGAAATCTCGAGCTCATAATCTAATAGTTAATTATAGTTCATCACTAAATTTTGTCTGATTCTTATTGGTTTAAATTGATCACGTGACGTGATAGTGTTCATTCGCGGAGAGACACTGTCAGCCCTTATAGTTCATCACTAAATTTTCCTTTGTCGTCATTGGTCAAAACTGATCACGTGGTACGATCTCGCGTGGGCACTCTGTCATTAGTATAAATCTACTAGTAATCCTGTAGCTCTTCCAGATCTCTATTTTCATACGTCCGTATGACTTGTAGCTCCCCTTGCTATCAGGGCTAAGCGCATTGTTTCTGTTGTGTTTTCTATTGTTGCGTTCTCCAATCACAGACCGCGTCTGGAAAGCTACAGGCTTTCTCCAATCTACTAGCGTTCTATCACGAATGCCGTTCTGTATATTCTGTGATACATAGTGAGTAGCGTAGCAGTGTACTCTTGTCGGCAAAATGATGGCCGTTTCTTGGAGTTTTCGAATGCCTGTGAAGAGGGTTTAGATAAAGTTTTGAGCAACTAGTAGATTTATACTAAAACAATTAGATTATTCGCTCTCGATTTCTATGCGTGTTAGTTGACTCGGGCTGCGCCCTCGTCAATTATCACGCGTTATAGTTCACCACTAAATTCTCCTTTGTCGTCATTGGTCAAAACTGATCACGTGGTACGATCTCGCGCGGGCACTATCTGTCATTAGTATCACCCCACTAGTAGACTAATGCAAAACCTGCATTTTGTTTGGGTACGCTACTAGGGGTCTAATAGTAATAGTCATCGAGTAGCGAAATTCACCGGTTTTTCTTTCGTTTTTTCCCCCAAATAAATATTTCTTAAACTTGCATTTGCTAACTTTATTATTGCCTTTTCTGTCCGACTAGTTGGGTGATACTAAAACAATTAGACCCTTCGCCCTCAAGGGCCACGGGTCAATAGGGCTACGGGTCTAATTGTTAAATAGAATGCCTTAGGGCGACTATCAGGCGTTATAGTTCACCACTAAATTTTTCTTTGTGGTCATTGGTCAAAACTGATCACGTGGTGCGATCTCGCGCGGGCACTATCTGTCATTAGCATAAATCTGCTAGCGTTCTATCACGAATGACGTCCACTGATTGGCTACGCTACTCACGTTCTATTCGGTGATAGATAGTGAGTAGCGTAACAGCGTGCGCTGGGGGCCGCTTCTTTGTGTTTTCGAAGTGTGTGTAAAAAGGATTTAGATGAAAGTTTTGAACGACTAGTAGATTTATACTAAAACAATTAGATTATTCGCTCTCGATTTCTATGCGTGATAGAAATCTCGAGCTCATAATCTAATTGTTAATTATAGTTCACCACTAAATTTTCCTTTGTCGTCATTGGTCGAAACTGATCACGTGGTACGATCTCGGGCGGGCACTATCTGTCAATAGAATGCCCTAGGGCGACTATCAGGCGATAGTGCCCGCTCAGCGAAAGTAGCTCATCAAAAGCCGCTTTCTCGTACAGTTTTTTTTGAGATGCGATGAAAAGAATTTATCGTCCCATGTCGATTTTAGTTAGAAGAGAGCAAGAGAAATAATTTTTAGGCTGAAAACTGCAGTAAACTACGGTACAGTGAAACGTCAAGCGGGCGCAGAAGTTTAAAGATTCGAGGTTTCCTCTTTAGACGGTTTCTTCTTTAGAAGTCAACATTTGACATATAAAATTGTTTATACTGCATTTATAGATATAAAACCATCTGAAGAGGATATAACGGAAAATACGAAACACCTAAGCGCTCCATAGCGGTTGCAAATTTTGATAAATAAGTTCTTCTAAGTAAGTGTTTATGTCTCGGAACTGTCTGATAGTTCCTCGACAGAAACACTCTATTGTTTAAATATTGCCTGTCCGAGGAAAATTCCCGGATGGATAGTACTCGTCCGTGAAAATTTTACTTTAAACAATCTTTAATCATGGTGCTCCTAAAACAGTAATGACTATACTAGGAGGGATAATTACGGAATAATAAATAATTTACATAAGGCGTAGAATAAAATAACATAATAAATAAAGTAATAAAAACTCGGATAAAAACTCGGATAAAAACAAATAGTATAAATAATGTAAAATAAAATTAGTATGAACTAATCCGACCTAATAAATGAGAGAGCATTTGATTTAAATGAATCTAAATTATCAATATTTGTGAAGCTCAGATGTATATTGTTCTATAAAGCTATTGTCCCCGGAAAAAGAATATTTATAAATATCGTTATCCACTTTCACTTGTTTGAGAGGACAGCAATTTGGAGCTCTTGATGGTCTTTCATTCAGTATGACATCAGGTAGAAGTGATATGCCAACATAGCCCATATAAATTTTATAAAACATGGTGCCTTGTGAAAGAAGTCTTTGGTGATGGAGCGAGTCCCATCCAAGACTTTGTATCATTGGTGTAACATGGCTATAACCCGAGTAGTCGTTAAAGACATATCGAGCGGCTCTTCGTTTGACATAGTGAATTTCGTCAACGAAATGCAAATAGAGATTAGTTTCCTACGAACACTAAACGCAGGACATTTGCGGTTTCTTGCCTCAAAAAAAGTTGAGATTATTGAAAAATAATAATGAGCGCGCGTACACAACTTCAATTTTAAATGACAATTCAATCCGAGCGATCTTCTGAAGGCGCAAACTTTAATAGTAAAAAATCAGCTTGATATATTTTGATATAGCAGCGTTTCAGAACTTAAAAGTTTTCCTACTCTTACCACACTTGTGCCAGGATTTTGCCCAGGAGTCTATCGCGACCAAAAAGTAATAACAGTTTGCGATGTTTCATCAAGGCACTAAAACGTTCATCTGTAAATACTGCTCATTTTTGTTTGGGTGAAAATCCAATAAATCGCTGGTTGTCGATGAAAAAGAGCGCTCGACGATGCGTGTTTTGTAGCTAAACATGACAAATTCTGACAAATTGAACTTGAATTACGGCGGCTTTCGTTTAAAAACGTACGTAGAATTCAAACAACTCTCGCTTTAAATGCGTTTAGGTAAGGTAAAGTCTGCATTCGGGCCAAATGTGGCCCATAAGGCCGGAGCTTATCCCGGTTTCTGTAGCATGAAGCGACTAGGAGTATTTCTACTCCCCCCTGGATGGGATGCTAGTCCATCGCAGGGTTACCCCCATAATTAAATTCGCCGGTATCCATTTATACACCTGGATGGAGAGAGGCACAATGTCCCCGGCCAGGGCTCGAACCCGGGCCGCTTGCTCCGGAGTCGAGCGCACTAACCATGAGACTACTGCGCCTCCCTTAAATGCGTTTAAGAATGATTAATGTTTGACAACATTTTAAAAGTTTAGCTGGAAATATGGAAAGACAGCAGAGACAATAAGCAAAGTTACGGTAGCGCGTTCTTTGACCAACCCGAATAACAATTTGATTTTGTTATTTGAGTTCTGTAAACCCCTTGTCTGATTTATTTTCCCAGTATAAAATTTCACTACGTCGAAGAAACACACATGATGTTATTAGCCTTATAGCGAGAACTGTTGCAGCATTTCAGCACAATAGATGGCGAAAAAAATATTTTTTCAAGTTTTTGACATCGACTCGGACATGAAAAAATGCACGCGCTCCACTATGCAAATTGCCTACTTGTACGCGTCAAATTTTCCTTTCAAAATTAAAACTTCTTCAAACTCGCCAAACAGGTAGAAAGAATAAGAAACAATCGATAGCCGAAATTAGTTATGATTAAGCATTGTTCTGAGAAACTCACAAATAAACTTGATACCAGAGAAAAGAGCCTTTTTGCTAAAACTTTATTCATGAGTCAAAAGCTTACAACTAGCGCGAGGAGATCTTACTCGTTCACAGTGCGTCCTGTTTTCATCCCTGAAAAACTCACCTTTTCCCATTGCCTCAGAACAAAAAATGCAGCAAAAATTTGCTGATTCACGTAGAAGGGAGTATCGTGTAAATTCTTGAGAAATCTAAGTTCGAGTGTAAGTAATCGGAATCTCCTCGTTTTAGTAGACCCCAGTCTACTGCATCACACCTTTTTTCTCGGACCCGCTTGTTTCACCGCCTTATGTATAAGCGCCCTGGCCCGTCCGAGCAAAATACCCGGATGGATAGTAGTCGTCCGTGAAACTTTTTCTGTAAACAAGTGGGCTTCTTCAAAATAAACAACCGAAATTGTATTAAGTGAGTTTTTGTCTGTTTTCTTTTTCACATTTTAGATTTGAAAATAATTGATTTTTGAAGTGGCGTGCGCCGAAGAAAATTTAGTGGTGAACAATAAAGCCAATAGAGTGTTTATGTCTCGGAACTATCGGTCTGATAGTTGCCCCTTGGAAATTTGATGTTCTTAAAACTAGCATAGTTGCCCTAGAAGTTTTGCTTCTCGGGCAAATATATATGTTTTAAGAACATCAAATTTCCGCGGAGCAACTATCAGCCGATAGTTCCTCGACAGAAACACTCTATTGTTTAAATAGAAATCTCGAGCTCATAATCTAATTGTTCATTACGCTTGCGAAATGCAGACACCTAATCACAGTGGATGTGTACATGAACCTATAAGGAGGGAAAACTTGACTCAATAATCATCCTGGTAGTTTGGTAATTAAAGGCTGCGAAGACAAATACGGCTGTGAAAACATGTAGGAGCTAGGGACTAGGCAGCTGTTTAGTCTTTGATTGTTAAGACGTGATATCAAATTCACTTTATCTTAAGTTAATTCAGGGGAATGCATGAATGTACGTTTTCATATCAGATGTTGATTTACTTTGTTTCATTGAACCTCTCGAGATTTTCAGCAAATAAAGTACTTCTTACATTGCAGGGGTTTCAATAACTTTAGTTAAAACCGGCCATTGAAGGTGTAATAGGCGGCTGTGACCACTAAAGTGGCTGCAAGGCCCTTCATTAATGAAATCCAAACAGACGGCGGTAAGAAACCTTACAGGCGGCGGTAGACCGCCGGTAACCGGCTTTTATTGAAACCCCTGCATTGTTCCTTTACTAGCCTAGGTGTGTCCTGTGTCTAATACCTCTTTATTTGTGTATCTTTAGATTATTTCCCGTCACTGAGCAGCCGTCTTCGCCAGAAAAGGTGATGAACTTAACACGATGTTTGTTGGGCTCTTACAAGCCACGCATGTGTAATAGTAATGTCAGAGCTTTCACTGTCTGTATCATGAGTGCATCATTTGTGCAGTTTTATTAGTGACATTCCGGGAAACGAACAAAGGAACTTGTATAACCAATTTACGGAATTTATAATTAATATTGGTGATCGAATGAATGCGAGTGCAATTAAGGATTAAACTAGGAATCTTAATTATCTCCGCGTTGCACCAGCGTTTGGCGGCTGAAAGCATTTTCAAATATCTC
>CM042749.1:22747995-22757995 GCA_022496165.2 Catalaphyllia jardinei
GATTTTGCAACAGCTTGCAATAAACGTCACTGGCAGCACTTCACTTTCCAATGGAAACTACTAGTTTATGTTCAGTGAACAAGAAGTTCTCATTTCCACGATGCTCTTGTGTTCACTGTGTGATTCACTCAACCCATCCACATGTGTTATTGCTGCCTGTGGGTTGGAGAAGAGCAAGCGAAACTTATTTGTCAAGAAAGACAGCTTTGTCTTGATACACTTGATAACACTAAAAATATTGAAGATCCGTTACCAGGATTCATGATAAAAAATAGGTATAGGTGTTCTCTGGTAAAAAAAAATATTAAAAAGACTATGAGCTTTCGACAGACAGAACTGCTGCTTAATGTTTCTTTAAAAGGATGTGGTATTGTCTTGGGAGCGGGCACGAATTATTGTCCGCCCCATCAGTTTTTGCTGTGTGCCATGACTCCAATGTCTTTCTACTCTGGTTGTTCGCTTTGTCAATAATCTTAGAGTTGTTGAAGTCAATAATGTGATTGAAAGTCCACGCGTGTTTTTCGACGTTTGAGCCTTTAGTACAATGCTTTATGTTCCTCGTGTGTTTTTTTCTCCTAGTAGTAAAAGATCTTTTAGTTTCGCCTTTTAGAGCCTCCAGTCTGGATCGAAATTGGTGGAGCTCGGAAAACGCTTTGGTGTGACTATCTTGGCCGCTTTTATTATTGTGTGGGTTGTAAGTTAAAAAGCTCCAAAGGAAAAGCACAATAGTAAGGTACCTTACCAATACGAAAAAAAACCAAACAAGCGCCCTTCCAATATGGCAGCCTCGATCTTCGTCATTCATGACCTGCCTAGCTCGTACAGTTCAGCGTGTCAAAAAATCGTTGTGGGTACCCCTGGGTTTGAAGATTTCAGCTTCTTTATCAATGTTGCACACTTTAGAAATGCCGAAATTGTGATTTGATGTTATTTTTTTATTCATTAGTCTGTAAAAACAGTTAAAATTGTTGCAGATGTGTATTTCAGGTTTATCAAAGTTAATTTTCCACTCACTAAGAGGGAGGGTAAGCGGCGAAAATTGTCATTTCCGTCTACGGTCGACAACCTCCGGTCATATGACGCAAAGAGTGAGCTAAAAATGAACGCCAGATCACAGGTTAAAAATTACGATGGGCCAATGAAACATTTAACATGGTAAACTACGTGCCGTAACGCTAGAAACGTCAGCTTCACAAACGCACTGGTGCGCACTTCGTTCCCTTTGACCCAGCAGTCGGGAACAAATGAGAAGTCGCTTGTTTCGTCAAGTCAGCATGCGCAGTAAGGAACCAAGACTCGAGGTACGAGATTGCGCTGGTTAATAACCCAAGGCACTCTTATCTGAATTTTGCATGATCGCAGCTATTTAAATTAAGCACGGTCATTTATACGCTAACTTCGACAGGTTTCGCTCCTGCGTTGCAAATACAGAGTAAAAATCCGCGGCTAACCCAGGTGATTTTTGTCGCAGCAACTCGATGCAATTTTTGTCGTGCTTTTCCTTAGGACTTCTACGAATGATTATAAACTGAACTCACCTGACTGACACAGAATAGGATATTCATTCAAAAAGAGAACAGTTGTTTAAAAATTCATATCGAAAAAAAGCGTCTCTTCAGGCAGAGAACAATTTTGAATTAAGCATAATCTGACGTTTTAAAACTTAGCACTAAGAAAAGCCCGGGCCAAAAACGTATGCCAAACAATTATTTGTTTGGTACTGTTTCCATAGCCTGCGTAAACAGCCGTCCTTTTATCGCTCCCGGCCCGAGTGGCGTTTCGCGTGAAGACACTCGGGCCGGGAGCGAAGAAGGACGGCTGTTTCGCAGGTTACTGTTGCCATTACTATTTATAACATGATCTGATATAGTACGTGGCCTGAGGAATTTCCTAGTGAATATCGTTTTTGTTTGATCAACACATCCTCTGAAAACTTAATGGTTTTTCTTTTGGAAACTTAGTTCTTGTCTTGCAACATGAATATGCAGAACAGCAAAACTCTGGAGAACGAAATAAATTTCACAACCAAGAGCTACTTTCTGCTGACAAAAAGCCTTTTCAAAGCGATTATAAATGATCTCAGTCTCCACTGGAGCAAATCGTGAACCAAGCGGGGATCGGAAGGGAGGGGGGAGCGGTCCGTGAATCGGGGTTTTGACGCGTTTAGTTCTCCATAGCTTTGTTTAGAATTCTAATCCAAAGCAACAATAATAACAAAGATTTAAAATACTTAAAATATGGTAACAACTCCTCATGGACGAGAATAAAATGACGACGAAAAGAAACTGTGATTTGACAAAAGGCCCATGATATCTTGACGGAGCCTTCAAATCCGGGTTTCAAATATAAATAGCACTTGAAGTTTTCAGAAGTATTCAGGGTGGTAGGCGCAACGTCTTCAGTCTTAAAACACGTTTTCGTTTTCATGTTGTTACCTGCGACTTGCTCATCATTGACACATCAATAAGCTTCCTTTGAAAAGGTATCTGGTAAATAAGTAAATGTAGACAGAGTGAGTGGCCGTGGACTTGAATTAAAATCTTGGAGGGGTACTTTGTAAATGCCATACAATATGAAGGACATGGAATTGGCAAACGTATACAGCCATGTTTGTAGGATTCGTTTCTGTTACTCCCAAGAAAATTGAAGCATTTTGAGTTTAGTAACTTACAGATTAATTTTTCTTGTGTGATGGAGTACTCTAACAGTTGGCAATGGGCATCATCTGTTCTGCAATATTTTAGTCCTCTGCCAACTTTCATTCATTCTTGATAGTCTCTTTAGGATTCCAAACCCCTCTTAAACAAGGTAGCCTGCGTTGCAAACAAACTAAACCCCGGGGTTTAGTTTCGTCTGCAACGCAGGCTAAAACAAGGATGTCTGAAAAATTTCGTCTCTCGTACAAATGATAAGATTTTGATCCCCAATGGAAATGGAAGCCATTGCCTTTCAAGGTGAAGCGATATCTCCTGGGCCATGGCTTCCACTCGCTGAGGGCTCAACAGTTTAATTTTCCAGGTGATTTGACTTGAAAACGCGTCCTCATTATCTATGTAAAACCATTCACTTTATAAATTTTCTATTCCTATTTAAGGGTTAATAGCTTGATGTCTCCCCATGTCATAATCACTAGTGAGAGATTGTTCTCCCATACCAGTCTTGACAATCGTGGACTCGGACAGTCTGTACGGCGAATACTTACAAATGCAACTGGCTCAAACTTAAGGTAATCCAGTCCATCGAAATGATACTGTACAATAAGATTTAAAAAATTGCATAAAATAGAAATAAGTACATTGGAAAAAAATTGAAAACTTTATGGCCACTTCCCCAATAGGGCTTTTCAAATAAATACTCAAAAATTTATTAACTGACGTACTGAAAATCGTTTTCGATGTTACACAAATCACAATAGAGCAATGCTAAAAGCTTTGAAAGGAAAACAGAAAAAAAGACTGTTGCAACTCTGAAATACTAACAGACTAACAAAAAATAATAAGTAAGATAAAGAATGGAAAGAGTGGACCAACATCTACACACACAGACACGTCATTACCGAGGCTGAAAGAACGGTTTTCTGAAGATAGGTAGATGGTTTATTACTGACCGTTGTATTGGCAGATTTTACAAGAACAGCTGTTTCTAGTCGAATTCCAAATTTACGATCTTCATAATATCCAGGCTCTAAGAAATGAAAAGTTAACGCTGTCACAATGTTTACTAACTAACGGACTTACCATCTGGTTTGTATGGTTTCATTTATTCAATTGCTTGGTCAAGGCGATATTTCAGGCTTCAAGCTTGTTAACTGAGTCAGAGGACCGGAAATATTTTACCCTCTGTCAGGATCTGACCCAGTAATCTTAATGCGCTTGATTTTGATTCAACAATAAAGTTCAAAAGAGAAGCTTGTGGGAAAAATGATACCAGAAAAAACTTTCATTTAAGTCTACATTTTGCTAGTTGCGTGCTACGTGTTATTACACTAAGCTCTCTTGACAAGCCTGCATAGCAGACATGTAGACCCTAACGTAATCTATGAGGCCAACAAAACATCCACCGAATCTGAAGAACTTTTTAAACATTTTCTTTTACTTTGACGTACCGTCTGATAGAATCATACCAGGCATCAGAACTTTCTCGTCTTCGATAGGAAATCCTGGAGCTATACACTGTGGTCCTACAACAAATTAACAGTAGAATAGAATGATGCGCTTCACATTTGACAAAACTCTAGCTACTAGAGAAATGTAATTGTTGGCTTCTGTGAGATAGTTGCAAAACCTAAAATAGGTTTTAACACTACTTTGAATCATCCAAACTGTTCAGTTTGGTATATCAGACAGAGGACTAATATCAGAATTTAATACCAGCTGCTTTAACTTGGACGGCGGAATCTTAAATCCGTGAGTTCTTAAAAAGAGATTAGTCATTCTCAGGAAAAAGAGTGATGTTACATGATGACTTCATTCTAAGACCAATAAAAAATGGTACCCTCGTGTACGTTTAAGAAGTGTCCTATTCCGTGTCCCGTGCCGTGTCGGTAATCCAGGCCCACCTTCCACAGGGGTTCACGCGCAAACACATCCAAAGTCCTTCCTTTAACGAACATGATAGATAGTCATTAAGACACAATCAAGTTTCCAAAGCTATCGTATTAAGCGAACGAAGACGTTCCGTTCAAGGGCGTAGCCAGGGAGGAGTCCTAGGGTGCCCGTGACGCCCCCCCCCCCCCTTTGTAAGCCTTTTTGTAAGCAAATAACCTACAATATTCAGGTTACAATCTGATGAGTACCCTCTATATGACTCAGTGACCCCCTTTGAAAAATCATAGCTACGCCCATGGTTCTGTTGGCCCATGTGCTCGCTTGTATAATCAATTAAATTTAGATACAGTCACAGTGAGTTACACCATCAATGCAGGAAAATGCAATGCAACGCGATCGTAATGCCTACGCCATCTGACCTGCTATTAATGGCATTGAAGCTCTGAGACAAGCATAAGCAGGTACGGAGTACATCATTTCACTGATCCAACCAATATTGCCAGGTACACTGCACGCGCCATACAAGTGTTTAGCAAACATAATCACCGATAAAACAGAATCTTACAACTGCGGGATTTCGTCCCCGTCAGTTTTAACAGATAATGAATCAGAGACACAAGAAGAAAGTAGAATGTTTTCTCACCGTATGTATCGTTAGGAAAGACTGCACTGGCGATGTCAATATGTCCCTTTAAAACTCTCGTGTAACAATCCTGCGTGATGAAATTGATGGCAGAGATAACTAAATGAAACTTACTTCCTTACTTGTTTACGTCATGGAAACATCAAACACTCGGCAATATTGCCGGTATTTCAAAAAGCTCCGTTTTAAGGAAAAGAACATTTACCTTCTGGTGTTTGGAGGGGACTCCAAAATGGACAGTGCGTGTTGTGTCTGTTGTCCCATCTCTAAACATTGAGCCAAGAAAAAAAATTCTCGAGGTCAACGGAGGCTTATTTACATCAGAAACGCCAAGTTTAATGTAATGGTCTTGCTTGGACTACGAGCAGCAGTGATAGAAATCTAGATTATTCCCGGCAGGGCTTGAAAGGGTGCTGTAATCGTTAGAGAAGCATTTGATTAAACCAACATACAAAGCAAACCTTACAAGTATTGTCCCCCGGAATCCAACAAATAAATATTGCTGTTGTTTATCCTGGCATCTGTATATTGATTGGCTCTGCCAGGACAGAAACAACAAAGAAACAAAACTGACATAAAGCAGCGTCTAAGGGTTACTTAATGATCTCATCCTACTTTTTTTATAGCGCTGTCTGCATAGCTCTTTAGAATATAACGGTATTATCGAATTTGTTGATTGTTTACAGCTTATAAAAAGGGTTTGAAGCCGGAGAATGCACATACGTGGGGTGGCACATAAGCTTTTGCTACAAATACAATGTATCTCAAGATAAATTGGCGTGTCAGTTCTTCGCGTCCACCACTGGTTTGCTGTTACATAAATATGAGAACCGAAGAGACTGCTCTGCCGCTGAATAAAAACAAGCGCTTTTCGCAGTTTGTTGCAGTATTCTACCCTGTGCATGGAGCCTCCTTACTTGTAATGAATGATGGCACTGTTTGGTCCAAAGCCAGAAATCGTGGCAAAGCTAGGACTTATAAAGTTCTCCTGTAGCCTTAAAAAAAGAATAACGTATTAGAAGTGCTTCTCGCAGTAAGATAACAATTCCAATTTTCATTCCTTGCCTACTCGTCGGACCTCTTATTAAGAAAAAAGTTGGTTTTCATTATTAAACCCCGGCATGAAAATCATTGAAAATGTAGTTATGGTTCAAATATATCTGACAGATAAAACTCTAGTTGGATAGTGATAAAAGAATGAGTTGAAGGGATTGCAAACGACTCAAAGCAAATTCAACACACACTGCAAATTGAACAAGACAAGGGTCTTAAGTATCGGCCACAGCCTACTTTGTCCCTTCATTTCGTATAACCAGCTTCAACAGCAATAAATTTCTTACGATCTAAAGTATAACAACTTTGTCTCAGCAGTCAATTCCGTGAGCTCCGTTGAGTTCCGTGCAATCTGAAACAACAATAAAAAGGCCATGATTAAGAAACTAAAAACTAAGAATAAATGTAAAAATGTGAAATTAGCCTTTGACAAAGGTTTTGGGGAGCAATGATGGTGCAGCCCAGTGGCCTGGGTTCGAATCCTGGACCTGACGTCATGAGTGGGTTGACTTTGTTGTTGGTTCTCTCCTTTACCCCGAGGATTTTCCTCCCCTCCCTCCCCTCCCCCTCCCCAAAAAAACCACACTCCAAATGGAAACAATGGAAAATCTGTGGGATGTGCCAATGACAATTCTATTTTATTATTGTAAATAATCTTTTTCTTCGGCCATTGTAGCTTTATAAGAAATAGCGCACAAACTGCGGTGACAAACATGACAATAACACGCATGTTGGAAAACAAAATTCATTTAACTTGACCTTTCGTGTTAAGACGAGGTTATGTAAACACGGAAAAAATGCTCTATTGCTAGGTGGTGTTTGTTTGATTTCTCGATTATGTAGTTGTACCTCTTGTTCAATCCAAGAGAAGAATTCACAAAGAGCGACGCAATCCTTTAGCTGTATAAAAGTAAACAAAAGAAAAAAGAAATTTCTATTAAAGAAAGACCAAGCTCACTTATATTACTTTAAGACTCACAGAAGGACAATATTTACTTACATTGGCACTTTTCATTCCACGAACTTCTGTCGGATTTTTGATTGCTTTTGGCAAATCAATTGGGGACTCATCTATTAGCAACTTTTCCTTACAAAACATAAAGTAATACATTTTTCTGTAATTTGTAGCAAACGTTTCCTTGCAATAAAATCATAGTTAATTAACATTGCTAGTTAGATTTTAGCCAACGGAGTGCGAATTGCCGAGTTGGTTATAATCATCTCATATCTAACAAATGTGAGTGGAATAACTGTTTAGTTCAAAACGCCTCCAAAATATAAAAAAAACTACAGTAAAATTAAACAAACGAAAGACAAAAAATTACGAGTACGTTAACGATATTCGTATAGCATTGCATAATGGCTCTTGTAGTCCATCAAATATTTCCGCTCTGGCGCGATTGGTCTAAACGTGTGATGCGACTGAATATTTCCTAGGTAAAATTGGAGAATATCCAAGTGATATTCCCCAATTTTTAAAACCGTGCATGTTGCCTAAAATATTTGAAAGATAATAACACAAATGTGTGGGGACTGAGCCCACACCCCCCAGGCTACACCCCCCTGCACCCCCTCCCTGCTCCCCTGCCTATACATTAGTCTTCGGGAAGTGGTCAGCCTGCCTAGTAGGCGCCATTTTGTTTTCCTAACATGGGTCGCGTGAATATAGAAAGTAGAAACTCAGCTTTGAAGGGCTGTATAACCTCGGCTTTCTGAGGCCTTTTGTTAAGGTTTTAGTAAGTCTCTTACTTACTTTCTTACTTCATCGTAACGGGAGAGTTCGTGCGATCACACCATCTGTTTTCCCCATTAACGGTTACCTTATCATGGGAAATTAACAATGCACTTGATTAACGCGATTTTACAAAATTCGCGTTAATTTAATGTATCTTAACAGGAGCCCAGATCTTAATTAATGTCGATGTAAATTTAATGCATGCTATTTCACAACATTGTTATTTTGAAGCACCTTTATTTCATTAAAAAATCTTATTAGTTCGTCTATTGCCTCTCGAGAGTCACTATCTGACAGGACGTCTTCGTCTTAAAGTCGAGTTCGAAATGTCCTTTGATTGATCTTGATACTCCTCTGTCTCCCAGCTCACTTCCTCTGTTTTCTTCTTTACTGGTGTCCAGTGCCCGTTCTTCATCCCAATGCTCGGTTATACTTCTACTGGAATTAATTGCTAAACCGCCCTAAACCAGTGGAGACCGTTTGTATTCTATAGATTTCACCTCCCCCGTTACGTTAGCTCCTCTCATCAATGATATATCGACTCAGTTCTATGGCTATATGCCCAACAGTAGCGGGACATAAAGTTCCTGGCAGAATTGTTTGTCCAGTAACTGCAAACCAGTCGTATTTGTTATCTTTTTCTTGTTTAAGCCTGATGTTTTGCTTGACCTCTTGTTAGGCTTCAAAACCAAATTTTCGGCTGTAAAAAAAACTTAGAAACGTCCGTGAACTCGTCTTGGAAGGTTTTATTGACGGAAGTCAAAACGCAGTTTGGCGTTCAGACATGTGAAGTACGAGTTTGCAGAATTATGAAAATCTCAGTAAATAAAGCAAGATGCTTATCGAAAAATTCGCGTTATTTAATGTATGTAAACCTAACTTTTTGAAAAATTCGCGTTAATTTAGTGTAAAGTAAATTTTCTTCTCGTTGTCAATGCGCATTGTTAATTTCCTAAAATAAGGTAATTCCTTTTTACTGGAAATGCTTTAGAAAACAGTCCTAAGAAAATACGCGCGCTGGTTGTTTAAAAATCGTGTGTCTTTAAAGGCGGTGAAATAGGAGATACAACTGAGTAGCGTAGCTGCTTGCAACGGGGGCCGCTTCTTTGATTAAAGATGATTTAGATTAAAATTTTGTATGACTTCTAGATTTATACTAAAACAATTAGATTAATCACCCTCGATTTCTCTGCGTGATAGTTGACGAGGCCGGAGTTGATAGAGATCTCGAGCTCATAAATTGTTTATTAAATTTGCGTTCTCTTCTAGAAGACCAGTTTTTGGAATAATTACATGAAGTTTTGCTTTCTTTTAAAACGATGGACAGGGGATGGACAGCAACACGCAATTGGATAGCAGTATAGGATTATAAGCTTGCTTTTGGAGAGAGATTATTGATATATGCAAGTCATTATTTTTAACGCGATCTTTATGTCGCTCACCTATTTATTATTACAAACCGTTATTTTTTTTTCGCTAAACAATTATCTTTATTGGTTTTTCTGCACTGCTAGTAATTACATCAACTATCACGTCACATATATCGCTTAACCTACTTTACATTGGTTTCCATAGTTACTGACGTTATCATTTGTCTCTTGTATGTACTTTCATGTAAGGCATTCCGCTTCTGCGAGGAGCATTTTTTTCGTAGCTAACAATCAAAACTCTCTATTCTGTACTTAAATAAAACTTTATTATTACAAAGCCTTATAGTTATTAGCCTTATTCCTGACTTAACACTTTCCATTCGCAACCGGGTATGTTTAACACACGTTGCCGTCGAAACAAACCGCGGTGACGAGACACTATTATTATTTGCTAGCTGCAATAACAACATCCAAAAATTGACTGTCATCATATTTTGCACTTACTGTGCGGTCCGTGATTTAAGTTTGGGAAGTTTGTTGCCCCAATTCTGACCATGTGATATACTCTTGAAAATTTTTGGTTTAAAAAACATGATTAGAATAGTTTTTAGATGGATAAAAGAACAACCCTCCAGAGAAAATCATAATAATT
>CM042749.1:22762995-22775495 GCA_022496165.2 Catalaphyllia jardinei
AGTCCCTTTGATTCCTGTATCAATTTAAAATGATCGTACTTAAATGACTTATAAAGTTTTATTATTCTTATTTTTTATTCTGATTTTAACAGCTTAGTTATTTTAATAGTTAGTTTATTTTACTTGTGGTTTAGATATTTCCACGTTTTTTTAAACTCGTGGATACGCGAAGCGTAGAAACCAGTTTCTTGCGGGGACTTCGAGTAACCTGATACGTCTCCAAATTACTATAGATATCACCTTATTTTCTAACAGGCAAATTTGATTCGTTCTTTGATTCAACCCACACTGTGATTGGTGTGACATGCGCACATGCATAACTCCTCATCACTCACCGATCTCATAGCCCTTTCAACCCCAAGAGGTATTTTTTCTCAAAAATACTCAAACCGTTAAGAGAACTTTTCGCATTTTATACGAGTCGTAAGCTTACCCTTTTTACAAAACAACACTACTTCACCGAAAATAGAAAGAAAGAGAAAAAAAACTTTCTGATAGTTGAAAGTCTGATTTTGCACTTTAACTTGACGCCACGCAGTCTTCAAAAAATATCGAACTGAAATGAATGTCACCAAAGAAAGCTATAAACTGCTACTACAGAGATGTAAAAACAGTCTAGAAATAAAAATTTTTAAATTTTTGAATTTGTACGTCACTTTTTTCATCGTTACTTATTGTTTAGCCGTGTCTATCAGTCTTTTGTTATTATTTATCTTTTCTCTAGTCATACCGTATTTCCCATATTTTAAATTTGTAACGTTTAAAACTAGAGTCATTCTCTATAACACCCTGAAGAATGAAGGCCGTGCCTTCCGAAATATTGGAAAATATATCCCTATACTGTGCAATCAGCCTTGCTTTTTTCGTCTGTTATTCAACTTATAGCTGATTAGATCCTCTAAAACGAGAGGATCCGGTAATTCTGTTTTGTCACGGTGGTCCTTGCAAAAATTACTACGTCTAGAAATGAAACCTTTTTTTTTAATATCCTGGAAACAATATAATAGCCGACAGTTTGTAAGCTCCAATTGAATTCATTCCCATATCGAAAATAGAAGTGTCAAGTTACCATTTATAACTAAAAATAGCAAACATCTCGTGCAAACCATTTTCTCCGACACGAAAAACAAAAGTGTCAAGTTACCATTCGTAACTAAAAATAGCAAGCATCTCGTGGGAACAGGTGCTGACGATTTGTTAGCCCTAACTGAATTTACTCCCTTATGAAAAACAAAAATCTCAAGTTACCATTTGTAACTAAAAATAGCAAACATCTCGTGGGAACAGGTGCTGACGATTTGTTAGCTCTTATTGAATTTACCCCCTTGTGAAAAACAAGTGTCAAATTACTGTTTGTAACTACAAAATAAAAATATCTCTATATATATTTGCATGCAACAGGAACAAGACAATCGTTACCTGTACCTATTGTAAACGTTCGAACTCTTTCAAATCAAAATAGTCTCGTCTCCCCTAAAACACTTCCTAAGAACTAGAAGCAATGATGCCGGACGTCTAATTATATTTACGCCTTTTGAGAGACAAAAATATCAAGTTACCTCTGTAACTAAAAATAACAACATCTCGTTCATTTGCATACAACTAGCTCACGCACTGTTTCAAACCACATGGCTCATCTCGTCCATAACTAAAATCCTCAACCTAACCCACAGAAAATGCCGAAGTAAACCCAATATGTGAATAATTCCTCCTCTTTTGTAGAAGAATAAATATGGCCGTTCTGAACTGTATAACTCAAAAATGACGAAGAGATGAACATTTGTTTACTGGAAAGTCACCTGAAAATGAGTAAATTTCATGCTAATGTGGTAAGCTTTGATGAGGATATGTCTTATTTGTCGACCTCAATGAACTTATATGAGCGAAACGAACAATTTTTATTTTTTTTTATGAACGAAACAGCTATTGAACTGACAGGACAAAACATTTGCATCATTATATAATATTGTAATTTTTATTTTTATAATTCAGTAACATCTAAACCTGAAGATGGCTGCTCTGATAACCCGAAGTATTGTTATAAATATAACGCGTTGTGTCAGCCTTGTAGTCTTTGACTTATTATCTTTTTACTTTTCAAGTTTGGCTGATTAAATCTCCTGCAAGATCCAACATTCCATCAAACAGGATCTTTGTTAATGGCTTCGCAGGTTGCTTTTTATCTCGAGTTGTCCACATTCAACCGACATCAAGTGAAGTTTAGATTAAAGTTGTGTTCTCATTACTTGTTAAATGTTTATTTAAGTACATTCATTTGAACTCTGAGTTTGACGTGAAATGCACCAATTCCCAAATACTGTCTTTTGCTTACATTTTTGCTTCCTGATTGAAAAGATAGCAAGGGGAAAGAAACCCCGTGTGAGCTTGTTGGAACATATTTATGGGTCGACAGATTTTTTGGAACAGTTCAGTTCTCTCAAAAGAGGCTAATAATTATGATGTATTTTACGTGCAATATATATGGAGACAAGCGGTTCCACATTGAAAAAGAAGTGTTGTCTCATATAACAAACCTTAACTACAGCCTTGAGTGAAATGCAGTGAGAAAGGTCTGTTCGCACAAAAAGGAAAGTATTATTGAATGCATGCAAATTTTCCCACCAGGCAGACCAACAGCAACTTCTGGATGGTGGTAAGGAGGGGGAAGTACTCTGAATTTTTAGGCAGTGTCCAATTTGACCCAAGAACCCATAGCTTTTACCACTCCATGTTCAGCTGCAATTCTACTACCTAGCTATTTTGTATTATGTGCGCAACAAAAGCCAATTAAAAAGCCTATGCTTTATAAGATACCTGCGACCTTACATGGTACGAACACAACTTGTTTTAACAGCCTTTAATAATGCACCAATAATTGTAAGTTTACCAACATTTTTCATCTCTAGATTACTTAATCCACGAGTTAGGCCATAGGTCTTCTTTGATTATTAACTGTAATTGAATAAATATTTTTAAAATCATTGTGAAGCGCTTTTCGAGATATTATTATTATTATCATTACCATTATCGTTATCATTATTACTATTATTAATATGGCAACTTCAGTTAAGTGTTGACTTCAAAAATTTGGTTAATCATCTGAAGTCGTCAAGGTGGCTGTAAGTTTAACAAAAGCCAATTGTAATTCAAAGCTGACAAACTGTGAAGATCTAATGGGTGTTCTTTCTTGGTTCAATCAATCAAGTTGGTGGACTCGTGTTGGCAAACTTTAAAAAGTTGGCAAACTCGTTCCTTTACAAGTCAAACTCGCGTCACATTACAACACACGGTAATTTGCAACATGGTCGACTTATTTAGAGCGGTGACACTCACACAATGAAACAGAAGAAGACAAGAGAAGAGAAGAAACAGAAAGCGGCGGAGAAATTGAAAGGTTTGGACGAAACCCAGTTTGTCCGCTAGCTTCTCCATTTTCTCTTGCTCGTTTTTAGTGTTTTTGTAGCTTATAGATAAAACGTCCCACACAGCCGGACAATTGTAAACCTCTTCGATAAATTTACAAGTGTTGACTTGCATGCGCCGTTTTGTGAAGTGTCACACAGGTAAATCAACCGAATACAGTGCGTGTTTTGATTGGTTGACAGTTATGGACACGTGTTTGACAATCGTATCAACACGAAAAAGTTGGCGACAATGGAGGAAAGTTCTATTTGTCGCCAACTGTTTGCCAACGTGTTTGCCAACTATTTTTATGCCGTTCACACAAAGCAACTTGAGTTTGCCAACTTAATTTTGAAGGTGAAGGCTGCTTTAGGGGGGGGGGGTGGTTCCTCGGAAAGAAAGAGAGAAAGCTTAGTGACCATACTTTGCCTACCCTCTCTTTGTAAGATCCAGTTACAGTCTAATTCCATGTTAGCTTGAAGGAAATATCTCCCATCTGTCCACAGAGCAGCCTTTGTGCCCGTTATAATGGCAGTTCCTGAAAATATGCAGGATTTGTCAATATTTGACGAAGAAGATAAGTCGAAATTTTCTTGTTCAATTGATTCTTTCTATTGGAAACAGTTTTCCAGGAGCTCTCACCATGCGATCCGCTAAATCCAGAAATGAATTCCCTCCTTTGATGTTGTGGCGCAACATCTTCGCTCTGAAACATTTAACATGTGTATCTTTTTTTTCTGACGCACGTTGGAAGTTTGGAGAGCAACTCTGGCTTCTTGAGCGCTCTCCAAACTTCTCAACTAGAGTACATTAAAACTTGGTGATACAGAGACAACTAATATTGTCAATAGAACGAAATGTACAAATGTTATTTCTTTACCACAAAATACACATAACGATAAAACAAGACAGTTACACAAAAGCAACTGAAAGTGGCGAGGAAGCACTTAGATAGTGCAGGTCCACATCCGGACTTTTGTCTTGCCAATTTTGTAGTTGTATAACCTGCTTTACCAAATAAATTTTGTTTTATGGCAAACTTCAGCCCGGTCAACCAAGAATCCAAGAAACACGACCAAGACGGTGGAATGTAAACTTTAATCCATTACGTCTGTCATAGGTTTTTCGACTCATGTAACTTTACTAATAAGGCTAATTTGCACACTCCTAAAGAGAAAATACATACTATACATTACACTATACACTATAAATGATTTTACAAAAAAGGGCATGTCCGTAACTAGTAAGGGCTATTCGGGCCACGCCTAAAAGGCGAATTACAAAAATATATTAAAACAGAAATCAACTAATAAAGTAGAGAGGTAAAAGACAGTATTGAATAACAACAAGAAAAACCGTTTCATGCAGCACAAAAATTATGCCATTTCGGCCGCTATGTTGCGACAGGGAATCATTTTGTCTAAAAAGTTTTGGCTCGGTTACTCGGGCTGGAGTGTTCTCACCCGGTTGATCTCGGTAACCGGGCCAGCCCACCTCATAGGAACACATCAAAATTTTCACGAAGGAAAGAGCTGCGAGGCGAGATCTCGGAAACCGAGCCAGCCAGGTAAGTTGACCGGGCTCATATGAAGAGGCCCTGAGTTTGCTAGCTATCTTGTGTTATTCATTTATTTCGTATGACCTCAAATAACTTTTGAATTAACCCAGTCTCATATGTTTGTGATTTAAGGTAGAAAGCAATCATGCAAACTTTTTAAAACATGAATTAGGTCTAATTTACCGTTGGATTGCAGGAAACATACAAAACTAAATTGAATATAGGCCTGACCAGGGAGGTGCGAGGCGAGGTGGCCTCATGGTTAATGCCCTCGACTCCGTAGCTAGCGGTCTGGGTTCGAGCACCGGCCGGAGACATTGTGTTGCGTTCTTGGGCAGGACACTTTACTCTCACAGTGCTTCTCCCTTCCCAGGTGTATAAATGGGTACCGGCGAATTTAATGCCAGGGTTAATCCTGCCATGGACTAGAGTCCCATCCAGGGGGGAGTAGAAATACTCCTAGTCGCTTAATGCTACTGAAACTGGGATAGCTCTGCCCTGATGAGGAATTTGGCTCGTATGCAGACTTTATCTTTTACCGGGCCAGGGAGAAAAGGAACGTCTGACTTATTAGAGTGATTTAGCAACAGAACGGGAACGTCGGTTGACGACCGCGCGCGCAGCAAAAATACCCGCAAGGAACTGGGTCGACAACGCCGTCGCGTTTTAACTGAAATGTGATTTAGGAAAGAAGTGCGAGGTGAATGCCCATGTTCTGGAACGAATTACTCGATGTTCTTTCGCTTCTCCGAGGCTGTCGATTGATAACAAACAAGGAAGGTGTTTTTCATAGCGGAGCTCCGGTTAAGGGCCGCCAAGCGGAGCCCCATAACCATATAGATTTTCTTATGGTTATCAAGGGCAGCGGTATTGCTCGTGGGCGCGTACGCACGACGACGACGACGGTGGAGTCGCGCAACATGGCGGCCATACTCTAAATAATAGGTTGACAGAGACATGCAGCCTTGGTTTACTGTGTACTTTTTTGATATATGACATCATGTTATGATCAATTGACACCTGTCAAATCAAGGTATCGGCTGACCAGTATCACATGACAATATCGCGGGCTCAATTTTATTAGCTCATCGAGGTCACGTGTTTTATTAAAATTGACCGCTGACCTAGTACTGATTTTCCATAAGATCGCGGGCTCATGTCAGTTAACTTGTTGGAAACAGAGCCGGGTTCTTCGGAAGCCTGTTAACTCTAATCCAGGTTTAAAAGTTAGCCAAATCACAACTGTTTCGTCTCTACAAATGTTTTTTGTTTATAGTTTTTTTTGTGTATCGTGTTTTGTGATTATTAAACTCAAAATAGAAGGCCAAACAATATGCAGAAAACCTCACAGCAAAGTTACAAAACTCAAATCAAAATTCAACCTTATCCTGGGTAAGCCTAATCGGGCTACCGGAGCTCCGCTTTTAGGTTGAGCTAAATCTATATATTATGAATTTCATACGTGTAATTCATATGTGTTTTTCATATGAATTTTCGTGTTTACTGCGCAAAGCTTCTATGTTTGGAATTCAGCAGGGCATTCGCTTTTGGTAAGTTAGATGTATAGTTCTGTAATTATAGAAGTCTTTTAAAAGTTCAATCTATTAAACATAGCCTGAGTTTTATCTTGGTGTCGTGTATTTGCTTGCGCTATATAAAAATGATGCAATCAACATTTCGCGTAGACAAAGGCCAAAACAAATCGGAATAATGGCGAGTCTTGCCACTGTTCGCGACGCTTTGTTGATTTCACGATATGCAAACATAATTGATGACGTGGAATTCGCTTGTTTATACCATGCGAATTCGTCAAGACTGACTTTTCCGTATTATAAATTTGAACGCTTCGACATTGATGCTTGGAACGAGTCAGAATGCTGGACCGAGTTAAGATTTGGGAGGCAAGACCTTTACTTGCTACGTGAAGATTTACAAATTCCAGACGAGATAGTGTGTTGTCAAAGATATGTGTGCGAAGGAATGGAGGGAATGTGTATTCTCTTAAAAAGACTAGCGTATCCTTAATTGTCGATAAACGGACATGGTGCCCCGCTTTGGCAGAAATCCGACTGAGTTATGTCTTATATTCAAGGAGATGCTAGACCTCATATACACAAAACATTGTCATCGACTTGGGAACTGGGATAGAAATCCTTTTCTGCAACCAGGTCAGTTGCATAGATATGCAGATGCCATTCATCTTCAGGGGTCACCACTCGAAAACTGTTTTGGTTTTGTGGATGGAACTGTGAGAAGTATAGCTCGTCCAACGAAGAATCAGCGTGTCATGTATAATGGACATAACCGAGTCCACGCTATTGAATGTCAGAGTGTCGTAACACCAAATGGTTTAATCGCAAATTTGTCTGGTCCATTTGAAGGCAAAAGGCATGATAGTACAATGTTACACGAGTCTGGTTTACTGACTGATTTGAGGCGTGTAGCCTTTTACAATGGGGAGCCACTTTGTTTGTACGGTGACCCTGCTTATCCCTTGGGAGTACATCTCCAGGGACCATTCAGAGGCAACAATTTAACACCACAAATGGAACTTTACAGTAAATCCATGAGTGAGGTCAGAGTGGCAGTGGAATTGTTGTTTGGGAACATAACAAATTATTTAAATTCATTGACTTCAAAAGGCAAATGAAAGTTAATTTGAGTCCGGTGGGGAAAATGTATTTTTTATGTGCCTTGTTAGAAAATGCTCAAACCTGTTTGTATAGCGCTTGTAATCAGGTTTCTCAAATGTTCGGAATTGAACCCCCTACTTTAAGTGATTACATTTCTTTGTAGCTTTCATGTGCACTTGATTTTTAATTATTGTTGATCTCGTAGAGAAAAGGTTGAAAAACCAAGGCCTAATTCTAACAAAAAGGATTTATTTTATCCCTTCTAGATGAGTTCATGCTCTAAGGGGCATTATTGGTAATCAGGGCAAGATTGCAAATAAACAAACAGCAAAATGTACCATTTGTGTGGGAATCTGCTGCTATGAAATGATTTTTAACCAATCTGCTTTCTGAAATATTAATGACTGTTGAACAAAGATTATGGCCAAAATTATAATGAATCAGATTTAAGTGGCAAAATGCCTGTGCTACAGCTGGTGCTAGGAAACATTTTTTTTTGGTTTTGGTTTTGGTTTTCTCGCCATTCGTGCATTTACAAGCAAAGTAATAGTTTTAGGCAACTTGATTAACAAAATTATGACGAAATGGAAAAAATGACTAAACACTATTTAGCTCAACTAACATTTAGCCATTTGTCTTGGTTTGCCAGATACACATGTAATTCACATCAAACAGGAAATGACCTATGGGCTAGTGAAAGGACAGAGCAAAGCATGTTAGTGCTAGAATGCAAAGTGAAACATCCATTTTAAATACCAAAATGCTTTTTTTTGAGTCCTTTTACAATGTCTAAGCAAGGTAAATATTATTGTGTGGTCATGAATGGCATTTGTTTCATCTGTGCTCCTATGCATTTCAAATTTTGAAAGAAAAAAGCCTGAATGCCCATGAAAACAGAAGCTAGCACAGTACCATCATGGGAACTCCAGAAAACAAAGGGTGGGGATGGTAGTAAAAATTGGTTTGGAAAAGTAGGTTCAATTTTGAGACAACTGATCAAAGTGTACATTATTCACTAAGTAAATTTGGATATAAATATAATATTTAATTTGGACAATACTCGTTTCAAAAACTATTTAGAATGAATTTGTTCTTTTTATATTTCATACAAACTGTTCAAAAATATTTTCAGTTATTCAAGAAATTGTAATTTTACATCAGTATTGGGTTTTCAACTGTATTTAAATCTGAAAATGATAACTTTAATATTTTCTGGTACAAGATTAAAATATGAATACAATATAAAGCATGACATAAGAAACAAATTACCTTTATCAAGTTGTAGTAATCCAATATTGGTGAGCTTAATTTACTAACTGGTCCTAACTCTGCATGCCAATAATGAATGTGTGTAACTCAAATTATGAACATACTTATTGTGAAGTAATAATTTTAAATTATATTACAAGTTGGTAATAATTTCTGACATAACCATCATCTGATGTTGCAACATGGTAAATTGTTGTTGCTGCTGCTGCTGTTGGTGTTGTTGTTGCTGCATTTGTTGTCGCATCTGTTGCTGGAACATTTTTTGGACTCAGTCCAAACCATTATTGACCTATTAATGGCATGCAATGCAGCATAATAATTACATGACAGTACAATTCATATGCCAAAGGAAATAAAATTCTACTATCAATAATTTATGAACAGCATAACAGACTGTTAACAAATAGCACAAACTATTTAAAGTAACACAGACCAGAACCCTCAATTTGAATCAATAAGGTGTAAAGGGGATATGGTCCATTTGGCTTTAAATCTTCATTAATCGTTCACAACAATCCAGAGTTATTTACAGAGCAAATTGCTGGGATTGTAATGCTTTTTACATTGGTAAAACTAAACGAAGGCTTCACGATAGAAAAACCGAACATTTTAAGGCCCTCGCTAAAAATGAGAATACTTCAGCCATTGCTGACCACGTCAAAGCCACTGGACATAACATCAAGTGGGATCATTTGGATATTTTAGCGAAGGGCAAAACAGACTATCATTGTAAAATAAAAGAAACTTTATTTATTCAAGAACTTGAGCCAGCTTTCAACGTCAACGTCGGATGTGAAAAGCTGATGCTTTATTAATCTGTACTAGTTTTATATTTTACTTGTAAGTATTTGCTTAATCTAGGTTCCAGTCCCTTCACCTTTATTATATATAAATAGCTGTTTTAAATTTCAACGGTTACTTTTGAAAATGTATGTAGAGTACATACGAAACGTCAAGTCATAAAATGTACAAATTCAACATGTTTATCACTGCTGTTTGTGTCTTATTTTTGATCAAATTACGATGGCCCAAGAACAAAAGTATGTATGTACTACTCACTTTTTCTTGGTTTCGTTCTTTTCGGCTTCCATCATAGAGTTCCTTTAAAACCAAAGCGAAAAAACTGAATTCAGTTGACAGGTTTAAGCTGGACACAGTACATCGATCGTGTCAACTGTTTTCACCAAAAGACAAAAACAAGTATAAAACAAATAAAAACACCGTCGAATGAAACCGGAACTTAATTAAACATATTTTCTATTTTTTGGGAATAGCCTAGAAATTACACGATTTGAATCTGAAAAAGAGGCCAAGTTTATGAAAGCCGGCGTGAAAACCAACACAAATAAAACTGATCTCAGGAGAAAACCAACTCAAAGCAGCGTCACCAACAAATAGCAACTTTTAGTCGAGTAGAGTTGTTTGGCAGAAGTCTAACACTTTCAAAACACTGGCAGTATATCTAAAAAATTATTTTAAGTATGCGGAAAAATATTCCTTACCTTTTTCAGCTAAAATGCAGACAAAAAACATTGCGTTGTCTTGCTCTCTTAACGTTGTCTTCGCGACGGGAAAACACTGAAAATGCCGTCGTGAACGTGACGTGAACTTGACCCGAGGACGTCAACAAGCTGACCGGAAGTCGGGTCCAGACTATTCCGCGCGATATCCCGTCCTCTTTTCACGTCGCGTTGTCATTGCTAAATCACTCTATTGTATCGACTCCTACTCGACTGACTGCCCTCCCCCTTTTCACCTCCTTTGACCTGTCAAGTCAACTGAGAGTCAATAACCAGTTAAGGCAAATGACTTGAAGACATCGATTATCGTCTTCTATATAGGGCAAATAGTACTGGTCAAAATTAACTTAGTTCAGTATTAGTTTATGATCTAAACCAAACAGTAAAAGGTAACAAAATAAATGACAGTGAGGATAGTAGCTTACCTGGTGTGCGTCCATGGAGGGTACGATGTAAGCTTTGATTCCAACTTGCCTAATCTCACTCCTTAAATCTGACAACCGCTTTGTTGTGTTGACTGAAGTGCGCGGTAAAAACTAAATCATTAAAGAAATGGGGATTGCTTGGTTATCAAGTGGGAATGCATGCATACGTCAAGACAAACAAAACAAACAGCACTACGTTATACAAATCAAACTAGATTGAGCATTTCCAGGGAATATCCCTTTTGGTGCCCAGCAGTTAAACTTTGTTGTCACCAACCTGCTGTTTTCCTTCAGAGCACATTCGCAACGCTATGGGATCTTGAAAGGAAAACACATCTGGAATTTCTGCCGTTCCTTAAATAACAGGACGGACATAATGATTTTATATTAGTCCCAAAGAAGGTGGAAACTTGCGATCATACACAGTTTAAAGTTTTTCTAATGCTACAAATTAAGATCAGTGGTAATCAAACAAAGATGATCAACTGACTGACCCGATCCAAGTATAACGCTGAGGATCGCAAAGAAAATTTCCACCATTGTTAGTCCTGTGAATCCACTCTAATTCTCAGGAAATATCACCGCCATATTTTCTGTCGTTACTGATTTTGCCCTAGCATGTAAGATTCCCCAGAGACTTGTAGTGCAGGTACCAGCTACATTTGACGGCATGGCGCCAACACGAGTGAATACACCACCAGTTAAGATTTCATAACAAGTGGATCACAGATGGTACGATACTTAATTTAAACTGATTAAACTGAAGTTTAAGCGGAGCTCCTGTGCGCGCAAGCGGAGCACCATACCTTATATAAATTTGGTAACATATCGATCTCAAACATTTTGGTTGTCACGTGACTGTCCGTCCGTGCAAACGTTCGTACGCCCAGCCCACAACCTTGAAAGATATGAAAATAGCACCATTGCCATAGATACATCTTTAATATTGGATATCTATGATGGTTAATTGACAGTTGTCAAAACTAGGTATCCACTGACTTATATCACGTGACCATATCGAAGCATCATTGTGTTAAGACTTTCAAGGTTTATAGCTCAATGTGGTCGCATGGTTTTTTTTTAAGGTTAACGGCTAATCAGGCAATGGTTTTTGATTGGATCGCAGGCTCAAGTCAGGTTATTAATCAGTTGGAGAAGGAGGGAGTAAAGTGCAAAGGTAAAATTTCGGCACAAAATAACCCCTGACCCCTCGCTGACTTTTCTTCCAACATATTCCTTGTACAATCGTCTCTTGGAAAGTCCCTGATATATGGCGTACGTAATTTCTACAATGTCAAGTGGTTACGCTTATTGGGTAGTAAAGTAAAGGTAAAGTCTGCTTACGAGCCAAGTGGCTCATTAGGCCGGAGCTTATCCCGGTTTCCTCAGCATGAAGCGACTGAGAGTATTTCTACTCCCCCTGGATGGGATGCTAGTCCATCGCAGGGTTAGCCCAGCATTAATTTCGCTGGTACCCATTTATACACCTAGGTGGAGAGAGGCACTGTGAGAGTAGTGTCTTGCCGAAGAACACAACACAATGTCCCCGGCCAGGGCTAGAACCCGGACCGCTCGATCCGGAGACCAGCGCACGAACTATGAGGCCACCGCACCTCTCACTTTTGGGTAGTAGTTTGTTAAAAATTACCTCAAAAAAATCCAAAGCCACAGACTCAACAATTCCATACTCAAA
>CM042749.1:22782995-22790495 GCA_022496165.2 Catalaphyllia jardinei
GCTGGTAGTGGCGATCGACTTACACGGAGCCCTCCTGCTTACACGAAAAAGACTTTCGATTTTTGTTCGATTTGCGTTCGTTCCTGCTACCACACGACTGTCGGGGGGGGGGTAATCTTTAGCCTATGAAACGTGCTCGAGACTTACTGCTTTATTTCGCCTTATAACTCAAATGATTTAGTCAATAGATCAACTACCAAAAGTAACACCAATGGAGAAGAAAACACCTGACTACATTCTTTCAGAATCCGTAAAGTAGTTTCTTCTTCGTAAAGTAGTTTCTTCTTTGTGCAGAGTTTGATAAGATTGCCGTCAATCCATGGTGCTTTGGTGGATCTCTTGACTTGATGGTTTGGAATACATTCGTCAACAGCCGAAAGTAGCAGATCCGACCATGCAAAGCAAACAAGGTCGGTGTTGTCTTCAAGAAAAGCACAGTACCAAGGGGTGTAATTATACAGATTCCAGAGATGTTCCCAGTCCGCCTTTCTGAAGGAATAGGCCAGTTTCTCGGACCTACGATCTCGATAGAAGAAGATTAATCGAGTTATGGTCGAAAAAAGGTTGACCAACAGTTTGGTCGTGTACTAAGTCAGGCGAGGAAACAAAAGCTAAATCTAAGATGTTCTCTTCTCAAGTCGGGTCCTTGACCAGTTGGGTAAGGAAATTGTCGTGAATAATTTCGCATAGCAGCGTGGTGTGGTCTGAGCTCCTCGAGGCGCAGTTAGTTTCCCAGTTTGTTTCAGGCATATTGAAGTCTCGTAAAGGTAGCAGGTCGGCGTTAGGTGTCGAAAGAACGCTGTCAAGAGCTGTTTGCAGATCAAGCAAAGGATCAAGGTGAGATTTCACCTGAAGCCAAATCCTTCCATTTAGAACATTAATCAATGTTTTGTGGTTTAGTGTACATTTTTGTGCGATTTTTGGGCATTTTGGGAAAGAGATAATTTTTCTTAAAGGATAGGTTATATTGAAGAAAATATGAAATGTTGAAGATTTGATGGATTTGGAAAATTGAAATTTGAAGTGAAGAATTAATAGACAGATACCAAACAGTCCCCTACCAACCGTGGGCACTTTTTTGAGGGGCTCGACTGTCTGGTATTTTCCCTCTTTTAAAACTACTTCAAATTTCACTTTTATTCAAGTCTTTTGGGTGGCCTATAAAAGACCCCAAGTTAACTTTCCTGTTTCCTCAGGAATACCTGACGGAGCCGCTCGACAGGCTGAAATTACGCTGGCTGGTAAATATTTTTGCATTAGGTCATTTACTGGCTGAGATTCTCGTAGAGGGTCTGGCTTGCTAAAAACTGTTATTAAAACACTGTTCCTCTTGCTGGAAAATACGTGCCTTGTTTGTTTTTCCTGGTTGTGACGTTTTCGCAAAAAGCAATCAATTATTCTTCCGTCCTGGGACAAAAAATTTAAAAAACACTGACACGCGAGTCTCCTGCGTTACGATAAATTTTAAACTGCAAGCGGCCGAAGTGTACTTACTCCCAGCGTCACGCAAATCAACGCGCGCTTGATCCCTTTCCCGGAAATCATGGCTCCATTGTCATTGATTTATTGTCATTGATTTTCAAATGATAAACAGCGGCCATGCTGACAGTTTTTATGGCAGACAAAAAGCGTCCTCACGTGATGCATTTTAATGCTACGTGATTGGTTTGAAACAAAATCGTTACTCTGAAGGCGGCAAACAATTTCGTGGGTATCGCGGTTAACTGGGAAGAGCATCGACGGCATAAGAATGTAGATTCTAAGGTGTTTATTAGAATTCCCTTTTGGAGTCATTCTGAGTTATTTCGAGGGGTCTGCTGGTAAAGATAAAGAAACGACAGAACCGAGATCTGCCAAACCCTGAGATCTGCTGGGAAAAGGACTTGGCGTGACAGACAAAGCAGCGGGATTAAAGGTAGGCAAAATGCTTTGTTTATACGCACTAGTCGCCTGCATCGTAACTTCTCACTCCTGATGCTAAAGGTAGAGTTAGCTCACTGTACCATACACTCATCGTTTCGCTCGTAGGATGTTTGGGTTGCTATAACGAGTCAATGTTAATGTTTGTCCTCTGGGGAGCAAGGGACTATCGCGCGTTGCTCACCGGAAATGGCCGTTGGGTGAATTCATTTCACACTGTTCGTTAAATTGTATATATTATTTAAATCTTTGTCAGTTAAAAACTGAAGATTTTAGCTTCTTAAACTCTCTTCAGTTTGTAGTTCAGATGGAACCAACTTTCGTCTTTCAGTGCGGCTTTCTTTGATCAAAAATAGATCATTTGTCGACCGTGGTTGTGTTAGCTGCGTATTATTGTAAGCCTAACTTAACACGTGTTTTGAATATGAAGGTAAATCACTGCCCCAGGAGTTTACAAATAACAAAAGAGCGGAACTTAAAACTGAACAAAAATGGGAAAAGGTGGTGTTGATGATTTTTCTCGTTTTCTTTTCCCTTTATTTTCTCTCTTTGGTCTGACCCATAGGTACTGTGACACACTTCTCCGCCGCAGAATCCATCATTCTAGCGAATGTGAAATTAGCACAGGTCACGCCTCTTTGCGAGCCTGGTGTATCGAGTACCATAACTGGGGGGGAGATTACATTATTAAAACTGGTAATAATCATAGATTAACGAAGAGAGTTCGAGTCAATTTTGCTTTACACGATAGTTACCCACGCAGACGTTCTTAGGCTTGTCACGCGTGGGGAGGAACGCGCGACGAGCTGTCAAAATCACACATGATAGAGTGACGCGATAGCCGCAGCGCCTGGAAATCAGTAATTCGGCCGAGATAAACCAACACGATAGCCGGATTTATTTTGTGATCAACTGCAGAGTATAATGGCTGATCAGGACGCGTTTTGTTTGGGTCACCGAAACAGCGAACCATTAGTCATCGAAGGCGAGAGAATTGACGACAAAACCACAAAGTCCTGTTTCATAAATTATTCACCAGACGTGGCACATACCTTCCCGTTGTAAGACTATGGTAAACTACTTTCAACAACATTACGACCAAATTCAAAGAAAAGTAAGTATATTTAATTTACCAAAAGCAAGGCAACCGTACAAATCGTAGCGGTAACGAAAGTTCACGTGGTTTGCGATGTCGTGTGTAGCAAGTCCACGTATTAAGTTGAGGGCGATAAAATAAACGCGGGACAATTTTCTTCCGCCAAAATTTCCCCGGGTAGACCCAATGCAAATATAGCTGCCTTTAATTTTTTAACTCCCAGAAGAATCATTTGTCAACAAAATTAATTTGCTTTAACTAAAGATCAAGTCAAAATAAATCAGTGTATACAGTGTTAAGGCTATACCTTATATAGGGAAATATTATGGCAAAAAAAACATGAAAACGAGTCAAGGCAGGCCAGGGTCGCTTTTTCCATACAAATCTCTTAAATTTTAATAAGTCACAAATCTTCGGCCATTTTATCAGAAACACCAAACGCTAAAACTTCTCAGAATAGCAAACTATTCCAGTCATTTTCCAGTGTCACCATTAGCGTTACAAGAAACTTGACCAAAGGACAGATATGAATGACAACCATTTTTGCATAAGGTCTATACGCAGGACACCCATTATGTGCACAGGAACCGCACGGAATGGTACGCGTAGTTTAAAAGGGTGGTGGTGGTGTAGATCACGTTTCACGAAAAATAAAACGGCCTTTTTACAATTCAAGAAAACTGATATAATTGGCATTTCACACTTCACAGAAAATAAAAATTAACCGGCGTTTTGGAAAATCACGTTTCTCAACTACTATGGAAGTCACGATTCACCTGGCGGGAAAAATAGTTATTTCACATTTCACTGGAAAAAAAATGCTCTGTCTCGGGTCACGAATTATCCCTTAACCACCCTCCTGTCTCAGTATAAATACAGGTAAAGAATGCAAAGGATGTCAGTCTTACTCCAAATTTTCAACCAACCAATGATTGGTTGGTTTTTGTCTCTATCGCTTCAGTTATGAACAACTAACGCGAATGATTGCATTTGCTGTGTGTGAATGATTTCGGCTTCTGTCGTGAGTATTCTGCGGTGATCGCCTGTCGAACAGTTGACAATGGTTTTTGCTGCAAATCCTTGCTGCTTCTGTCGTGAGTCTTTTGCGATAATCTCCTGACTGTAGCGAACAACTAACGATTGCTTTTGCTGCGAACCGTTGCGGCTCCTGTCGTGAGTCCTCTGCGGTGATCGCCTCAGTGACGAAGAACTAATGATTGCTTTAGCTGCGAATCCTTGCGGCTTCTGTCGTGAGTCTTTTGCGGTGATCACCTGTCGAGTGACTGTAACGAACAACTAACGATTGCTTTTGCTGCGAATCCTTGCGGCTTCTCAAAGTCGAGCGCTGGCTGGGAGTCCGATAACTTCAAAATCCTGCTTGCTGGCGGTGAAGAGCGGGTATTTTTTTTCCCAGGAAAGTTAAACACTGTTTAACTTTCCTGGGAAAAAATAAACAAGATTGACGTAGCGACACTCGGGTAATGTTAAGCACACTTTACAGTGGATTTTCTTCGAAACCATCGTTGGGTACTCCTGTTTCCTGAAACAAGAATGTCTACAAAGAGTAGTTCGGGATCACATAGAAGATCTTCTCTTGGGAAGACTCTCACTGTGTCCCGCGTAGCTATTAACACACCGCCATTGTAAGGGCGGTCTCTTCTGAACACTGTATAATTTAAAGGAAACAATTCCCTATAATTGTGCTGTCTAAATGAGTTTCAGTAAAAACCTTAATATCGTATCGATAAGTAGCAATTTTCAATTCCAACAGGGCCGTTTTGTTCACTAAGCTTCTCGAATTAGCAGAGAAGATGGATATGTATGTTCAAGTTCGAATGTTTTAGTGGTAGGTAGTTTGTAGTCCAAACAGAACACAGGGATGTCGGAAAACACAACAAGGATATTTATTCCTCACGAACGCAGTAATTTCACACAAGACTTCACAACAAGCACACGGTAGGCTTGTAAATACACTTGACCTCCGTCACTCTTGTATAAACACGGCCTCTGCCTAATACACGTAATCTCTCTGCTTACGAATCGACGACTTTTGCACGACGCCGCCGTTCGATTGCGTGACATGCTCACTGCGCATGACTTTCTGAGCACTTGCCAGCATCGCGCCAAAGTTGACGACGTTGGTGAGAGCGATTTGCCGGCGTCTTAGAAACAGGAGGAAGTGACGTTAGTTTTCAAAGTTTCCTCTCGATACTTAGGGTATTTTTGCCAGATAATTTAAGTATCACATTTAGAGGCATATCCTTGACGTTTGATATTAATGTTTCGTGTGTTTATATTAAGGAAACGACATTCTACAGTGCCATGAAAACGCTATGAGTTCAATCAACACTGATAGCGGTCAAAGCGTAACACGGTATGAATGAAAAGCAAACTAAACCGTTGTAAGTTGTTATCTCGTCAGGTAGCTGTAGCTGTTCGGCAAGTTTATAATGTCCTCCCTGTAGAAACGAAACTCCGCTTTGTATTCGCCCGCCGTTTAATTTCTCGTCGAAATCGAAACTGTCGTAGTTCCAGTACGGAAACTCTGGATTTGTTGACTTGTGACAGTCGTACAAAAGTACAAATTCTTGTTCGTTTATGAAGTTGCTCCCATAAGCGTATGGGAAACAAGCTCCCGTTTCTCTGAAGTCAGACATTTTGGTTTAAACAACTCGCCTTGTCAAGAGATAAAAGCAAACTCAAACGTCGTCGTCTTGACGACGCGGGACTACGAGGTGACCCAACCACGTCCTCGCGCGAAAGTCGTCCCTATTTTAACAAACACGACCTCCATCGATACTTTACAAAGCCCCCAAGCTTTACACGCGACCCTCGTCACACTTCAGTAAACACTACTGACTCACGAGATTATTCTCTCGACACTCCTGGGAAATAAAACCCTCTAAACACTAAACCGATTCTCTTATATACTTTACGGCGAAAGATTCTAGAACTTTCCGGCCCTACTAAATAAAGAAACATTACAATAAGTAGCTATTTACAGTAACATACCCAAACGGCTTAAAATAGAATTACTGAGTCACGATGATACAGCACTAATTAAATATGCTGGAAGATTCGAGACAAAATTAGCATATTCGCCAATCTTCACGTAAGTCACGCAACAATTTTTCGTAAGAATGTCAGATTTGCAATGTCGATTCCCACAAGCCACGTTGCCGTCATGGTTCCGATAACTTAGGCGGCTCGGACCTGGGTGAGGATGAATATCTCCATGGGAGCAAATAAGTTCAATATTGAACACCGCAGAGTGATTGCTGTAATAGGGTATCCTCCTTTGAGCAAAGACCCTCTTCTTCATTCTTCCTGTTGCACTTGCAAAATTACGAAAATGGCGGCCACAACACGGCGGACTTAAGAACACGTGACCATTTCTATCCGGGTTTTCAAGTACAAACCAAGGGAAACTCTACACTCTCCTCTAAATCTCAGTTTGTCCCAACAGGAAAACACACACGTATCAAGCTTTTGGTGAGGACTTTGGCTGGGCAACAATCAAGCTTTTGTTCCTTTTATGGCCTTATCTATTGTTTGACGGAAAGGGTTTCTATTGTTCGCAAGACAAAGGTTAGGAATGACCGACGCGTAGCAAACTCACCGAGCGCGAAATTCAAATATCTTCGGGGGCGATAAGTGTTAAATCCACAATCTTCGGCGGTATTCAAATCGACAGCACTCACTACAGAAATGCTTTCAAAGTGTAATTTACCGAAACCCGCAAAGTACTGTGTAGACGCGGTCAGGCCATATGAACGGGAACATCTGACGAATATTATTTCTGTGCCACTTCTCGAACATTATGACCGTGCCACTCAGAAATTCAGAGCTGAAAATAAACAGTTGAAAACTCAAACGACGACGCAGTTTCATTAATTCATGAAAGCGCGAGCAGGAGCCTTCGAATTGAGAGAGCAATTAAAACCTTGAAGTGAATTCAAACAGAAGTCAGTTCCAATTTTTGTAAGTCAGAAGCAAAACAAATTAAAAGCGTATATCGCATAACTAAAATAATGCTTCCCAAGCTGCTTGCAATTACCGAGCAGTCGCTTTCAGATAACTCCCAGCCACTTGCTCCCAAGAACACGAGCTAATGAAGAAATAAACCTACACAAAGAACGCACCACCCTGATTCTAAATTATTCTTTTTACTTAGGACCTGACTACGTTCTGATAAAAAGCGCAGTAGAGTTAATCGAAGTAGCGCGCGTGTACTAGCTCACCCTCTTTTAGTCTGTCTGATTTTTCCCAAGTATTTTCCCGTTAGGATCAAATATGTCATCACCGAAAATCTGCCGACTGGATTCGACTTAACACGAGTGTTATTTTGCGACACCGAGTAGAAAAATCCCTACGGACCGACAACAATAGCTTCATTGTCTTAAAAAATCCCAACCATAACAATAGGCAAAGTTTGATACGAAACCTTGGGTGCGGCTCGCTTCAAGTCAAGCGCTCGGTTTATT
>CM042749.1:22792995-22797529 GCA_022496165.2 Catalaphyllia jardinei
GTGTGCCATTTGACACACAATCCTGCAAGCTTAGGCGCAAAAGATTGCAAAACTTTTCTAACGGCTAAAATCTCACGCATAGTTAAACTTTCCTGTGCTATATCAGCCGACCAAACACCTTGCGCGGCCACCTGGGGCCCAAGTTCAACAACGTAACCGCCATATCCAGTGTTACTAGCATCCGAATAGGCAACTCTAACTGCACTGGATTTAAACCAAATACAACGGCAATTGAGATGATCTAAATTGGATTGCCAAAAAACTAATTCCTCGACAACCGAATCTTCCAGACGAAAATTAGAATACCAGGAATTCTGAGCTGTAAACTGGGCGTACATGGCATGAGACATTAAACGCACAATGTTTCCAATAGCCAAACCAGTAACGCTTGGTAGATCTTTAGCGTTAACAAAACGCAAAGCAAGGATACGCGAAATACACTCCTGCAACTTCGTAATCTTCGGAAGAGGAACGGTGATGAAATTAAGACTGATATCAAGATGGAAACCAAGCCAGGTACCGAGTTGAGACGGCTCCCACACTGATTTTTGAAGGTTCACAAAGAAACCCGCAGAGTCCAAATCAGACCGACATAAACGACTATAGACCAGGCAACTAGCGTAATCGGGGCTCCCGCCAATACCGTCGTCCAAAAAAGTAACACGACGCCCTAGAGCGCGCCAGTAGTTAACGAGCGAACGCACTAATTTGCAGAAAATGTACGGCGCGGAGGACAAACCAAAAGGCAAAACAGGAAAAACGAAGTAGTTAACAACCGAGCCAAAATTCCAAGAAAAACCCAGATACTGGCGATGATCTGGAAAAATTTCGACGTGATGGTAACCAGATTTGAGATCAAAGGTGAAGAAAAAATAACCTGACTGAAACAAATCAAACACAATGCGAATGTCTTCGAATCGAACAGACTCCTTCCAAATAAATCTGTTTAAATACGAAAGGTCCAAAATGAGCCTGCATTTCCCACCGGACTGCTGCACAACGTGAAGAGGATTGATAAACTTTGGTGGATTAAGAACTTCCTGAACACAACCACGCTCAATTAACTCTGAAATGGCCTCATTAAAAAAATCTTTAAACTTGAATGCCGAAGATCTATTAGGAATAATAAAATTCTCAGGCAAATCAAAGAAAGGAATTCTGTGGCCTTTAACAATGGTGATAATGATAAAGTCGGAGGCGCAAATGGAATTCGACCAAAAATCAACGTGTTCCCAGAGGGAGCCAACCTTAAACAAACAAGAGTCTAAAGACTTTTTAAAATCAAAAACATCACTTGGTTGACTTATCTGATCGTCCTGAAGAAATGAGATTGGGGCAGTTGTTTCTCCAGTGTCCTTCCAATCCACAAGCGAAGCAGGTTCCTCTCCTGAACTGAGATCTGGGCAGAAATGCGGCTTGTCGAAACTGAAAGGGCTGCGGTCGAAAGGCCTTGACAGCGTCGTCAGCGCCGCGGCGTGAATTAGAAACATGAGAAAAAGAAGCGTGATTAGAATTGTAATTAGCAGAACCCGATTTAACCCGCGATTTCTCTCTTTTAGAGTCAAGAGCCTTCTTTGCCGATTTTTCAGCTTTAGAAATACGGCGTTCGTCTTCAGGAGTATCTGCCAAATCGTCAGTAGCGTAAGCCGAAACCGTAGCCCAACCACACTCGGATCGATCGGCCAGCTTAATTAATTTTTGACGTTCAGACAAAAGCTTCTTACCCTCTTCCAGCTCTTTTTTTTTCGCCTTATCCGGCTTCTTTTTCTCAATGGCGGAGATAGCTGAATCAAATTTGGCTTCCACTGACTGGTTAAACTTGAACTGTTTCTCGTTTCCCACATTTTTCCACTTAATGGATTTATCTTCTTTGACTCTTTTAACGACAGAACTTAAGCCCTCCTCTTGATCTTCAGAAATAGAACTCTTGAGCTCTTGTAATTTCGAATCAACACGTTCTAGGATTGCGTCTTGAGATTTCGAAAAAAGCTCGACAAGTTCCTCCTTGTTCACAGTGAATGACCCAAACGCTCGAACAGCAAGACCGAGATGAAAGACAAAACCAGCACGCCCAAACATATACCCCTACTAATTACCCACATACCAGCGCACGCACCTAAACAAACACAAGATACCGATGAGAGCATATTTTCCTGCTAATTACCAAGTCAAACGCAGGAAAATACCAATCTATGTAGTCGTGTGGTTTCGCCGTACGAATATCCTGGTTTCGAAGCAATAGGAAAAAGAAGCACAAGCAAGTTAAAAGGATACACGGCGGAGCAGCACTTGCTCGTCCGACCGCCATACCGGTGTGGAAACACACCAACATTACTCCGGTGCACAAGAATGGGAATAGAAGTCTTAGAGAGAACTATCCTCAGAATTCATTAATGTGTACTCTATACAAAATCGCAGAGATAGTGGTGAGGAACCGAGTTGTTGATTTCTGGTCTGATCTAAATCTACTTCAGGGGTAAATCCACTCTCTTGCAGTTACTGGCTTGCTATGATGATTAGGCTAGAGCTAGTTCTAAATCTTCTGACGTTATTTTCCTAGATCTGTCTAAAGCTTTTGATGCGTGACACACGAGCGTTAATTGCTGAAGCTGAATAGGCACAGCATAGATGGCCTTTACTGCACTGGTTCAAAAATTTTTTGACAAACGCGACGCGACGCGTTGTTATTAGAGGCAAGTGTTCGGATTGGACACTAGTAAAGTCTGGGGTCCCTCAAGTAACAGTTATTGGCCCTATCTTGTTTATCATCTTCACAAATGACATCTCGACAGATTTGACATCCACTGTCAAGATTTATGCAGATGATACAAAAATCTACCGCACAATCAGTTCACCGGACGTTTGATATCCCTGCTCTGCAGTGCGACCTACAATCTTGGAAAAAATAAATGGAACATCTAGACCACCCCTCCCCCCATTTCAATGATGCCAAAATGGCGCGTTATTTGCTCCTTCGCGCCTTAATCATTGCTCTGGGGGATGGGGGATAATTGTTCCACTTTATACTGTCCAAGATTGTAGATCGATTAGACATATGGGCAAATAAATGCACTTTAATCCGGATAAATTGGGAGAGCAATTTAGGTCGGTAGAGAACACTACGGACTAGGACCTCGGAGTAGCCATCTCTTCTGACCTGTCCTGGGGCATGCATGTATTTGCAACAGTAAATAAGGCAAATATGCTGAATATGGTACTGGGTATCATAAAGCGGTTCATCGGAACAAATGGTCAGGATGTGTTCTCGCAGCTCTATTAGTCACTGGTCAGGGCTACCCTTGAGTATGCGGCTCCTGTTTGAAGCACGAATTTGATTTAGGATATTGTGGCTTTAGAATCTAAAGGTTCAACGAAGAGCTTCGCGACTCGCTTTAAGGCAGAAACGTGGCGAAATGAGTTACGAACACCGTTGTATCTTATTAAAATGGTAAATACTAGAGAAGCATCTCTAGTTCAATGTTGCAAAATAGTTTGGTATTGATCATCTCTCTTTACCAGATTTCCTTACGTTTGCCCATGGTATGCGTAGAAGAGCTAACCACGACTATAGACTTTACCTGAGAAGAGCAGTTTGCAATTGTTACAAATATTCTTTCTTCATTCGCATTGTTAAGGTAATGGAATGACTTGCCACGATACATTGTACATGCCGAATCATTGTCTGTTTTTCACACATGTCCAATATACACAAACAGACACCAATCGTCAAGAAACCCTCACCGATGGTACCATTGGTAAGAAGTCACCATTCGTGAAAGAAACATTACGATTCGTACCATTGGTACGAATGGAAAGCTCCTCAGTCCATTGGTATACCATTTGTAAACTGCATTGTATTGAGTAGTTGGGGCCGCGCGTTAACTATTTGTCGATTGGTACCATTGGTTCCAATGGTACCAATGAAAAAGGAGGCAGCCGATCGGTGCCCCATTTGTAAACTGCATATATTATTAACATTTGAGAGCCGCGCGGAAACTATTTGTCGATTGGTACCATTGGTACCAATGGAAAAGTAGACAGTCGATCGCGTGTCATTTGTAAACTACATAAAGTGTGCGAGCCGAAAAGCGCTAAATGCAATGTGTATGCTTCGTTCTTAAAGAGTGAATGTTCAATACAATGTGCTAAGTACAATGTGTATATTCCTCGTTCTTGAAGCGTGCGAGCCCAAACACACGCTAAATACAATGTATATTGTCATAGTTTACATGCGGTCTTATACATGCGCGCATGCGCATCGGAATCTTGTCTGTAGAACTCTCTCGCTAGAATAAAAAGTTGTGTTTACTGCTTTGAATCTCGTCCATCCTGACTCGAAACTACAACATGGTGTCAGAAGTGGGATGCTCTGCGTAAGTACAATACCTTATCTCCGATTTTCAAAGCAAATTTTGAGCACCAAGCCGGTGCATATCCCCGTCCTCGATTGACCTCAATAACACGAAACCATGGCGGAGCTAGCCGGATTACCGATTCCCCACATGGACTGGTCCTCATCGGACGCGCCGCAAGC
>CM042749.1:22807247-22809747 GCA_022496165.2 Catalaphyllia jardinei
TACAATGTATATCGTGCGAGCCTAAGCAAACGCTATATTCAATGTATTGTGTACACATGTATTCTTCGTTCTTAAAGCTCGCAAGGCAAAACAAACGCTAAATACAATATATATTTTTCGCTCTTAAAGCGTGCGAGCCCAAACACACGCTAAATACAATGTATATTCTTCGTTCTTAAAGTGTAAGAGCCCAAACAAACGCTAAATACAATGTATATTCTTCGTTCTTAAAGCTTGGGAGCCAAAACAAATGCTAAATACAATGTATATTTTTCGTAACTTAAGCGTGCGAGCCCGAACAAACGCTAAATACAGTGTATATTCTTCGTTCTTAAAGCTTGCGAGCCCAATCACACTAAATACAATGTATATTCTTCGTTCTTGAAGCGACTGCAAGCTCAAACACACGCTAAATACAATGTATATTCTGCTTTCTTGAAGCGACTGCAAGCTGAAACACACACTAAATAGTGTATATTCTTCGTTCTTTAAGCTTGCGAGCCCAAACACACGCTAAATACAATGTATATTCTTCGTTCTTGAAGCGATTGCGAGCTCAAACACACGCTAAATACAATGTATATTCTTCGTTCTTAGAGCGACTGCGAGCTCAAACACGCTAAATACAATGTATATTCTTCGTTCTTAAAGCGTGCGAGCCTAAACAAACGCTAAATACGATGTATATTCTTCGTTCTTAAAGCTTGCGAGCCCAAACAAACGCAAAATACAATGTATATTCTTCGTTCCTGAAGCAACTGCGAGCTCAAACACACGCTAATTAAATACAATGTATATTCTTAAAGCGTGCGAGCCTAAACAAACGCCATATTCAATGTATTGTGTATACATGTATTCTTCGTTCTTAAAGCTCGCGAGGCAAAGCAAACGCTAAACACAATGTATATTTTTCGCTCTTAAAGCGTGCGAGCCCAAACACACGCTAAATAGAAGAATATACATTGTATTTAGCGTGTGTTTGAGCTCGCAGTCACTTCAAAAAAATGAGGTGCATTTTACCAATGGAATACCAGTGACATAAAAGTTATTCCATTGGTACTAATCGTACCAATCGGTCCAATGTACAAGTAGAATTAACCCCCACACAGCCTGAAGCCAACGGAAATATTGTAAGTCCCCGTAATAAGATGCATTTCACCAATGGAATACCAATGGAATAAATGTAATTCCACTGGTACCAATCGGTCCAATGGACAAGTAGAATTCACCCCCACACAGCCTGAAGCCAACGGAAATATTCAAGTCCCCATAATGAGATGCATTTCACCAATGGAATACCAATGGAATAACATTTATTCCATTGGAGTCTGTTTGTGTGGATTGGACAACCCTCCTATATAAAGTTTGTAAGTTTTTAGTTACGGAAATTGTTTTTATACAGGGTTAACCTCATGATTTCAATTTTCAGGATGTTTTGTATTTGCGTTGTAACTTCCTGAATAAATTGTCATGTTATGTATGTTATGTTACCTTTCTGTTTCCTTTCCAAAGGTGTTCTCTGTGATCTGAAGTCAAAACCCCAACAAAGTCAGCTACCTGACCCGACAAACGGAAAGAGACCTTCAGCTGATTTATTTAACTGTTTCACTTGCCTACCGGTACCATGCCTTTTAAACCTATCTGAAAACCTGCAGGTGTTGATTTACCCAGGCGGTAGTGTAAAACAGTTGACGGCTACATTTATTTCCCTTCACATAGTAAAGGCTAGTGAACATCAGTATTCTCTTCTAGGGGAACAAAATCTAGCATTTAGACTACATTTCTGATAAGAAAAACGCCACTACCACTGACCAGACTAGACAACTTTAATAACAAACTGTATGGTTCACATTCCTGAGACAATCTACTTTACCCCAGAAACAGTATTAACGTGCAAAGTATAAATTTTAAAATCAGGGACGTGCACGGTTAAAAAGCAAAGAAGAACAAAAAACCTCTTTAGGGGATAACAAAAAAGCAGGAACTTGCCAATATGTGCAATCCTAATCTCTCTCTCACAGGCTATATTCAATAAGTCTAACCCTACTACTACTAAACACAAAAAGAACATCTAAAATAATGTCCTAACTAATATTATTTAAACAGAAATATTTAAAATTCTGCATTCTACCTCTGTATAACGTACAAACTACAATACTTTGTCTCTCTAACCCCCATCGTCAAGGGAATTTTAAACGCATTTACATGTTACAAAATACTGATTACTGATAATTACTCGTTGAATTATAAAGTTGGTTTTGCGGAACTCCTAGAAAGTTTCAAATCATGTTGATACAGACACCTCAATGGACAACTACGGAGTCCATGTTAAATAATATACCACCCCTTAAAATACAGCCAATCAGGATGCTAGATGCATCATCATACAGCCAATCAGGATGCCAGAGCCATGCGGTGTTTTCCCGTGTAGGTATTTTTTATAGCTAGTCCCTTCCACTACCTATGGGTAAAGCGCAAAGCTTGCAAGCTTTCGTATAAA
>CM042749.1:22814747-22829747 GCA_022496165.2 Catalaphyllia jardinei
GTGAATTTTCCATCTTGGCCGCCAAGTTCGGCAGCAAGACCAAAGAGCAGTACCACCGTGCGGAAAATTCTTTGCGCGTCTAGTGCTCAGTGAGATCGGAAGGGCGTCTAGTGAAGAGAAAGAGGAATAAACACTTTATAGAAACTCTAAGCAGCCAGTGCGCTAACAATAGTTTATTTTGCTTGAAATTCTGACAATTTCTATATTACTCGAAAGCAGTTAATATAAGTTTAGTGCAGTTTACCACGGTTTACAACGGTTTACACAATCAAGTAAAAACACTTCATTGTTCCTTTTAATGTGTATGTAAACCGTCAGAACTCTTGTCGGGCACGTGGTTTTCGATAATTTACACGGATTAAACCGTTGTAAACCGCGTGTAAACAACTACCACTATCATTAGAAGCTTACTTCTCGCGACTAAATTATCACTATTAGCGATTCGTGGAACTTAATAAAAGCGTTGAACTTAGTTTTAACCGAAAACGTTTGCTTGTTTCGTTAAACTGACAATGTCCTTTAACACTTAAGTCATTCCACATTCCGGTACGATCACTGATCCCATGAATTCTGTCAGTGTATTGCGTAAGTCGCTTCGAAGTGAATGACCCTTCTCTTTCCCGAAGTACTGGAATACTGCGTAAAATTAATCTCTCTTGCCCTAACGACATTTTTCTCTTGCGACCACGGGATGCTCGCTTCTTTTTCAAAACGTGCGGTAATTTTTGGGAGGTAATTCTATGCACTGGCAAAGTAGAAATATCACAAACCTGGCCGATCTCTTTGAATTTCATGTGCTCTTTATCTCGGAGATACCTCGCATATGTTCTCTTTTCGGCCGGAATGTTCTGTCGGTAAACCATCTTAAAACAATAAGTTTGCTCTAGGAAACTTTGCCAAAAACTTGGGCTACTTTTGTTTCTTATAAAGGGTCGTAAACACCAAAAATAAAACATAACGTCAACAGTTACAAGTCTGCTTAAAATAGGTGAACAGGTAAAGTCAAGTGGCTAGCCTATCTTGTTATCTTTTAATCTTACCGACGTTATGTGTTTGTCATCTTGATTTGTCACGTCACATAACTCAGACAATCTTGGTCTCAAATATTGGAAAAAATTCCCCCTCCCCCCTCTTCAATGTTGGGGTAAAAATTCGTGTGCATTGATTGCATTGGTATCTCCAACATTGAACGGGGGCGCGGGGGAAATTTCCGAGACAATACGTCCAAGGTTGTAGCTAGCTCGAGCTGTATTGGGGAATATTGGTCCTCAGTCGTTCTTGTATGGACCTCGGTTTGCTCGGTCCGTACTGCCCCGACCTCGGGCCAACCCTTGCACTAGGTTAGTAAGAGGTTATTATAATCAACATATGCAACAAATCTGTTTTATTTCTTGTTTATAGCTAATTTGGTTATTATTCTGGGTTTTATGTCAGAATACTGGCCAAAAATGCCACTCACAATTAATTTAATTTTAGAATGCTGTAAAACTCATGTACACTGCACCTGTGTTATTTCAAAGGCTTGCAATATGTAATTTAAGAACATCAACTTGCTTTGAAATATTTGCCAGAAGTTCCATAGAATGCCATCAAAACTTAAAATCTAGTACAAGAAAATGGCTGCAATGATAAACAGCAAAAGGTTACCAATAATAGAGGCTGCTATTGCACTGTCTCCAGTTGTGGGTTGGTAGTAAAATTGAACCACAGGTTCTTTCCTTGGTTGCTTTAAAAACGCAATCTCTTCAAATCCGCTCCATGTATGTTTAATCATAGTATCATTAGTGGAATGGTAAGCCCACACCATTCTTCTAATGCCAGGCTGCAAAGAATGAAAAGCAATGCTTAATGCCAAACATCTTGATCAAGTCCAGCTCTTAACACAGCTTCATGCTTGGGCTAACCTACATGTACATGTATAGTTAGTTATAAATGGCCACACTCTATGTTCAATATGGTATGAGCATGAACAAACACAAAGCAACTTGATTGGAAGCTTTAGTCATTGTCAAAGATGCGGGAATGAAAATACTAAACAATTATTGGATGAGGTTGAGCATGATATCATGAATTATCAAAACCCGAGGTCTGTGTTATCTGCCAAAGCCGAAGGCTGAGGCAGATAATACAGACACGAAGTTTTGATAATTCATGATATCATGCGAAAACCGAATTCAATAATTGTTTTATTATACATTTTTTAAATAGGCATTCATTAGGCGTTCAGCCATTTTGTTTCTGAGGAGAACACTCCAAGGGGCTTGGTAACCAGGCAGACGTTGAACTCGACATGATAAATGCAATATCTGCAGCAGATATTGCCCTGCAGATATTGCATTTATCACGTCAAGTTCACAACCTAGTGTGAATTGATTGAATGCTCTCGACCAGGTTTTCATAGTGAGTTTACTGTATAATAAAAAAGTATAAAGGAGAACTTGTAAGCATTCATATCTGCTCAGTTTCAAAACCTGTTGACACATTGTTTAGATCACACAAATATTAACAGGCTTTTTGCCAGGATTTAAAGTGCTATGAAGTAAAAAATAATAGCTGCTTATTTGAAAGTCTTTCCTAAGTAAAGAAGAATGGCGTTTTCCTTTTGGGAATATCTTTTTTCTTTTTAGACCTACATCACAAAAGAAACAGAACACCTACTATGTTGTTGCCATGGCAACACTCTCAGCTCCAGTCTCTTTCTTTAAAAAACCAAATATGGGTTAAGCTCAGCACACAAATGGTTCCCATAATGCCTTAACTATCCCCATTAGATTGTTGTGAGTGGATGATCCTCATTTAGGACAAAAATCTGGGAATTTTAGTTTTAATTAAAACAGGACCAGCAGTAAAACTGTTGTCATGCCAATGGCACAGCAGGTGTCATTGTGCTTCTTTTGTGATGTACAGTCCTGATGCCAGGATTGAAGAACACTGCTTTTTCTAGAGATATTCTTGATTGAATGTACTGCTTTATTGAAACCACCTATAACAAAACATAAATAACTCTAAAAGGAAAACGGATATTCTAAAAGAAAAAAAATATTCTTCTTTACTTTGGAAGGCCTTTCTAATAAGTAACAATTAGTTTTTACTTCATAGGCACTTCAAAACAAAATGGATATCCAAAATGTGCTATAAGGCCTGCTCATATGAGAAATTTACAAGGCAACATATGAAAAATAACATAATTTTCTTTGAAAAGTGGCTGTCCACAGAATGCCTGGACACCCCTCTGGCTAAAACCCCAAGTACAAATGAAGTACAGAGGGTGAGGTCTTGAAAAATAAGTATCGTACAATCATAATGCAATTTGACCCTAACAAGTCAATGCTTAAGGCTGCTTTTCCCTTGTTCACACATTACAATGTAGCCTCAGATATCAAGCCCTGGTATGGGCAGCAGCTTAGTGAACCTCTAAACTTGGTGTCACAGGAATGGAATGCAATGGAATTGCATAAAATAGTGCAGAGCTAAACAGAGCAGATTAAAATAATTGGCCATGCTTTGTGTCATCCACACGTCTTTAACACAACATAGAAAGACAGAGATGGACAGTATTTCATATTCTGATTTGAGGGTCCAGTCAGAGTGGTTTGAGATGATTGCACCTACCCCAATGACATTATCACCCTTAGTATCATTAGTATCTTTCTTCCGAAAGAATTCCATAGTTGTCACACCATCAATTTCAGTTATCATTGTAACATTCCAGTCTTGTTTTACATCTTTCTTTGGCGGCACATGCCCTGCAGTCAAGTAATCCTTCAAACAAAAATATTAGGGATTTAAAATTGAGATGAAGATGTTTAGGTAACATATACAAGTACATGTACATGTATACTGTAAAAATCTTTTGTTACCAGCAGCAGCTGTACCAGCAAATTAGAAAGCAGAAATAACACTTGCAGAAGCAATTAAATATTTTAAAAACAGAAAAGCAACAACTTGAGAATTGTTAACTGTCAATATTACAATAACAATTGGCTGTCCAAAAAAACTACAACTGTTGACAAAATCATTTGTGTTAGAAAATGCAAAAACATATACTCATAACTGTAATACCTACAGAGTACCTGGTAAGTGTCAGCACCCTCACTCCCTAACAATACTGGAAAAATGGTAAAATCTAGGGTTTCATTAAGGGTCAGGAAACATGCAAGTTGACCCACTGTGAACAGAACTTTGCCCAACTGCTTCAACAACACTTTATAAGTACTGTTGCTGTTCCATGCTATTTCCCTGAGGCTAAATAGTCTTCTAAAAAATTTAGGTAATAAGCTTATTGAGAGGGACGTAGGGGCCTATTTGAAACTGCAAAACTGTGCAAAAAATGTTGAAAACTGCAATAAATTTTGTCCAAAGTTCTTTCTGCGTATTCCCTTGTCCCTTGTTAGTGCAGAACTCATTGCAGTTTAAAAATACGCTTATTTTTTTAAACTTGGCCCAACGGACCTATAGCAGAAGGGAAGCTAGAATTGAATTGCACAATAAAATGATTGTGGGTAATGTTTGTTTGAAAGAAACACCATTTGCTGAAGTTGGTTTTTGATTGCCATCGTCAGAATTTTCATTTGTGTACGTACAGTGTCAGCCACATTTTACAACCAAACTAAGTTTACCATCTTTATTCATTTGTTAAACTACTTTTTACTACGTTTACAACCAACCACAGTCTCTTTTTGCTTTTACTCCACATGAACAAAGCGAGTGAGCACAATATAATTCCTGCGACGAAAAGGCATTGAGCTCTAGACCTCCATGGTCTAGTCTAAAGATCAAAGTCTACAAGGTATTATCCCAGCCACAGTTTTCAGGTGCAAAAACCGAAAAACCCAACCAAATATTGGCCAAATCTGCAAACCCGAAAATCCCAACATTGCCCAGGAGTCAGATGAGCGAAAATGCACGTCTTACAAGGCATTAGCTATGTAGTGCCATAGGTAGTGTGAAGGTTTATGTAATGGGTTACCCAGAAAAATTAACAGATTTTGTCAGCTTGATTTTGCGTAAATGAACATTTCTGGGACCGGGAGAATTTTTGGCCAGATTAGGATGTTGTTGATATTTGGGACAACCCAATCAGAACACTATTTTCCTTTGGGATGTCACAAGGCTTGAAAGCATTGAACAAGATTACTGTAGGTTGGTTTTCAGTGTGTAGTCTTTTCAGCATGGGATCAATCATTTATTTCAGTTTATTTGCATGGAATTCTGTTTATTTGTGGTGCATGAAATTTGGATTTCTCGTGTTTGAATTGCATAATATTGATACGCTCATCAAGAACCCGAGTTGTTTTCTGGGGTCGACTTGAGTATGTGTTGTTTATGTGAGCAAACACTCTCTTTCACTGTCAATTGCAACCAACACATTGACAGAGTCAAATGAGCTCAAATTGAACCAATGAGTGCACTTTGTGTGAAGAGTTCTGAAAACTCCATTCAAGCAAAACAAATATTAACTACATATACATTTAGTCTAGATACCCGGCAGAATCTGGAGGTATTTTAAAAAATAGCCTACCTAGCAGTCTGAAATTAATATAGAAATCCCAAGCAATAACCCATGTAATTTGAGTTAACTGTTTATTCACAAAGTGAAGCCACAACGCTTTTGAACACGAGGCCTCAATTGACTTTGTATTTGGTTTTAGTATTTACATGTGAAGCCACGCTTTGAACACGTAATTTAAGCACAGGGGGCCCATACAAGCAGTGTGTCTGTTTATGTTCGAAATATAAAGAAATGTATGGGAGATTGTTGAAGAGTCTAAATATCATAAACTTATATCGAGGAATGTCCAAGTTAAAGCTCAAGATAAATGTAAACCTACCTCAGTTGTCATGTATTGTCGTTTCTGTGGCTCTAAATGGCGAATTTGAGCGATCTGGTGGGTTTTGCGTTGACTGTTACTATACTATACGTTAAAGAAATGTATGGGAGAATATTGAAGAGTCTTAAATAGCCATTACAGATACCAACATAACTGTAGAGCAAAGGCGAAATAAAACAGAAATCGCGGCTCGATATCAAGAGCTTGTGAGATGTAAAATACAACCTTAAAAAGTTATTCTGTATGTGCAAACTAAGTAAATTTTTCTTGTTGGAACTCACCTTTCGTATCTCCCGGTTCGCTGAACGCTTATTGTCAGGCCCTTGCGCAGCCAACAAGAAGCGTCTACCACTGCTGTTTTCCCTTTGAAAGCACTAATAAAAGTTTCCTTTGAGATTCCTTTTAGAAACGGAAGCAGACAATTGATTCCCATTGAAACCAAACTAGCAATGCCGGATCAGAGGGCAAGATTTCCGTATAACCCGATACATTTATTATGCATACAGTTCTTTGTTTAACTAAACAATAGCTGAAACAATGGAACTCCTGTGAGACTTATCCACTTTGAATAACTTGAAATTTGCCGTGTCGCGAAATTTGCTGTGTCTCTTGTTTCTTTCCTGTATCAAGAAGCGATCGGAGCACGGACAGTGCATACATTGGTACAAAGAACTATCAGCGCATCTTTGCGTACTACATATAATGTTGATGTTTCCAAAAGGATCATCTCCATAGTGCTTACGCCACAACCATTCCTGTAGGTCACGTTTGAAGAGATCTTCGTACGTTCCTGTACGAGGCATACTTTGTTCGACTCCCCACTATATAATTTCAAAGCACTGGGTGTGCGCACCTGTGTCTGGGTCGACAAAGTTTAGGCTGTGGTTTAACTTTGAGACGACTACAGCCCTCGTCTTTTAGGTAGTCGTAAGCTTTCCACATGTCTTTCAACAAGCTTGTATTCCCGGCAATAGGTGGCCGCGTATGATGGGTAGAACTGTGTCCCTTTGCCCTAGGAACAAGAAAACAGGCTTCGGTCCTGCGGCAGATTGCGCCGAAGACTCACTGTACTTCGATGTAGTGACAGCAGTTGTACTTCGTTTTGCAAAACTTGGACTCGAAAACAAGTAGACCCTCTTGGGGGAAAGAATTAAATCCTCCCCGCTTTTATTCACCAGGGAACCAAGGATAAAGACAAGCGATGCATGTTTTCGTGCAGCGTGAAACATGCATTTGACAGATGAATAAGTAAATTGTAATGTAAATTTTTATGCATTTCAACCAGTCAAGTAAAATAAAAATGATTTGAGTAGTTTTCAACTTCACCTCGTAGTGTAGTGGTGTAGAAGGGAGACTGGTGAGCGAGAGTTGTGCAAAAGGTAAGTGGTTCGAGACGTGCCGGGTACAATGGGGAAAAAAAGGGAAAAAAAAGAGAAGTACAGAGCCAGGAGAATACGGAGTAGAAAAAGGAGAAGAATGGAGCAAGGGGAAGAAGAGAAGGGCCAAAAAGACAGCGTGCAATGAAATCCACTTTTATTTATACAGTAAGTAGTAATTATCAATGTATATATTCAATACGTTAGGGAGTTGCTATTGTCTTCAAAAACAATAGAGCGCATGTATAATTAATCATTGTGCATGCATAATAAATGTATAGGGTTATACGGAAATCTTTCCGATCAGCGAAAAATCACTACAATGATCAGTCAACCGGAGATCTTCACTCTTTGGCGAGCAGATATAAATGAACCGAAATTGGCATTTCCCCATAGTGCACTGCGATCGTAGGCCGCACACCGCCTGATTCCATACTGAACGCCTCAGTGATTCTCGAGAGAAACGAGAATTCTCGCGAGAAACGAGACTTGTCTCGCAGGAAACGAGAACTGTATCGCGAGAAACGAGACTTGTCTCGCGAGAAACGAGACGACAGGTGGTAACTTGCATTTGAGCGGTACTATAGGTACAAAATAGACGAAATTCAAACTAACCTTATAGTACTGGGTCTTATTCTCAGTCATTCCACCAACAATGACGTCGTAATACATCATTGAATGTCTGTTCCATTGTAAGCTTTCATCGCGGGGCCACAACAACCTTGATATTCCAAATCCGATCCAGCCGGTCGCTTTCACCTCAACTTTAAAATAAAACATTTCTGTCTCATTCACGAACTTCCAACGAACTGTGTAATTTCCTCCATTAAAGGACGAGAAATTTGAATATTCGATGCCGCAACAACACGGCAAAACAAGCAGCAAACTACAGATTGACAGAAAACCAAACATTCTCCTGTTGGCATCTCACTTTGAAAGCCCCTATCCCTATGATATGAGTAGCGCCAATCCCTGGCGCCAATCCAATAAATTGCGCCCGATACTCTCACGTGACAAGTGCTCAATGAAACGTACTTCATGTCAATAATCATGTAATATCCCTAAGTTAAAAATTACTTATCACGCCTTAGGTCTTACCTATTAAAGTCCACACAAAATGGGGAAGAAAAACAAACCGTCTATAGGAAAAAGTATTGTAAGACAAAGGGTCAAAAGCAGTGGAAATATCAAGCACGCAAATAGCTGGGTAAGTCTTTTTTAAGTCATAAATTAGACTTAAGAGCTGTCTGTTTTTCACTTACAAATGATGTAAAGCTTAATTCTTCTGATCTCTGTGTGCAGTTGTATTTTTAGTATTAAGGATAAGCTTATCTATTTTTAATCTTTGCGTCGCACTTTACAACGTACGTTCGCTGGTGAATTGTCGGTGATACTTAGGCTTCAACTTTCAAGGTACTTCAATTTCTTTTATAAGATTCTTGTGTAAGATAATTGTGTTTATATAATAACCCAAGTTATTCTCTTATTTTACGCCTATGATCTATTAGAGGACAGATGCACGATTGACGTCATCATCACAAAGTTTTTCCCTCTGCCGTTTTAAAATGGCGGAAAGTTTTGAGAATTAGGATAATATTTTATGTGACTGGGCAAAAGATAAGGTACAAAAAGGTCTTGCTGAGGCATTGAACAGGTGCTAGAAGCCAGAAAATGAAAGATAAAGCCGTTTCTTTTAGAAAATGATGCAGAAATAATTTTCTAGCAGCCTCAGTTGGCAGTCGAGTGACACTAAACCACGCACAAACTTGGTCTTGGTAAGCCGAGAACCATTGCTTTATCTCAAATTTAACAAACCCAATAAACAAAATGTTTTTGAGATTAATTTATTTAGAAAATTCAACTTTTCCCAGTGTCAAAATAACTGTTGACACACTGATTGATGTCAGGACTGAAACATCAAAACATCACTTCTTAAAATCGGTAAAATAAAATACATAACCTTGCTTTCCAATGCGAATGTTCCTGTCCGTTTCAGGGCACAGCAGCAAGCAAATTATAGCTAACCACAGCTCACAGTCAACAGTCTTGCAGCTAAAATGTGTCACTGACACTATATCAAGCTGATTTGAGAATCACCAATCACAGAAGACAAAAATCTCCACCATCATTTACGCTCCTTTCATTCAAAACCCAACTGAATCAAATGGCCTCTACGTTGACCACAACCACAAGTTTTCCGAGGGTATATTTTCAAATCCTGTAATTTTCAAGGCATCATCCAAGCTTTTTGGCTCACAGGGCTGCTCCAATGACAAAAACTGACTTGATTTTTCGAGCATTTTCTTCAAGATTTGTAGATTTCGCATTTCAATTCTGCTTTCGCTGTACTTTTTCATTCAACGAGGAGCAACGCTCAAGTCAGCTTTGACAGTGGCATGATTTTTCTCGACCGATCACAATTCTTTGCTACGCATAGCAACCAATGAAATTGCTTTATTTTGTATAGATTATAGATCACATCAAATGGCTTTTTTTCGTGCAATGGCGGGGCAACGGCGGGGCAAAAGGTCAGCTTTCGCATTGCTTTCACTTTCCTGTGCATGAAGCTTCTCTAGGTCTGGCCAGTGCGGGTTGAGCTCGGTATGGAACATTGGCAAGTTGTTCCTTAACTTCCGCCCCATCAACAGCTGGGCTGGAGAGAATTTACAGGCCAGTGGTGTTGATCGGTAGGCAAATAGTCCTTTGGAAGGGTTTTAGCTTTCTGGAGGAGATTCTTGACTGTTCGAACTCCACGCTCGACTTCTCCATTAGACTGTGGAAATCTCGGACTACTGGTTACGTGCTTAAATCCCCACTCTTTTGCAAAGTGTGAGAATTCTGCGCTGTCATACTGGGGACCGTTGTCGGACCTCACTTGCTCTGGAATCCCATGACGAGCAAAGATTGACTTAAGGGCTCTGATTATTTCACTTGACTTGATAGTCTTTGTCATGGCTGCAACTTCCACATACCTCGAATAGTAGTCAATGACAATCAAGCAATCCATCCCCTTCATTTGAAAGAGGTCTGTGGTTACGACTTGCCATGGGCGATCAGGCAAGGGTGTTGTGACGAGTGGCTCTGGTTTGTTGTCCCTGTGTAGTGCACAGCTCCTGCACTGCTCTACTAAGTCTTGGATTTCTCTGCTCAGTCCTGGCCACAACACAGAACCTTTGGTTCGCTCTCGACACTTAGCAATCCCTTGATGACCTTCATGTATCTTGTCCAGGATCTCTAGTTGCATGGACGATGGGATAACAATTCTGGTTCCTTTTAGGAGAATGTCCTGTGCAACAGTAAGTTCACCTCTGGTTGACCAGTAGGGTTTCATAGCATCATTCACTGAGTGCTTGTAAGGCCAACCTTCAGAACAATAGGTTTTTATCTGTCTGCAGACTGGATCTTCTTCCTGAGCTTCTAGGATTTGCTGCAATCTTGTATCTGAGGCTGGAAGACCTGTGATCACACTTGCAACATGTGCTGTCATCTGATCATCAGCAATAGTAGGCTGAGGATCTGCATGCTGAGCTTGGAGCCTTGACAGTGCATCAGCGATGTACATCTTTTTTCCAGGGATGTGACTGATCTCTTTGACGTGGAACCTCATCAGCCTCACCCTGAATCTCTGGATTCTTGGTAGGAGTTGGTCCAGTGAGTGCGTGCTCAACAGTCAGTTTGTGGTCTGTTTCCACATAGATTGACTTTCCAATGATGTATTCCCATAATTTCTCGCAGGCCCAAGTCAGCGCCAGGGCTTCTTTTTCTATCTGTGCATATCTTGATTTGGTGGGTGTCAATGCTCTCGACAGAAAGGATATCGGTCTCCAAGACTTGTCTGGTTGGAGCTGAAGCACTACTCCTCCTAGTCCGTAGGAAGACACATCCGCAGCTACCTTTGTTTCCTTGTTAGGATCATACAGTGCTAGTACTGGAGCTCTCGTGAGATCCACTTTGATTTGCTCAAAAGCTTTCTGCTGGGCGTTTTTCGATGTCCACTGATTCCCTTTTAGGAGAAGCTCTGTGATGCTTTTTGTCTTGTCTGCAAGTTGATCTGAAAACTTGCTAAGCTGGTTTACCATGCCCAGGAATGTTTTCACTTCCTGCACATTTGTGGGTGGTGGAAGGTCTACAATTGCTTCTACTTTGTCTGGGTCAACTTCAATTCCATTCAAACTAATGACATGTTCCAGGAACTTGACTTGCTTGGTGCTGAAGACACACTTGTCTAGGTTGAGTGTTACGCCAGCCTCCAACAGACGCTTGAGAACTGCTTCTAGCCTCTCATCATGCTGGTGTTGATCTTTACCATGGAAGAGCACGTTGTCTATGTTGCACTCCACACCCTCCAAACCCAACAGAATTTGGTTCATGGTCTTCTGGAATTTCTCTAAACCGAAGCTGATTCCAAAGGGCAACACATTGAAACAGAACCGTCCCCACAGTGTGATGAACGTTGTCAAGGGTCTTGATTCCCAGGCCAATTTGATCTGCCAGAAACCTGAGTTTGCGTCAAGTTTGGTGAAGACTGTGGAGCCTGCCAACCTTGCTAAAGTCGTGTCTACTTCTGGAGGAGGGTGATTCTCCCACTTGACAAATTCGTTTAGCTTGCTCAAGTCAACACATACTCTCACCTTGCCATTGCTCTTTGGCGTCACCACCATAGGACAGGGTTCACAAGTGCCTTGAAAGTCCTTGAAAGTCCTTGAATCTCAAAATAAAAATTCAAGGCCTTGAAAGTCCTTGAAAATTGCAGTTAGTGCTGGAAAATCCTTGAAATTTGTAGCTAATTTCATCCAACTTAGATTCTAGAGTGCCTTATATGAAAATATATGCTACTGGCAGAAATGTAGCAACACGTAATAGTAAAAGAACAAATAAAACCGATTAACACCACTCCGAACGTCGATCAAACGCCTCATGCACATTTGTCCTGTTCTTGGTTATATTCATCGCTCTGATTGGTTGAATGTCTGGAATGTTAAGGGCCAATGAAGTGTTTTGTAGTATTCACTCTTTCTGCAAAAAGCCATGTGCTTCGAGTGCTTCCTTGTTTGGGTTGGTGTTGAATTGTTTGCGTTTTGTTTCACGAGTGAAAGATTTAAAACAATGGGCAAGTGTGTTTTCAGCAACTTGTGGCTTCAGAAATCACCGTATAAAGAGTGACTACAAGAAGTCAAGGGTGACAAGCACAAGGCACGATGCATCGTCTGCATGAAGGATGTTGACATTTCGAGCATGGGAGAATCAGTGCTCACAAGTCATTTGAAAGGGAAAAAACATCAAACACTGACATCCCAGAAAAGGTCATCAGCAAGCGTTCCGGATTTTTTTGGCATTTCTTCTCAGTGACCAGCAACTAAAAGTGATGATGCCAAAGTAGTTTTAAAATCTGCTTCATCTGAAAGCGGCGAACACAATAAGCTTAACCCCACAAAGTCTATTGCGGTTTCATCTGGTTCATCGGTGATGGAAAAAAGTGTCACCCGTGATGAGACGTTGACGGCAGAAATTTTGTGGGCATTGAAAGTGATAATGTCTCATTACTCCTATAAATCATGTGAAGGTACGAGCAAATTGTTTCAAGCGATGTTTCCTGACAGTACGTAGGATTGCGAGTCAGTTTTCATGTGGAGAAAAGAAATGTGCATACTTGATCTGTTTTGGGCTTGTTCCACACTTCAAACAACTTTTGAAGGACGTTGTGAAAAAAGAAGAGGCTTATGTACCAATGTTTGACGAGAGCCTTAATAGCGTGTGCCAGTCAAAGCAAATGGATATTCATATTCGTTGATGGAATCAGGACAAACACGAGGTTGAAAGTCGCTATTATACCTCAGTGTTTATGGGTCATGGCACAGCAGACGACATGCTTTCTCATTTTCGTTCAGGCATAGAAGGAATTCCTCTCAAAAAAGTTTATCAGGTAGGATGTTACTGTCGATAGTTTGGGTAATTTAAATAAACATAGCAAACAAAATGATGAGTGATGACGTTACCTCATAGGTTTCGTAAATGTAGTGTGGTGCAAAGCGCCATTATTTACGAAAAGCATGCAAATGTTTTCTGTAATGCCGTTATTTAGTATCAAATATTGCCATGAAAGTCTTTCAATGTCTGTTATTATTTTGCCGTAGAAGGGCGAAAGATGGTCATTGATTACTTAATCTAATTTATTGCATGTGATATATTTTGTGTTCGCAATCTAGCCAATGTTCCTAAAAGAGATAAATTTTTAGTGGGAATTATATTGAACAGAAATGAAACACCTTACTTGGTTTTCTGCCCTTTAAGGTCTAATTGATCAACACTCTTTCATTGCAAATCTTCACAATTCCAATGCATCCATGACTTGTTTATTTCGTGTTTCGGTGGACCATGACACAAAGTCTGGGGCATAATGCAAGTAATAATTAAGTATTAAGTTCAATATTACAAGAAACGTTTTCTCTCATACTAGCTGTCAATGGATGGACCCAACATTAATTGGAAATTTTACAGTATGCTGACTGATGAGGTAAAAAAAGAGCATAATAGTCACATGTTGAACATTGGCAGCTGTGGTTTACACATTCTTCACGGAGCATTCAAGGATGGTGTTGTGGCATCAGGATGGCAATTAGACAGGTTGTTCTCTAGCCTTCACTGGTTCTTTCAGGACAGTCCGGCAAGGAGAGAGGACTATACCAAAGTAACAGGAAGCTCACTGTTTGCTTTGAAGTTCTGCAAACATAGATGGTTGGAGAATGTTGCAGAACGTACACAGAGTATGTGGGACAGTGTTGTCAAGTATGTTCAGAATGCAATGGCAGGGAAAGTTCCACAGCCACAGAATAAATCCTTTCAAACTGTACTAGAGTTTGTTGCAGATCTCTTTACAACTGCAAAAGTGGCTTTCTTCCTATCAGTAGCCAAGCAAGTGACACCTTTTTTGACACTCTAACAAACCGACAAGCCAATGCTTCCTTTCCTGGCTACAGACCTATACAGCATGCTTGGGGGATTAATGAGAAGATTTATTAAGACTGCTGTTATCAGTGAAGCCAAAACCCCATTGAAGCTTACAAAACTTGACCCTGCTGACTCCAGCATTCATGCCTCTCATTCCAAGATTGACCTAGGGTTTACAGCTGACAAGAAGATCAAGGAGTTGATTGCAAATTCCACAGTTTCAGAGAAAAGAGTGCTTCAGTTTGAGATGGAATGCAAGGAGTTCCTTGTGAAAGTAGTTTGTAAACTGATTGCCAATGCACCAATTCAGTATTCCCTTGTAAGGAATATAAATTGCTTAGATCCTAGGAACATGATGAGTGACCATGATGTTTCTATCACAAAATTCAAGAGAGTTTTGACTACCCTTGAAAATGCCAAGAACGTTCTGGAAGGTGACTGTGATTCCCTTTTGGAACTACTTAGACAATTTATTATGGAAGTCCCCTCTTCTTCTCCGTCAGAGTTCAAAGACTATGATCCTAACAATGACAGACTTGATTCCTTTTTGTATCTTCACATGGGACAGAAGCGATCCTGCCATTCATTGTGGAAAATAGTCGCAGACCTACTGGTATTATCACATGGCCAAGCCAGTGTCGAAAGAGGATTTTCAGTCAATAAGCAACTGGAAGTTGAGAAACTTCAAGAGCGTTCCTTCATTTCTCAAAGGCTGGTACAAGACCATGTACAGTCTGTGGGAGGTGTCCTTGCTGTCTCAACCAACAAACCTCTGCTCTTGTCAGCTGCAGGAGCTAGGCAGAAGTATTCATCGTATCTTGATGAACAAAAGAGGAAGAAAACCT
>CM042749.1:22837247-22849747 GCA_022496165.2 Catalaphyllia jardinei
CTTTCATCCCTCAGCAGGAGGATCCTTTGCAAACACCTCCTCTACCTCGACCATGCCTGACCCTGTTTAATCCAGTGCAAGCACTGTCAACCAGCCTTCACAAGCCTTTCAGCTCCAGCCAAATGCAAGATGGTCAGTCTGCCGCGACTTCAACCGCCTCCTCTGCTGGAGACCTAATTGCCAGTTCCAACACATCTGTAACAAGTCCGGTGGAAATCACCCTGGCTTCCAGTGTCCTAAACCAGTCTGATTCATCTTTGACACCACTTTTGCTCAGTCCACCTACCCCCATTGTTATCCCTAACATCTCTACAGAACTAAAAAATCATCCTAACCAGAAGTTTGCTTCAGATCTCCTCCATGACCTGCAGTGGGGATGCCACCTGGGTTACACCAGTCCCTGTGCCCCCAGACTCACTCCCAACCTTAAGTCGGCTTCACTCCATCCTCAAGCAGTCTCCGATGCTCTAGCTAAAGTAGTATCTTGTGGTCACACTACCGGTCCTTTTCAAGAGCCTCCAATTCCAAATCTACAGTGCTCCCCACTAGGGGTGGTACCAAAGAAAGATGGAACATGATGCATCATCATGGACCTCTCCTCCCCTCACGGCTCCTCAGTGAACGGCTTCATATCCAAGGAAACCTACACATTACACTATGCCACCTTTGATCAAGCTCTTGCTCTTGTTGCCTGGCATGGCCAGAATGCTCTGATGGCTAAACTTGATATCAAACACGCTTTTCGCCTCTGTGCTGTTCACTCAGCTGACTTGGAACTTCTTGGCATTCATTGGGAAGGCCAGTACTACATCGACCTTCGTTTACCCTTCGGCTTGCGCTCCTCTCCATACCTCTTTAATCGTCTTGCTGATGCTTTTGAATGGATTCTTAAAAACAACTACATGATTACTGATCTCATGCACTACCTGGATGATTACTTCACTGAGGGGCCACCAAACGCCAAGACCTGTGCCGACAATGTCAACATCATGATCCACATGGCGTCACACCTCGGGATCCCTCTGGCTCCTGAGAAGCTGGAAGGTCTGACCACTTCCCTGGTCTTCCTTGGAATCTTAATTGACACACTCAAGGAGCTTCTTGCTGAACTCCAGTGTTGGTGTTCTCGTAAAAAGAGCCTTAAGCGCGAGTTGCTGTCCCTCATAGGCAAATTTAACTGGGCCTGTCACATTATCCCTGTAGGACGCATATTCCTGCGTCGCCTTATTGACCTAAGTACAACTGCTAGACTCCCCCATCACCACATTTCCATGAACCTTGAGGCACACCACGATATTGCCTGGTGGCAAAGATTCCTCCCCACTTGGAATGGCTGAGCGATCATCCCTGATCCATACTGGTCAAGATCCCCAGATTTGGCCCTCTTTGCAGATGCATCTGGGACCCTTGGATATTGCATTTACTACTCTGGGTATTGGATTGCTGACACCTGGCCACCTCCCCTTCAAGGTCGTTCTATCCAATGGAAGGAGCTCCATCCTATTGCTCTCGCCTGCCTCTTGTGGGGTCATTCATGGTCGGTAAAGAAAATTCTCTTTCACTGGGACAATCAGGCAGTTGTTGATATCTGGGCCTCTGGCACTTCCCAAGACCCCGACATCATGTACCTTGTCCGCTCCATATTTTTCAGTGGTGCTACTCACCAGTTCACAATCCTAGTCGCTCACATTGCTGGTACTGATAACTCAATTGCTGACTCGTTATCCCGTTTGCAGATGGTGCGCTTCCATCAGCTCGCCCCAGCAGCGGACCCAACGCCAACACCTATCCCTCCATCAGCCAGGACCCTCTGGAACATCGTTTAGATTTCCTCTCAAGCCATTGTTGACTCCACTCATCGCACTTACTCAGCTGGCGTGCGGAGGTACATCACGTTTTGCACCTCTCGGCATTGGCAGAGTTTTCCAGCTACAGAATCTACACTGCGTTATTTTGCTGCCTTCCTGGCCGACCAAGTTTCTTACAGAACTGTTAAGTTGTACATGGCCAGCATTCGTTTCTTTCACATTGAGAACAACCTCCCTGACCCATTCCGGGAAGCCCCATTACTCCATCTACTCCTGCGGGGCATCAAACGCATGTTTTGGTCCGTCTTCACATTGGCCTTCTTCGCTTTCCTACCTTCAAGTGAGTTCACTTCACCTTCCACCTCTCACTTTAATGCACTGTCACACCTCAGCGCCAGCGATATATCCTTTAACTCAGATGGCTCCTCAAGTCTACACTTGAAGCCCTCCAAAACAGACACTTATTGCCAAGGTTGCTTCATCCTGATTGCCCCATCAGGCTGCTACATCTGTGCAGTTCATGCAATTAAAATACATGGCCCATCACCCCTCCAATTCGGATAGCCCCTTCTACATATTCCAGTGTGGCCTCTACCTCACAAGAGCCCAAGTCATCACAACACTTTGTCCTCTTCTCAAACGCTTGCATGTTCCAACAGAGCTTTATTCCTCCCACAGCTTTCAAATCGGGGCAGCTACAACAGCACCCGAGGCTGGCTTACCTCCGTGGCTCATTCAAACTCTCGGTAGATGGTCCAGCAATTGCTTTGCTCTTTACATCCGGACTCTCTCTTCTATTCTTTAGAAAGGACCAGGCCTGTTAGTCAATGCTGCTGCAGGAACACAGTCTGTCTGGAACCCTCAGGAAGGATGCTGTAATTATTTAACATAATAGTGTTACCTATTTCTTTTAGGCAGCATTTGGGATTTAATTTGGGTGCACACCTGTCTCTTAGCTTCGCACGTAGCAGGCTGGGTGGGACCCTGACCCCACCTCAGGCTTATATCTATCTGGGTGTAGCATGTGCCACACTCGTTGGCTCATTCCTTATTTCCAGGTGTGGCACGCGCCACACTTGTTGGCTCATCCATCACTTGCGGGGTGTGGTGCTGCCACCCCTATTTCCATGTACCTATTTACAGGGTGTGTTACTGCCACCCTTAGATTTGCTAGGGAGCACCCAACAACCTTAGTCCCATTTACTGCCAAACGTTTTTTAACTTTATTGTGTACTTATTTAAGCGTCCAGAGTTGTTAAACTGAGTTATATGAATACTTGTTCTTATTTGAAAAATTTTTTCGAAGCGACTTCAGAATACCCGGCCACGATTGCGTGACATTGAATGCTTGCTCCCGTAGTCCTGCAGTCGTATTGTAATCATTAAAGTAAAAAATTATTTTATAAGTTAATGAACGTCAGGCCAGTAAAACTATTGCTCCTGCAGTCCTGCCATCCCGAAGTAGAATAATAATGAAAGTAAGACGAATGAAACTATTCCTCCCACAGTCCTGCACTCCCATAGTGGGAAAAAAAAGAATATTAAATGGTCATAGAACTTGTGCTCCCGCAGTCCCGCACTCCCATAGGGGAAAAATGAATATTAAATGGTTTTAGAACTATTGCTCCCGAAGTCCCGCACTCCCGCAGTGGAACAAAGTGGACATTTATAAAACTCCAGGTTTCGGCTCATGGATTATAGAACAAGGCCTTTTCATGTGTAACGTGCTTGTTTCGGCTGATGGATTTTAGAACGAGGTATATTCATGTGTAGCACGCTTGTTTCATCTATACATAAAGTATTTCTCTGTTGTTTCAATATGCAAATATTTATTGACTGCGGGACTACAGGAGCAGGCATTTAATGTGATGCAATTGTGGCCGGGTATTCTGAAGTTTAGCTAAATTTTCAGCACCCTTTGCATGTTTTCTTGAAATTATATCTACAGTATCATTTGAAGCACCGTATAAATGTCACAGTTAGCTACAGCTATTCGAGGGGAGTAGTGGCTTGACGCATTAAATTAAGTATTATCATACCATACTAAGTAGAATAATTACAATGACAATACAATTACAATACTAAGTAGAATTAATCATTATCATACAATGCATTAAAATAGGCTTACAGAACTAAGTATAAAGTAGGAATCAGATAATGAAACCAAAAAAAACAAAGTATAATGATAATAACTGAATACTGACCAGTGTAACCTTTGGGAAAGACAAAGATTCACAGGAGAATTAAACAGTTTACATGAGAAGCTGGAAGGATAATGCAGATAAAATGAGTTCAGTTCCATCTTATGTCAAATTTTAGTCCTTTGTTTCTTTTTTCTGACCCTGAATTTTCACTTCAAATTATATTTTGTAGTGTTGAATATAGGGGAGGGCCCCCCTTATTTTGGATAAAAAAGAAGGAATCACAGAGGGAGGAAAAGCCGCGAGGGCAAGCAAAACAAAACTACCCCCAGCCCCTTTAGCTCAAGGTCTGTATCTGCCACTGTTTTAAACACTTACCTGGACCTTTTGAACTCATGCAAACTTTTAGAATAAAATCTGCCAGGGTTAAGATAGTTCTCTCTGTGGCATCTTATGGCAATATGATACATAAATTTATATAGCTTCTGTTTATAGTGTTCAATGTCATCAAATCATTCAGGATCTCTTTGCAGACTTTGTTCTTTCTTTGCAACTGCCTAAGCTGAGTGATGATGACAAATAAAATATTGAAGTATTGAAGTAATTTCAAGTTTGGGCTTCAGACAAGCGTGCATTATCTTATTTTTCTCACCCCAAAGCTGGCCAATTTGAGTCAAAAGTGTGCTTATCTGGTGACAGAAAGAAAAATGACCAACAGGTGGCTGACCATTGGTCAACTAATCACCGACAATATCTTTTGGGAACTGTTTTTTACTTATCTGGTAGCAGGATTATATCAGCTTACCTGCAAGAGATTTTCAGAGGAGATCACCCCAAGTTGTTGATCATGAATAAACAATTTCTAGTAGCTTTACTAAATTCTTATTATTGTACCTGTTGTGTTCTTCCATATATTTGCGCCAACAGTCATGATACAATTTCTGTTTATTTTGTGTGTATTGTTTTTAGCTGCATTGCAGTGAGCTTGACAATGACAATGGACCCAACGTACAGTCCATCACTGAGCAAAGTGCTTTGGATGATTTCCTGGCAACAGCTGAACTGGCTGGCACTGAGTTTACAGCAGGTAAAGTTGTTAGTAATTATTTACAGAGCTAATGAAATACCCGTTATCCCACTGATAATTTCCCCACAACATCAACCTTTTGCATCACAGGCTCAATTCTTTACCCTTTACTTGTACTTTTATTTGCACTATAAACTCCTATTGGTTGACAGTGTTTTTATGTATGCCTTCATCCTCATAGACTGTTCACAGTCCCCTATTTTTCCTTGAGATCGTAGTTGTCTATCGTTGAGTTTGATGGGCAGCCATCTTGGTTCCTTGATGCAAGCAAAACTGGTAGAGGACAAAATGCCATTGGGTAGGGTTGGTGCAGGACACTGCTGCAGGGAAGATAGAGAAACTGTAACAACTTCACTCTGTCTCATGTTCAAGGGGCGTGGCATGTTAAATCAGGGAAACATGATATTAAGTAATGTGTTGCTGTGCAGTTGTGAATTTCAAAACATTTTCAAGGTCTTTAAGTGAACATTGCTCACAAAATCAATTCAGTGCAGTTACTAAGTTGAGTTGAGTGAATGCAGGATGGAAGAACTCTACCCTGACTCCCAAAAAAGTGTCAAAGCTCACAAGTCTAGATGCATACCATCTTTGTGGTGTTAATTTTAAAATTTCAGTCAGGGATTGCGGTCGAAAGAACATTAAGTACATTTTGACCAAAAATCTATTTAAGACCTCTGAAAGAGCTGTAGTTGACAAAATTTGCCTAGCAGATCTTTGAAAATACATCTTGGTGTTAAAGTGGGTCCATGTAAGAAAAGAAAAGTGCTCTTCAAAAACACTGCAAGGTGATGAATATCACTTTCTGTCACTTGAGTTGTCAATGCTTTGACCAACCATGTGTTGCCATTGCTGGAGCAACCAACACTGTGAACATGAGACGGAATGAAGCTGGTACAGTCTCTATTTTTTCCACCCCTTCACCCCACACTATAAACCCCACCATCCCTACCCAGGAGTACTTTGTTCTCTCCCAGTTTTGCTCACATCAAGAGACCAAGATGGGGGCTGTTGAACCAAAGGAATGACATTGACAATCTCATGGAAAAATAGGGGGGAGTGAACAGTCTATCATCCACATTAATTGACATGTAAACTACACTTTTACAATATGGCAACAAGGGTTGCAATCTCTTGAAAAATGTTGAAACAGTGGTAACATATCACAATCCTGTATAGATTTGCAATTAAAATAGTATATCATTTTATTTATCTTTAACTCATTATGACAGCAAACCCTAATGAGATTGAAATAAGTTATGCTCTGAGCTCTGTTCGTAAAGGTAATACAAACAACAGGATGGAGAAATATGTGAAATTTAACACATAGCCGGTTTAATGTTAAACTCTGAAAATCCAGTACTCAAACTTTTGATTAATTATGTATTGCCTACGAAGGTGGGGGCATAAATGCCAAAGACTTTGCAAAGCAAGGGCATTCCCCACCCCTGCAGTAATTTCATTCTAACAAGTGAAGTATTATAAATAATTTAAAATTAATGTCTTAATGAGGTATAATAAATCATAGAGAATTTGATCAATGTATAGATAATTTAAAAGTTCACAAGATGCCGGATATAAAATAGTGGGATCCCGAAGTCATGCCACTCCTGCAGGCAATAACATTAGAACCCCCTGTACATAGAATTAAAAAACACATTCCAGAGAAGTTACATGTATTCTGATGTATTTTTCAAATCATCAGATTTCCATCTACACTGTACTCAGTTGCCTCATTTTTGTATCAGAAAAACCCTGTGGAGCTGCATATGTAGCAGCACCAATCCTAAAGTAATGATTTACATTTTGATAATCAAAGTTAACAAGTTGTTTCCTTTTTCATGTCATCGTGTTTTTTTAAAAGAAATCGAAAAAAATGTACCATGTTTCTATTGAGTTACAGAAATGCTTGTGAAAATTTGGGAGAACTCGAAAAAGCTGTGGAAGCACTCGCCTGTGGCTCGTGTTCCCACAGCATTTCTTGTTCTCCCAGACTTCCACTTGTGTTTCCATTTAACAAATAGATTCCAAGTTGCTGTGCGTCTGTTCAGTAATAGATCACAGATGACGTCAAAATGTGGTAAAAACCAAAAGTGGCACACGAGGCGTAGCCGAGTGTCACTGATGTCTTCTATGATCTATTACTGAACAGATGCATGGCTACATGGAAATCTATTTGTTTTATATAATAACAAAAAGCCTTTTTTATTTCAAAATATTTCAACAGAACACGAAAGCCAGCCTTTTCCCCACCTTTGCCCACTTTGGCGAAGGAGAAAAAAGCCATTTGATTTAATCCATGATCTACACAAAATGAAGCAATTCCATTGGTTACTGTGCATAGCAAAGAATTGTGATTGGTTGAGGAAAATCATGCCACTGAAAAACCTGACCTGAGCGTCGCTCCTTGTGGAATGAAAACTTACAGTGAAGCAGAATTTAACTGTGATATTTAAAAATCTTGAAGAGAATGCTGGAAAAATCTATTCAGTTTTTGGCATCAGAGCAGCTCTGTGAGCCGAAAAGCTTACACGTTGCCTTGAAAATTGCAGGAGTTGAAGAAATACCCTCGGAAAACTTGTGGCTGCGGTCAACCTAGAGACCATTTGATTCAAGTTTTGAATGAAAGGAGCGTAAATGACAGTGGAGATTTTTGTCTGAAAGTCAATGCAGACAAATGTAAACTGCTCCGAATAAATTCACGGACCAAAGATATGGTGGAGGTAAATGTGCAAGGAATAGAGGATGTTGATAGATTTGTGTGCTTAGGAGCTACTGTTTCCAAAGAGGGTGGAGCTACTGAAGACATCCATAACAGAGTAGTCAAGGCGAGAGGGGTATTCTTGAGATTGAAAAAGACCTGGAGCAGCCACAGCATCAGTTGACAAACCAAAGTCAGGCTATATAAAACACTAGTAAAACCAGTCTTGATGTATGGCTGCGAGACATGGAAGATGAAAACAAAATCGATGTATTCCAAAGCAGATGTCTTAGAGGGATATTTAAGATATACTGGCAGGAAAGAATTACAAACAGAGAGGTCCTGAAGATGGCTGAGATAGAAAACCTCAATGAGGACATGTGAAGGAGAAGATGGAAATTCATTGGCCACGTCATGAGGAAAGAACTACAAAATGACTGCAGGACGGCAAAAACGGGGAAGACCAAGGACAACATGAAGAAGGATGGCAGAGAGAGAAAGGGAAAAGGCGGGATGGAAGAACTGGAGTGAGGTACAAAGGGCAGTGGCTGACAGAGATGGTTGGCGGGCCTTATGTGCCACATGGCACGAAGAAAATAGGTAGCAGGGAACAGTGGTTGGTGATTCTCAAATCAGTTTGATATAGTGTCGGAGGCACATTTTAGTCGTAATACTGTTGGCCGTGAGCTGTGGTTAGCTGTAATTAACTTGCTGCTATGCCCTGAAATGGACAGGAACATTCGCATCAGAAAGCAAGGTTATGTGTTTATTTTACTGATTTTAAGAAGTGATGATTTGATGTTTCATTTCTGACATCAATCAGTGTGTCAACAGTAGATTTGACACTGGGAAAAGTTGAACTTTTTAAATAAATTAATTGGGTTTCTTAAATTTGAGATAAAGCAATGGTTCCGATCATTTTCTAAAAGGAATGGCTTTATCTTTCTTCTTCTGGCTTCTAGAACCTGTTCAATGCCTGGGCAAGACTTTTTTTTATCTTATCTTTTGTCCAGTAACGTAAAATATCATCCTAATTCTCAAAACATTCTGCCATTTTAAAATAGCAGAGGGAAAAACTTTATAATGATGACGTCAATCGTGCATCTCTCCTCTAATAGATCATAGGTGAGAACCATTCAAATGGGAGAATAACTTGGATTATTATATAGAACTTGATAGAAACATGGTACATGTTTCATATTTCTTAAATATGAACATATTTGTCTTGTTGCCCCACAAGAGTAAACTTGGAACAATAGTAGAGGGTAAACTTCAAGGATAGCAGTATTTCCCAGGCCATTCTCCATTGCACCAGTGAGTACCAAACATGTGCACCTGCCACATCAGTAAATAACTGGAGATTCACACTGTTTTCCCATTTCTCAATAAGGAAGAATAATTTACCATAATTATATTCTTGAAAAAATGTTGCCAAGTGATATGGTAACTGCAGAGAATAATATTGCCCTATGTTTTAAATGTTTTATTCATGCAAGAGGTCAATGGCAAGAAAAAATCCTACATACTTCCATTAATTAAGAGATTCCCTTCTCTTGTACTACCCACAAATGCAACAATTGGTTTAACCCAATTACAACATCTTATTATCCAATTTACACTCTACTGAAACTGATTAAGTGAGTGTATTTTACTTAATTTCCTTTACAACTTACAGGTTTGTGTAAGCTTGCTGACTTTTACCTTTATTTTGAGTCCTTTGAAATCTCTGTTGCATTTTACATTTGAACAGAATGAATATTGGTGGTTAATGCGGTTCAGTAACATCAAAAACTTTGAATTTTTGTCAAGTGTTGATACACATTTGTAGCAGCCTCGCAAGAGAAGAAAACACACGAGACTCCAGGAACACGACAATTCTATTAACAAGATGGCGGACTCTACACAGCACATGGTTGCAAAGGTCACGTGACATAAACGTCACTACCACGACACTACATCCCCCCTTCACTTAATACAAAACTCCCTGTCATGCAGACAGCTAATGTACAAATAACCAATGTCCAATGTCTTTAAACAACAAACAACTAAATTGACAGAGTCATGTACATAGATCAGCATCTGCATGTAAAAAAAAGATCAAGCACAAAAAGATACAAAGTCACTCATCCATGCTGGAGGGCGTCTAACACGAGTGGGCCTTGAAGGAAGGGGACTTGCACTTGATTCAGGAGGTAGGGTAGGGTGCTTATCATTATTGGTTGGCGGGATCAAAGAAGTCGCTTCCGACTGCCTCCCAGTGGGCATGTCCTCTGCGTCATCTCCTCCATCGACTTCAGTGGCTTCAGTGCAAGGGTCTGGTTGAAGAAACTTTTTCATGTGGCTCGCATTGCGCAGCTTCATGTTTCCCTCCTGATCTTCTATAAGGACAGCATTGCCCTTCTTTTCGACCACTTTGTATGGTACTGGTTCAAAGTTGGGAGACAGTTTGTTGTCATGGCTCTTGTTGCAGGATGCAATCTCCTTCAGCAATATCACTGTATTGTGCTGACCGCTTGCTGTCTGCATACCCTTTCTGTCGAAGTTTCCCCCGTGCGTCTCTTTCCCGAAGAAGCTGCTGCCAGTGCGCCTCAGTGATTCTCTCACTTGGAATGGTTACTTTTGGAAGTTTATCATTGAGGCGTCGACCCATCAGGAGCTCGCCTGGGGACAATCCAGTCACCGTGTGAGGTGTGGTTCTGTACTGGAGCAGGAAATTTTGTAATGCCTTTTTCCAGTCTTCCTTTTTCCTACCTTCTAAACTGGCGATTCTTATTATCTTCAGTAAAGTCTTGTTACAGCGCTCAACTTCACCATTACTCTGCGGCCAGTAGGGGATTCCTTTTAGGTGAACTATCCCTAGGTAATCTAGAAAGCCTGCAAACTCTGCAGATGAGAATGGCGGGCCATTATCACTGCGGACACTTTCAGGTATGCCATGTGTTTGAAAGATACCCTCCATGGCTCTTGTGACGTGTGATGCATCTGTCTTCTTTAACAAGATAACTTCAGGCCAGCGCGAGTAGTTGTCTACTACTACAAGCAGGTGGTTTCCGCCGGAATCTCCAATAGGTCAACGGCGATGTCACCCCATGGAACTTCGGTAGTGTTGTTGACCTGATAGGTTCGGTCCTACTTCTAGGGCCGACTAGCTGGCAAGGATGACAGGCTTTACAAACTTTTCAACCTGCTTGTCCATGTTAGGCCACCACACCTTTTCTCTGAGGCGGGCCTTTGTGCGCGTCATACCCTGGTGACCCTCATGTGCGAGTGCAATAGTATTCTTCCAGAGGCTTTCTGGCATGACAATACGATTACCTCTGAGGACAAGCTGGCCAAGAACCCACAGTTCTTCTGACAAAGCTTTGTACATTGTGCCTGATAAGCGATTCCAGTCTCCCGAGGTAACAGCCTGACGCACCAATTGTAATGTGGGGTCTTTTCCAGATGCTTGCTCAACTTGTTGGGCTGTGTGTGCTGCTGGGACAGCTTCACTAGCTAATTCTGTACTCTCACAGGCATCGTGCTCCTGAGCTGGACCTACTGGGAGCCGGCTTAGAGCATCCGCAGAGTTCTCTTTCCCTGAAATGTGTGTCACTACATAACGAAATTGCTGGAGGTACAACAACCATCTTTCAATGCGTGCCGATGGGGGTGTGCTCTTGGCGCCCAGGACGGTTACCAACGGTTTGTGGTCTGTGCGGAGTTCAAACTCGATTCCGTACAGGTAAAGGTAGAATTTTTGACAGGCCCACTGGACGGCTAGTGCCTCCCTTTCAAATTGGGAGTATCTCTTCTCCATGTTACTAAGCTTGCAGCTGGCATAGTACACTGGTCTGTATGAACCATCCTCTTGTTGTTCTAGAACTGCTCCAAGACCAACAGGTGATGCATCCATTACAAGGCGGGTCTTAGCATCTTTGGCGAAGTAGGCCATGACTGGGGCATTGGTTAGCAACTTCTTAATTTGTTCAAAAGCTTCTTCTTCCTTGGTATCCCACTTCCAGGACTTGCCAGTACATGTTAGGTCCCACAAGGGGCTTGATATTGTCGAAAACCCAGGAATGAATTTGGCACAGAATTGGGCAGATCCTAAGAAGCTCCTCACTTCGGATTGATTTTGGGGTCTTGGTGCATCAACAATCGCTTCCACTCTCTTCTTGGAAACCTGCAGCCCCTCTCCTGTGAGAACTTCTCCCATGTACTCCATGCTCTTGGCTCCAATGACACTTTTCATAGTTAAGGGTCAGTCCATGCTCTTCAAACTTGCGCATTACTTTGTCAAGGTTTGCATCATGCTCCTTGTGGTCACGCCCAATTACTCTGACATCATCATGCAAGTTGTAAGCACCAGGGCAATCCTTCAGTATTTGCCATATTAGCTGCTGAAACATCTCTGTGGCCATGTTGATGCCAAAGAAAAGTTGCTTGTATCGGTACAGGCCATCTGGGGCTGCAAAGGTGGTTATGTCATGCGAGTCAGAGTGGAGCTCTATTTGATGAAACGCCATGTTTAAGTCGAGTTTACTGAAAACTTTTGCTTCTGAAATCTCCTGTAATGTTTCTTCCACCGTAGGAACGGGGTGTTTCTCCCTGAGGATTGCACGATTCGCCTGTCTCATATCTAAACAAATGTGATTGTCTCCATTGGGCTTCTCTACGGCAACAAGTGGGTTGATCCAGCTAGTGGGACCATTGACTTTTTCAATGACATCTAGTTCTTCTAACTGCTTCAGCTTTGCTGTCACTTTCTGTCTTCTGCTAAATGG
>CM042749.1:22852247-22864287 GCA_022496165.2 Catalaphyllia jardinei
GGATGAGAACATGACAGCTGAAGAGTTAGACCAGCTAGAGAAGGAAAGTTTTCTTCAATGGAGAAGACAACTTGCACAGTAAGAGCCTAAGTAAAGTTAGAAAAGTAAATCTGTTACATTTTAACTGCAATTAATTGTACCAGAACTAAGTATTTTACTTCAGTCATGACTTGTTAGGATTTTTAATGTGAAACTCTGTTGCCTGCATGAAGATATTTACTATTACTTTTTTTACAAGCAAAGGAAATGGTAAAATGTTTGCATGTGACCCATGACCAGTAAATGTACTCTTTAAGCCAAGTCCTGACCGTGGTGCTTTGATTGCTGGTTATATTATCGTCTTTGGTACTGCATGGAGTGATAGTTTTAAAAAAAATTGTGAACATGCAGTGTTAAATTAAGAGTATGAGGTAAACAAATCTTGTCTCTGCCCCAGAGAATATCTATAAACTGGACGTTAGGAGTGTATACAATATGTGAGGCAGTGAGCCTGTGAGCCAGAGCCTGGCAAGCCAGATGTGTGAGCCATTTGAGGCATTGACCAAAACATGTTGGGCATGAAAGGCATTGACCACAATGTTGATAGTTCTCAAAAAATGCAATGCATTATGTGAAATCATGAATATGTGACTGATTTAGGCAAAGAATAGTCCCATAAAAAGAGCTAGTTGAATCTGCCAAAGATGATGCAAGGACATCTTTGTAGACAAATCTTTTGCCACTTGCATTCTTGTCTCAAGAGAGTTGTACTCCAGGATCTAAGAGTATTTAAGGCACTTGGAATTGTGGGACTCAAATTATATAGGCAATAGCATCCAGTTGGTGTACTAATGGTACACCAATATGACCGCAGGGACATCAATTGCGTACCCTGTATGGGCTGTTACGGAATTCATTTCAGCACTATTGTAGATTGTGGACTTCTGCACTTAAACCCAAAATATGGAAAATGCTTTTTCACATGATCATAACCTTACATGTATTTTTGCTTTCTTGCCGAAATCTTCACATTACTCAAGGAACTCCTGGACTGAAATATATTTCTGATTTAAACAAAACCCACTTATCTCCTTGACTGTAGCATGAAGTGACTGGGAGCATTTCTATTCCCCCTCAGTGGATTGTTAGTCCGTCACAGGATTATCCCCAGCTTTAAATCTTTATTTCCCATTTATGCACACAGTGTCTATTTAGAGGCACTCTGAGGCTAACATGTCTTGCCCAAGAACATTTCACAATGGTGCTGGATTAAACTTGAACCAGATCTCCAGCACTCTGACCATCAGGCCACTGCACCTCGTTTTGAATTACATCTATTTGACACAAGCAGCATATGCACCTACCCTTCAACATGGATCCATGTAATCATGACATTTTCGTAAAAAGTCACACTGCTTTTATCAGATCACAAAAATATAGAAAGCCATTTGTTTAGTACATGTAAAAAGGTTATTTGCAAAATTGTTATGAAATAGTATCCTTGTCATGACGTACATTGCGTGACCGTAAAACAAAACGTGATAAAAGTTAATCGAGACGGGCATGAGCAGGAAGATGAGTTTACAATGTACACTGTAAATCTTTTTTTCCAAAAAAAATTGAGGGGCCTGTGGTTTTCATGATACCCTAATTTTCACCTGCTTTTGTAAGTTTTATTTGTTTTTATTTCCAATTCTAAGTGAGTGTACTTTAGTTAAGTGCCATTGTCAGTGGTATATTTATCGAGCTAGCAAGCCTGGAACAATCGGCCATGGCGAGCCAAAAGAGTACACCCGGCGTGCCAAATCTAGACAACACAGTGGGCATAAAGCAATCAAAGAAACTGAGAAACCTTTTGAAACTGAATTCAATCAAAGCGAAACTAAAACAAACGATAACTGTAGCAAACTATCGGCCAGCCTGAGCAACCCACACCACAAGAGAGTAAACTCAACATCGGCCAGTGAGCCAACTTTGTCAAAGCAATATTTACAATATTTACATCAGGATGTGAGACATTTGACGTTGTTTTGAATACTTGACTACAAAAAAGTGACGTGCTGAAAACATGGCTCTGTGTTTTTAAGCCAGTCCTAATGAGTATTTGTTTTGAATGGTTGCTCGTTGGCACTTCGCAAGAGCTACATCTAGTAGTTATCAAATTGTAATTCCTTATTTGCAAAGATAAATTCTGGTTATTTTGAGTTTCATACTTGTAAGTAAAATACCTTTTGTGGTTATTTTAGGTTACAAGAAAAAGATCATATACTCCTAACTCCATTTGAACGTAATCTTGACTTTTGGAGACAGTTGTGGAGAGTAATTGAACGCAGGTACATGCATGCAACATGTATAAAACTATTTCAATTAATGTTGTTGGATCAAAGCTTAAGTAGGAAGACCAAATGGTGGGAGAGGTTGAAGTAGGCAACATTATTTGCAATCACTTAGTATCAATGAGATATAAGAACATATTTTTTGTCACACAGAAGAAAGCAAGGTAAGGTATGCTAAAGTTTAGCTTTTTCAAAGATGCAGAAAAAAGTACAGACTTCTGAGAGGAAAACAAAACAACTGCTCAAAATAGAAATATACTGTATCTTTGTGTCTACTACACTGACATTAATGCACAAAATTCTAATATTTATCATTATCGTTATCATTCAAAGGCCACCATTTGATCTAGTTGCATACAGGCTACACAACAGCATGAACTGTAATAGTAGCCCCTTTAATATTTACTGCTATGTTGTCATGCCTCTTCCCGTAGTATGTGAAGCATGTGAGGCTGTCTAGCTGCCACCTCTTAGGAAAAGAGCCAGATTAGGGTGTTGGAGACAGTGGGTCAAGAAATGTAGACTTTAAAGATTGGCACTTTTAATCAATGTATTCTGATGTCTTCTTACTAGCGACATAGTTGTCCAGATTGTGGATGCAAGAAACCCCCTCTTGTTTAGATGTGAAGACCTGGTAAGACAATGTTTTGTTTTGTTTTATTTTTTTGTTACAAGAACATGGATTTCATCATTTTACAACGCAATAATTGTTACTGAATATTTTCAGTTGTGGAGTAATTTAGAGCATAGGTTGTAGTCCTTTTAACACATTCAAGATGTCTAAATGTGTTGACTAAGTCAATGTTGGTTGTGGTCTAAAGCCATCTTTGATATATACTGCAACATGAACTGTAATGGCAGGCTTCCAATCAGACTTGTAGTAGCAGACATTTGAGAAGACATTTGACAGCAACATAAAGGAAATGAAATGGTACTCGTAAAAACCACCCCTCAGATGAGTGACTGCAAAAATCCAAACTTGAAACCTGGAAACATATTAACTGACTGATGAACTTATCAAACATGAGAGAACCCTTTTTGGGTCTACTTCTAGTTGAAACTATATAACTTTGACTTTGAGTCTTGAGCATCATTTTTTCTCCTTTAAGTGGACATATCTGATAAATCAAGATAATGGGATATTGGCCAGGTCTTTACTGCATGTACATGAACCTTGGAAAGCACACACAAGAAAGAACTTGGCAAATATTTTGCCATCTTCACAGAACAAACTTGGTCAAAAAGTATTATTATTTTATTGACTAACAAACGCCATTGTTCCTTGTTTTAAGGAGAATTATGTGACTGACATTGATCCAAAGAAATGCAATCTTCTTCTCATAAATAAAGCAGATTTGTTGTCTCCAGAGCAAAGGTAAATAGCTAGACTGGTATTTCACTGTTGAGTATGTTCCCAAAAATCAATTCCAATGTCAGAACAGTCTTTAAGAGTTTTTTATTGCTCTCAAGTTAATACAAATTTAGATTCAAAATCTGACACCAGTTTTCTTTTCATGGTTACTTGTTGAGTTGATAGGTCCCTTCTTGCACAATCTTACAAAACAGACTATATTCTTATGAACTATAATTTTTTGTGTACTCAGAGAATCCTGGGCAAGATATTTCACAAGTGTTGGATTACCAGTGGCTTTTTGGTCTGCACAACAGGAAAGCGAGAGGCTTGTAAGTGCCCCCATGCCTTTTTTTTTAGCTGGGATTGTCTAGCCTGTTTCAGGCCCTCCACCAGTGGGGAAAATCGAGAAAGCGGTTAGGTGACAAGTGGGGTATGATAAAGAAAAAGACACCCGATCTTCGCTGATCCCGTTTGTTGCCCACCCACTTTTTCAATTGTCCCCACTGACCGAGAGCCTTGCAACGCTATCTGTAGCAACATAATCAAACTGGGTCTTGAACATGGTGTGTTTTGTTTCATGAATGTTTGTGCCCAAAGAAGAACATAGCTTTTGTTAAGAGGGCATTATATTATGTAGTTCCTTTCAGAAATTTCGTAATATTTATTGCTGACAATGTGCCAAAATAAACTGCACCATACCTGCCCATAAACTGTACTGATAAGTTTGGTTTATATAGTTCATGTGCTAAAAACAGGGTTATCTTTAACTAGTAAATTTCTTGCATAGTAACCGTGATTGTTAAGATGTGCAGGGGGAACAAAGGCTTGAAAGAAAAAATGGCATTTGATTAAAAGGTTGAATCAAACATATCAATGTTGAACATTAATTGACCCAGAGCGATTAAAATTGGAAAAACATTTATTACGTTTGCTGATCAGTGAAGCAGAAAGAAGGGAAGAGTTAGTAGAGTGAAAGATACACAGTTCTAAGTGTCCATATGGCCAACAAGGTTTTTCTGGTTTAGTGTCTCTATAACATCTTAAAATGTATTCAAACCCAAAAAATTAATTCCGATTTTTTTTTGCCATAAAATCAAGCTCTAAATTTCCCGCTTTGCCCATTTTTATTGAAGTTGACCTCATAATGACAACAGCAGTGCTTCACAAACTATGGATTGTTTTTTGTCGACAAAACCTCTTCGCCACTTCTAAAGCAACAGTGACCTGAACTAGCAGTATTTGGTGCTTCCTGACATTAAGTCATGACTTCAGAAAATCATACTCTTTTTTGCACTGACTCACAGTCGACTTCATTGGGCGTGACTGAAACTGGAACTTTAAAGCGAGATCTTAGGGCAGTAAAGTTTCAGAATCCAGTTTTTTAAATACCTTTTCACATTTTATGAGATACCAACACTACAAAACCCCTGTTGGCCTTACCATTTACATGTCATGAAAGTGTCCAGAACATGGTGATGTTAAAGTAAGTTCCAACTCAGGAAATTTGTCAACAAGAAAACCAATATGATTTTTGAATCGCTTGGCATTCCCAAAGATCTCTGGAGAGGTTTGATTAAGACTGGTCAAGGTGTTGCACTTTTAAAATTGTCAATAGCAGACAATACAATACTGCGCACCTCGTTGAATATATGTTTTTCTTTCCAGTTGATGGGCACAGACAATGAAGAGAGACAGAAAGAGAAAGAAGAGGAAGAGAAAATGGAAAGGGAACGACGACATGAAGAATTACAAGAGGAAGGCTCGTTATTGCAAAATTTGACACTTTGGTCAAAACTTGCAGAACTGGCAGTCGACAATGAGGTGAAAGGTACAAGGGAATCACAAGAAACTGTGGAAGATTCAAGCGTTGTTGGCGTTGAAGCAAACAGTCCATTAAAGTCAGAACTTCATATGAGGGATTTTTCAGTAGCATCTTCTGAAGATAGAATTGCAAGTGTTATGTCTCCTAGCAACAGCACAGTGGATGCAGAAAAAGAAACTGACAACCAATCTATAACAGAAAAAGAACTACCTCTTATAACAAACCTTAATAGCACTTCTGATTGTGGAATAATTAATGAGGTAGCCTTAGAAAAAAACACAAAGGAGTTAAAGAGCTGCAATACTGATGACACTCAGTTGAATTCAGATACAGACTCAGAGCATGAACGTTTGTTTGATGGGCTGTCAGCAAACCTTCTGACAAGAGATGAGCTGTTGGCTTTATTTAAAACGCTTTACAGGCAAAAACAACAAATTACAGTGGATTGTTCACAAAAGCTGCTCACAACTGTTGGTTTGGTAAGTAAACATACAATTTGAGAATTGTTTTTTGTTTTGAGAATTGGTCGACATGGTCGCAGAGGTGGTTTCAGGAAAAAAAAGAGTAATAACATATTAGTTGTTAATACCTAGTTTAATTTTTATATATAACGTTGTCAGTTAGTAGAATTCTACTTCTACTTGTACACTTATACAATTACACTATCAGCCATTGATATATAGTTGCTGGAACTTGTGAACAAATTGGTGACACTTTCTCATTTCTCGGCTTCTAATGTTTTTGAGGATCATTACTGCTTAACAAAAAGTTTAAAAAACTTAAAACCGCGCTCTTTTAATTCTTTGGCGCTCACAAAAACATTACGTGATATTTAGCTACAACGTTTTGCGAGAAAAGACTACCCGGAAACAATTAAGATTGGAAACAATAGAGATTGCATGAGTCAAAGTTGGCTCAATGCCTGGGTTGTAAGAGATTTTATTTCACATTCTTTGCATAGCGTGGTTGCGTGATTTGTAATCGGAGACTTTTGTTTACCCAGCTCGAGGGAGAAAAGGTCTCACAATTGACCTATCAAACGAATATATATATTTGCATATGTTCAAAGGGTTTTGACGAGCACCGAGGTTTTTTTCCCAGAAAACTCCACCATTGCTTCTGGCGAAGTAAACACGATCTTATTTATCACCGTAAGGGCATTCCAGTAAACATGATCTTATTATCACTGTCAGCGCATTCCATGGCTGATGCCAGACATAATACCTTCTTTAGCGCATTGATTATTTCCTTCGAAAGTGAACATGTAAGCAAAACGAAAATACAGCTTAACTTTGGATAATTTCATTCTTAGTAGCCAGCAACTGGTCCTAAGTTACCTTCTTTATCCTTGCAAATGTTCTGACCTGCATCTCCTAGGGATTTTGGGCCAATTTTTACCAAATAAACATTTCTCCCGTCGGTGGCCATATTTTTCATAAATAGTTAATTCGCTAACTTGACAAAACTCTCCTGAGGGGGGATATGACGAAAACAGTGGAGAAATGGCCTGTAATTGGGTGATGATGACATCATCTGTGGAGGTTTGGGATTAGTAACCAACAAAACAAAAAAAATAAAAATAAAAAATAAACCGAAGGCAAAACATAACCCGCGCACGCCTACGGCTGTGCGGTTAATTAAGACTAAAGAAGGACATATACTGTTACCCCGACAAGAGAACTGTTGAAAAAGGTACTGATCAAGGGTACATCCTTAACTGCAAGTTTCTATTGACAATACAATCCAAGTGATTTATCCAAATTGTGAAGCTGGTACTAAATGAATAAAACATTGAAAATTGATACTTCAAGAAAATGTCCTCGGGATTCCTTTTAATTACCACTAGATTACTGGTTCTCGATTTCTATGAATAGACTTACTTGCTCGCTTGCTTGCTTGCTTATTCCTCTTCGATCCTAGTACAAAATAGGTCCTCAACTAGAACATGCCACCTAACCCTATTTTGTGCAGTGCCCTTTGCCTCGTTCCACGTGAGATGTTTCCTCTGCCATTCTCGTACTTTGCTAGTGTTGGGGTCTCCCTCTCTTTGGCTTCCCCTGAGGGTTCCACTCCAGTGCCCTCCTGATTTCATGTCCATCTGGTCTCCTCAACGTGTGGCTGATCTACCCCCAAGCTCTTTGTCTTATATCTTGCTCTATCGGTCACTGCCCTGTTTGTCTCCAAAGCTCCTTATTGCTGATTTTTCTAGGCCACCAAATTCGCAAATGTTCCTCAGGCTCTTATTGATGAACACATGCAACTTCTGCTCCAGCTTCTTAGTCAGCCTCTAATTTTTTGGGAGCATACAAGAGTACAGCCTTCACATTTGACCCAAAGACTCTCAGCTTGGTCTTGACATAGTTAGTAGAGGGGACTGGTTATGAAACCCGGCAAACTTCAAAGGATGATCTCTTTGTTTAGGTATTAGCTCGGTCACGTGATCGCGACCGTGCACAACAGTAATGTCAAGATGGCATCCGGAATCTCGTAGAAATCGAAGTTCTAATCAAAAATTGTGGTTTTGGCTGTTAAATTTGCCGTTAATTGATCGACTACCGTCATGCCAGGAGATAATTGTTCCGTGTTTGGCTGTGGCACAAGTAGAAGGACCAAAGGAGTTGGAATATGAAAGTTACCGTTCGCAAAAGATGTGGACCACAAGAATGGGGGGAAGATTGGCTCGGGGAAGACAAGAGAAGTTGATCGCGACTTCGCCCTCTACTAACTATGGTCTTGATTGTTAGAGCTGTGGATTGCCATATTGGTTTCAGCATCGCAAATGCCTGTCTTGCCTTTCCAATTTGTGCCTGAATGTCCTTGTCAGTGCCTCCCTTCTTGCTTACAATGCTCCCATGGTATGTGAACTCATCAATTTCCTCAATCCGTCCCCCGGCAACCGACACACCATCGCCACGTTTGGTACCAATTACATATCAACTTTAACTTGGTGGCATTGATCTTCAGGCCTACCTTCACACCTTGTACTTGCAAGGCCCGTGTCTTATCTCTCATATCCTGTATTCTGTGAGACAGTAGGGCCAGATCATCGGCAAAGTCAAGGTCTTCTAAGGATGTTGTCGAGGTCCACTGAATACCTCTCTGCCTGTCAAATGCTGTATTGTCACCCAATCCAGTGTGACCAGAAACAATAGAGGAGATAGCGGGCAGCCCAGTCCTCATATTCAGTAGTTGGGTCCTCTGTCCATTGTGTACCACCTTTGCAGAAAAACCTTTGTAGAGAGCTCTGATGGTGGTGACCATCTTGTCAAGCATGCCGTAGTGCTGCAACAACCTTCACAAAACCTCTCTGCTGGTACTATCAAAGGCCTTTTTAAAATCTATAAAGTTGATATACAAGGAGGACTGCCAATCGATGCTTTGCTCCACAATAATCCACAGTGTTGCTATTTGATCCATACAGCTTCAGCCAGCTCGGATGCCTGCCTGTTCCTCTCTCAATTCTAGCATGATCTTGATGCGTGCCAGGATCAGTCTGCAAAACACCTTACTTGCCATGTTCAGGAACATGATGCCACGCCAGTTTTTACAGCAGCTCAGATCACCGTCTTGGGCAGCTCGATTAGCAGACCCTTCTTCCACTCCTCTGGTGCATCGTAGTAAGCCTTTGTAAACATGCATGCAAAGAAGTTAGTGACCTCAAACCAGGAATAGACCCATGCCCCTTACTAGCTCAGTTGTGGAACAGATGATGGCTAGATTCGTAACTTTCACAGCCTATAAAAAGGTGCAGTGCTTTTCGAACAGGTGCAAAGATTTATTTAAGCAAAAAAACATTTTAGGGGTTAGGTGCACTTTAAGCACTGTTTGAAAGTGCTCCCTGCCTGGTGCATCTCCTCTTCTGCTGACCTCAGCAACACACCTGCCTCGTTTCTCACTGGCTCACATGTATTCTGGAACCTCCAGGTTAGCTTTGTGGTGATCTCATACAAAGTCCTTGCATCACCTCTCTTTCCAGCCTCCTCAGCTCTCTCAGCTTCTGATCCCACATATACCCTCCTGCCTCCGCTGCACCTCTTCTTCACCTCTCTATTCAGCTCTTAGTACTTTTTGTGTACATTTCTCTTTTGCTTTCTTGTTCTGACTATGTTTGTGGTGTTTTTTGCCACCTTCAGCTGTTCGATTACTACACAAGACTCCTTGCTGATCCACTTTTTCCGGTTTGCCTTCGCCCTACCCAGCACCTGCTCCCAGGTCTCCACGTAACCTTTTTCAATCAGCCTCCATTCATCATCCACTGAGAGCTCCTCCTCCTCCATCAACTGCTGCAGACCCTCAAATCTGTTGTAGCTAGAATGCTTTTCTAACTTCCAAGTCTTTCAACTTGCTGACCTCGAAATGTACTCAGTCTGCTCTTTCCCCTTTTCTCACTTTGGCAATCTTTAGCCTGGCTTTTGCCATCAACAGATGGTGGTCTGACCCAACATCTGCCCCATGCAACACGCGAACGTCTTGCAGTGAGCTCCTCCATCTCCTGCTAAATGCCAGGTGGTCGATTTGGTTCACAATAACGCCTACATGTCTGCTTGTGACGCTCCTTATGGGGGAACAGCGTTCCACCAATTACCAGCTCATTTGCCTAACAGAAGTCCGCCCACCTCTCACCATTTTCATTCATCTCAGCTCTTGCCCCATGCTTACCCATCACCTCTCTGCCTGTATTGTCCATCCCCACCTTACCATTATATCTCCCATGACGATCTTCACATCTCTGCATGGCACCTGCTCCAAAAACATCTGTAGCTGGTTAAAGAAATCGCCCTTTGCCTCCTCCATTGCCTCATTTTTTAGGGGGCATAGCATTGCAAGATGGCGACCTGCTGCCACTTTGAGTTGAACCTGACTCTGATTATCCTCAGACACCGGTTCCAATTCCAGCAGGCATTGTGCAGCTTCTTTAGACAGAATGAAGTTAACTCCTCTCTCGTGATTTTCACCTTCGTGCATTCCTGAGTACAGCACAGTTTCTTCTGTAGCTATCCCCAGCCTCCCATAAGAGTTCCATCTCATTTCACTTACTCCAAGAATACTAATACCATATCTCTGCATCTCTTTAATCTCCTGAGCACACTTCCCAGTCTCAAACAATGTCCTTACATTCCATTGCCCGATCTTCACACACGCTTTTGGCAGCAGCATTTTCATTGGCAGTTTCTGTACCAATGTCTGCTTCACATGTTGCTCCAGCCGGGTCACGGGGACTTTGGTCCCTGGCAGGTCTAACCATGCCAGATTGGTTGAAGGGTAGAGGCCAGATTAAAAACAGCCCCTGGTCTTTTAAGCTGGGGGTTGAGCGGTGTGCCAATAACCCGCTCCCGGAAAAAGAATCATATTACAGAAACTCAAACTAAAATAACCACTGTGCCCTATCACCCTAGCGCCCCGTCATAGCTCTCTGGGTCATTGAGACGTACAAGCTCCACCACCACGACAAGGTGTCAGCCCAAGGTGAAGTATGTTTCTTATAGGGTGTTTTTTCCAATATCCTTGCAGGTTGGGTACCCGAATGTTGGAAAAAGTTCAACGATCAACACTCTTTTAAATGACAAGAAGGTTCCTGTTTCGGCAACCCCTGGGCGAACAAAGCACTTTCAGGTATTTAGCACTTCAGTCAATGATGCGGTTTTCACCTGTACCTCCTAGCTTCATTAGATTTCAATGCAAAGCTTCAGAAAACTTGGTATGATCAATTGTTGCAATTACAACATTGAAATTATTAGTTTGACTTGAGAATGAAATATTTGTACTTACAAGTTTTGACTTGAACTCTTTATTGCAGACACTTTATGTTAATGGTGAGGTGTTGCTGTGTGACTGTCCAGGCCTTGTGTTTCCCTCATTTGTTTCCACAAAAGCTGAGATGATCCTCAATGGAATTTTACCAATTGACCAGATGAGAGACCATGTCCCCGCTGTCTCTCTTATATCTTTCTCCATTGCACAGTCTTGATTCGGGGCTTGGCATATGTACTCTCTGTATAAATTTGTTTTTGTGATTCGCAGTATTAGAATTGTTGTTATAGACAGTTGATTTCCTACCATAAAGATGATACAGATAAACCTGTAGTGCTAGTGACATTTTGCAATTCACAAGCCATCAACGTCAGGTTAGGTCAACTAGTATAGATAAATAATTGATTATAGAGAAGAAAGATGAACAATTGTGTTTTAGTAGTATATCATGTTGCTTGTACGTATTCAATTTCGATGTAGAGTGTATATGAAATAATTCATATTTGAACTGCGGTTATAGATGCAAGTGAAGTATGATCCTCGCAGTAAATTTTCCAATTTAAGCAATTGGAAAGAAGAAGCCTGAAAAAAATCAGGGCTTCAACGGGATTCGAACCCATGACCTCCGCGATACCGGTGCGATGCTCTACCAACTGAGCTATGAAGCCACACATTGGGAGCAAGGTCAATTTAATGAGTTCATATCTCCCGTAAGGAGTGAAATGATGTAGAGTGTATATGAAATAATTCATATTTGAACTGCGGTTATAGATGCAAGTGAAGTATGATCCTCGCAGT
>CM042749.1:22869287-22874287 GCA_022496165.2 Catalaphyllia jardinei
TTTTCGTGACACCCGCGTGAATCTCTCTCCTTAACAACTCCGCCATGTTAGTCGTGAACCACGAGACACGGTCCCAGTCCTTTAAGTCATCCTGCGCGTGCAGTACTTTTGCTTTTGTTTGCAGCGTGCGGGAGTTTGTTTGCAGTGTGTAATTCTTTTGTTTGCAGCGTGCATATTTTTTTACAGTTAGGTTCTTTTTTGTTTGCAGCGTGCGGGAGTTTGTTTGCAGTGTGTAATTCTTTTGCTTGTAGTGTACACTTTTTTAACAGTTTAGGTTCTTTTTTGTTTGCAGTGTGCAATTCTTTTGCATGCAGTGTGCAGATTTTTTTAAACAGTTTCCTTTTTGTTTGCAGCGTGCAGGAGTTGACTTTTTCGACGTGTTCTTAATGTTTGCAAGAAATTCTTTTATTTGCAGTGTTTTCTCTTTGTTAAAGCGGTGTCCCCTGTGGGCCACCGTACGGAATGACTAAAGAGAATTGTACAATTATGTTGCAGCTATCAGAGGCTTTATGACTTCGCACGGAATCCCTGATTGCTCCAGGTCTGCTCGCTACATCCTAAAGGATTATGTGAGGGTTAGTTAGTCAGCTTACAGTATATTAAAAGGAAACATTATTCCAGTTTTAAGACAAGCCTGACTTCAATGAACATTGTATACCATGGAAACAGGTTTTTTCTACTCATCGCGTAGAATAGCCGGACATCATTACTTAGTAAATTCTCAGCTCCAACTATTGCATTTCTAGCTTTTTGATTGCCTAAAAAACTCCGATTATGAGCCAATAGTCGGAGTTTTACGTCATATGGAAAATAGTGCGCCAAGTTTAAAATTTTTTGCTTTGTAAAATTGTGGGAATAAAAATCGGCGGCAAAACCCGGTTTGAGAATTTACTAAAACAACTATTCCATTCGCCCTTGTTGGATATGAAGTGATTATAACCAACTCGCGCTACGCGCTCGTTGGTTATTTTATCACTTCATATCCAACGCGGACTCATGGAATAATTGTTATTTATTCATGAGCACCGAAGCGGCAAAATTTGAATACGAATGTAGTTTGAATGGCCAAGAATAAGAAGAAAAGGCCCTAATTTGCCTGCGGGGCATTGATAAAACTCGATTTCCTAACTTTCCTAAGTCCCAGCTAATGGTTTGAACAACGGGCTTTTCATGAGGAATGCTATATCTACAATTGCAGCCAAAACATTGGAAGTTTTACGATGCTTTTGGACTATTTTTCTGCGTTTGAAAATTGGGAAAAACCGGCTTTTTCAGAGGGAAACATGTTCCCGATACGAAGTAAAAAGCGATTTTTAAGTAAGCGAGACGGGCTTCAAAAAAGTGAACAACGGGAAATAAAAATTTGATGTTCTTTTTAACAGATCCCGTCTTTAATTTGTAAATCGAAGTAAAATAACGACTATCAAACTGGCATTTAAAATTGCGAGTTGGAAGTGCGTTCAAATATGGCGCGTCTTTGCTTAGTGAGCCATTGTTCGAAGGACACGACTGCATAACAATGGTTGTCAAAAAATTACCATATCTTTCGAAAAAAATCACTCAGTCGCTAAATGCGAATCGCTGATCAGTAGCCCGGCAACTTTAAAGGTCATAGAACGACTGCTTGACGAGTGTTAACGCGCGGAATTACGATGAACCAGGGAAACAGAAGTGCCCTGGATTGGGAGCTCTTTTCGATTTCAGAGCTCATTGAATCCCCGGTAAAAACCGTCGATGGTTTTCAATGCTTTTCAAATAAGATGAGCAGCCATCGATCGATCAACGGACTTTGTGTGAGTTCTTTGCTTTGTGATCGAGCGTAACAAGTGGACAACGAACAACAATACTGACTAGCGTAAGCAAACAAATATGTTTAGAGTCTTTTAACAATAGGCATTCTGCGCGATGTTCTTTTCTTTTCTCTGCAGGGTAAGCTTCTCTACTGCATTGCACCACCTGGACAGGATGAAACAAAATTTCAACAAATCGGCTACAAACTGCAGAACCTTGCTGATGTTGAGACCAAAGATCGGGAAGCCAGAGAGAGAGCTCGCAAACAGGTAGGGTTTTTTTTCAGTTTATTCCTATTTGGAGCAAGACTACATCCGCTGCTTTCTGCGTGACTGTCATTGTCTGTTAAAAGGTAAATGAAAGTAAAGTATAGATTTAGCCAAGCCTTAAAGTGGAGCTCCTTATTGCAAGAGGTTAACCTTCAACGAACTAGACGCCTTGCTGCGTGTACCCAGGCAGTCGTTATACTGAGAAGCACTGGCTATATTGCAATTGAGCTTAAATGTTCTGCATTTGAAGTCGTGCGAAATTCAATCGAATCGATGTGCTCAAGCTATTCTGCCTTCGATTGCATTTCTTGGAATCGATTAATAGCTTATTACTCGTACACAGACCTTTAGCACGTAAAATGAGTCAAGATCGTTACATCAGCCTATGAACGTCTCAGTCTATTTTCTTTAGCCTTTGCCGTTGTTGTTTGTTTGTTTGTTTGTTTTTTTCATTTCTCAAACGAGAGACACATTTTGAATTTCAGAGTTATGGCGGTGCGTGACATAAAGCCACCCTGGGCTCTTTAAATCTGTTCAAAATAATTCGAGGAATATCTCAGGTTTGGGAAAACGCAGATTTAAAAATTAGAGCTGTGTAATCTTTATCAATCTCCTATAACATAACACAATTTCTTGACTTTACCCACTGAATGGTTTTGGAATAATTTTTTTATTGCTTCAGGATTGCGTGACAGTACAATCCAAGAGTTGTTTTGCTGGGGTCAACTCATACATTAGTTTCTTTGTACAATAATTCGCTACATGGGTTTCATTCTTGAGAAGACACATACCTCTGTTACAAGTAAATAACGAGAGAATATCGTTTAGTTCGAGATTTTAACTTCATTACACGTTACCGGTCATCGACCGAATGGAGACAGAAATGATGGCAGTACGATGGAAGGCTTTTCAGTTTCAGAGGCAGATTCCGCAGAACGAACAATTGTCCATTCAACCGTGTGCTAGATGTTTTGCTGAGTTGGTTTTAAGTCAATAACTTGATGAATTGATCAATTTTCCGATGAACTGCTCAAGTGATGATCGCTTGCGATTTAATTTGTGTATTCATTTCTCAATTTCCCAATGTAAATTGCCAGTATGAGAGCGACTTTGCTATTAAATTGGAAAAGATATGTTCACATAGAATATAATCTTGAATGAAATAAAGTAATTGTTAATTAATCAAGTACACTACATTACACCACTTGTTTACGAAAAGTCGCACTAATTAAAAGAAGATCGCAATAAAAAAAAACAAATAAGCGTGGCTTAAATAAACTGTTTAAGAAAACAAATTTCCAGGGAAAGATAACACGAAGAGAAAAAAAAAAGAGAAAAAAAAAACATACTAAGCGAGTGCGATAATTGCACTCGAGTTGCGCGTAGTATTTCAACTATCATACGCTTCGCGCGCTACGCCTGATCGCGAGCGCCACCAACGCACAGGTACTGCCTATAGCGCTATTTTAAGGACAATAAAAGTCCCATAGGCGATATTTGTCGGCTGATATTTTATTTTGGTGTAAAGATATTTTCGTGTTTGAAAATTGAAAACGATTTTTGTTTTGAAATTTGTACATTGGCACAGTGTACGAACAATTTACAACGATTTTAAACGATTTTCGACGATTTTGATCTTTAAAAATAAATAGCAAACAATAACAAATATATTATTTAAATTAGCCCTAAATCGTAATAAATCGTTAAAAACCGTCACAAATGCGCTTTAAATCGAATAAGATATATCGTAAATCGTCGAAAAAACGTCAAACTGCCATTTCAACATAATTCAAGTGCCCTACACATCTTAAGATTCAATATTTCAGTCTTTTGCCATTATTTCGTATTATGTGGGCCGCGCGCGAACTCATAGACTGTATTGTTCTATCAGTTGTTGTGAAATCCCACTAATCGTTCTTTGTACCCTTTCACAAAACTGTTCATATGATTCACGCGTTATGCCTCTTTCAAGCGCATCTTTCGCCAACTTCGTAGAGACAATGTTGAATATGTTCTCTATCGGATTCGAGTCTGGACTTCGCGGTGGGATTTTTTAAAGTTCAGAATGGCAACGGGCCATAGCCTTACAGGCTGCTTTGCTGTTTTGTGAAGGATCACCGTCTTGCAGCCACAGTCGACTCAATCCTTTGCAGGAGCGTTTAAACATTGTGTTGAAATGCTGGTCAATAAAAGATGCGAAGTAGTTTCCATCCAGTTTCTCGTATCTTTCACAAACAAGCACTCCTTTGCCGTGACTTATTGCTACCATGAACTTGGCCACTTTTTCTCCAGTTCCACATTTACTGCCTTTTGCCAAGCACCCTTGTGTAAGGTCTTCAGATCTTTTCTCCATACTCTTCCTTTGGGGGCCCGTGCTTGGTCCAGTGGGTTAGTCTTGTACATGAATGAGACACCATCCAAGTAGAAAGCAACGGAGTCTGTCCAAACACTCGGGGAGTATTCTGCTTGCATTTTTCGGGCAAACTCCACTCTGGTGTTTGTCTCTCTGACTCATTAGCCCCTTTTTGCATGCCTGAAGGAAGAAGTAACCATTTGTATTTTGTATATTTCCTATTTAATGTAAGATCTGTTAAGAATAAGGCGATGTTAGTGAAAGACTATGTTGTGGACAATGATATTGATATTATGGCTTTGACAGAAACATGGCTGCGACCTGGAAATACCAATGGGATGTTGAAGTGGGAACTTTGTGTCCTACCGGCTATAGGTTCCTACACGTTCCAAGATCTCATTCCAGGGGAGGAGGAGTTGGTGTGTTATTTAAAGACAATCTTAATATCAACTCCTCAATGTGTGACAGCTTTCAGTCATTTGAATTCATGGATGTCCGTCTCAGAAGCCTTCAGTGTATTAGGATCCTGGTTATTTACTGTTTGCTTTTCTTTGAAGAGTTCTCTAGATTACTGAGCAAATTACTGC
>CM042749.1:22879287-22882797 GCA_022496165.2 Catalaphyllia jardinei
GAGGGAAACAACTGCAGGTCTGCTACTGACCTTGTGCACTATGGGGTCCCTCAAGGCGCTCGCTTCTGGGCCCTAGGTTGTACACCATATATGTTAATGATCTCCCCGACTACATTGATTCTGGAGATCTTTACATGTATGCGGATGACACCACAGTCTACCGTATTGGCCAAAATGTCGACCAAGTTGTAACAGCTCTAAATAAAACAATGAAGCAAGTCCTCATGTGGAGTGTAAAGAATCGACTAACCATCCATCCAATCAAAACTGAGGCAATGATCGTCTCCCTCCCCTTTACTTTGGGACAGGTTGACCCTACCACTTGCCTGGGAGTTAAAATCGACAATAGACTTTCATGGTCTGTGCACATTGATTCAGTAAAGAAGCATTTCACACAAAAAGTTGGAGCATTAAAGAGATTGAGAATTCTTCCTAATCAGTCACTTGAGGAAATATATTTCAAATCTATTATTCCCAGCGTAAAATATAATATCTTTGTATGGGGAAATTACTCACACGCTGCAATGAATTCTCTGAACTCTATCCACGCAAGAGCTTCCCGCATTATAAACAACCTTCAACCGTCGCTGGCTGACGATATCGGTCTCATGAAATCGAATTGGCTACCCTTCTCTTACTTTTACAAGAAGTCCGTTCTAATGTTAATGCACAAAGTGTACTTTGAAACTTCGTGTCATTCTGTTCGTGGGCTTTTCTATAAAAAGACAACTTCTGGGTCAACTCGCTTTCCCAATCAATTTAATATCAATAGGTTTAAATCTGATACTGGAAGAAACACTTTACAGTACAGATGCCCCATAATCTGGAATTTCTTAAATAGATTAGCTAAAGTACCTGAAAATTTTAATTCCTATAAGCAGATGTTAAAGAAACCAGGGACATTGCGGGGTTTTCTTTTTGCAAGGAAGCGACGTTGATCACCGCAAAAAAGATGATTTTATATAATTTTAAATATTTTAATTTCTGGTGTTATTTAAGAAATAGAAAACATGTACCGTGTTTCTATCGAGTTATATAAACACGAGTTGAAGTTTGGGAGAACGAGAAATGCTGTGGGAACACGAGCCGCAGGCGAGTGTTTTTCCACACCTTTTCCGAGTTCTCCCAAACTTTCACGAGTGTTTATATAACTCGATAGAAACACCGAGTACATGTTTTCTATTTCATTTAGAAAACACCGCGACGAGAAAAAGGAAAACAACTTGTTAGCTTTGATTATCAAAATGTAAATTCTCTCTGCTCGCGTCATCACTACGTCAACAGCGCGCGCTAGTTCTGCGTCTCCATCGAGTTATACAAACACGATTTTTAACCAATCAGCGCACGTGCTTTCTTAGGACTGTTTTCTAAATTATTATCTTAATTAGGTTCTGGTAAATCTTTAGTTTTTGCATGTATATATATTGATTTCTCCCTGTACATAGCTTTTATTCTTTTGCTATATTTTTCGTGTTTGTAAAATTTTGATCGTGTATAGTAGACCTGTCCACATCAGCCCTTCGGCTGCCAAACACTCTTAACCTACTTATCAAGTAAAGTTTACCTTACCTTACCTTACCTTTACTGACAGAAATTGTTCTTGTAGTTCAACTACGAACTTTGCACGAAATTTCGCACCGGGAAAACAAATTTTGGAGAACTTGACTGGAGAACTAAGTGCAACCAGATACTATAAAGTATATTTAAAATGTAAAAACTTTCTCTGGTTATAGTGGTTCAAAATTAGCTTTCGATTACCAGTCTTTATTAGATCTCTAAGTTAGTACGCGCGCTGTGACTGGTCAATTTAGCGAGCCGTACTCTACCGCACGGCGCGTTAAAATTTTAAAGTTGTTTGTGTTCCCAAACTGTTGCGTGATTTATCGCTAGAATTTCTTAACTTATGTAGTAAGTAAAGGTTTTAAACTTTCTTTTTACTCTAAATTGTGTGCTAAAAGTGTGGTAACGACTTAAAAACGATTTCAAATTGACTTTTTGCTTTCGACCTGGTTCAGAAATTTGAAGCCGTTCCTCATGATTGGAAATCGTTCCCGAACCCTTCAGACACACAATAGAGATATAATAAGTATCTTACTAACCCCGTCTTGTCGGTGCGTACTGTAAGTTACGGATCCTCGATTTTTCCCCTACGATTTATGGCCCAAGCGCGAAGAATCGAACGGGAAAAAAACTCGGTCCGTAACTTACGGTATGGACCTCGACCTCAGTAAGAGGTATTACCAAAAAACCATGCAGTGGATAAAGTCGAGAAATTATGATATTATAGACGATAAATAAAAAGGACAGCTCTCCAAGTTTAGGGTGTGTGCGTTGACCCAAAGTTGAGATATTCATCGAAATGTTCCGCGCAAAATTATGGAGCTTAGTATGGAGCCGCCATGTTACAGGAACTCCTTGGCCCTCCTATATGGCGGCCGTAAATAGTGTAAACATCTGGAACTTACTTTAGCTATCCAGTCCACAGATTTTTTGTGCCGAGCCAAAAGCCAATTACACAAGCACTTTTCGTAACAGTTAAACTCCTACGCGTTTGTATCCACCAGATTAGATTATTGCAACTCGCTATTGTATGGTTTGCCAAAGGAATCACTAAAGAAATTACAGCACGTTCAAAATGTTGCAGCCAGGATTGTTACGCATACGCGTAAATGTGATCATATGACACCAGTACTCTGTCAACTTCACTGGTTAAGATTCTTTTATTGACATTTAAATGCTTGAACGGCTTAGCACCACCATACCTCTGCGATCTCATATGTGCCCAGACGCAATTTAAGATCAATCAATGGCCATCGTTTGGTTGACGTTGGTTACAAACTCACCAGATATGGTTCAAGATCATTTTCTGTAGCCTCGGCTAAACTCTGGAATGCACTGCCACTGGATATCCGCTCAAGCGACAATTTGATACAATTCAAGCGCATTCTTAAAACACATCTTTTTAGGAAAGCTTTTTACTAGTCGATTTATTATTGGTCAGTTAGTTACTTAGTCGTTTAGTTAGTAGGTAGTTTGTTACTCATGTAGTTCGTTACTTGGTTAGTTAGTTAGTTAGGTAGTTAGGTAGTTAGGTAGTTAGTTAGTTAGTTAGTTGGTTAGTTGGTTAGTTGGTTAGTTGGTTAGTTGGTTAGTTGGTTAGTTGGTTAGTTAGTTAGTTAGTTGGTTAGTTAGTTAGTTAGTTAGTTGGTTTGTTAGTTAGTTGGTTAGTTAGTTGGTTAGTTAGTTGGTTAGTTGGTTGGTTAGTTGGTTGGTTAGTTGGTTAGTTGGTTGGTTGGTTAGTTAGTTGGTTAGTTGGTTAGCTGGTTAGTTAGTTAGCTGGTTAGTTGGTTGGTACGTTGGTTGGTACGTTGGTTGGTACGTTGGTTGGTTGGTTGGTACGTTGGTTGGTTGGTTGGTTGGTACGTTGGTTGGTTGGTTGGTACGTTGGTTGGTTGGTACGTTGGTTGGTTGGTACGTTGGTTGGTACGTTGGTTGGTTGGTTGGTACGTT
>CM042749.1:22882807-22887807 GCA_022496165.2 Catalaphyllia jardinei
CGTTGGTTGGTACGTTGGTTGGTTGGTTGGTACGTTGGTTGGTTGGTTGGTTGCTTGGTCGGTCGGTCGGTCGGTCGGTCGGTTTGTTCGCTAGTCAGTTAGTTAGTGAGTTTTTATCGTGAGGGCTTATTATTCTTAGTTTTGATTTTGATTTCTACAGTTTAGTTATTTAATTGGTTAGTTTATTTTACTTTTTGATGAGATATTTTAAATGCATTCATGTAAAGCGCTATTGGATAGCAGTAGAAATAGTGCTATATAAATAAATTATTATTATTGTTGTTATTAAAATGCTTAAAAGTCACGAGATAAGTGTACATTTTTTGACAAACGCAATCTTAGTTTTATGTCACGCACCGCCATAACTTCGAAATTCAAAATGTGCTGGTTTTCTAAACGAAGGACGATATTGAGATGGAGACTTGTAAACAGATATACATTTAGTTCCTCTTATTCCTGATGAGGATAAAACCTTTAGTGGCTCTTTAGTTTTAGATTTGAGAATTTGATGACGTCACGTGCACACACACTATACGGTAAAAAGTGTGAAGTGAGAAAAAGTTGCAATAAGAACAAACAGTTACCTACTTGCGAAGAAATAGGATGCTAATATGGGATTCATAAAAGAATGGAATATTGGTTAGTTGGTAAGATTGTTCAACCATGTGTGAGTGACAATGTTTGAACCTATTTTATAGGCTTTTCATTCCTAATGTTTTCTTTTTTTCCCTGTTTGTAAACACCTTCCAGTCCCTCCTATATAGTTCACGGACAATCTGCCCAGGGTTCTTATAAATGAATGTTGTACCGCGTAGCACTAGGAACACAAATAGTGAAACAGAAAATTAACTCTCTGTGCGACCTTGTAGCTCAGTCGGCAGGAGGAACGGTAGATCTAATCCGGAGGTCGTGGGTTCGATTCCCACCGAGGTCAAAAGATTTTTTCTTTGCCTCGTGTGGTTCCCTGTTTCCCTTTACTAGGGCTAACGCCCTGTGGGTTATTGATGGGTTTAAGTAGCACTTTAATTTACACTTCAGAGTTAATTCTCTCTTTCACTATTCTTATAAATGACATTTGTTTGTAGATCGGCCGGCGGTCTTGACTTGGTGGAAACAAATTCCTGTTATAAGGTCTTAGGAGGTTTACTTGTAGCTCGAATTCCGTTCTTACTTAGTAGTCTTTTAAATGGCTCAGTTAAACCATTGACGTGTGGCGAGACTGCAAAATCACGGTGGGGGTGTTCTCAGTTTCCCCTCTCTGTTTGTCAAATTTCTATATTGCAACTTAGTCAGATATCCGAGGGCTACAGGTTTCGGGTCATGTACGTTGTTACCCTTGTGATACCAATTTGTGTAAATTGTTACATGTGACGCCTGTTTTGTTTTGTTTTTCAGATGAGCGACGTGGACAAGAATTTCTTTAAACAGGTATTTTGCCAGACTGAAGTCATATCAGCCTACTAACCTGACACTGACAAATTGTAACATTAGAATTGAAAACGTCAAAGGTGCCAGTAAGATTTGTTCTAATGGATAGCTTTGCTTTTCGGCTCGTTTCACTGATTATCAAAACGTGAAAGGTAACTGCAGAAAAGATAGGGAAACTCTAGGATAAAGTAGTATAATGCCTGATCAACCTTTCATTTATTGTCTTGTCATAGTGTAAGGACGCTGGAAACAGAGAAGTCCGCTGTAAACAGAATTTCTCAGAACTTCCAGAATCTGACAGAAAAATGATGATAGCTTTTAGATTATAAATTTTAGCCCATCAGACTCCGCCTGCTTTAGTAGTAGGAGGCTTTTCTGAATCTTCTGTTTGAATACGCTGTCAACAGACGTCTTCATTCATACCTAGTGAACCAGAAGCCATGTTTTGTGTGCAAGTCTAAAAGATCGGAGTGATTGGTAAAATAAAACAGGTATAGATACCATTTAAAATAACTGAGTACACTAAAATGAGTGGCCTAAAATGAAATCTGTTCAACAAAATGCGCAAAATATATAGATTTTTGGAAATGAAATAGCAGTGACCATATGTAGTACGCCACGCTTACTTTTGAATTTTTGTTTTGTATCAGGACCAAGTTCGCTGTTTCTCTCGTGGCTTCCACACTACAGAATCAAGACAGTATGGTATTGTCCCTCCACAAGAACCTAGTGCTTTGCTTTACAAACCATGGAAGAAGCATCATAACAAGAATAAGAGAGAGAAACTTCGAAGGCTTGTTAAAAATTAAAAATATTGCTTGCGGTGTTTTTCTTGAGCGCATTATTTCCAATGAAAACGAAGTAGCAGCTACGTCCTTTACTCCACGCTTGTGCCTTAGAATTTCTGTTTAAATTCCTTACACTCTTTGTCACACAATATTCTACAGTTCCAAACAATTTCGGAAAGCTTTTCATCAAAATCAACCGCGGCCTCAGCAATTTTGTTCAAATTCTCAGACGCGGGGGAATCTGGAACGGGTGTTTTAATTGGCCAGACGTAGTTTCGTTTTTACATTGCATTAAGTGAACGCAAGCAAAAGGAAAGGAAGCATTTTGATCCTTGTGCTTGCCTTTGTGTTTATACTTGGGTCAAGGACGTTTTCACAGTGAAATAAGAGCTGTGTTTGTGCTTGTCGTTAGTGAAAACAAGGCTTTATAATTAAAGTGTTTGAGTAAAATCAATAAATCTCTATGTAACATACATTGTATGAGTTTTTTCCGTGGTTATTGTCTCACTTGTTATTTTACTACATTTTATTCAAAAAAAAGAAGAGAACCACTCGATCAAAAGCGAGTTCTCTTGATTTCGTGTTGATCTCACGGGAGTGAGTAGAAAGCGATTCTTTTTTTTTCTATCTGCTGTTCTGAGGGTTTCCAAAATTATCCTGACCCTTAATGATCCCTGGTTTCTTTTTGGGCGTTTGTTGTTTTTCTGAGCTCGAATGATCTTTTTGCTCTAAATTTGATCTTTTTTTATTTTGCGTACAAAATGATACGTGAAAGCTTTTCCTGTTCCGCAGTTCAGGAGCGATGTGATAAAATGGGATTAGTGTCGTGCAATTTTGGTTTCAAATCGTACTTAATAGTAATTTCAATTCACTGTTGCACTCCATTCAACTGACGTGACATAATTCATGCTTGTCACTCTCGTGTTTCCCATTGTGGTTGAATTAAATTTGCACCTATACCAAGAATTATCCTTGCTGACTTGCAAAAAGGTGGCACGACATAGTACAACCTGGGTTTTCTTTCCACAATCTTAAATTCACTGCGCCCGCTTGATGACTTCCTGTGACATGGCTTACTGCAGTTTGCAATCAAAAAAAAAACTACATCACGGCGACGTGCCACCTAACTAGAATTCGCACGAGAGGGTGAGTGCTTATTTTTACTTTGAAAACTGGAAAATGATTGAATTGCGGTATTTGATACAACTAGGAACTAATAACTAACTCATGGAGCGCAGAAAGATAATTTACCTCATACCTATAATGGGCGACAAAAGAAATTGAGACAGCTGAATTGAGTGCTTACTGCAATTTTCGATTATTCCAATTCAACTCAAATCCCCCACCCCTCTCCTTCCTTCTCCCTTTTCAATGTTGTACGGGAAGGGTCGGGAAATCCAACATTGTTTTGGGGAAGGAGTTTTGGGGTAACATTCGTCTCAAGTACTCCAAAATAGCAATATGTTTCCACACTTTTGTCACCCATTGTAATTTTGGCAATCGGAATAAAAGCCTATCTAACTAAAGAAACCCCCGTGAACGTTTAGCGTGATCCTCAGACGGTCCGAGGCACTCCCTTTTCTTCCCCGTCAGGGAAGATATGAACGAAGCTGCAGAAACAATAGATCGTTTTCAAGTAAAGTCATTTTATAAAATTCAAAGCTATAGAGCCACCAAGTTTTTATCCTAATCAGGAGTGAGACGCGGTTAATTTATATATGTTTACAATTGAACTGCTTAATACTGTGCTTCGTTTGGAAACCCAGCAGCGCATTTGATTTCGAATTTCAGAGTTATGGATGAGCGTGACACAGCTACGAAAAAAAATATACTTATCTCATGATCTTAAGACTTTTTAGAAGTTAGAGCATTAGGAAAACTGCTTATGTCATTGATTTTGATGTTGTTTTGTTTATTTTCTGTTTATTTTTTGTTTATGTTTGTTTATGTTCTATTTATATATTTGATTTGAAAAACCTCCTTGAAAGAGCCCGGGGATGACCTGGGGACGAGAATGTGAACCGTCAATTATTTATGGGACACGTTTGCACACCTTCACACTGTCTTTGTCTCTCGTTGATCATGGATCGTTGGTTAGAGGTTTTCGTGGTTTTTGCCATTATTTTTAACGTGAGCAGTGGGGAAGAAGAGAAAGTAACGATCAAGGTCGAATATAAGCCACAAGAAGAAAAATGCCAGCGAAAATCGAAAGACGGAGATTTCCTTGCGATGCATTACACCGGACGTCTCGAAAGGGATAACTCGGTATTCGATTCCAGTCACAATCGCGGGCATACTTTTGATTTTACGTTGGGAAAAGGCATGGTAATCCAAGGTTGGGAGCAAGGACTGAAGGACATGTGTGTTGGAGAGAAAAGAAAACTTAGGGTTCCAGCACACCTGGGTAAGAACTCATTTGTTTCTTGTTAGCTTCTTAGATATTTAGCTGAGTATCGGAACGCTGAGAAGTTGCTATAGCGCCCGGGTGTAGCGAGATTAACATTGTTTGACTCACTACCCTTGCCTATTTTTCACCCCTTTCCAACTGATTGCAGCCCAGTGGCCCAAGACTTCACTGAAGAGGAAACATAACATCCCCTTTCAATTCTGAAGTCACAGACTAAGCATCAAATAGTGAACTATTATTGGCTGGCGAAACAAAGAGTTCTTTTATTTGACTTTTGGTCACTTTTAGGCCCTGACTGTTTCTTTCCAGTCATCTAGTGTTTTGTCATGCGACCTAAATGAAGTCTCCGTTGCGTTTATTTGTTCACCCGAAAGTGT
>CM042749.1:22892807-22905307 GCA_022496165.2 Catalaphyllia jardinei
GTCTGCTTACGAGCCAAGTGGCTCATTAGGCTGGAGCTTATCCTGGTTTCCTTAGCATTAAGCAACTGAGAGTATTTCTACTCCCCCCTGGATGGGATGCTAGTCCATCGTAGGGTTACATTGGCCGGTACCCATTTATACACCTGGGTGGAGAGAGGCACTGTGAGAGTAAAGTGTCTTGCCCAAGAACACAACACAATGTCCCCGGCCAGGGCTCGAACCCGGACCGCTCGATCCGGAGACAAGCGCACTAACCATGTGGCCTCCACACCTCTCCCTATGTTAATTATTTTTTTACTTTCAAACTGTATTCAGGTTACGGAGATCGTGGGGCTGGTGATGTTATTCCTCCAGGAGCCAATCTTTTGTTTGATGTTGAGCTTATGGAAATTAGAGCTGGAGAGGATGAAGATGATGGCTCACAGTCTGCACCAAATGTGTTTGGCATGATCGACAAAGATAAAAACAATGAACTAAGTATAGAAGAAGTCAAAGAATATTTGAAGGAACAGCAAGGATTTTCAAATGGTGATGAATCTAACCATGAAACTATTTTATCTGAAATATTTGAACACGAAGACAAAGATAAGGATGGGGTTATTTCCTTTGAAGAGTTCAGTGGCCCAAAACATGATGAACTTTAGTATCAAAGTAGAGTACCTGGTAAAATTGAGTTCTTAGTTTAATAAGCTCATGTACAACCCTTGTGTAGGGTTGATGCCCCTAGTGGAATTTTCCCTTTCCAGGAGTGCAGCTATACTGTACACAAGCTTTCCTTATGACCTCTAGATAATTATATTGAATAGAGCTGTTTCTGGTCAACATTGTTTTTTAAGTTCTCTGTGTGGCAGAATAGTGATGAAACATTAATACAAGCTTGGTTGCTACTGAGACTATTTTGTTTTTATATTCAAGCTCCAGTAGTAAATCTTATTAACAATTTCACCTTTCCAAACTTTGCCATTGAGTCAATAACAGTGAATGTTTGAATTTGTTAGTTACATGATTCTTAGTGCAATTTCTAATAGATCATGATTACAATACCTATCCTCACAATTTTTCAAAAGCTAGCAAAATTGAATGACATCATGCAGCAAATGTCATTTTATAGTCTTTCAAGAAAGTGCAAGTAGTTTCAATGATTCAAAATTGCAGATAACCTTTGTGATCAGTATCAGTAGTGCAGGGCTGGGTTGTTCAAAGCCTGATGAAGCAAACTTTGTAACTTTTTGGTGAGGTTTTCTGTTTACATTGTCTGTACTCCTGTTTTGAGTTTGAAAAAGCCCAAACCACACAAAATATATGCAACATAAAACATTTATACTATAAAAGTTACCACTTTGGCTTACTTTTAATCCTGAGCTGGGATTTTAACAGGCTTTCGAGAATTATAGTACTGAATAAGTGTTAGTGTCTATGAAAATTGCATTTGAAATATCCAAACCAAAAATGCAATGTATGAGCTCAAATGCAAACTTTCTTCACTGCGATGATCATTCGTTCGAACTTTCTTCAGTGACAAAACATGAAAAGCACATTAGAAGATCTTAGCCCATTGCATGGCTACCCCTGGTAATAAATATACTGGTGTCCATTAATGCTCTTGAGTGGAGAGAGGCACTGTGAGTGTCTTGCCCAAGAACACAACACAACCTCAAACTCGGACTGTTACTCTGCAGGCCACCACGCGTTCCACATTTTAAGTATTCAAGCTCATTCAAACTTCGCCCTGTATGCTCAAGCTTTACAGCTGCAGTGTATGTGACCTACCATACAGGCACTTGCTTATAAAATTCTTAATCTCAGATAATTCCTTTCTAGCCATCTGATTGGTTCACTTGGTGTTAATTATTTCATTTGTTTCTTGAGCCCTTGGACATGAGATGATTATTAAAATATGCTTGAGTTTGTTTTCTCATTCAACAAGGGCAAATGGAATAATTAACTGGGACAGCCTGGGGCCAAGCCCGATTAATGTGTTACTTGCTTTGTTTAATTCTTACTGTCACGAACAGACCAAGTGAATGGGAATTTCTTTTCTACGGGCATGCAAACTGTTTCCTTTGCCCACAGCCCAAATTATCTCAACACGAAATAGACCTCTTTACCTAAATGTTGAAATGTTGCCATGAGATCATTCATGTTCCCATGATTCCAAGTAATACTTTTTGGTTATTATGCTATTAAAACTTGGCAGGGATACTGCACCCTACAAAATATACCAGATGGTACCCATTTTGATGTTGCTATGGTAACATGCTCAGTTCCAGTCTCCAACCTCTCCAAAGTTAAATACTGCCATTTGTGACCCGACAAGGCAAAATACCTGGTGTAATCTAAGACGTATCCCAGTTCCACCTTAGCCTACGAACAGGCTCCCGGTGGGGTCTAGGGCGAGCTAGCTAAGTTTGGTCGAGTCTACAGGGCAAGCGGGACGAGGCGAGAGCGGTCTGGTGGTGAGGGAGTGCACAGGGTAGCCTGTAGACATTCCATTGAGGCCGCCGTTCTATGATACCAGCTCCTGGTATCAAGATCTGATTGAATGATTGATTGTTGACAGCTTTGAGATAAATAATTGACAGATCTTGACAACTGCTTGGAAATTTGCATAATTTGTGCGTGCAATGCACAGTCCAGGCAGCTTTGAGCAATTCTCTGCAACATTTTCTTCATATCTCTGGTCTGAAACATGAGCAGAAGCTATGCCTGGAAACTGTGGAGCAGAAGTGCGATGTTTTCGGAATTCTACTGACTGGTTTCAGGAAGAGTCTTATTTTTCATGCTCTGATTCCCACCTGCTTCGCTCGCGGATTCATGCTTCGCTCACCAAATTTTTTCTTTTTGCCCTCGCTGGGAACCTGTTGGCAGGTTAAATCTGGATGGGATGTCATGAATTTCCTTTTAGATATGCGAATTACATACCCTGGTAATCTATAATAAATTGTATCCCCAAGATCTGGATGTTGTGAATTAATAATAATTTAATAATAATAATAATAATAATTTCCTTTTGGGTAGGTGAAAACCACAATGAATACATGTAACATCAATTTTGACAGGTTTAATTACCTCCATGACTGATTTGCAACAGGCTAATGACCAAGGGGCGGAACAGCACATCAAAAACATGTCTACAGGCTCCCCTGCATCCCACTCGCTTCACTCGCTGAATTTTTTCCCCCCTCGCAGGGAGCCTGTTCGCAGGCTAGTCCCACCTTCCTTTGGGTCTCCTCTTTAACATTTTTTGTATAGCTTGCCCTGTGCAGCTACTGGAATCGAGCATGTTGCCATAGCAACTTCAAAATGTGTGCTATCTAGTATATTTCTTTGGGCCCACGCAACATCCCTGTCAAGTCTCAATAGCATTGCTTCATTATTGGCTCACCACTGTACTCTCCCGATGATATGCATAATAGCGGAGCTCCGGGAAGGCCACCAAGCGGAACCCCATAACCATATAGGAAAAAGAAACTCTTGAATTGATTTTCACATGGTTATCATTGGCAGCGGTATTGCTCGTGGGTGCGTACGCACGACGGCGACAACCACCACGACGACGGCGATGACCTCGACAACGACGATGATGGTGGAGTCCAGCAACATGGTGGCCATACTTGAAATAATAGGTTGATAGAGCTTGGTTTAGTTTTTAATTTTTAGTCAGCAGGACCCCGTTGATAACAGTTCTTTCTACTGAAGGGTTATCCTAGTTAAATATTCAATTTATTTATTATATTTTGATATTGGATATCCATGTTATAAGCAATTGACACCTGTCAAAACAAAGTATCTGGTGATCAGTATCGTGACCATATCGTGGGCTCAAGTCTACAGCTCACCTAGGTCACGTGTTTTTGGTAGTTAACCGCTGACCAAATGCTGGTTTTGATTATATCGCGGGCTCATGTCAGGTTAACTTGTTGAAAACAGTTAAGGATTGTTCAGAAGCTGGTTAACGTTAGCCCAGGATTAAAATTTATCCATCTTATAACGTTTTCTATACATTGCTTTGTTTTTTCCTGCTTTGTTTTGTGTTTATAAAACTCAAAACAGAAAACCTCACCGCAAAGTTACAGAACTCGAATCAAAAGTCATATGCACTTCTCAACAGAGAGTCTGACAGTCAGAAAATTCTCTCAGTAGCTATTACCTTTGTTTCGCCTATCTTATCCATTTTTGTCTTTCTTATCTACCACATAACAAATTACTGCCTTGCCGACCTCAATTAGGTACATAGCTGTTTCTATAGACTTAATCTGTTTTGGTATTTACTTTTATTTTCTTTTTCTTTTACTTCTTATTTAACTGTAGTTTTTAGGGTGTATTTTCTTTTTCTTTTACTTATTATCCTGGCCCGCCTCGATTAGCACTGCTAGCTCTAGAGCCAGGGGATTAAGGACAATTGTAAAATAATAAAATGTTGTTGTTGATAAATAAAAGGATTGTGACGGGTATTGCTAGGACTAAACTGCATGAGTTTTTAATATGAAATGCCTGGGCGATCTGGTGCTTAAAGGAGCAGTGTCACGAGGATTTTGCAGTTTTAGGTCATTTCTGTGCTAAAATAATTACTTTGAGGCTTTAATCATAGACAAAATGCTTCTGTAAAGCTACGACTCAGACATCGAATGAATTTTATCAGAGAGGGCTAACCATAATAAATTTTTTGAGGATTCCTGTAACACGTAGCATCAAAACTTGAAAAAATTGGCATTTTTTTCACATTTCAATCCATTTCCATCCATGCCATCCGTAGCGACAGGCGACAGGAAACAGTTTCAGTGCCTTCAAATAGTCTTTAATAACAAAACTAGATAATTAGTTTTGAAATTCAATTGATGCGAAGACACCTTCAGGCTTTCTATAAAGTTGCCAAATAGCGTGACAATGCCCCTTTAAGCGACGACGCCGAGGACGACGCCCAGTAAAATATGAATATAAGAAATGTACAAGATTTATTACGCACGTGCACAGCTATTGTTTTATTCATTAAACCTTTTGTTTGGCGACGTTCTCGTTGCAGTCGTCGTCGTGGTTTGCTTAAGCTCCCTAACAGTTATCGAAGACGTCAGTAGGTTCGATTACCAGCCGCTGTTCGGAAAAGGAGGAACGTTGACCAGACTCGAGAAATCGAGCCTAAGACGTCAGTAGAAAGCAAGACGTCAACAGAAGAACAATAGTGTCATTGATAGAGCCTGAAATTTTCCTCTCAGGAACTTTTAGCATTTCTTTACTTATTTATTTATTTACTTATTACAATTTGGCAAAGGATACATGGGTGAAGTGAGAATAGAGTAAGAATGCCAGGGAAAGTCTATAAAAGGGTCTGAGACCCCATACAACATAGACCACCCTACTAACTAATGTATAATAATCACGCTACAATAGAGAAATAACACTAATCCGATAAAAACTTTAAATAATTACTATGAAATGCGAGAGTAAATAGGATTACCGAAACAATAAAATGAAATGATATTGACAATCACAGACTTCTGATCAGGATATCCCTGACACTCTTAAAATTTTCAACACTATGTGCCCGACGAACTGAGTGTGGCAGAGAATTCCACATGTCTACAATCCTGTTGAAATAACTATATTTAAAAATGTTCGTTCTTGCATAGTCTTTCTTAAGTGTACAGTCATGCTTTCTAATGATCAGATTCTTTAAAAAACTGGACATAATTGGATAAGTCAATATCTATATGGCCATTCAAGGCTTTATGCAAAAATAAAACATCAAATAAAAACCTTTGTTCTAAGGATAGTAAGTTAAGTTTTTCTCTTCGTTGCTGGTATTCATCAGTGGTCTTCAGAATTAGCTTAGTTGCTCTTCGCTGAATTCGTTCCAACTTCATTATATTACTAGCTTGATATGGGGACCACACAACAGAGCAAAACTCCAGTTGAGATCTAACTAGAGCAAGGTAAAAGGTTCTTAGAGTAGGAACATCTTTAAGTCCTCTACAAGTTCTTTTAATAAGTCCCAGGATCCTATTGCCCTTGCTTGTTATCTTATCAATGTGATTGTTCCAAGAGAGATGGCAGTTTGTAACCAGTCCAAGATCACAGAAATCAGATGTTGACTGCAAATTGGTGTTATTGAGATGTAGGTCAGAGAGAAGTGGAGATCTTTTTTTGCAGATTCGCATTAAGTTTACATTTTTTAACATTGAACTCATACGATTTTGTAGACTCCATCTGTAGATGTTATCAATATCAGACTGAAAAAGAGAATGATCGACTGGGCCATTTATCACCCTTGATGTTTTGCAGTCGTCAGCGTATAATGACACAGTGTTCCCTGGGGTGACGACTTCTGGCAGGTTATTGATAAAAATTACAAAAAACAAGGGGCCAAGTATTGAGCCCTGAGGTACACCTGACGGGATAGAGCACCAAGAAGAATTCACTCCGTCAATCACAACTCTCTGTTCTCTGTTTGTGAGGTAATCTTGGCACCAGTTCAAAAGTGCACCAGAAATACCAAAATTGCACAGTTTCTGCAGCAGTACATCATGTGCCACTCTGTCAAAGGCCTTTGCGAAATCCAGGAAAATGACGTCCACCTGCCTGCCTTCATCTAGGGCCTTTGACCATTGATGATGTGAGAGTACCAGTTGGGTGGTACAAGAGCGACCCCTCACCGGCGAAGCCGTGCTGCCATTTGGTTAGGTGCGGATCCACGTGTGAATAAATGGCATTATGTACAATTCTCTCTTGGCATTTGGCAGGAATACTTACTTAATAATGAAATAGGGCGATAGTTCTCAACTTTATCTTTAGCGTCTGATTTGAAAACAGGAGTGACATTAGCTCTCTTCCATGATACAGGCACTTTTCCAATTTGGAAAGACAGATTGAAGAGTGGTGTTAAGGAATATGATAATTCCCCAGCACACTCCTTGAGGACTCTTGCAGATATGCCATCCACACCAGTTGATTTCGTGCTGTCAAGTTTTGTCAGAATGTCCTTAACTTGATTTCAGGATGTAGAAACGTGCGGTAACAGGTCAGGCTGTATTACATCGCAAGGGAATTCCATGTGACCAGGCAACCATTGGATGGGCAGGCATTTATTTGACGGGTCAGTGAGAACGTTGATGAAAACGTGATGAAATTCCGTTCTCGCCCGCAGTAGATCTCATCGATGTATCAACATTATCGGCCGAGTTTGCGGGTTTTTACAGATTTTTTCTCGGTTTTTTCGGTTGTTGTGATCCACTATTTCGGGCCTTATCGTCCAACACGTCCAAAGCTTTTTTCCAACTGATTGTGAATACATCGTGCTTTTCCAGCCACCAAGAGTTCATAATAGAATTATTTCGTTGCGCGTTGTTAACTTTAGGCAGTTTTGTTTGGCTGCCGTAATGTTCGATATATTCATTAGAGCCTTTGTCTTGCCCACTGATAGGTGGCAAACTTAAACCTCGTTTGTTTCCGTCATCGTGTTCAGAACCATCGTTCACCGAAATATCCGGCAACTTTAAAACTTGTAGGATGGCGTCGTTTTCTTCATTGTACATAAAGTGTCCAGGAATTTCTTTGAGTTCTTTTCCGAAATTATCATAAATACTTCTCTCAGTATCCAAAGTGATTTTGCCTAGTTTTCGTCTGTGCTTGCTACGACTCTTGTGAACTCGGGGAGTCTTCATTGCATGAAAATTTCTCAGTTCTTGTTTATCAGTATTTACCAAACAATAGTGACATGTATATATCACATAAACCATCAAATTGCTCAGCACAAGAAAGAATGAGATTTCAACTCGTAAACAAGTAGAACATCACAGCGTCAAAAGAATAGGTGGTCAGGCGTTGTGTTCGGATGACCCGAGATTCAATGTCTTGTAAGTATTTTTCGATCCTTTCGGCTAACTTTCAGACGAATATTCTGTGCATTAAAAGTCACGTAAACAAGCGATGAAAATTGTTGCTTGGCAAAGTGAGACCTATTTGCTACCTGAATATATTATAATTTGATCCAGTTTTAAATAAATTATGTTTTTTTGTTCATGACCTCTCTTGGGACATTCTTAGGACAATCAAGTTGTCAAGAAAACGTTTCATTCTAATTCCTATTTGTTTTTGTAAATCCATTGACAAATAACTCTTTTGGAGGCTCGGAGACAAGAATCATCGAAATTTTTATATTTTTCTCGTTTCTTAGTTTATTGTTTAGTTAGTTTCGAAAGGAATGAAATTAAAAGAGCTGGGATGTGGTCATCAGTTTGAATGATAAACCAAAGTGTGGAGTAAAATTGCTCAGTACGGACCATCCTGCACATGTAAACCAACATCCCGCTGGCAGCTTATGTACTGAACCGGCTTTCACGCATTCCCCCTTAAATTCTACATGCATCTTGAGAACTTCAATCGTAAACGTTTCAGATCTCAATCTATCGCAGTGTGGGGTGAAATTTAGTCCATTCATGTGTGCAGCAGCTGAGGCGAGTAAAGACAAATATTTTTAGAACTCTTAAAATCGTACGGACTTTCAAGTACTCAAGGTAAAAGTCTTAAACCTTATTGAGAAACTTAATAGTAAATATTTATATCTTCCATTGTAATTTAGGCTGAAAGTTTTGTCCTTTTATCTGGCTTTATCATCGATTAACAAACAATTATTTTTTTGTCACTCTGTGCAGGGGTTTTTAGCTAACCTTTCACATTTCTTGCAATTCTTACACTATTTCTTTCATAAATTCGTATCATAGTAAACGTTTTAAGAATAGAAAACAAGTTCCTGCTCTTGAAGAGTTCACAGACAAACAGACCAAAATAACCTCAGCAATTTCACACCCTTGGTCTTCATTGGTGTATATATGTTTTGCTGCATCTTGTTCTATGTTTGGTTGTTAAACTGCATTTTATTTATTTATTTATTTATTTTATTTTATTTATTTTCCACTGCTCACGATATACAAACAAACGATAAATTTGTTATTCTATATACAGTGCACTACTCTGTTAATAACAGGACCTTATTCGCACTAATAGCGGATTTGCACGATAATGTCGTTTAACTCGTAAGGCCCCGTCCACGGGGCTGCTAAATCTGCGAGCCAGCGAGCCATGCGATCCACGTGCGAGCCATGCGAGTCATGCGAGCCATGTGAGTCATGCGAGCCATTTTAGCGAGTACCTTTTTTCTTCGATTCTCTACTTGCACAAATCCCATAATACACCTCTTTTACCCCCCAAAAATTTGCATAGGCATTGTTTTAGATTACTCTTGGGACATGTTCATGTCCCAGGAGAAATTGCAAACAATGGCTATGCAAAATTTTTGGGGGGTTAAAGAGGTGCATTATGGTATTGTGCAAGTAGTGAATTGGTCTAGAGTCTAGGAGTTTGCGGTCGACTAAACTAGGGTATCCAAAAGATAGCAATGCTGCGGCACATTCTGTTGATAATGACATATTTTACGTAGTCATTGATCTATCTGCGCGTTCCAAGTCTTACATTATAACCTGTATTTCTTTAAGTCGTGTCAAGTCGTGGTGTGTAACTTAAAATCTGTCCTTGTATGTATCAACCTAAAGCATCATGAGGAATCGATGGCGAGGCGTGACAGGGGATCGAGACAATAAAGCACATACACATACACACACACAGGATACACATCTACCCCCCACCCCGCCCCCAACTTTACCAGAAAATCCAGATGATGAAATTTGAAAGATGTGGAAATTGTAGGAGCAGAAATTTCAGTTATAAATTCTGTACAAGTACGCATTAAGTCTAGAGTGTTGACAGTATTCAAAAGGCGTCGATCGCTAGCCTGCGAACTATTTCTGGCTATCGCTTGTCTCTGCTGGCGACACCAGTGACAGCCGGAAATACGTCTGCGTTCGCAGGATAGTCGATCGCCGGATATGTGAAACTGCTAAAACGTAAGTTTAAATTCATGTTTGGATGAAAAGGAGTTGATCGTAGCATATATGAAATAAGCGTGTTCTACAGTTTCCGTTTGTTTTAATTATTCTACAAGTTTTTGTAACGTCGATTTCTCTTCATCTGATTTAAGAATTCGACCACGGAGCGAGACTGCTAAGAAATGACAGTAATACTAAGTTTAAAATAAGATGTGACAATTAATCGTCCAGACCCGGGCGATTAGATTTTTACAAACTTTCACGTACTGCATTAAAAACAAAAGCAAGAGTTGTGAAAGTCAATCACGCTCTCCTGCACATCGTTTTACAGGAAAATCAAAACAAAATTTCAGTGGAATCCACGCGAAGACTGTATGAAATCCTCGTGTTGTTGGTGGCGCAGATTTCCAAATTGTCTGCAAGAAAACAACAACGACACATTGATACATATGACGCATCGCTGGTGATCGTGACTAAAGCACATGGTGATCTAAACAAATTAACTGTTTGGACATGAATTGATACACATCAACCTCCTCTTTACCAAATCAAAATAAACGAAAGATGTGGAAATTGTATGAGTAGAAAGCTGACTTATAAATTCTGAACTGATACGCACATGTCTCCCGAATCGAATGTGACAGACTCTGATAGGGACCAGCGGTGAGGACGCGTCCGTGGCGATATGTGAAAATGCTGAAGTTTTAGCTTAAATTCATGTTTAGATGGAAACAAATCGATCGCAGCAGATGTAAATTAGCGTGTTTTACGGTTCTCGTTTGTTTTAATTATTCTACAAGCTTAAGTACCGGCGATTTCTCTTCATTAAGAATTTGACGGATACGTGACTGCTAGGAAATTGACGCACTAAGTTTTAAATTATTGTGTGACAATTAATCGAATCGTCCAGATAATTCTGCATTAACGACAACAGCAAGGGTTGCGAAAACCAAGCACGATATCGCTCACATCGCTTTACAGTCTTTACAGGTAAATTAAAGCAAACCATAACCACTAACCTTTCTCAACTGCAATCCACACGAAAAAGGACGCCAGCACAACGGTGTCACAACCTCGTGTTGTTCGTGGTCAGGAGCAGTCGTGACGCAATGCATTCTGGTAGAAGGCACAATGTATTCTGGTAAAAAGCCGAAATGCATTCTGGTAAAAAGCCGCAATGCATTCTGGTAAAAAGTAATGAATTCGAGAATTCGTACTCCCTTTTATATTTCTTCTTAAATCCTGTTTATGTTGCTGCTCGCTCGCTACGCTCGCTGCGCAGCAACTATCGCTATAAACCGCTCCCCGGAAATGATCCTGGGGACGAGTATAAACGGTACAGGCTCGTTCCCAGGGTACTCTCTCTTTCTCTGGAAAATTAATTTTAAATTTAGCTGCAAAAGTGCCTAAAATTGAAATATTCCCAGGACAAATCCTAATCTCGCTTTGGTTGCCAGAACTACCGCTGGTGCATCAAATATGAAAAATGCTCTAAACATCTGTACATCGAGCCAAGTCTTGCGTCATAGTAATGGCTGTCCTGAGTTAGACGGATTTTTTTCTTCGCTTCATATTTTTGTTGCTTGGAGAAAATTTTAGCTATTGAAATCGCTCAGGTTCCGCAAAAAAACCCAATGCGACAAAAATTTACTACTACGTACGGCTCCACCGCCCCAGCGCTACTAGAATGGGTACTTGAATGGTATTCATTGACACCTGTCATTCATTGATATCCACGTGGACACGAGAAAAGAGAACAGTACTTCCAGTGCAACTCCGTGTATTGGCGTCAAGAATGGCGAGTAAATCGCATACGTTTAACAGGTTCGCTCTTTAGTGAATCAGTTATCAAACCTCAATCGGTTGGCTGACTGCTGCATGCGGTTGCCTCTTCCCTCAGAAAAGTCCTTCTTTAAAACTCGGGACAGGACGGAGCAAATATTTAAATGAAGAAAATTAATGCCACTTTTGATGTTTTTTTAGGGAGGCAAGACGAAGCACTTGCCTCGTCTAGATGTTAACCCAAAACTAAAAACAAAATACGTTTAGTGACGGTTTTGTGTAGTCGCTGCAATAATTTAATATTGCGATTGTATTCATATTCTTGCGTTGCTCTTGTTCTTGTTCTGATACGAATATCATAGTAACAAATAAAAATTCTTAACATTTTGATTGTGGCTCGCATGACTCGCATGGCTCGGTGGCTCGCAGATTTATAAAACTCACCGTCCACACGTATCTGGATATTTTTGAATCCTCATTTTTTCAGATTTTGAAACCGGAAAGAAAAAGTTGCGGATTCACTGAAAAATATCCGGATATGTGTTGACGGGCCCAAAAACTACCAGATAATTTGGTTTTATCAACTGGGTTGATAATGTGAATTGGCCACCGTCAAGAGATTTGAAAGCTGACGTTTTGAGCGAATTGTGGGTGGTGCGGTTTTTATACTGAATGATGGAGCTACGCTATTGGTTGGATCATGGTAACGTAAAAAACAACAGAATAAATTTGTTGAATGAATAGAGTTTGTTGATGCCGTGAGGATTAAGGTGACACCCTAGTAAAAGAACCCGCCATAGATTTCCGATAAAGCTTGGTTTTTGTTGTTACACGACAAGT
>CM042749.1:22907807-22916949 GCA_022496165.2 Catalaphyllia jardinei
GTTATTTAGGTGACGTTTGGTTATCTCAGTGCGCAACAAATAAGCTCGATTATTTTTCAATGCCACCTGTTACATCACACAGAGTTCGACTTTCTTTGATTGCTTATTCATCTATGTCCCAGAAAAAATGGCTTCAAATACCCTGCATTATTAATTGATATTTTATCTTTAAAGGAAACATAATTTGGACTTGCTCTATTGGGCCTGTTACGTCTCTATCTGTAGCATTTATTTCATTTGCCAAAAAAGTAGCCATAGATTTCTTCCAATTTTTTTCTCAGTTATTGCGCATATTGTTCTCATTGAATTTATAAAATAAAAAGTGGGGGTCATCGTGCTCGTTTAAGAGAAAAAGAGCTTTTATCTCGCTATCGAGCTTCGTTTGAGGGAAATCTCTTATGTTTTGTACGCGCACGCGCTCATGTGCGCGCGCTGATGACGCAAAAATCGTGCGCAGTAGGAATACCCAATGCAAAACCCGGGAATCACCTTAACATGGCGGCCACACTCCAACTAATAAGTTGACCGAGACATGTAGCCCTGATTTACCGCATTCATCTTTGGTATTCGACATCTATGTTATAATCAATTGACACCTGTCAAAAAATACTGTTTTTTATTGGTAAGTACTTGGTGTATCCCTTATCATAGTGTATTTATAACGTAATATATTTATCCCTATTATAGTGTATTAGATACACTATAATGTCTGGAAGGGATACATGAAGTACTTAGGTTTTTATTCACGATGGTCGGTTGCTAGGGCTTTTTCCTCCGCTCTCTCAAAAACTAAGCTCTTGGCTCACAGAGAAGAAGTTTATAATTTAAAAGAAGCAAGACATTAAAACATCTTAATTTGAAGAAGTTTTTCTTTAGATTTTTACTACTGTAGAGATGTTTTTTACTTTTCTTGAAACTATGATGACGTAATGTTGCCTATTTTTAGTAACAACACGAAAAATTTGAAAAACAGAGTTTAAAACGGTACAGGCATTTTTATCATAGCAAAACAATATTTACAGTGAAAACCCCATCTCAATCGGATAAAATGGCTTAAAGTTACAGGTAATTAAACAAATTCAAATTTCCCGCCACATGATCATATATGGTCAAACTTTAGGGGTAATTAAGCGCGAAAACAATGAATGTATTCGCAAAGCAGAAAAGATCAAACTGCATAAAATCAAAACTGTAGTGCTTTTGATTTAGCACATGTGGTGCTATGACGTGTGTTTCGTCATGAATTACGTAATTATGACGTCATAATGACGTAATTTGTGACGAAATACGCGTCATAGCACCACATTTGTAAAGTTAAAAACTATAATTTTGATTTTATGCAGCTTTGTCTTTACTCCGTTGCGAATACATTCATTGTTTTCGCGTCTAAATACCCCTTAAGATTGACCATATGTGGTCAAGTGGCGGGAAATTTGAATTTCTTTAATTACTTTAATTTCTTTAATTACACCATTGTATCCGATTTAGATGGGGTTTCCACCAGAAATCATAGAATTCTTTGCAGAAATCTATTATCAAAATTTTGCTTTTTTTTTTTCCTGAATTTTTTCCGATGCCAAATTTGGACATCATATATGACGTCACAATAGCTGTCACATAGGATGAAATAAACACCAATAAATAGGTAATTTATCAACTTACTTGCCTGCCAAGTTTCGTTATATTCGATGCATTCTACTTCTGTCTATGGCTTAGAATTCTCAGTTTTGGAGGAAGCGAAGGAAAAAGCCCTAGCAACCGACTACCGTGAATAGATCGCGGGCTCAAGTCAGGTTTACTTACTCTGATCAGGGCTGGTTTGTTCGGAAGCCGGTCAACGATAACCCAGGATTAAAAGTTAACCGATATATGTTTTTTTTCTTGTATGAAAATGTTTTGCACTCTATGTTTTGTAGTTTGTGGTTATTCAAACTCAGAAGGCCAAACAATATAAATACAAAACCTTGCCCCAAAGTTACTAAACTAAACAAAATTCCTGCTTATCCCGGATTAGCTTATTCGAGCTTTGAACAACCCGGCTCAGGAGCTCCACTTTTTGGCTTGGCTAGCCAGATTAGATTCGTTACAATCGATCAAATATCTTCGCTCGCGCGAAAACACTATGTGATTGAATGTTGCCCTGCTAAAACAGGGGGATATGCGAGTGATATTCCCAAATCTTCAAAACCGCGCCTGCTGCGAAAAAATTTTCAAGGATAATAAACGCAATAGCTTCCATTTGGCGCAAAAATATGCTTAGATATTCATTCTTGAACATTATCTTTTCCGCAAAGCTCACAGTTACGCTTTCGGAAAGCTGTTCGCTTCTCGGAACAGTTTTTGTCTGCGGACATATTTCCGCGCGAAATGGAGGCTATTGTTTATATAATAGGGTTATTGTTTTTCTTCAACTTCATAGATGGACTAATGATGTATTCGGCGACTGCAACTGGTTGGACGTAAAAAGCCTGTACCAGTTACTTTGTTTGTTCTATAGAGGAAAGAGAGTAATGTTCTTAATTTGCTGAACTAAAAGAGATTCGTGTTTTTTAATTCGTGTTTAAGATACGGTACCTTTGTAATTACGTCGATGGAAATTCTCATTCTATTGTCTTTTCTGGCGAAAAACATCTGCCGTTTAAGTGAAAAGCCAGTTGATAAAGAAAACTACTTTGCTAAGACTTATTATCCCCGACTGAACTGAAAAACTATAAACAATTATGGGTTTTCGTTTTTCGGCTAAAAGTCTTACTGTCTGGCTAGTTTGGTAACCTTAGCACACCGTTTTCTCAAAAGCACTTTCGCGCATTGTCCACACCAGATATTTCTTTCTTTTTCTAAGCAATCCCCTAACTTAAAAGAAACGGATAAGCCCGTAGACTAATAACATTTAAATTATTCGTGAGCCTTAAGTGAGAAATTATATTCGTAAAATTTATCTTTTCAATAAGTATCTTAACGCAAGGTACAAAAAAGTCATTGTTATTAACGTTTTTGGACTGGGTTTTAAAAGGAATGTTGTAAACTACTTCTGTTTGTCTGCAGGAGAAACTAGTCGTAAAAATATGTTCAACTGATGTAATTCTCATAAATGTATTTTTTGCTCTATATTTATAATTGTCATTGTCGATAGCGACATACATTAGGTGGTGTTAAATTGATTTTCCTTTAGATATATTCACAAATGATTAATATTTCATTGCAAAGTTAAAGAGTGCTCATCACGCAGAATATCTAAGTTTTTTTCAAACAGCTCGGAGGTGCGGACATGATGTGGCGTGTCACCCTTCACTTAGTCTTTGTTTTCCTATTTTCGAAAGTAATCGACTCACTCCAAGAAAGGTATATCTTTTATTTCTTTATTCTTGTGCCTTAGTGCCCCATTTCAGCCTTGTAAGATTTTTACAGATCCTTGTAGACACTATTTCTCAGCCTCGTTTTTCAAATCAAACTGAGGGTTTGAAAATCAGGGAAGATATTACCTCAAATCAGAAACAATTACGGTAAAGAACTTTTCGTGAAGCAAATGTTAAGGTATCTAAAAAGACATATACAGAATCTGTTTTAACCTAGCCATTGAGTTGGTCCTCGTTTAAATTCAAGCAAAACGACATTGAATATTCAAACTATGCAATTTTCCACCATGACTATTACCAAGAGAAGATCAAGGAAAAATGAAACAGACCGAATCACGAAAAATGATGGCGTGAAAACAAAAGATATGTGGCGTAGTAAAAGCAGTAGAAAAGTGCTGGTGATGGTGGCTATGGGGAAAAACGATACAATTGGCCATTTCCGAGTTACCTTGGACCTCTGTGTCAAAACGAGTCTAAGTGCAAAACCTTTCTTATGAAAATGACTTTGATTTGTATCAAAATGAACTTGAACACGGAACTCATTTTCTCACTTAGGCTCGTTTTGACATAGAGGCAAAAGGTAACTCGGGAATGGCCTACTGTGATGAAATGTTGTAGTGATCAATCAAAACAATAAAAATGTAAGGTGACATTGGTGGTAACATTACATTTGTTGTGGTGTAGGAGTGAAAACAATAGAAATGTGGTTGTATTGTGGTGCTTTTGACAGTGGAGGTGGAAAGCAATACAAATTACTGAGTCTGAGAAACAATGATTGCTCATACAAGCAAGTTTAAGGATAACGACAATCTCTTTGTCATATTTTCTCAGAGGCAAAGTTGACAATCTTCTGGAAATTCTACTTGATCAAGAAAAGTATGACTTTAGGATAAGACCAAATTACGACGGTGAGCCACTAAATATTCCATATATATTTTTCTGTTTTGCAGCGTTAAATATCACATTGATGATTCAACAGGTGATAAAAGCGAAGTTAGTTTCTAATCCTGTCACCGACTACAAGTTCCCGGTCCCAGCTGGAATCAATGGCATGTAGTTGAAAAAAGTAGTTAAGAACAAATTGTTTTGTTTTAAATATCTGTTTAGGTCTTGGCTCTCGGATTATGGAGCACAAGGCAAGCCAAAACACGTTAGATACTTCAGAATTTCACGGGAAAATTTTCTTATCTTTTTCACTGGACTTCGTGAAGATATCAAGAGAAAATCCCATTCTGCATTTTTTTCAATCTGTTGTCTTATCTCCATTTCCAGGAGGGCCTGTTGTTGTCACAGTTGGTTTTTACTTGTTGTCTATCAACTCCATCAATGTTGTCGATATGGTTAGTATGTACTTTATGGTCATTATTGTTCTATTATGTTTTTCACATTGAAAAACTGGGTCGGTCGGGCGATGGGAAGCGAAACATTTTATTGGGATGGCCCAAGCCAATTTTACCGCAAGAAAAAATAGTGTGGAAAATGTTAATGTATTTGCCAGTATATGTGTTTTTACATTTCTATCTTGTTTCTTTCTTGAATACTTACTTGTTCTTTTTCAACACTGCACAGGATTTCACGTTTGATGTTTTCTTAAGGCAACAATGGATCGACAAAAGACTGAATCATGGAACCAATGGAACGTTATACCTCAGCAATCACGTGAATGACCTTATTTGGATACCTGACTCGTATTTTGTGAACGCCAAAAATGGTGAAATGCATGACGTCACAAGCAGCAATGTAATGATCATGTTGGCTCCGGGGGGGTTGGTTAAATACAATGCACGGTATGTATAAAGGGGATAATAAACGAACAGGAAAGCATTCATAAGCGACTAATGGTCAAGCACATCCTTGGGAGATATTAACAAACCCAAATTACTAAGAATTTCTACAAAAACCCTCATGTAGTCTTAAAATACCATTAACTTTCCGTTTACCTGCACTATAAGGTAACATAAAGAAACATTTTAGAATACAGCTGTTTCGACAAAGGTTGTCCCACAAAAGTGTAAAAGCGTACGCGACAATATCGATTGGCATTATTGGTAGTAAAAGTTTGCTTGATTGAGGTTCAAGGTGATTCAGCAACACGGAACGAGAAAGAAGGAATACGAGTGTTTGTGCTGTTTGCTTCAACCACGCTGAAACGCCTCGAGGTTCAATCAAACAACCAAACCGTCATTAAAATGGTCCCTTCTCTCTTAATACCGAACCTAAGTAACTGCATAGGGATCTAAGAATCTTAGAATAGGCAGCGCTCTAGAGCTCGATTGGGTTTTCGAATTAGCAGCACTGCGCTTGTTCGTTGGGGCCCTTGTTTGAGTAAATACGATAAATTTCTTAAACATTTTATTATTCACCAAAAATCGTAGCAGAAGGCCATTTGGTATATATTCTGTATCGAGATTTCAGTTGTGTAAATTTATTAGGATAATGTGGAATCAATGGAATTATTGTAGCGTGGTTGATATTCCAGGATCACTATTAAAGCTTACTGTCCCATGAATCTTCAAGATTTTCCAATGGACGTGCAAAGATGTCCTATCATCATAGAAAGTTGTGAGTGCTCTCTTTTTTGCTTTTTATTTGATTTCACCGGTCCGGACTGGGCTGAATCTCATTTATGCATGTGGATAAGTTCTGGATAGAATCTCATTTAGTACTAAAATATTAGGACTTTCCGCGTTTAAATGTGAATAACCAACAGAAAAAAAATTTTCTTTACACCAGGACTCAGGGATATTAGTTTTAGTTTTATCTTTACTAATGGACCTCGGTCTCATGATGATATTATGTTTATAGATGGTTACAGTGATACTCACATTACTTTTCGATGGGAAACTTCAAAAGGAATGGACTTTGTACCCGATACTCTGCAAATGCATCCTCAGTATATTCTTACTGATATGGAACTTTCCCAGTCTTTCACGGCTTATGTTGCAGGTAAGTTAAAAATCCGAAAATCAGAAATCTTAAAAAATTTTAAATTTCAAATCCGAAATATGTCCTTCAAACTGTAGGTTAGTTCTAGTTTTTGGCTTTTTAGTGTAAATCTATTCCAACAACGTAACATTGAAGCGTCAGTAAAGTAAAACACATGTATGTGCTTTGTTCTATTCTTAAATAATAATCAAAAGGCACGATATGTTTGAATTTGACAGCGCGATGCTGTTAGTGAGTTCTTGTGTGCCAGTCATTTCTTAGCTGTGTAGCCGTGTAATGCGGTTCCAGTCGAGACCCACAAATTGGCTCTTACCATAGAGTCTCCAGTAGCTCAGTGGTTACAGCATCCGACTAAATCACGGAGTGTCGTGGGTTCAAATCCCATCTGGGACTCGGATTTTTTTTCCGAGTTCTCCTTACATATAATAATATCATGTTGGTGTTGTTTTATCTTTAAAATAGTAAAAAAAAAAAAAGGCTGCAAAATGCCATTCTTTGTTGCACAAAAGCTCGACCAAAATGGATCAGTTCTGACTTGGATTATAATTTTTAGGGAACAGTGAAGTACGCGGGAACATACGGTGTGATTAGCCATCTGACAAACTAGCAGGATGTGTTTTAGTCAGAATTAAAGCCAGAAAGCGAAAGAAAATGTTTCTTGAAAGTGCCGTTCTCACAGGGCCGAAACTTCTCTTTTGTTATGTTTTTGGTTTACTATTATCTAAATCGTTCTTAGCTGTTATCTGATCGTTCTTAGCTGTTAAGGAGTTGTCTTGATTTTGAATTCATTTTTTTATCAGCCAACTGGACAGGGGTAACGGCAACATTTGTTTTTGAAAGAATCTACAGTTATTTCATCTATCATGTGTATGCACCGTCCGTGATTGTTGTCATCTTATCGTGGGTTGGTTTTGTACTCCCACGTGACACACCACCAGCTCGAGTGACACTTGCTGTCACTGCAGTATTGACGATTGTTACCATCCTCACTATGCTGAACAGTTCTATCGCAAAGGTAGGGAGGTTCGGAGGGAAGAGTTTGCTATCCTTTTGGTTCAAGTTCACTGAGTTTGCATGAGACAAATGTCCTATTAGACTTCAATTTTTTACATACATTTCCATTGCAGAAGTTCTTTTTGGTTTGCAGGTAAATTACGTCAAAAAGATCGACGTGTACCTCATTTGCTGTTTGTTATTTGTCTTTGCATCCTTGGTTGAGTATTCAATAATCTTACTCGTGTCATCACAAGTGAAAAAAACACGGAAGAGGCTAGACGAAAATGAGAGTAATGTAAGTCAGCTTGCAGTCAAACGACTATTTGATAAGGTTAAGTAGTTTTAAAATGATTCTGCTACACAATTTCACCAAGTAACGAATTGTTAGGATAATCTGAAAAGAAATAGAGAATAGACAGAATAGCATAGTAACTCGTTACACAATAGCCCATCATAGAAGTTTGCTGTTTCGTGTTACTGCCATCATAACCATTATAATTTGCTTTGTTGGTAGAATCGTTGTTGGAAGTATCGTAGTAATTTCATTCTTTCTGTGATCACCATTTTATCCCCGGTTCTTGACATTTGTTCTCGTCTCCCGAGAAAATTTTCATGACACCGCTAACCTTATGTGTTTCCCATGGAGGGTTGAATTATCGAAAATCAAAAAATCTTTTGAAGTGGAGGTTTGTTTGAATTCACCTGCTGCATACTATTCCTTCAGTCGGTGAGCCACAACCAGAATAAACTAATGTTAAAAAAGAAACACGAAACCCGGCAGTAGAAAATATTTTTGTTCGTCGCCTGAGCTGTTTTTTTTTTTCATTGCGTTAACTGTCAAACGATCGCAATATTTCAGCGCAACATATTCTAAAGTTGCCCACCCTGTTTCGACGTGTGGCTAGAATTTGACCATTTTCAAACTTGAGCCAACAACACCCAATATGTCGCAACAGGGTGGCCAAACACGCGCAGCTTGTTGTTCCCAACAATGTTGCGATACGTTGAATTGAGATGTGATCGTTTGACGGAGTCTTTATGCACCGAGGTCTAAAACGTGTCTTTGACTCAAAAGCAACTCATACATGTAGCCATACACAAAGCATGGAAATCAAAGACAATTCCCGTAAACCATGTAATTCAAGTAGTCACGTTATACTTGCCCGTGTATTTCATGAGTTGGCTCACAGGGCCCTTGATTGTTCACAGGTAGACGACAGTCCTGACGCGGGCAGCGACACGTATTCAAGCAGTCTCTTAACCCACAGCCGAGAGCGACTGAGGACCGCCATGTTCCTCATGAAAACTCGCATCTACACGGTTTCGTTTGTTTCAGCTCTGGATGATTATTCGCTTTACATGTTTCCGGCTGGTTTTACGATTTTCAATGTTGTTTATTGGCTTGATACTTTTAAATGGATCTAATGCAGTTGTGCTCAGCAACTCTCTTGCAATTTCCTTATTTTTAACAGCTTCCAGCTCAAATTCAATGCATAGTGAAACTTGCAGACTTCCTTCATCCGTATTGAACATCCCAATGAAAACGTCTTAAACATCCTAAACCCCCAAAACACGGCAGCCGCGCAGCTTTTCATCGACAAGTTATATGACGTGTAAAGCGATTGAAAACTGGCTAATCAGTCACAAAAACCTTCCTCCCCTGACAGCTGACATAAGGTTAGTAGAGTACGGCGACCTATCATTTACTTTCTATCCTTCCACGTTACGAAGGAACTGAAACTAGAAATTCTTTAATATAGTATTATGACTATTATTCCCAGCATACTTTCCACTTAGAAGTGAATATACGAAAGTTCGTATCTTTGAAATGCGGAGAAAGATAT
>CM042749.1:22921949-22931949 GCA_022496165.2 Catalaphyllia jardinei
AATAGCAGCTAAAACCCTTCACGATGTAACAACACAGCTGCAATTCACCAAAATCATTTACAAAACTGAACATGAGAACCATGTCACCTTACCTCATTTTTAATTAGGATATTTTCCTTCTTAATTTTCTCAGCTGTATCTATGGCTTGCTTGCACTTTAGTTTTTTTTCTTCTAGTTTCCTGCCAACATACAAACCAAAGTATGAAACATGGAAAGATTAATAAAAGAGAGATGGTCCTTGACTAACAACATCGTTGAGGCTGGACACAGAATAATACCGACAGGAAGTCGCCAAGATAAAGTTCTATGTCACTGAACAGTTGCCTAAGGCAAATCTGCATGAAATTCGACAAGCTGGCAAGATTGACAAACGTGATTTGCTGTTGGAGAAAACGCAAGACAAACAGCTGAAAGTTCGTTCAGAATACTCGACTACTCGTCGTAGTAAAACATGGTCTGTCGTGTTTCAATAATAAAGTGACCACAGTCCAGTTTTGTTACTTTGTCAACTGTAAAAAGTTCTTCAAAAGAAATATTTCTGTTTGAACATGACGCGATCTATTAACAATTTTTCAAGTTCTGCAAATCTTTGGTACAATTCTCCGCTGATCAAGAAGGCTGACGAGCCCAAAGCGCTAAGCATGTGACGTAGATTAAGGGATGTGCGTTCGTGTGACTTATACAAAAGAAAGGAAGATTGCGAGTCTAGGTTACCGTTGTAGAAACGTTGGACAGTATTTCTAATAAAGACCGTCACACTGCAAGATCCCTTTTCGTTTGTTACCGGGGATAACTGTAATATTGTTGTGGATTGCCATAGCCTCCTTGGGAGACGTAGCTATTGCTATGTGTTTACGAAGCATCATATCAAGACCCATGGGCTCAACCGATTATGACTGCGACAATCTTCATCTCCTGGAATTACCTTGTATAATATATAGATTTACCTAAGGCTCAAAGCGGAGCTCCTAATGCCGTGTTTTCACGAGAGAGGTTTACTACGGTTACTGCTTACCGAGGTTTCGTAACTAAATGGCAGTTATTAGAGACACTGTTTACACGGAACTAATTAACTAAAGTATGCCGCATACAACGGGCGGTTTGAGGTTTTCTCGGAAAGCAACTGCTGCAGTGTTGCCCAGAAACTATTGCAAAATTATAAATTTTCCGACTCCAATGCCGAACGCAAGTCGCTGTCAATTTGTAGGCGGTGATGTCGACCATGAAATGAAAAGCTTTGTAGATAAATAGTGGAAGGAATATTTTGATATCTTGCCGAAACTCTTCCTTTTGATTTTGCCGCCGCTTACCGAGGTTTCTTACTGCGTTTCTTACTGCGTTTACACTAAAAACTTCACTTCAGTAAAGTAAAAACAAAACCAAGGTAAACATCTCTCGTGAAAACTCGGGCTAAGACGGGTTAGTCAAAGGCCGATTAAGTTAACCCGGGATAAACGATAATTTTGATTTTTGTGGTGAGGTTTTCTGTTTATGTTGTTTGGCCTTCTGTTTTGAGCGACTCAGTCGTAGCCGTCGTCCTACGTGCGCGCCCACGAGCAATACTCCTAGCAATGATAACCAAGAGAAAATCAATTTATGGCTTTCCTTTTCTCTCCTATTAGTATGGGGCTTTGCTTGTCGGAGCTCCGCTATAAAAAAACAAGATAACCTTTTGAGTGTGATCAGTTGAAGGATGACTTCTGGGAAGGAGTTGGAGTCCAAATCTTGTAACATGGCTTCAGCATCACTTGCGTGATCATCTATTAATGTCTTCATACTGAAAAATAACAGTTTCCAACGCTTTCCAGTATTTATACTCTGATGGATCAAAACACAACTCTCTATCACGGGATGTAAAGTATAAGACAAATGTCTAGTCATTGGTGAACAAGCATCATCATCTACGTGGCATAATATTGTAAGGAAACTAGTGTGTGCAATGTAGTGTAGGTGGTCTTTTAAACGAATTGTTAAATTGCACTCTCTGTCAGTAATTTATATTTAAGCAATAGAGCACTTTTTCCGTGTTTACATAGCTTTCATCTAAACACTCGGAGGGTTGGGAGAATTCGAGACAGTTATGCAGGCTCTGTAAACACGGAAAAACTGCTGTATTGCTTTTAAAGAATAAATCTTAAAATTACGCGCAAATCTGAAACGTCACAACCGTGTTTACATACTCTCATCTAAACACATTTTTCGACCAATCAGAGCGTGCATATTGGCTCAGTTATTCTATAAAAATTATTTAGTGGTATCGGAAGCATATCACCTACCGGTAGATCAAGGTGATAAGCTCCTGGTGATATGGGTTTTGTCTTTTGATTATTGTAAGTAGCAAATTGTTTCTGTATTCTTGTAGTTGGTGAATTTTTCCTATTGTCCATTGTCACGCGTTTTGCATGTCACATTGGCCAATTGGCAAAGATTTGGATTTCAGTTTCATCTGAGGTCATCACCATCTGCATTTAGTGGGTATGAATGATCAGTCGACCAGCTGGTTACTACATAACTTGCCACACCGTGCTGACAAGACCCAACGAGGTCGAAACAGCTGTCCACGGTTGCAAGGCCGCGCCCAAACGATCGCAGCGTTTTACAGTAACATATTGCAGCATTTCTTTTGGTTACCCTGCTGCGCCATGCCGAGTGTTGGAAATCGAACTTGTGTGTATGCCCTGGCGCAACATTGCCGCATGAACCTGGCCAAACGAGTACAACGTCATGCAACATCCACAAATGTTGCATGAAAATTTGAAAATTGAGCCAACAATACCCGACACGTCGCAAAAGAACTGCTAAACCTTCACTGTTGACTAAAAGCCAACATGCTTAGTCTTAATGTCGCGAATACCGAGAGTATGGTTATTGGGCCTCGCCAGAAGCTTCTTGCGGAAAGCCATTAGGAAGTAAACATCAGACTAGAAGACCAAGTTCAGTATCAGCAAAGTTGATCAAGCAAAATCATTAGGTCTCATTATTGACAATCGGCTTTCCTGGTTTAATGATGTTAACGAATTATGTAAGAAGGTAACTTCGGTTATAGGTGCCCTTAGACGTATCAGGCCTATTATCTCCCAATCTACCGCGGTACTAGTCCTTAATTCAACCTCACTTTGATTACTGTAGCCCCGTTTGGAACGGCCTAAGTGATCAACTGAGTGACAAATTACAAAAGTTACAGAACCGTGCAGCTAGAGTAATTTTGAAGGCCAACTGTGGGACTAGCTCGAGCCTGCTTCTCTCTCCTCGCCCGCTCCAGGGGACGGTAAGTTGAGAGACCCTGGGAACAAGGTTGCTTCTTGACATACTCAAAGGGGATAAATTAGTTATAACAAGAAACAAGCATAAAGCATTAATGATGTTAAAATCTCTATATGAACAAGCTCCAGTGTACTTGCAGAACCTATTTCACGAAAGAAGCACAGACTACGATTTGCGTAATTCCTCTCATAAATTAACATTGCCCAGGCCGCGTACTAACTACTTGAAACAAAGTTTCAGTTACAGCGGTGCTTTGTTGTGGAATTCTTTACCGAAAATGTGAGAGAAATCAAATCAGTCAGGAAGTTTAAAGAGCAAATCAATCATCTATTTGAGTCGCCTGACTCACACTCGGCAGTCTTGTAAAACAGTATGTCAATAGTATTTAGTCTAATTAATTGTAATTAGATTTTTACTTTATTATTACTGATTACTGAAGATTTTACCAAGTTTTTTTGCCAACGACCCAGCCGAGCGAAGACCCTTGGCTGGCGAGGCGGCAGAGAATAGTGCCGCGTGAAGAATGGGTTATGCGAAAAAATTCTTGATCGGCCTTTGAAAGTGTAAGTGTAAGAAGTAAGATGTAACAATGGCTCAGTTTAAGCCAATTGCAAGGACGGAACTATTCGAACCATTGTAGTTTTTAGCCAATCAGGAGGCGCGTTACATCTAGACTTGTCTCGTGGAAGGTGTTCATCCAACTGTGAACAATTTCATATTCTCAGAACATATCGAACTGGCGTGTTTCCTCTCTTTGCCCTTTACAAAACTCTTCTTCTAATTCGAATATTGAGGAAACCTGTTAGACAAGAGAAAATCCAAGACACAAAATCGACACGAAACCGAATCAGCGTGTTCACCACAGAATTGAGCGAGCGTCTTCATGAATCGAAACAATGTATTCCTTCTCTGTTTACCTAAATCGAACTGAAAGTTCCATCGGGCAGCGTTTTTTTTGAAAGTGTGTTCACCAGTCGAACCACTAGAGCAAATCCAGTGTTCAAATCTAGCATATCGAACTGAAGGTTCAATTGGCAGTGTTTCCGAACAGAACTGAACGAGTGTGTTTATCATGCAGTCGAATCCAGTGTTCAAAACACAAATCGGACCTGTTTGCTACGGAATTAAACGAGCGTGTTCGTCAATCAAACTAGCGTGTTCACTTTCACTTTGACTTTGCCCATCATATTGAACTGAAAGTTTGACCGAGCAGCGATACATTGCAAAACTCATGATATTCAGGGTACTCCTCGAATTCTCAATAGCCTACTGGATTGCGTGACAAACGTTACCGGCCGGTAAACGCGTTATAATTTTCTCTCGGTAATGTTTGCAACAGAGGAGAACCAAAAATCCGTCATACTGTATTAATAAACCCCTTATTATGCCACAAATTATTTGCTCATTGGCACTTTATTTACTAGGTATACCTAGTAAATAAAGGATAAAGGATGTACATGGTTAGCGGATCGTTACAGTGCGTGTGTACTGAATATGGGTCACAGGGTGGCCACTAAACGCGCGCAACAAGTTGCTCAAAACAATGTTACAATCGTTTGGCCGGAGCTTTATGTTGAAAGATTTCGAAATAAACAACTTTTTTGGATAGCTAATTTCATCATTATACAAAACAGATAGATTCCATGTTGTGGTCTTGCCGTACGTCTGTTCAATAAATAGAATTAAACAATAAGATTAAGAGCTCGAGATTTCTATCACGCATAGAAATAGAAAGCGAATAATCTACCGTAAATGTTTTAATAAAAATCTACTCCTCTTAGACACTTCGAAAACAGAAAGAATTGGCCGTCATTAAGTTCACAACCACACACTGTTTACTAAATAGGAATAAAGAGGTTGTGAAACTAATTTGGTGGTGAAATTTTAAGCTCTGTGGGTGTCATATTCAAGGGGATATTCCCGTTTCAAAAGTTCAAAAACTTTTCAGTCGGCAAAAGCGAGCCCCGACATCCTTTGTAAGTTTTCAAACCCGCGTGGCAAGAAAAGTATGCGGAAAGTATGTAATATTGCAGACTCAAAAACCCCAAATACTCAGGAAAGTTGTTTTTTTCGTGCCTTGCCCTTTCAACACGGAAAGCCGATATTTTTGTAGCTCGATCAGAAACTGCATTGCTTATGCTAATGAGAAAATATTGTAAAGAAAGATTCCCATACATTTCTTCCCAAGCTGCTGAAGATAACAATGCCGATGACTCTTAAATTAATAAAACTATTAGGACGTCCAAAACGAAAGAAAAATACTTTCACTAAAGAGAAAAGGAACAAAACGTTATAAAGGAATGTAGAGGCGTAGACTTGTAGACAAATTCACAGCCAAAATGACGAGCAAAAACTCAGCAAGCATAGTTCATAAAAACCAACTGGACCTCTTAGAAGTCACTCTCTGTTAACCTAGTATACTTTTCCAAATTTTAATCTTATGGCTGTTGCTTTGTATGACGTTCTTATGAAGCACTGATAACAGTTGATTCGATTATAAAGTAATTTATTTAAGCAAAATATGGATATTAATTTACTCACCGTTTCAATTTCAAAAACTCCGTCCTTAGCTCAGAAGCTTCACGTTGTGCAATGGCAAGTTCTGTATCTTTCTCTTTCATGTAAGACAGTTGTTTCTGTTTGACAATGACAAATAAATGTTCTTCAATATGTAGTTCAAGAAAGTCTTCATCTCCACCCGTCAGAAGGTAATACATTTAGAACTGTCATTGAGTAAGGCACTGAGTTCGAAAAAAAACAAGTAACGGTTCCCATTTTAAGCTGTTTAGCTACGAATATTAAATGAACCCATGCAACGTGGTCTTTGAAACCAGGCCTGCTCTGAATGATAGCAAACAGGAATATCATGTTTCATTAAAACAAACAAACGTTTTGTGGAAACCAATTTCCAGCAGCTTAAACATTCTGCTGGCTGAAATGTTGCTAAGAAAAGATGCAGATGCATCGGCTGCTTAGGCTTCTGTTTATGCAAAATCCAGCCTTTGCTCTACTTAACTGTAAGGAATGGGTTAAAACGTTTGAGTCACCACTCAATAAATAGGGATTGAGCCAAAATTGCCCTCCCTTGGCCTGTTTATTAAGTTCGGTTTGTGATCAGCCTGTGCGTGTTGCTTGCTAGAAACAGATGTATTTTTACTGTGCCATGGGGCATCAAACATTGGCTTAAGTGAAAAAATAAAAACATCTATCATTAACCTTTTTTAATTTTATTTCGTGCGTAACCCACCGGGGTAACCAGCCTGTGTGGCCAAACGAAAAGAAAAAACAAATTCACAAAATAAAATTCCAAAATCTGTTGAGTACCATAAATAAATAAATGGATACATTAGATACATGTGCAGTAGGAGTTTTATTACAAATTACCGATTTAGAGCATGCACTTATTAATATTACTATTATGAAGAGAGTTTTGAAGAAAACACATTGAACTGTGGACAATTTTATGCCCTGGTATACTAAAGCATTAAAATATCCTAATTCGTCTGATTTGCTTGTCATATGCAACATTCCAGATGTCCCAGGTGATCTGTTGACCTTCCATCATTTTTGATGGGGACATATTCTTGTGCAATGGCACAACAGCACAGCCTGGCTCATACACTGTTGTTGTTGTTGTTGTTGTATTGTGCCTTGCATATGGAGGTGACAAAAGAACTAGATCATTCACAGTAGTTATCCTGTGTATGACTATTTTAAAAGTCAGTCCACATAAAATTGTGCATTTAATAAAACCCATACCTTTAGTCCAGCAGTAGTTGACCTTTCCATTTGAAGTTTCTTATCAAGCTGCTTTCTTACCTCCTCCACAGCACATTCTTAAACACACAAAACAAATACCGGTACTAACTTATTAAAACTTTATTCTCTCCATAATCAGTTTCATGTGGTTTATGAGGTAATATTGTGGTAAGCGAGTAAATGCAAGTTGGAAAACAAAACATGTTCATAACTGTGTGACGTACATAATTCATACATCCAGCTATGTTAAAACAATTGTACAAGAACAAGACACAGCACTGTATCTCCTCAGACAATAGTCAGAGTTATGACTTTGTCATTACTTAAAAATGTTACTCCTTAAAACTAATGCTGTAAATATTTTCATACTATTCATGAAGAGACTAAAGTTAAGATAAAAAGCTCCTGACAGGAAACAAAGTTAATAGAAATCAAGAAAGTTCCATGTCACTGGTCATACTCACACAGATCTCATCAAGTTGTATCAAAGCCAACTTATATTTATTATTTATAATTTAAGAACTTTAGTATTTAATGTACTCATGCTATTGTAAATAGTGTCTGAAAAACCTTTTGAGGATGATTCTATTAAAGTTCTTCTGCCAAGTATGTTAAAATGATTATTTGGTCATTTACAAAGAAGGCTAAAAATGACTAATTGTTTTTTGGGTATTTTTTAGCCTTTTTTTAAACATCTAAAAAGCAGCTATTATGATTATTCAGTTATTAAACGCCTTTTCGTACTCTACGGAAAACACACCTTTTTGCTTTTGTAATGCTGCAGTTTCCTTAGCAAGCTCCCTCTGCAAAATAGCCAGTTAGGAGAGAGTACAAGGGTATTCTTCATCATAATGTTACAATTCAACTAGGCTCACTCCCAAAACATAATATTATATTTAAACCAATTGCAGTGCAACGTTGTGAGTTTCTAGAGCAGCAATTCCAACATTTATTATTTGAGGCAATGAGATGTCAAGTATATAATATATTAAGTAAGTGTAAACTTGGTCACTCTAGCCGACCATGTGGCTCTGAATTGAAGTCCAAGTCCAGCCAAAAAAACAAGAAACATAAGTATGACAAAATCCCGACTTAGAAAGAAGCAATGAGAACACTTGGATTTACCTCAAGACTACCTTCCAATATAATAATGTAATTTAATCATTGCTAGGAAAAAACAATTATATTTCAATTCCCATTAAAAAGTCCTACCTTGTGTTCCAGTTTTAAGCAGTTGATTTCCACATCTAAAAGGAATAACAGGTGAATACTATACTGTTGCCTGTTTAACATAAATATTCTGTGCAAAACATAGAAAAACATGATGATGTAGGGTAGAAGAAAATAGAGAGTTTGAGAGAACAACAGGGCTTCAAATCATGACAAGCTCCTACTAGTAGGCAGTGGATCTAATGAGCAGGTATGCACATTAACATTGAAATACATGCTTTCTGGACATAACAATAAATACACTTTAAGGCAGAGCAACTGACATTTGCACAGTTGATTTCATCACTATTAATTTATCATTTATGCCTATAATAATTTATTTACGTATGAAATTGCCTAGCAATTAACAAGGTATACAGTGCACTCTCAGGCTTCCCTTTCAAAATTTTCAAGGTTCTCCTCTCTTTAATTAAACAACCTTAACCTCTTTTGGACTTAAGACTTGACTGCTGAAAAGAGGATGTGACTTAATGAAGGTTACACACAGGTAGAGCAAAATAATAATGAGCAATCAAAGCTAAGCCAGCATTACACAAAGTCAGTGGTTTAAGTTATGTGTTACAGGCTCACCAAAATGTTTTTCTCACATAAATTATCCCAAATTTCTTTGAGCTAGGAGTTACAGGACTCAACTTTCAGGAAAAAATTTGGGGCCAGCTGACTGCTATGATTTCAGATTTAGTATCCAGCAAAAGCATGGAAAGTTAGTCACCAGTGAAAAACATTGCTAACACTGGCAACCCCAGTGAATGCAATGTCAAGCTCTGACTTAGGTCTTATTTACACCAGTCAACCTTTATTCCATACACTGTAGCAAGGCTGTGGTCTAAGAAAAATCATGAGGAGCACTAAGGTTCCTTTTTTGTCCAATGGACAACAATGATAGCCGTATTTATTCCCTATTTTTTATAAATTAAATTACCTGGTAGTATTAATTAAGATACCAAAATAGTTGAACATGCCAGGTTGCCAGTTACAACAACAACCTTCCATTAATTTGCTACATTACAAAAAGTTACATAGACGGAATCAATTAACTCAGTCAGGCAAAAAAACCACTGAGAATAATATAGACTAAATTGAGCTGAGTAGTTTCAATAATTTATGATCTTGCATTTTCTGGGTTGTATATACACACAGCTACTAGAGTAAATAAAAAGATAAGAAGATAACTGATGAAGTAAAGAAATAAATAAATTCAACTACGGTTCCAGAATTAGTAGTATGGTATTGATCAATTTGTAAATTAGTAAAGTAATAAGCTAAGAATGAATTGACAATACCAAGCTAGCATTGAACATAGGTAGATAAGAATTTTTTCATCATTTCTTGTCTATATACTTCCACTTTTTTAAGCACCCATAATGTCAAATTTTTTTATTTTCTCATGATTCTATATATATCACCATATGAACTTCTATGAAAAAAATTTGATTTGGATGAAGTGCATTTTTTGTAAGGTTTGAAAACGTTCAAATTTGCTGCCATTTTGGTCCACCATTCGCACCAGTCTTCCCTTGGTTTGGAATGAGTTGTGACATAGGTTCAGGAACATGTGACATCAGGCTTGACTCATCTCACTTGCTTTACGGCTGTAAATGTAATTAGTAGTTCATACATAATGCTGGAAAGAGGCATTTGGCATGTACTACAAAGCTAAATTTACAGAAGTAAATTAAGTGTCAAGCCTGAAGTCACACGTCCCTGAATCTACGTCACAACTCTGAACATGTCGATCTAGTGATC
>CM042749.1:22934449-22958307 GCA_022496165.2 Catalaphyllia jardinei
TCACAAAAATGCAGTCTGGTTCTTGATTACTGTTCAAAATGGTGGCCACGATGTCAAATTTTAGGCTTTTTCTATATGGAAAACCTGCACTTTAGAGGCTCAAACTTTGGCGAGCGCCTAAACTTAGTGCAAGATTAATAATAGTGTTGTTTTATCGGAGTGACCTCCTTTACAAGTTGCAAAATTTCAAATATGACCATCAACATTTTACATATTCCTGAAGATTACATAACAACAACAGTGTTTACCAGAATGGCTTGCTAGTCCTGGTGAAGCCAAATTTTTGAAACAGAAAGAAGAACTGAGTGTTTTTCTGACTTCTTTTAGACATCTGTGAGGATAGCACGCATTAGAAACGTTCATTGATTAAATCCTGAGATGCCACTGATTGTTTCCTTTGCACACTGACTCACAACAAACCCTTTCTCATTATTATTAGAGCATTTTGTAAAAGACCTTAAGACACGCAAAATAATATGCCGTTGTAGTCCATAAGAAACCAATTTCCAATGAGTAGATAAAGAAACTGTTCAAAGCAGTATAGAAGTTAGGGGCGCAAGGACAGACACTAACCACTGTACGCTCAAAAAATTGTCTATAAATAAATAGGTTTTAGCGTGGACAGACGCTAACCTGTGTATGCTCAAAAAAATTTCAGTGTACGCTAAATGTAGTGTACGCTGAAAAATTGTCTATAAATAAATCTAAGCTAAAAATTTAAGATCATATTGTCTCAAATACTTATCAACAATGGAAGTGTTATCAGTAATTCGGTGCGAACTTATAGCACTAGCAGCAGCGATATAAAGTATGCCCGGCTATTTTAATGTTTTGGTTTCAAAAAGAAGAGGAAAAGTTAACAAGAAATAAAAGTGCGGATGTCGTGTCGAACCCGACTCACGATACCTTGCCTCGGCCCGCGCAGCTTTTTTTATCGCCTTGAGCAACTTTCGTTGCATCGACAGCACGGGATGTTGGAAAGGGTCCTTTGTTTTTGAAAAGAAGAAGAGAGACTTGCAAACGGTGAAGTTTAGTGGCAATCACAACACGGGTTCTTGGAAAGGGTGCTTTGGGCAATAAAAGGAAAAGGAGATATAACGCAAAAAAAAAAAAAAAACATCATCGACTGTTGCGGCGTCGAACCAACCCCTACTACTTTCTGACCCGGCTTGCAGCGCCGCGCATTAACCGCTGGTGCTAGCAAAGCACAGCTGAACATCAGGTTTATTATGTGTTTATAATACTTGTTTCGGCTACATCAACTGCCGGTTAAAGGGATGCTTCGTTGATTTCATTGTTCAGCGAAACAAAAGACTTCTTTTGTTTCTCGTGCAACAAAAGATCTCCAAAAGATACCGCCGTAGAACGGATGATTTTTTGCATACGTTATTTCTCGAAAACGAAGAGCAAACCAGCGAAAAAAAATACAGGGTGATGTTTTTCTATTTAATTGAAGACCACATGCAAAAATTCAGGCACTTTTGACGAAAAACAAAAAACAGACACAAAATCGTCACTTAGCATGGTTTTGCACTCACCCCTTCAATTATCAATATCATTCATTGAATTAATCAAGATTTCTCTGTTAAAATTACCGGATCTCATAAAATCTTTAATCATAATTAATAAAATGTCCGTAACTTTGAAAAGCATACTGGCAATTTTGAATTTTCATGTCAAGACCTTGATGTTCCATATAACCTTTAATTAATAAAGCAGTAGTGCTGATAACTTTTAAACTGATACCACCTGTTGCTACTGCACTTGCTATTCCACCCGAAGCAGTAAGGATAGAAATAGAATTACCAATAAATTTAAGTAATTTGTATTTTTTAAAAGCATTTTTATAAGCCCAGCATTTTCTATGGTAGAATTTATAAGAAGATTTTAGCTCTTTTATTTGGTCATCAAATAATTTATCTGAAATATGGTTCCAGTCAAAAATGTTACTCATTATAATTAAAGTTGTGATATTTTTAAATGACCATAAGCATAACTACTTATTTCATCATGGAGAATGTAACGCTTATCATCATAACATGATAAGCTGGTTTTATTAAATTCATAACTAGATACTTGATGATATTCTGATCAAATGCTTTTCATCTTACGTAGCATGATGGTATTATTTTCTAGACAATTTAAATAATCTGAGTGGTCAATATCTCGCTTAATAATATTCTTTTTAAAGTGCCCCTGTGACAAAAAAATAGTTTATTTTTTTCCTTTGGATTTCAAAACTATGTTAACTAAACACTAAGTGACCCAAGTTTTAATCCTTGATTTAAAAAAGGCACCTGTTTATTTTAACTGGGACTTTCCTATTTAATGATCCGCCATTACTAAAGTTAAGTTCTTGAGAGAGCTGGATCGAGGAGAAAATGATGTCAAAGGCTCACTAGTTTAAGAATGCGATGCGTGTGTACACTGCAGAATTAATATGCAGCACGGTAGTTTTGGGCTTTCACACTTTTAAACTCGCACTTTGCATACATAATAAGCTGGGCTCACACGCTGAAATTTTAAGCTGGTGAGCCTTTGACATCACTTTTCCCGGATCCAACCCTCTGAGGTCAAATCGGTCAGGTTTGAACGTGAGTGATGGCGGATCGTGAAATCCAAAACTTACACTCAAAGTAAACGGCCTTTCGATAAAAATGAAAGGTCAGAATTTTGCCAGTCAAGTGTTAAGCAGACACACTTTCAGAATCTCAAGAAAAAAAGGAAGTGATCTTTTTTATCACAGGGGCACTTTAACCCCTTTTGCTGTCTTGTTATTTTTGCTCTGTCTTATAAGAGTACATTTTGCTTTTTAAACCAACAAATTCAACAATAGGCTTGCCAGCTGCTTCATCTTTAAATTTACCAATAATTTTTTTATTTTCATCAAAAAAGAACTTAGAAGATTTATGGTAATCACTGTTGTCAAATAGCTCTTTATCTAGGTATAAATCTTGATAAACATCACCTGTCTTTATCTGGTAACATAATGAATCGGTATCTGTAAACAACAATTTTGCCTTTTGATTGTAATTTAATTTGATGTAATTATAATGGAAATCATACATTAAAACTTTACTCAAATCCAAAATGCACATGCCAACATATGATGGCTTATCAAGTTTTAACTGCTGGAGTTTCATATTGACAGCTACTAAATTTTCATGAAAAAGTTTATTTTTTTGTTTTATTTTTTGTTTTGTTATTTGGCGCAATAAATGATCATGATCAGTTTCTAAATAGACATTGCAGCGTTTTCTGATATTCTGCATAGTTTTTCTGAGGACGCTGTTGTTCATTAATTTAAAAAAGTCTTTTTCAAAATTGTTTTTTGCTTCTTTTCTCTTTTCTGTATTAAAATCAATGTATTCTTTTAACCATGGTTTTTCATTGAATAGTAAACCTTGATGTACTTTTTATTTTAAACCAAGTCTCAAATAATGCTTTAAATGTTCTTCATGTAGAACATATTTTTCTTTAGCATAGAGTGTAGGTATTAATTTCTTAACTTTACCGCTACTAATTTTAAATTGACTCTTGATGTCTTTACAATAATCAGAAAGCATATCATCTGTAACACTTAATTTTTGGGCTGCACAAGGGATAGTCATTATGTAAATCATGCAATTCTGCTGGATATTCTAAATTGACTTCATAGATCTTTCCTATACCATCTTTTTTAGTATTGATATATGAGATCCAATCTTTTACATTGTCTAGTTTTTGCCATCTAAAATTTCTATAAGGTAATGGTTGTGACATAGCCCAACCATAAAGATTATTTGCATCTAACTATATATAACTAGACTCTCTATTTGGGTCATAATTTTCCATGTGTTGATTATTTGCTTTTGCACGTCTATGAGCAATATAAGAAATACCCCCTCTCAAACCTTTTTCAATAAAAAGCTGTTGATCAATATCAGTAATTAAATCTCGATTAATTTTTGTCATTTTAAGCATTGCATCCCAAGCTAAACCAGGAGAACTGACATAATGGCAAGGATCTAGTTTATAATAAGATAAGCAAGTCTTTCTAAAATTTTCAAAAACATCAGCTAGCAAAAGTATATCAGACTTAAGGTATCAATCATGGTATTCACCCATGTTTTTTATCTTGAAAGTATTCCAAACTTTTTTAGCGTGACTATAATCATCATCACTGATATCTTGATCAGTTAATAAGCTATAAAAATCTTCTCTTTTAGGTAACTCCACTTCATTAAACTTAGAGGAGCTATCCATATAGTCATAAGGGTAGATACCTTTTTCGTTCATTAATTTGAATTCATCTTTGGCACCGCCTCTTGTAAAATGTTCTTTGGTGTAAATAAATCCTTCTTCTGAGAGATTACTAGCTAATTTTTGGAGACTACTACTCATGAATTGAAAGCTATCAATAAAACTGAGTTTATTATTAAAATAAAAAGCCATATATTTTTCTGCATTACAAGGAATTACATCAATTGAAATAGGTTCTCCTTCTTTGATAAGTTCACCTATTTTTTGAATAAAAAATAGGTGAACTTAACCATAACCTTTTTTATTATATGGAGGAGAGTGTTTTACTGAGAACTAAACCACTCGTAGACTCCATACGCCGCTTCATCCGGGACCCGAGTGGCGTATTTTCCGTATGTCACCTTTGTGAGTGTCGTATCGTTCAATGACGTCACAATTCTCGCCTTTTGCTTTTGTTGAATTGGTTTCTCGCGTAATATGACAGTGATCTCTCACAGCTGTATTTTCTTCTTCATTGGTTTTATATTTTCTATCACAAATATGGCAATGAGTAGCTTTTCTAAAATTTATTTCATCTTCTTTTGTCATTTTTAATGGTTTATTGAAATTCTCTTTTATTACTTTTTGACAATTTTTTAATTCTCTAAACATGCATTCGATAAATTTAAAAATATGGTCACCGCCAGGATGAATTACTACATCTTTACAATACTTCTTATCATAATGACAAACCAGTTTATAACCAAAACTGCAAGCTGTATCCTTTTGGTATTTTTCTGTGTATGATTTTTTATCAGAAGGTTGGCAACTACTGATCTTTTCTGTAATAGATTCAAAATCTGCATAAGTTACAAAAGGAACAGGTAATTGTTTATAATAGTTTGTGAAATAAACGCTTGGAATTCTTTCTTTACCTTTTTTTATCAATATAGACTTTTGGTAATTGGATGGCTTGAACACCATTAATAACGATACAGTCTATTTTGTGGTTTTCTAAGTCACTACTAGAATAAAAGCATTGTAAACAATGCATGCAAAAATCTTTTTTACACTCTATTTTAGTGAATAAATACATTAAGAAACACTTATCACCTTCATTTTTAATATTAATTAATCCTTTTTGATAATTACGTAGCTCTTCTGGTAATGGCAAGTATGAATTTCCTCTGAGAGGAAGATAATCTCTTCTATTACCCAACCAGAACCTTCTGATAGCCAAACAGCTACTTTATTTTTAATCTCTTCACTAGCCTGGTCTAAAGCATCAATGATCTGATCACTATTCATATTAGTAAAAGTGTCACTATTGAAATAAGCATTTTTAAATTCAAAATATTCTTCACCCTCATCTATTTTTTTCTTTTTAACATAATGTGGAGAGTGACATAGGCTTTTAATCCTCTATCACTTTGAAGGAGACCTTCTAATTCTCTAGCTACATCTGTTGTAATGTAGTATAATTGTTTAGCTGGGTCTTTACTTTCAATGATGGCTACATCAAATGATTTGACACTGTTTTTTAAAGCTTTGCCTTTTTCTGTTATGTTATTTTTGAGATTTTTTTGTCTCTTAAAATTTTTTGAAATTCACTTATTGCTTCAGGCTTATAATAAGGAGTAATTTCAGCAATCAGTTTTTTAACTTTTTCATTAATGGGTTTTGGATATAGATTAGATCTTGGCAGAGGAACTGGTCGTTTTGAAAGTACTCTAGGTTTTGGGGTGGGTTTTGGAGGTTTTAAAGGCTCTGGTAACAATTTAATTAGTTTTGATTTTAATTTACTTCCACTTGGAAAAAAACTTTATTTTTTTGCTAGGTACAGGAGTATCTAATATATTCTTTACTCCTTTCATTGATCTTTTCATTGATTTTTTTCATTGATTTTTTCATTGACATTTTCATACTATATATATGTTCATCATTTTTTTTTTAAATGAAAAATTATGAAAATATATATTACATTATTAATGGATTAGCGTTATAATAATAATTATGCTCATGCTTTTTGGTTTTTAAATGCATATGTTTTCCTGTTGCAGTATAGTTTTTTACATTCAAACACTACAATACCACTCAGTATTCTTAAGTTTTTGATTACGATATCTCTTTCTGTATTCAACATAATTTTCTCTCTTTAGCTTTTGCATATCTACTTCCATATCTACTACTATGTATATTAATATTGTCTATAAATTTTTAAATTACAAATTTTTCAAATCTTTTAATGAAACCCAACTACTGAATTCATCAAGGTAACCTTTCCATTTAACTAAAGCTTTGTCTTTAGTCTTTCGGATGACTTTTTCTATTCTAAAAATAGTTTGATCTGTCTTTTGTAGCTCTTCTCCATAAAAAGTACCTTTAATTTCGTCACCATTAAGGTCTTTTATCTTGTAAGTAATTGGATTAGTTGGTCTAATTTAATCTATAAGAAATACTTCTTCAGTCCAGTTAGGTGTATATCCTTTATCAAAAGTCTTTCTTTTGTATTTGCTTATTCTAACAGTATCACCTATTTTAAATACAGGTTTTTGATTTTGATAATCACCATACAAATTAGCTTGCCTCATTTTTAAATAAACTTTTCCATAGTTTTCTGGTTTTCTAGCTTCATTTGGCATCATACCTATTGATCTATTTTTGCTGTTATTGTAGGAAGCAAGTATTTTTGGTAAAATGTTGATGTAGACAGTGTTATTTTGCATAGTAAATCTCTTGTACATTTTTTCTTTAATAGTTCTGTTCCATCTCTCACAGACAGATGACTTTTCTTCCTTTTCAGTAGAATAGATTTCGATAGTATTTTTAGCTAACAGATCTAGCACATTTTTGTTATAATATTCTTTTCCTTTGTCAACCCATAACTTTTTGGGTTTAGCTTTAGGCTCTTTAAAAATGCTTCCGAAAGCTTTAGAGAATTCTAAACCAGTTTTTGTTTTTAAAGCTACTATCCAACCATATTTAGTGAAAAGGTCTAAGACCATCAAAAGATATTTATAACCTTTATTCCATTTACTTAATTTTTGCATATCAACTAAGTCTGAACACCAAATATCATCTACATTATGAACAATTACTCTTCTCTTAGTAAAATTACATTGAATAGGTTTATGCAACTCATCAGCCAATTTTTCTCCCCACGGTAAATTTTGGGTGTTTTCTTTAACCTAAACCTAACTTTTTTTGCATTAATTGTATTTCGAGCGAGCCCCATTGTGCCCCATTGACGCTCACTCCAAGGAACTGCATCAAGAGCTCTATTTTTTGATCTGCGCGATGTTTGCACTTTTTATCATCTCCACAGATGCTGTAATCAACATCATGCTGCATAGCCATTGCATCTGTTTTGCCAGTTGGTTTGTCATAGATTTCTAACATTTCACCTGTATTTTTATCATATTTGACTTGCTTATCTAAATTATTGTAAGGTCCTGTGTCATGTCCTGGTTAAGTCTAACCACCTTTTGGTTTTGGTGGTTTTCCAATAGCTTTATGAACATCTAGTCCTTTGCCAGCTATCTTTTTGGATACATCATCAGTAACAGAATCAATAACTTGATCTATATACTTTCGTCCTATTTGTTTGAATTTATTTTTAGCAACCTCTGATTTAATTGCTTCACTAGCACCTTGCCTACCTAAGTTAAAAAGTTCCTTAGCGCCAGCAGCTAATCCTTTAACAATCAGCTCATCAAATCCTGATCCTTCTATTACTTGTAACTCGCTTTTGGAAACAAATCTAGACACACAATAAGATTTCATCTATAATTTATATTTAAAAAAAATTCTAAAATATAAATATAATGAATAGTATTGAAATAGGAAAAGAAATTGCGAGACTAGAAGCTATGTATAAACACTATAAATTCTGTATCAAAAATTATGTTTGTTATGTTGCTCTAATCAAAAGAGAGTTGTGAAATATCGGAGAGATCAATATAAACTTGATTGCAGAAAATGATCGAATTACAATGCAAAAATATTTGATAAATATTATTCTAATTTTTTAAAATAATATTTATCGATCTATATCTTTCAAAAAAATATTTATTTCCATCTAATTTACTCTTGGCTGATGTAGTGGTACCTTTTAAAACATATCTGATTGATTCGAAATGAATGTCTAAACTTTTACTACATTTCCTGAGACTTGGATATTCAAATGATTCTTCAGTTTTTAAATTAATGGCTCTGACAGCTATTGGAGGTCTATTTTCATCTTTATATTCTCTTTTTTCTGGTTTTGACTCGGAGTGATTAACTGTAAATTTTCTAAACGATTATCAGTTCATAAATAAATTGATGTTTATTGTATTTTTGGATTCACCTTTATGTTTAAAACCAATGCAAAAATAACCTGTATTTTTTTAAAAAAAACAACATTTTTCTTATTTACAATATTTTTGACAACACCTTGTCTGTTAGCTTCATATCTATCATACATCGGGTGAGTCCAAAAGTCATCAGAATCATCAAATTCATTTGGAATAGGGATTGATTCACTCATTATAATAGATTATTTCATTTCAAATTTTTTGAAGTATTTCTCGATAAACTTCTCATTTTTCATCGTATCAACAGAAAAAACTTGTAATAAATCAAAATAATCTTTTCCCTTATGCATTTCATTCAAAAAATATAGACAAAAATAACCACAGGTACTTGTATAAAGGTTTTGCAATAGTTGATTTTGATGTATTAGACACCATATAACTTGGTTCTAGATTATAAATAAAAATAGCTAATTTATGATTATGTGGTACTGTTTGATCTCGACCCAATATGTTATTACCGGTAATAGGTATCTTTAAGTATTGACACCATTCTAAAAGATCAAAATTACTCATAGGTTCCATTTTCTTAAATTTTAGTCCTTTTTTTTTACCCCACCCACTAGTACTAGGCCAACTACCAAAAAAATGGCGGTGGAGCTCCTAATCTTGGACCACCTTTACCTATCCTTGGACTGCCACCACTGACTCCTCTTCCTTTGATAGCATCTAAAATCAAAGGGATACCAATAGATGCAATGATACTGCCAATTCCATTACCAACTTGTTTTTGTGTAATTTTAAATAACAAGTCTTTACCTCATTGTTGAGCATTAGCTAAATCTCTAATTTGTCCTTTATTTAAGAGATGGCTCATCATAGCAAGTCTGAAAAGCTCTTGATTAGGAACTTGGAAGATTTGGCCACCTGTTATTTTCTTGAGTATTTGACTAGCTGCCTTGCTTGCTAAACCTGCTAAAGCAGATAGACCTAAAGTTTTTCCAACAGTTGGAGCAACTGTTCTTAATACTGGCATTAATGCACTAAAAATACTTCCACCAGTTTGTTTTCTAACATTCCCTTTATAAATGGTTATTTGCAATCCTTTACCAGATGATCTACTTTTATTGATTCTTTTAACTGTATTCGCAGGAACCATTAAAGCATCGTTTCCTGATAAAGCGTTTTTAGCTAATCTAATTGAAACTTCTTCATTATCTCTATAAGCTTTCGCTAGTTTTCTCTTTTGCCCTTCAGAGAGTCGCACATTGATTTTGTGTAATTCAGTCATTATATTATTTATGAATTATTTTTTTAAGGTCCATTTTATTTTATATTTATTCTAAGCGTAGGTTTAACTATAGTCTCTCTCTTCACTTGAGTTGTCATTTTCATCATAACCTAAATCAAGATTTAGACAAATAGGTTTTCTATATGTCTCTTCATCAGTCTCTTCATCACTGTCTAATAGACAAGTATCAAAATGATTCTCTTCTGGTCAAAAACTTTTTTTAGCTAATTTGTTGATCACACTCATAAATATGAACTCAACAAATTGACCTTGCTCCCAATGTGTGGCTTCATAGCTCAGTTGGTAGAGCATCGCACCGGTATTGCGGAGGTCATGGGTTCGAATCCCGTTAAAGCCCTGATTTTTTTTTCAGGCTATTTCTTTCCAATTGCTTAAATTGGAAAATTTACTGCGATGATCACTCTTCACTTCCATCTACAACCGCAGTACAAATATGAATTATTTCATATATACTTCACATCACTTCACTGCACGGGAAAATATGAACTCAACAAATTGACCTTGCTCCCAATGTGTGGCTTCATAGCTCAGTTGGTAGAGCATCACACCGGTATCGCGGAGGTCATGGGTTCGAATCCCGTTGAAGCCCTGATTTTTTTCAGGCTTCTTCTTTCCAATTGCTTAAATTGAAAAATTTACTGCGATGATTACTCTTCACTTTCATCTACAACCGCAGTACAAATATGAATTATTTCATATATACTTCAATGAACCTTTTATTGTTTTAAGTTTTGATCTAAAGTGTTTTTTTAATCACGAATCTCTTTTTCTATTCTACTATTCCTATTATGTATTAAGTCTCTTTCAGCTTTTGGTTATGTTACCTTTATTAAAAGCTTTTGTGGCATTTGATTTTTCAGCTGTATATATTTTTTTCGTTACTTCAGCTCTATCAATGATTTTATTAAGATATTTTCTCTGTTTAGTTTCTGTCATATCTGGTTGATTTATTGTCTTTTCAACATCATCATAATAATTATGAAGTCCGATTCCATCTAAAATCTTATTTATCATCATCATCATCATCTTCTATTTCATCATAATCTTCACCTTCAAGTTGTAAATAACTAGTATCATCTTCTTTTGGACCTTCAATTGATAAAGGATCTTTTTCTTCATACAGAGAGAGATCACTGAGTGGATCAGTATCAATTTGCCAAAAACTAGGATCCATTTCACATTTTGCCGCTTCGCTTGGCATTTTAGCTATTTGTTTTTCTGCTTGAGGAGCTACGTAATCTTCTAGATTTAACAATCCTTCTACATCCATATCTTCATAGGGATCTACTTCAGGCGCATAATCAATACCACCTTCTCTATTAATTCGTGGAATTTGGAGTCTTCTAGCTTTAGCTTTTGGTTTAGTCTGTTCTGCTATTTGGTCAAGTTGATCGAGTCTAAATGTCTTTGCAATTGCTTGATCTGTCGTCTTTGACCTTATCCTTTCTGCTGTTATTTGATCGAATAGTTTTCTCTTCATTTCCCGTCTTAACCTTGTTATCAGCTAATTCTTTCCAATTTGATAGACTCATATAATTTATTAATAAGTTTAATTTTCTTATAAATTATTTTATAATTATGTAATATTTTTAACTGGGTAAACGATTTTAGTTATTATAAATATAGATGAAAATTCCTAACTATGATTCAGCTTCCCAGAGCAGCAGCAAATACAAACAATTACGACCTTATATGCCCTTGAATACTTTTAAAATGTTAATTTGTGGACCAAGTGGTTGCGGTAAAACTAACACTCTCATGCATATGCTCTACAATCTTCTCTACTTTGATAAAATTTACTTATTTTCTAAAAATCTCCAACAACCTAAGTATCAGCAACTAATGGAAAGATTTGAGCCTATCTCAGATGAAGCTGGTTATGATGTCATTGAAGCCAGCAATGATGAAACATTGCCTCTAAGTCAACTAGATGGTGACAACCAAAAAATAGTTATCTTTGATGACTTCGTTTGTGAAAGGAATAAAAAACCTCTTATCCAATATTTCATTGGTGGTCGCCATAAATGTTGTAGCGTAATCTATTTAAGTCAGTCTTATTATCTTACCCCAAAAGATATACAACTCAGTTGCTCACATTTCTGTATCTTTGACAGCCCATCCTCAGCTGAGACTTCAAGGACGTGTAAAGAAGTCAATGTTAATAAGGACAAATTTCTAAAAGCTACAGCAGAACCTTATAGCTTTGCATACATTGACAAAATTAATAAAACAATGAAAAAGAACTTTAATGAAAATATTTATTATTATAATGAAAATATTTAAGAAATTATAATATATGACAGATTACAAAGACTTCCTCTTAAACAGCAACCCAGAAAGACTCTGATGATAGTGATTATTATCCTAGCACTCAATCTTCTCAATTTTCTGATTCTCCAGTCTTCTTTTGGAGCTTCTCAATCTTTAGAGTATTCTTCCTGGCCTCTTTCACCAGCATCACAATCATCACATAGTCAATAAAATTCTTTTTTAAAAATTTAACACTATATAATTATATATGGGATATAGTAATATTGAGAACTAGAACTAAAGAAATAAAAGGGTGGAAAAGAGAAAAAGGGGATCAAGGTATTCCTGGAATTGGTTTTAAACTGACTGATGATGGTAATTTTGATATTGATGAAAAAAGGTTAACTGATGTTGCAAAACCTGTCCATGATAATGACGCTACAACTAAAAAATACGTTGATGACAATCGAAATAAAAAAATTAAATATTACTATGACTGCTAATCTAGATTTAAACGCTAATAAAATAGTAAGCTTAGCTGACTCCACAGATCATGGTGATGCTGTAAATTTAAAAGTATTAAAGACTCATACACAATTTAGTCAAAATAATTATCATTTACAGAAGAGTTTTTTATTTTATAAAAGAGTCAGTTGACTGTAACTAACCCACCAAATGTTTCTTCAAATCATTTTTTCCAAAATCATATTACTCATCATGACTCTTATATAATTGAAAAAGGTTTTGATAATGGTTTTGGCAGACATGCTTGGTCTAGTATAAAAATGACTAATGATAATTTACCTAGCAGTAGTTATACTTCTATTTTGAAATATTTTTTATTGGTGAAGCTGGTGGTTTTCGTGTAGATGATACCATAATTTTTAATGTCCATGGTGATAGTCATTATAAGATGAATACGTTTGATAGTGATAAAATTGATAATCAATATACTAAAGATGAAACAACAAACACATGATAAATTAAATGTTTGGAGAACTCGGAAAAAATCCGAGCCTCAGATGGGATTTGAACCCACAACCCTCTGTGATCTAGTCGGATGCTCTATGGCGAACAAGGGTCAATTTATGGGTCTCGACTGGAACCGCATTACAATAATTGATTATAATCAATAATTATTATTCAATTCACTAGTGTTGGTGGATCAGGAGAGATAACTTTTCAAATTAGATATTATGGTAGTCAATATGACAAAAATATAAGATTTCTCTTTTATTCAAGGGTAATTAAAGGTAAAGAATCGACTAATTACAATCATAATATTTACAATTTAAGGGATGTCCAAGATAACCATGAGATTCTCTATTTTGAAAATTTAAATTTAAATGATAATAGGATTAATGGTTTAGGTGATCCTGTAGATGACGATGATGCAACTAATAAAAAATATGTGGATACTGTCACTCGAGATAATAGTACAGTAGTTAAGCTGCTGTTGGTAGATTCTATTTTAATTCAGGAAATCCAGCTATTCAAAATTTAGAAATAATAAATGCAACTGTAGATAGTCATTTAACTAGCAGTAATCTCAATCTAGTTGGTAAAATGATTAATGGATATATTGGAAAATACAGTTTACAATTCAGTTCAGATGGTCAAGAAGGTCAAATCACTTTACAGATTAGATATACTGGTGATTTATACAATACTGTTTCAGCAATTTATTTTTTTTACATGTGTTGTATTAGGACGAGAAGAAGATAATTTCAACACAAGAATTTTTGATATTGAAGATAAACCTGAAAATTACATTATTCATACTTTTAATGATCTTGATATGGATAATCATGCCATTAAAAATTTAGTTAATCCAATTAATAAGCTAATTACTGCCGGGTAAGAGATGGGTGGCTTGCATGTTGGGAAGGTTGAACTGTCTGCTTCAAGATGATAAATTGCTTCCACTTGACGGTAGTAGAGCTATGGCAGGAAATTTAAATATCAATAATAATAGAATCAATGATTGTGGAAGGTTGACAATGCGAGGTGATGATAATAGCCCGATTTATATGAATAATAATAGAATTTATAGTTTACCAAACCCTACTGGAATACAGCAGCCTGTGACACTTGGGTTTGGTGATAATAGATATTAAAGCTTGATGGAAGTAAGTCTATGACAGGTGATTTAGATATAGGATCTAAGAATATTCCCTCTTTAGAAAATTTAACTGATTACAAAGTAGATGACCCACTCGATTACCGCGCTAAAGATTTAAAAAGCGCCGTTAATAAAGAATATCTAAATTTCTTAAAACAGATGCAAATGAAAATTATTATGATTTAAAGCAAAAGGTAATAAAAATTGCGAGCCTTATTATGATGGACTATTCCAGCAGAATGATTTAGTCTCAAGAGATTATGTTGATCGAGAAATAGCTAAATTACCAAAACCTGATACAGATGTCCTAAAATTAGATGGAAGTAAATCCATGACTGGTAATCTTAATATGGGTGATCACACGATAATTGGAATCCGTAGTTCTGCTGCAGATAATGCTGCTTTAACTGTAGGGGGTGCCAAAGAGACTTATTTTCCATTAATCTAGACATTAATCTAGAGTCACTCTATCAATAATTTAAAAACTGTTGTTGAAGATGATGGACCAACATCAAATTATGAACAAATCAAACATCAAGCAGTTAATTTTGAATTGTTAAAATCGACTTGAGACTATCTTGTGAGAGAAATAGCACTGACTGAAGCTAACCTATTACCAAAAGATGGTAGTGAAGCTATGGAAGGCGATTTAGATATGGATAGTCATAGTATCACTAGTCTAAAAGATCCACTAAAAGATCCACTAAGTAATTTTGTTAATAAGACTGTTAATGATAGTAACACAATCATTTCAGGTATAATTGACACAAAGATAAAAGCTTCAGAAGAAGCATCAATCCAATCATCACAGCAAGAAAATGTTTTTGAAAAAATAATGACAGATGATTTACTTAAAGATGATGATGACATTCATAAAGTAGGTAGCGTAGATCGAAACTTTCACAAAGTTAATGGACAGACTTATCTCTTCAGAATTGACTATGATTCTCAAATCGGTTACTACAGTACGCGTTTATCTATTGATTTAGTCTATTTACCGAGAGGCTATTACACCATTACCTTTGAAATGTATCCTACTAAAATAGACATGGATCAGATAACAATCGGTGCTAGTAGCGGTTCGCTAGAGGTCAGTAAAATTTATACAAAAGCTTCTAATAATCATACTTGGTCAATCATTAATTTTTACAAAGCTATCATTAACCCTAGTTTTGATGATTGGGACATTGATATCGCTTTAAAAAACCGAGCCGGAGAAGCTTATGAAAATGATACTCAAATATTTATTGTCGTTTATGGTGTTTCTGGTACACAAAACGATGTAGACCCTTTACTCTGGGATAGGTTTTATTATATTGACAATCAAAAAGTAGTTTTTGAAGCTCCTATTGATATGAATAATAGAAAAATAAAAGCCCTCTTAGATGGAAATGAAGATAGTGATGCTATCAATCTTAAACAGTTAAATGATTTTAAAAAATCTTTTCAAACTTCTGTTAGTAATTTACAAAGTTCTATAGCAACAATCCACGCAAATTCACAAACGCAATTTAACAAAAATAGTGATTTAATTAAAGCTATACGTAGAAATTTAATAAGAAATGATTCAACAAATGCAAAATTATTATTAATAAAAGACCTTTATTTCCCTGATTCTAATGAAGGTAGAACTCAAAATTATTCATATCATACAACAGGTGATAACGGAGGAGAAGTAGTCTTTTATTTTACCTTTAAATATAAAAAGACTACAAGTGATCAAATGATAATACAGTTACATTGGATAAAAGATAATGATAGAATTTTTATTTATGTTTCTAAAGATAGAATAGAAGTTTCTAGAAATCCTCTAGCTAATGAACCAAATTTAAAAATACTTGATATTCCGGATAAAGATAAAGGAAAACAATTTTGGTTTTGGTTAGTAATTAGAGATCAAAACATATACATTATGTTTAGCGGGCTCTCTTCACCAGCCTACGTCTCTCATCCTAATCTTCAAAATCTAAACGATGAATTAAGTATAATATATGTTTCAGATTCTCTGCTAATAGTGATGCTTTCAAAGATGTTCGAGAATATGAAAGGAATGAAGGAACAATCATTAAAAAAATAAATATTTAATAACATTATATAATGTCAGCCAAAGAACAAACAACTTCAGGCAATACAAACTTTGTTTGTAAAGCAATCTGTCAACTTATACCTGACTTAGAAACAGATGAAACTTTAAAAGAAACTTTAAAAAAGAATATTCCTGAAATTCTTAAGACTGCTAAAAGGACAAAAGAATGGGGTTTTAATTTTATGACAGGTAAGATTGACATTTTTGATGAAGATGAAACTCCTAAATTAATACTGGACAAATAATGTTGGAAAAGCTGGGAGCTAGTTAACTCCTCTTAAAAAAATTATTTATGGTTATAAAATATGTGTTTCATTAACGGAGAACCAAAACCAGAAGTGAAAGCAGGGAAAAGAGAAAAGAGAGATAGAGGCATAGGTTTCTTGTTGACTGCAGATGAACATTACCATTTGAAAGGTAAAAGATTGACTAATGTCTCAGCTCCTGTTGATAACCATGATGCAACCACAAAAAAATTTGTCACTGATTTATTAAAAAATAAAGCCGGAACTGTTTATGTCAACAATGAGTTGACAAAAACAGCTAGTCAATCTAATGTTAATAAAGCTTTAGATTTAGAAGTAGATAAATTTGAGCTTACAGCATTAAAGAATAAAGTCAACACGCTAGAGGCTACGGTTGGCGAGCTTCAAAAAGCAGTGCTGAAACTTGTTTCTGAATAAATTAAATGCGCGGGCGACAAAAAGTGACCTTTCTAAAATAGGGAAATCCCCTGCAGACATGAGTCATCGATTACTTATTTAGTGATCAGTCACGCGAATAACGGGACTTTCCCAAACTATTATATTAGAGGGACAAAGTTTTTTGCACCATATGCGTAGGAAATCTCAATACAAACTACATATATAGCCGATTAGCTCATTCTAATATCGGTGATTTATAGGTATAGTTTGGTCAGAAAAAGTGGGGGCTGTCCTCTCAAGGCATGAGAAAAACCCCTGCCTTATGCCTTGGGTTAATAAGTAGTTAGCATTAAAAGATGATTGCCTGAAGACGATGTCGGATCATTGGGTAGAGCTATAGTCGTATAAATATATAAGGCAGAAGTACCGGTTTGATCTCAAATCCGGGGGCAAAAATAAATAAGTAAATTAAAAAAACTTGGCTTACGAGGTGAGTCTGCTAGTGTTCAAGCAACGGTGTGGAGGTGGGAAATAAAACCTCTCAGGAGAGGCGGGTGGGTTGTGCACAAAAATAAAAGTCTCTCCTGAGAGGTCTGGTGGCCACCAGTTTAGTCAATTTGTTTAGCTTAGATTTATGTATAGACAATTTTTCAGCGTACACTGAAATTTTTTTTAGCTTACACAGGTTAGCGTCTGTCCACGCTAAAACCTATTTATTTATAGACAATTTTTTGAGCGTACAGTGGTTAGCGTCTGTCCTGGCGCCCCTAACTTCTATACTACTGTTCAACAGAGCTGAGCTCTTAGCTTAGAGCTAATTACTTATTGAAACTTCGAGTAAATAAAGTTTATGTATGTATGAGCTTGGACCAGCCAAGAGCAAAAATCCTCCACAGCTCAGTACAGAGATTGAGTAGTTTTGCTTCAATCTCTGTTTAGGCAGATGGGAATGAAAGAATCGATGCCAGCTAATGGCAACAATGCTGACTCTACAAAAAACCTTTCAAGGAGTTGAGTATTTTGAGCTGAACCAAAGTCAGCCCGGTTCCTTTAAACCAGCTACGAAAAACCATCACTGTGGCCTCTGAGATTCTGAAGATGAACTTATTAGGTTATTTTTGTCCCTGACTCTGAATCTGGGTAGTAATAAACTCCACACATCCAGCTCAAAACGCCAAGGTAGTTACAGCAAGGGAACACTGGAACAGTTGTTTTTGAAAATAACTGTCACATGGCAATCAAAGTTTTCTGTGCATAATATTTTTACAACTGCAATGTGTAAGTGCACAATTCTTACACTTCTGAATGGCTCAAACTTGAATGCTTTTCAAACTTTTTGATGAAGGCTGTATCTCCTTCATTTGATATAATTTTATTGTTAAAAATAATGGGGCCTGGCTGTGACATTTTGTACCCAATCATTATGGTACAATTCAAATGCTTTTTGCATTGGGCAAAAAGAAAAATGGCCAAATAAATAAACAACATCAAAAAGATCAATCCCACCTTTCTGAATCAATAAAGCTTTGAGATCTTCAACATTGTTCTGTAAAAGAAATAAGAACAACCTAATGTTAGGTACATTGTCACTATCAATGATTAAGACTATTGCTCACTTTTAGAACTGTCCTATTGTTCTTGTTGAATAAATAACTGCTAACTTTGAAGGTGACTTAAACAAGTTTGATCTCTGAGTTTATAGTTGCAGTTGATGAGTGTACAAAAAACAGTTTGCAATGTAACTGAAAATTGTGATCTTTAAGTAAACGCACTTGACATTTCCTGTTTAACACTCAAAATGTGTCCCACTGTTTTTTTGCAATTATACATTGTAGCTCTTGAGAGTTATCTATGATTTTTTCTGCCTTCAAAGCCTTTAGGATCAAATGTAAAGTAATGGTACATGTGAGTAAAACAACTTCTTTTTTTCTTATTTGAGTCAAAATTTATGAATGAAGCCTAGAAAGCTTATTACAATCTTTTTACATGTACCTTGAGACTTTCTACATCATCTTCTGTCTGTGTACTGTTCAAGTCAGCTCCATCAAAGAAAAGCACAACTGCTTTTGAGGTGCTTTCACGACATGTTGGACAATTATGTCTTTGGTTGAGCCACTTATTCAAGCTACAAATAACAAGGTGAAAGTCATGACCATACCTTAACAAGACAATACTGAGATCCACCATTGCTTTGAAATACATGAATTTGGAACAGAATTGTTTGTGAGCAAAATATTTAAGTAACAATGATTTTAACAATTTTATTATTCCATGAAAACTTGTTATATAGAGGGGAACGAAAGTTAAGCAAGCCTGACCATACAGGTACATGACTGTACTATCCAACTTCCATACCACTCCTTGAACATCCAGAAGAAGAATCCCAGGAGCTTAGAACTGTGCCTCGACACCTGACCATGGCCACTCAGTAAAATCATGGGGATAATCACATGAAAGGCAAGAACAGTGTAATGTAGGCTTGCTAGTTAAGAAATATGAGCCAGTTGCAGTGGTTTGTCAGAATTCTCCCAGTGACATCACTTTGTTGATGCAATAAACATTCCAACACAATTTTGTTTCAGTAGGCCATTTTATAGTTGTGGGCAGTTTACCTGGCCTATGAATACAAGTAACGCTGGAGGTGACCTTGTATTAGTACAGACCTTTCTGCTTTAATGTCTCACTTAAATGCAAACTAGTTAGCATAAAAACAACATAACAAAAGGAGTGACTTTACTGCCATTCAAAGACTTGGTCACTGGACTGTAAAATGGTCTATGACCTTGGTAGTACTCACATTTTGATGTATACATGTGATTGTGAAGAAAACTCTTAGACTAATGCTTTCAAGAATGGGACCAAAGAAAACTAAGTAACGGAATTTCACAATTGGAAGAGGAAAGTATTTGGAAAATTAAAGAACTTGAAATCAAGGTCAAATTTTGTTTTAACACTACTGTTGTTAACAGTGGTCTCTGTGCAGCCATATTTACTGCAGACAAATGCATGTAGCTTGTTTCCATTGTGTTCCTGTGAGTCACAGGCCATGTTTAATTTGGATCAAATTTGTCAAAAATTCAGAAGCAATAATTTGAAAGCCAGCTTACTGTCATCAATGTGTGCATCTGTTCTCTGATAAAGCATGCTGTTTGAGCCAAACAGAGCACATGTTATCTGGAAACTTTAGTAACTCAGCATACATGGACGACTTATCTAAGTGGAAAGCAGTCCCACACTCATTCTTCAGAGTAATGGCAGACTCCCCCAGTGCAATAGGAACACCCTTGAGGATTTATAAAACAAGTCTAAGAAGCTAGAAGGTGCTGGTGTATGTGGTAAGCCTGAGCAGATAAACATCCTTCCTGGGTGCCTGAGCCCTTCACTCCTGGTAAAAAAAAGCCCAAAATATAATGTGGAAGCAGACTAGCAAAGTCCTGCAATGATGTTGTCTGGTCCTGCAGGCCCCAGCCATATTTAACGCCAAATGCTGATGGTCCGCTGCATGATATTGCAGAGTGGAAATACATGATTATCATTAAATTATTTCAGTCCTTCCACCAGTTTTCCCAAGTACTGCAGTTTTCCCAATACTGCAGTTTGACCATACATACACAGGGCTTGACTTTCAGGACTAAACATTGGGACCAATTGGTCCCAATGTTTTCACATTTGGTCAACAGCACAAGTAACCAAATTTTTTTTACCCTTTGGGGCTTATATAATTCTACCAAAATCGCTAAAACAGTACAAATCAAACATTTTCCATGTATAGAGGAGGCAGTGTGGCCGAGTGGTCAGCATGTCAGACTCGCAATCCAGCGGTCCTGGGTTTGAGTCCCACTCTGACCACTACCTGGATTTGTTTCTCTGTAGCCCCGAGTTAAAATCCTCGGCCACACTTGTAAATAGCCAACTGGTTTGCCTCTGGTCAGTTGGGATTCTTAACAATGTTATGTTTAATAATTTGAAATATTTATTTCATTTATTTGCTCGACCCCATTAGCACTTGTGCTATAAACACTGCCAAGGGTAAATAAAGGTTATTATTATTATTATTATTATTATTATTATTATTAATCACTTTCATTGCCACAATTTAAGAAAGATGTTCGATTTCACTCCACATCAAAGGCCATGACCACACTAATGCATTTTCGTATAAAAATATATACCTTTTAATGTGTATTTGCCTATCACACACACTAAAATGCCAGAAAATATGACGAAAATAGGGGCTTTCTAAAATGGTTTCAGAAGTGCATCATTTTTAAAATGCTCCACTTCTAACTGTCAACAAGTGAAAAAAAAAAGGATTTTGAAAACTGTGAAGAAACAGGCATCTTACATGCGAAAGTCACTCTGCATTTCACAAAAAGAACATTGTTTAAGATACCGTATACCTTCAAGGGTGTCTCGTGTCCATGCAATGCAGTGCATTTTCTTTAAGCTGCAGATACCTAAACCCTTCAGTCAAACTAAACTTTATAGTGAATTAGTGTCAAGTGAATAATGTTAGTCAGTCGATGATCTTATAAGTCTGGTCCATTGAAAATGATTGGTCAGTTAAGCCATGATGTTATTGGCTGAAAGACTTGTGTAAAGTTTGTCATCAGTCATTCGTCGGTTTCGATCCGTCTTTTGCTAGTCAAATTGGTTGGTCTGAGGTCCGTATATTGTTAATCAAAAATTAAGTTCACTTGGTCTGTTAGAAGTCTGTTTGTCGGTTTCGTATTCGTTGCGGATAAGTCGTTTGTAAGGTGCTGGTAGTTGTTGACATCTGTTAAGAGGCATTTGTTCTAAGTTAGAGTACAGCTTTCCAGAGTCAGGCATTGAAAGTAGTTTGTACTGTAGGTAAAGCATTGAGCAGAGTCCCAGTTAATGTTGTGGTTTGTCAGTTGATGAAACACAGCAATGTGATTGTTGGCATCACCATTTCTCGTGGCTCGTCGGAGCATTTGATATTGTCTTGTCTTGTCTTGATCTTGTCTTGTTGCAGTCGGAGCATATGATCTTGTAAACTGCTCCCTGTCTGATAGTAGCGTTGAGTGTCAATAGCGTCAGTCTTTTTAAGCATAAAATTGGAACTGTATTCTTTACTTGCTCCAGAGAATTACTTTCATCTGGCAATCATCAATGTACTTGGTTAGGTTTTGTCTACTTGCAACTTGCACGATAGCCATTGCAAGCTAGATGCATTAGCCTCAGTTGGGATGCCTCCAACAGTTTGGGCCTTTGTTTCATTTGTTGATGCATGCAAAGTACTTACAGTGGGTGTAGCTGTGTGCTGTGCGCTGTATACCTTGGGCTTTATCTTTGAAAGTGGAAAACAAGTGAAACTGAGGTAGAGTGATCACTGTACCTGGCCTATAGATGATTTTTGCATGACGGCAAAGTTTCATACCAACTCTTATTATTATCAATATGTCCCTACTCACAAAGGGTGAGTAGCTATTGTCTATTAGTCAGTGAATGTGTTCTCTATTTCTAACTGGGACAGGTTAAATAATGTGAAATGTTAACTGTCTCCTACCAGAGGTGTACTACAAAGTACTGTACCTTGTATGCTACAGGGTCATACAATAAACCAGAAAGATCAAAGAACAACATATTGGAAGGCTTAAATGGCCATCAACAGGGCAATATTATCTACAAAGAACTAATTCAAGAGCTTACCATTTAAAGTGATAAACATGTCCACCTGTACAAAAAACAAAGTTGAAGATTATTATCACATTAGTAGCAATTTTATAATACCTAGCAACTGTGAAATCCTGTTGAAGCCCTACGATCTTTATTGAGGTGCAACTCGCAAAAAATATTACTAAATTGTGATTACAACTGCAATGGTCACATCTTCATTTCAGTAGTTGCGGCACAGTCACACTGAATGAATTTCAATCCATGGATTGAGGTTGATTTAGTTTGGCAATTGGATTAATCAAACATGCACAATGTATAGTTCAAGGCTACTAAGATTGCCACTTTGATATAGAGGAGGGTGAAGATTTTCAAACTTTCAAGAAAATAAGAAAGAGAGGCTGTGCACTTTGAGTTGTAAACGAGCATGGACAGCTAAATCACCTTCAATATGAACTGGTTACTCCCCTGTGGCCCATAAATGCTCCAATCACAAGTGAAGACACTTCTAGTGGAATTCAAGAAGAGATGCCACTGGAATACACCACAATTATATAAATTTGCCTCATGAAATCATTGTGCAACCCATAGGCAAAACAGGGAAAGCAAAACTGGTGCACTACTTTTGCTGTTGCCTGTGTTACAGTCTATACATTTCATGAAAGTGATACTTCAATGGTGTTTTTTCAATTGCAAGTTAGCTTACAATGACAATCACGCTGGGGACAAACGACCTTAAAAATGATCATTTAGGGCAAGTTTGTAATCATTGTATATTTTTTTTACCAAACTTTGCACTCTGCCTTGGATTTGTTATCTTGATTATTTCAAGTGTAACAAAATGTCAAATAATGACATCATATTTGATGATGTCACAAAAACATGCTATATATTCTTTTTTAATTTCAATTCACCAAATATCATAGGGGACTACTAAACTGAAAACTGTTCCTCATTATGACACATATTTATTGATTTATAGCAATTTAAAGAAATTTCAGTGTCCTCTGGAACCACACTGTTCTTCTAAAATCAACCCCCTTGATACAGAGTACTTATGCTGCTAAAGAATTGGAAGATTTCCTTCAAATCAATCATGTTATGCTTTCAGGTAAATACTATATTTATGTAAGGAAATACCTTGGAAGTTTACCTTCATTGAGAAGCTTTATTGCCAGGATAAGATGTGTCTATAATATCGAACTCTATATTGTGAGGGAGAGGGATAAACTCGCTACTCATTTTAAAAAATGGGAAAAGTTAGTAGCAGCTTTAAACACCTACTGTTGTATCC
>CM042749.1:22973307-22992364 GCA_022496165.2 Catalaphyllia jardinei
TAAATAAATATTCGCGAAATTTGCCCACACGGACATAACAATTTGGCGTGTTGGATAATAAATCTCCTATTAGACGTTTTGTTGTGTAGTATCGCTGAGAATGTTTACTCGTTGTTTGTATTTTGACTCGCCCTACGGGCTCGCCAAAAAACGGCACAACTGTGGTTGGAAACAGTTTCCATTACTTTCCAAGACTTACAGTTTGATTGGTCATTATAACCACTCTTTATCGGTTGATACCAAAATCATGGTATGAACAAACTGCCCAGCGATTATTTGTTGCGCACGGAGATCACAAAAAGTCATTAATAATCGTATTTCTCAGCCTCGTGGCGTGAAACCAAGCACTGTGACCCCCTCATTTAATTACGGTTTTAACATCTCCTTGTCTTGTAACAATACCATACCAAGTTTCATCTAGCCTGCGTAGCTTGGCGGTTCCGTTTTTCGGTTTGGTGGAAACGAGCAGCGAAGCCGCGCGGATCCCGTGGGCGTAGCGGCCAAGCCCCGAAAACGAGCAGCGAAGTTCCTAGCGGCTTTGGGATTGGTTATCGCGGTTTCCATGCTTTCTTAGTGCGCTCAACTTGCTTAAAAACTGCCAAGCTACAGAGGCTAAGTTTCATCAGAAATCTAAAACGGGTTCATTTATTAGGAAATCACCATAAATTCTCGATATTATGTGCCCCGACGAAGTCTCGAAAAAAACCGCCATCTCGTTTCATCACTCATCAAGTGCCGGTGATTTAATTTACATCTACTAATGGTTAATGATGTTTAGTGATGGCGAATGTCTAGTGATGGTGAATTACGTCTAGTGATGGTGAATTACGTCTAGTGATGGTGAATGATGTCTAGTGATGGTGGATGATGTCTAGTGATGGTGAATGATGTCTAGTGATGCTGAATGATGTCTAGTGATGGTGAATTACGTCTAGTGCTGGTGAATTACGTCTAGTGCTGGTGAATGATGTCTAGTGATGGTTAATGATGTCTAGTGATGGTGAATTGCGTCTAGCGATGATAAATTACGTCTAGTGGTGGTAAATTACGTCTAGTGATGGTGAATTACGTCTGGTGATGGTAAATTACGTCCAGTGATGGTGAATGATGTCTAGTGATGGTGAATGATGTCTAGTGATGGTGAATGATGTCTAGTGATGGTGAATTACGTCTAGTGATGTTGAATTACGTCGAGTGATGGTTTATGATGTCTAGTGATGGAGAATGATATCTACTGATGGTGAACGATAGCTAGTGATGCAGTATGATGTCTGTTGAGAGTGAACAATGTTTAATAATGACAAATGATGTATATTAATGTATAGTGTCGTTTAGTGATGTAAACTTACGTCTAATGACCGTGAATGACGTTTAATTCCATATATGGTAAAGGAATTTTTATTAAGTTTCTCCATTTCGTGTATATAGGACACGAATTTATAACCGTTGTCACTGTCTGAACTACAGGCAGAAGCAGTTCAAGAACGTTCAAGGTGTCCTCTACTTGCCTTCCTCGGTCCCAAAGGGTCCTTTTGTTTAGTCTGAAGGTGATTCGGTGTCTAACTACTGCCGGCTCACGCCCTGTCTACTCTTGATCTAGTTTTTATGTAGAGTACACGGTCAATTTTTCCTAAGAGTACAAACAATGATCATATATGAAGTAACGCTCTCGGTTTTCTTTCTGCAGACCAAAAGAATCGCGGCCTCTAGGAACGAGTTCCCTCAAACCGTCACGCTCCACTGAATCGACGTCAGTGAGGCTGTTCAGGTTGTTGCATAGAGACCAAATTAAAAGAAGAAAGCAGTTTCAAGATGGAGAAAGGAATATGGCTTAAGTTATGGAATTTTCGACCAATTTTCTACGCAGTGTTAACTCGGGTTATGTTCTTTATCCACGGATTTATGTCTGTGTGGCTCCTTGCACACTGCCTCGATAACGCCATGTACTGGGTAACCATTCTTGGTATCGTGTTGTTGTTCTTTGAGATGGTGTACACTTTGCTTGCTCGCAAAGGACAAGAGTACAAATAGTAAGTATGCATAGCAACGCCGTTATTTAATATTTACTTTATTCTGCACGACATCGTTTAGTAACGTTAAGGTTAAGAAACTAAGCTTCTTCCTACGTACAGTACGTTATGTCAAGGTCAGTGTAGTAAGTTTTATTGTGCGTAACCGCAGTCAAACTAGTTTGATTTAGCCTCTGTCGTCCATTCTTCCAGTTTTTTTCGTTATTCTTAGACGAAGAAAAATTCAAGACAATTTAGTCTGAAATTATTTTAACGTGAAATTCAGTTTAATTTCAAAGAAATCCAATTGTGTTAAGCTTATTTACCAGATGTGAGGTCAGCATTTGAGGTAAAACTCTTGCCAAGGTCTTGAGTACAGCAATCAACCTCAGGCTCCTGGCGATACTGAAGACATCGAGCAGTTTTTAGCTATATAAACTGACCTGTAGACTAGTTAATTGTTTTTGGAAATCCTATTTTCAAACATTTGGGAAAAAGAGATAGGGGAGAAGGATAAGAAGTAAGAAGTAATCTTCAGACTCTGTCAATGTTTTTAGGAAAAGACTTGTTAACCTTCTTCTTTCTGATTAATCTATAAATTTGTAAATAGTAAATCCAGTCAATTGCATTTTTCCTTTTCTTATTGCATTTCACTAACTTTTTATTGTGTATTTATTTATTATCTCATTTTAGCATGATAGTTATACAGTTTTGTAACTGAAAAACCCTTGTAGGGAGTTGCAATAAAGTATGCATGTATGTATGTATGTAACTGAAAGGGTGCTTTGAAAATGCCTAAGAGCTAAGATAATAGCGTGAGTGTGTTTGGCACTTTACCTTTATTTTGATGTGTGAGAACAGATGAAAACAGAAAAACAAGGCATGGAAAGTGAAGTTTACTCCCCCTGCTTAGTGTGCTTTCAGAGAGTTGACCGTGCAGCTATTTATAATAAAGTTCCCATATAATGCACGCTGTGCTTGACTGAAACAGCATGCTCTATCAGAGAATAGAGGACGGGTTGATGACATTAGGCTGGCTTTCAAATTTTTGCTTTGGTATTTTGACAAATTTGACCCAAATTAAACATCTCCTGTGCGACTCAGACAAAAGCAATATAAATGAGCTATTTGTCAGCAGTAAATATGGCTCATGGAGACCATAGTTGAAAACAGTAGTGTAAAAACTGTATGAAAATAACAAGTTTTGCTAGATTCTGACAAAAAACGAGGCAAAATAAACTAATTCTCAACCTAGTGAATTCTTTGATGAAAGATAACAGAATATATTACGAAGGCAGAAGGCATAAGAAGTAAAACACCAACAGAGAATACCATTGAGTTGTCTCTGTTTATTATGAGAAGCTTTATTTTTTGTAAAAATGCACAAACAACACTTACATGCATGCTTGCTTGTTTAGTAGCATAGGCTCCGGTCATCTCAGCGAATTGACTCAACAATTCCGTATCATCGCTCACCCAATGAGTAATCAGTTGAAAGCTTGCTCCTGTGCTTGGAGTTGAACAAGTGCCGGCAGTCTAGTCTTTCCAACTTTGTTGTTAGTTGGGGCAATCTTGCTGCCATCAGGTAAAAGCCGTAAATAACTGTAGCCTCTTTCAAATACAACTCAGCATTTGGCATTTTCATCTGCAAGCTCTAAGCTCCTTTCATAATTTCCATTGGAAAAGTACATGTTTTCATGAGTCACAATGCGGCCGGATTCCTCTAGACTACCAACCTTTACATGTACCTGTCTTTACATCCTGATTAAATGGGTTAAACTATTAACTGAAATGGAAACTTTGAAGGCATTGTTCTTTTCTTGAAAGAACTGCAAAATTGAAAGCCTAGCCAAAGTCCAGTTTGTGATTGACAGCTGTTGTCTGGTTAGCCAATCAAATTATTTGAACAATTTTAACAAGGATTGTGATTGGCTTATTTTAGCGTGTTTTATCAGAGATTAGTACATGGCTGATGCCACTTTCACTCCTTTGGAAAATAAAGTTTGATTAGAGAATCTGTGGGGAAGGTATTGAATTCTTTGTCATAAAACAAATAAATAAGCCTTGACTGTGCTCTATTCTGTTGTAAAGCACTTAGGAAGCAGTAGAGCACTCAAGAAGTAGGGAAAAACACAAGACACACTTCTTTTGTGCTCTACCGCTTCCTAAGTCCTTTACAACAAAACAGAGCATAGTCAAGGCTTCATTATATGTTACTTATTTATTGTTTTAGCAAATTTTCCTGCACTGTGGTCTGGGGACTATTCACCAGCCACAAGAATTACAATGCACCACTTAATCAATCAGAAAAAACCTACATGTGCATTTAAAATCATCATAGTATTTCATACATGTAGTACATCTACCTGTTTATGTATAGAAACACACACACACAATAAATACATATCTGAGGAGAGGAGGAGGAGGCTAGTGGAAAAAGGGGATAAGTGACGTTTTTGGTTGTTTCTGTTACTCGCTCCAAATTAGCTGAATTTTTGCATGCGGCCTTCATTTCAGTTGAAAAACATTGCCCTGTAATTTTTTTCGCTGGCTTGCTCTTCGTTTTCGAGAAATAACGTATGCAAAAAAACCCTCAGTTTTCCAAACGGCATCTTTTGTAGATGTAACCTTAAGCACAATTAATTTGTTGAGCAGCAAACAGCAGACTTTTTTATATAATTGTATGAAGTCAAAATCAATTCCCACAAAATCTTGACTGTCTTTTAAGTCAAAGAACAATAGCATAGAGAAGATCTATCTTCATGTCTTTGTAATTGAATTGCTGTTTTTACTTGCTAGGCTATTAGTGAGTTTAAGTATGGCATTTACGGCAGACGACAAATGGCAAAGATGGCCTCTGAATTTGTGTTCTTTTCTTCTAATCCTTAATTAAATCACATGAAAATAGAAAAATGTCTCATACTATTCACCACAAATACAAATATTTTTGCTCAAATGTAAGTTTTGCTTTGTATTTCAGCGTTCCTTTGCTGATAAATTTTCCGTTTCATGGGCATGAGCTGCGTGTTAGCTTAAGGATTCCTCTTTCTGTGTTGTCAGAATTAATCATTTCATGGAACGAGCAGTTTTGTACTGGCTAAAAAATTACTTTCACCTAGAAACATTTTATAGATCACTGACATAGCCGATTTGCAAAAGGTTTAACGTCTTTCTCTAGGCACTGCTCATTGACTTGATTTAGGTATTGATTCGTGCAATAGATTTCTTAAGTCGAGATTGTTTTCCTTGGCGCTAACCCTAACGTATCCTGACCTTAACTCTAACCTAATCCGAAGCGCTAACCTCAACCCGTAACTCTGAGCCCAAACGATAACCCTAACCTTGTTCTGTAAGCCTAACCTTCAATGCTAACCCTAGTTTTGAGCGGTAACCCTAACCCTAACTCTATTAAAACTGGGAACTCTTAACCCTAAGGGTTAAAGTCAGCTGCTTAGTTTGGACCTGTTTTGGTCTTGTTCAATTTTAGCAAAACATCTAGGGGACGTTCTTGCACATGGCCTTTCAATTGAGCTTCCATGTTGTGAAATGAACTTCTCGCTGTTCTCTAAGTGAAATAAAAATTTTAACGGTTTTTACCAGTAATCAACATTTTCAAAGGTTACACATTGCGAAAGATCAATATTTTGCTGGATTGTAATTGAATGTTTTAAAGCGCAAAACAACGCAGAGAAGAGTTGGCTGTTTACAGCAGCTCGAAAATGGTAGTAAGCAATGTCCTGTAGTTTTTCCACTAAAGTTTTGCTTCATTTTCGAGATATCGCGTAATTTTAGTTTATGCAAAAATCCACTCGGTTTTTCCTAGTGGCATACCTTTTTTGCATACGTTATTTCTCGAAAACAAAGAGCAAGCCAGCAAAAAAAATTACGGGGCAATGTTTTTCAACTGAAATGAAGGCCGCATGCAAAAATTCAGCTAATTTGGAGCAAGAAACAGAAACAACCAAAAATGTCACTTATCCCCTTTTTCCACTAGCTTCTTCATTTAACCTTTATGAAAACATCTTAAAGATACAGTCTCATGACACACATGTAGTAATGTACATAAAGGACACATGTTTCTTTAGCTGGAGCTGTACAGTAAATCATTGATTGTTCTTTGTTTTAGCTTTTGGCCAAGTTGTTTTTTCTATATGTCTACCATGATTCCAATCATATGGATTGTGGAACTAGACCTTCTGGAAGGACGCATTAATGGGAATGGGACTCAGACTACAGTTACGCCAATTCCAAGTAATTCAGGGGTAAGTTACACCTGTGACTGTCTTTACTGCATAATGCGCTTTTTTGATTGTCTAGGGTTTGTCATTTAACTGCTAACCTGCTATGTTGTGAAATAACTCAGCTAAGGTGGCCAAACACAGTTTTTGTGCTTGCTCTTTCTGAAGCGATTCAGTGCACGCATAAGGATTAAAACAAACAAACAAATATACCGTTGATTTAGTGATAATTTTTTTGTACTTTTTGTGCTATTTTCCTTCATAATAATTGCATGTAGTGTATTGGCAGTTTTAGTCTTTTATTATAAGGTACTTTAAAAGAGGTATTGCTGCAAAGAACCCAGCAATACTCAAATGTTTCTTTGTAATTAAAAGAACCCAGGTAAATGCAGCGCAGGTGTTGTAAGTAAAAAAATGTGATTGAATGTGGAATAGCTTTCTCAGAAATACGCCTATTACCTGAGAACCACTTGTTAGAATTGTTAGTATTGAAAAAAAGTGAACTTTAATGAAGGAAATTGTAGATATTCCTGCCCAGTGGACCTTTAACAAGGGAAAATCAAAGATCTCTCATGTACTGTTAACTTGTGAGCATCATTTGTTGCATGCAAATTCTATAGAAATTTAGGAACCAGATGTTTTTGCAAATAAACCAAAACCAATTTAAAAGGTTTGTTTATATTTACTGATGTTGCCATGGCAATGGCACATATGTCAGTTTAACTATCAAAAAACGAAGTTTGTATTTATTTATCTTCCTTGCTGCCAATTATGGCAAGCAAAGGACCAGGGGGTTTAAGAGAAAAAGGTAAATGAAACACAGGTATCAAAACCTGTTTTCAGCCACCTTGAGTGATTGTCAAAACTTCTGGTTAATTAGCTGATCAGGGAAAATATCAATGGCAGAATGTTCTACACTTTAATATTGTGTGTGAAAATTCCCAGTTCATTTGTGAGGGAAAGTGTTAATCTCAATCATTTGGCCTTACGTAAGAGTCACAAAAAGGTTGGCTTGTATCTGTGAAAATCGTCTCAAGAGTAGATGGAAATCCAGATCAAAGAATCCACAGATTAGAGGTAACAGAATTATTAAGTGGGCAGGACCAAGAGATCAAGGTGGCCCTTTTACCTTCATCTTTTCGCAGTATAAAAGCTTTATATGAAAAGATTAACAACCGTGGCATTTGCTGAGTTAGGCATTTATTTTTCTTTGAGATATCACCACATTGTGATTTCGGCCTCTCAAGGGGTCTAAAATGGCCAAAATTTAGAGCAACTTTAAGGGAGCATAGAAGATACTGTATTTTAGATGATTTCCAGAATCCCTTATAAATTATTTTGACAATGCGTGTCCCCTTACTAGTTGACTGAGGTATAATTATTGGATCTATCACATCTCTTATACTTGCTCATATCTCATCAAACATTGGTGTTATTTCAAAATTAAGGCATTATCTTTCTATTCATCAACTCAAGCAACTTTACTATAACCTAATCTACCCTTATCTATCATATGCTATAATAGCTTGGGGATCTGCTCACAAAACGCACCTGAAAAGGCTGCAGTCTAAACAAAATACAGTTCTAAGATCAATGTTTTTCGCAACTACATCTGGACCGTATACAGAAAGTGCTCTTCCTTTCTGAAATCTTTTAGATGTCCTAACAGTGAATAATGTTTACAGTCTCCATGCTTTAACGTTTTACACATTTATGGCATAAAGGGCATCTACCAAGCCTGTTTGATAACCTTTTTCAATATGCTAGTTGTCGGCATACACACATCACAAGGTATACAACGAAGCAAAACTTCTGTAAACCACGTCCTCGTACTAACACTTGAAAACAAATGTTTTCCTATCTGGCAATAGACCTCTGGCGTGATATCCCTTATTCCTTGAAAGATCTCAGTACATTTTCCTTCGCCAAAGAAATAAAACATTATTTACTGTCAGAACAATACTCTAAGAAAGTTGAATAGTAATCTATGATTTATTACAACTTCATTTTTAAAGCATTATTATTTTTTTTCTCTCCTTGTTGCTCTTTTTTATTAAAATAACCCTTAATGGTTATAGGGACTAACTCGAGGGAAAACCTTATGGTTCCTTTAGCCTCTCGGCTCTTTTTTTAACAATAACTTTCTTAATTATTTTAATTAATTTACCAGCAATGTATTTAAGTAATATCCCAAATGAAACTAATTTGTGGGCCAATAAAGATGATTGATTGATTGATTAATATAAGAGTAATTGTCAGTAAAAATCAAAGAAATCGTGGCCACAGTCAAAAAATCGATTTCGCTCAGGCTTTGTCAGTTTGAAGGCCTAAGTTAGTAACTAAAGGAAATCAAGTTGGTTTTTTGAAACATTTAATATAGCGGCAGAAAACCATGAAAAATGGTTATCGTACCCTCAGATGCTCAGATTTCACTCCACGAGAATCCGAAAATTAACACTTTTCAGCTTCTTGCTACACAGATGTATACATCGCTGTGAATCCTTCTCAACTTTAATTGCATATGTTGCAGTTAAATTTTACTTTCAGGTCAAATTTTTTTAACCTAGGTTATAATTTTTTTAACCTAGGTTATAATTTTTTTAACCTAGATTATAATTTTTTTAACCTAAATTATAGGTTAAATTTTTTTTAACCTAGGTTATAATTTTTTGAACCTAAATTATAGGTTAAATTTTTTTTAACCTAGGTTATAATTTTTTTAACCTAAATTTTGGGGTTAAAATTTTTTTAACCTAGGGTATATAATTTCTCTGGGTTTAGTGATTAGGGTTAAGCACTAATTTCAAATGGTTAGCTTTCAGGGTTAGGTTTGGGACACAACATACCAGTGATGTTCTATGGAATAGTCATGTATGAACGGTGACAGTTGTCAAAGGGGAATCGGCCATTTTAATTCTCAGAGTTTGCTGTAGATTAATAAAACATATATTCTACTATACATAATTGCAAAAGTGCATGCAAATATTATTGATAAATATTTATGTGTATCTGTTCTAAAGACATCGGGAAATTACTGATTAATTGCCATTTTGCAAGCACGCGAAAATGTAATATGTTTGGAGTAATCCAATGCTATTCCTGTGTTTTGACTCTTGTGAAGTCGGCTCGGAGAAATTTGGGTGTCTATAACTCCAAATTCAGTAACCACTTGGGCATAACCATCCGCAGGCTCTATTGATATTATTTTTCCTAGCAATGTATTGGGGTGCAAGGGTGTCTTATCGACCTTATCAATTTTTATTTTTACATAATCATTGACATGAAATTTGGCTACTTTAGGTCTGGATTGGTTCATTTTTTTGTTGTACTGTTCTTGCCTTTCTTTGATTTTTTTGCGTTTTTTGGAGCGAGAACTTTTAGTTTCTTTTGCTTGTTGCTGATCGTTAGTTTGAATGTCATCTGTGCTGTTTTCATCTGTCAATGTTGGAGTTTGCTGGACATTCATTTCTACTGTTTCATCGTCACTGTGAAGCCTTTGTTGCTCATTGTTTGTCTCTTCTTCTTGTTCCCCTTTGTCAGTATCTGTTTCTTGTACACTTGCCCGCATTTCTTCTCTCCATGGCTTGATACCTAACACTAGTTCATATGGTGTTTGGGCAACAGCACGGTGCACTGTAATGTTTTTCTTGTAGGCTGCTTCTCCTAACACTGTACACCAGTTGTTGTAACTTTCTTTCTTCTCTGTAAGAATATTTCGAATGTTTTCCTTTATTGTTCTATTATTTCTCTCGACTAGTCCTTGGGTAGTAGGTGTGCGTGGAGCTCCATGCACTTGTTTTATGTTATTGCTCTGACAGAAGCTTTTGATTTTTAAATTCTTTTCCGTTGTCGGAATGCAACTTTTTAGGAAAACCCCACTGCCAAAATAGCTGGTTTAAACAACTTATAACTTGTTCTGTTTGCTTGGAAATTAATGGAAAAAGCCACGAGAATTTCGTGTGATGGTCCGTGATGTGTAAAATCCATTTATGTCCCTCGCTGCATGAACATGATAACCTTCTCATATCTATCAAGTCGATTTCCAGGTGTGAAAGAAATTTATTTGCGATGATGGGGTGTACCACTGGTTTCTTCAGATGGTCTGCAACGGATTTTTGTTGTTTGTGAATGCTGCAAAGAGATACAAATAGTTTCACAACTATTTGGGGTATCTCAGCATAGTTATTTTTTATATAATTTTCAAGTTTGTCTCGTCCGCGGTGAGCGATGGCCGAATGACTGTGACACAAAATTTCATGGAGTTCTCTCTTTGGAACAACGTATTTTTGCTCCTTACTCACAATTTTGCCGTCTTCGTTTTTGAAGTTCCACTTCTTTCTCTTGATTGTATTTATTTCATCTTGTGTTAGTACATGTACTTCGGTTTCCTTGTTTTGAAGGCATTGGGTAGCTTTATCTTACAGTTCATCGTCGATAAACAGGTTGACTTTGCTCTTGCTTGTTTTTCTCGAAGCCTTTAATTCGTCTAGTTTTTGGTAAAAAGTATCTTTGTTTACACATGGCGTTTGGGCTGCCATTTCAAAGTTTGTCGAGTTGCAACGCAATGTACTGAGATCTTTGTTTCAAAGTGATTGTCGAAAAAGTGGAAGTCTCAATTCGTTTCAAATGCGCATGTACGAATAATTAAATAAATTAAAATTTGGCCGAGGTGACCTGGTACCTAGAAAGCATATCAATGAGAAATATTGTGAAATTTCCAACTGGTGTTGTGGTGGTACAGTGGATAAGAAGGCAGTCTAGAGATCGAGAGGTTAGTGGTTCAATTCCAGGTAAGTGGTACATTGCATGAAAAGGAAAAAGTGAGTTATGGAGGGGGAATGGATGGGAATTGCAGGGGGGGGGGTAGAAGAGAGGACTGGATGGGAGGGAGAGGATAAGAGGACCAAGTGGTCAGAGGGGGGAAAGAAGAGAAGAGGGGAGGGGAGGGGAGGGGAGGGCAAATTTCTTGCTTTTTTTTTGTGTGTACTATTCTTTTTAGACCCCCCCAAAAAACCAGGCCCCTATTTTTTAAACTACACCCCATAAATAAAAGCCCTTTTTAGACAGTTGATAAATAACCTAGGTAAAAAAAATTACCTAGTTTAAATATTATGAACTAGGTGGAAAATTTTAACCTGGGTTTAAAAAAATTTGACCTGAAAAAAATTCCAAACTACAACACATATATTGACTCTTCCTTGGTCAAGATATAGTGATTGTTCTTTCCAAGTGAACTAAGCCCCAATTAAGTAAACACACTTTTCTCGTTAATGCAAAACTCAAAAATAATCAAAATCCAGCGAAGCAAAAAGCTGACTGGTAGTGCTTCAAATCTTCTGATATTTCAACCAAAGAGTGTTTAGAATTTTAGATTTTTGGCAAACAATATCTTTGTTTTGACTTCTGCAATTGCAATCTATAAATTACTGAAGTATCCACGTAAAATAGAATATTTGAGCTGTGACATGGTTATTATTGAGTGTAAACATCTCAAACTTTGCTTATCCTTACCAAGCAGGAAGACTGAATTTTCCAACCAAAATTCTATTTTAAAATGTCCCGCCTCATAGAAAAATGAAGTGTACCCTTGTTGTGTAAAACAAACTGCAAGTGAATAATAATCAAAGGTCAAGCCTAAATTAATTTTGAGACCTCTGCAATCAAAATGCTGATCGCTCTAAACTCTTTCTCCTTAGTTTTGAAAGCATGCACTGATCTATCGGAACAGAAGAATCGCCTAACAGTGCAGGCTTTCTCATGCAGATATCTTGGTGGCCTAGGAATGCCATAGAAAAATTGTGCAGTATCTTGTAAGTTTCCCTTTACTTACTATGTTACTTTGTTTTATTTTTAAACTTTAAACGAAAAAATTAATATCAAGATACTTTAAATCAAATTTATATTAAAAAAATGAAACAAAAATAATCTTTCCTTGGCCTAGGGGGTTCGGGGTAGCAGTGCCATAAGGTTTTTCTTGGAAAGAAAAAAAGTCGCTTGTTGCCTATCGATGTCATAGCCCACAATGCACTTGGGTCATGATGTTGTCTACAAAAGATGGTGGCAAATCAAAGAATAGTGACTGTATGCAAGATCAAATGCTTAAAGTTGATTTATCCACATACGTCCGGCAAAACTGAAAAAGAAGTGGGATTTTAGACTTCATAGAATTGAAATAAGCTTACCTACAATGTAATGTATGCATGGAGTGGGCGAACTTTAGCACACAGCCTGGAGTACCATAAAATTGCAATAAGGTCTTTATCCGACTGTCGGCCACGGTCTCAAATAGACTAAATGCCCGGCAGTCAAAACTGTTCACCACAGAAATTCTCGTTAAAACATATTGAGAGTATTTGATGTTTGTTAAGAAGTGCAAAGTGATTGTAAAATTATTTTGGATTTGTAGTAGAATAATTATTCTCAGGAATAGTCCTTAATTGTATTCCCGGACGGCCTTGGGTGAGTGCACGATGTCGAGGCTCATGCGGGGGAATATGTGATTCCAATATGGCTTCCATAGGAGGGGCAGAGAATGAAGTTCAAAAATGGAAAGCTCCTGAGTGGAAATCCTATTTACAGAGCCGTGGAATAACCGTTTCGCAAAAGAGAAAGGAGGAGCTGGTAGAATTGGTGGAGAAAGCTCGCGATCTTTCATTGGAACCGATAGACGATGGGAAGAAACCGGAGGATGTGATAGTCAACAAGTTGCAGATGAAAGAAGGTTCGCTCCCCTGTCCCAGCACGTTACACTCTGACTGGACTTCTGACTTTTCTGATTTTCTGAACTTCACATACGGTGACATGTACGCTTACTTGATCGATAAGGAGGGTTATGACCACGAGTCTCTTAAGGCATACAAGTCGTTCGAAGGCTACCGCCTGTTCTGGGATGGCCATGTGTTAAAATTGACGAAGAACAAGAACTTGTTCAGTGGATACCATTACGTTAAATTTGGAGTAAAACCAACAGAATGAGAAAAAACGCAAGTCAAACAGAAACCAACTTATGATGGATGGATAATAATTCAGTCAGATGGATCAGTTTACACAGTGCATTGCCCTTGTACAGGAGGGTGAGTTTTTTGCTGCCTCGGTTAATATTTGCCATTTTAAAATAAATTTCATTTACGTATGTGGTAAATGATAAATCCAGATTGATCTGTTCAACTGACAAAATGTTTAAGTGTTAATGAAAATATTAATTTGCAGCTTTGTAAATTTGTACTTCATTTCCAAATTGGTGAGTACGTCTTACTATGTCCAAGTGTATCTCTATGACTTTCAGAGTAATTTAATTTTATCTAATACTCAAAAGTTTGACTCTGCTTATCAAAATATATCTGTTGAAACTTTTCTTAATTCCTAATTTCTTGGTCAGGGCTGATCGTGCTTGTGGGCACATTGGTGCCTCACTTATTGATCTTGAAGCTACACTGAGAGAAAATGTTGTAATAACCTGCACTGGGAGAAAGTGCACTTGGAAACAACAGAAGAGGACTCATGAGGGCATGACACAAGCATTGGACATGGATTTTACAAAACCCACAATGAACAAAGAGAAAAAGAAGCGATTGAAACCAAGGTGTGACACTTATGACCCCAGACCTTCATATGATGCGAATGTAAATTTGGCTGAGAATTTTAGAAAGCTTGTTGCCGAAACTGTTCCCTCTGCTGTATTACTGCATCTGTTACCTGACCCAGATACATGTAATGGTGAACATCATCAGCTTGATCCAGAAAATGTAAATGACATAAGAGAGGAAAATCCAGTTGTTACAACATTTACATTAGATTCTCTATCACCCATGAAACCTCTGCCACCCAGTCTGGATGAGATTAAAGAAAGGGGCAAGGCAATAAAAAGAAAACTTCGTTTACAGATGACAAAATTGATTCTGTGGAAAAAAGAACAAAACTGCAGAGTGATTCCATTGATTGGTTCAAGTACAGAACAAGAAGAATCACAGCTTCTCACTGTAAACGTATTGCAAGCTTGAAATCAACCACATCACCAACTAAAGCTTTTAAGGAAGTTTTGAGTTATAATGAAGTCCCTTTAACAGCTGCCATGAAGGAGGGCTTGGAAAAGGAGGATAAAATTGAACAGGCACTAATAAAGTACATGGAACAGAATGGACATTCTGATATTAGAGTTGAAAAGTGCGGATTTGTCATTAGCAAGACCCATGGACATATTGGTTCCTTTACAGACAGAATTATGTATGATCAGTCCAGCCCAGGTGTGGTTGAAATGAAATTTCTTCAGGTGAAGTCAGGGGAAACCCTTGAAGATATTTTACTGAAACAGCATATTTGTATAAAAAGAAGCAATGGCATAGCCCTTAATAGAAATCATAAATACTTTTATCAACTACATCAACAAATGTTTGCAACAGCTTATCACTGGGGGATATTTGTTGCTTGTGGCAGGGATGGTGGTATTTATGTTGAGAAAGTGTTGTTTGATCAAGAGTTTTGGTCTCCAGTGCTAGTTAAACTGGATTCATTTTTTGACTCTGTCATTTTACCAGAACTTGCTTTTCCAAAGGTTAAATATGGTCAGAACTGTACAGTGGTACACAGTACAGATAAGTAAACAAACATATAATGTAGAAACTCAACTTCCATATATGAACCTTTTGTCACATTGTCATTGAGACTATGTAAAAGCATAACCATTCCATTTATACCTACTGTAGTAGCTAAGGCGTTAAATGTTCATTTCTGTAGTTTAGTTTGATCAAAAATTATATGATTTACAAATGTGGACATAAGAAAATTATATGGAAATTTACTTTGAAACAAGAGGCTTCATTAAGTTACACAGTGCTGCACATACAAACACAGTCTGATCAGCAACTGCAGCAAGGGTGATAGGTATCACACCAAGTAACATTCGAAAACACTTGAGCCGCTGGATTGCTCTTTCCACATGTATGCGAACCGCAGCTATTCTCCTGGTTTTTGTACATGCCTTTGTTGAAAGAGACTTCCCCTTTGCAAAGGGGGGAATGTTTAAAGTGGCCTTTTTCTTTGTGACCATATCTCTAATATTGAATCCTCTATCAGCCATCACATCATCTAGAGGTTCCAGCTTGTCTATCAGTCCAGATTTCTGAGTTATATTTCGGTCAGAGACTCCACCAGACCAAAGTTTAGAAACAAATGTGAAGGCTCCAGAAGGTGAAATACCCACTAAGAGTTTGAAAGTGTTATGTGACTTCTAGTCACTGCAGGTAATTTTCTGGGCTGAAGGTTGAGTGGACTTCTCTATTAAAAAACTCTGTACAGTCAATAATTACACGGGTCCGAGGATACGTACTAAAGCTCTTAGGCATGTGCTTTTGAATTTGAACCTTTGCAGGCCATATTATAAGAATTTCCTTAAATACATGATACAGAAGATTAAGCCAAGTTGTAAAAATTTTGGAAATTGAACTTTGTGAAAAACCGAGGTGACTTTCTCCATATTTTTTCAGCTGTGTCAAACTAATTTTCCCCCGCATGAGCCTCGCTTTGGCACGAAACAAAACACTCGTCCCAGGCCAGTCCGGGAATATGAATAAGGCCTATTCTCAGAGCTCTTTGACTACAGGGCATTTTGTGTACTTGAGACCGTGACCGGCAGTGTGATCATGCAAGAATTGCCAGAACATGGCATTTTTGGTATGTACAAGCTTGGAGAATTTGTCCACTTACAAATCCAAAATATCTTTTAGAATCATATTGTATTTCTGAACAAACATCAAATACTCAACACGTTTCGACAAGGCTTTCTGTGGGAATTCAGTGAAGAATTTTGACTGCCAGGCATTTAGTCTATTTGAGACAGTGACCGGCAGTCGGATAAAGATCATAGCGATTTTATGGTATGCATAAGCTTTGACACAAAATAAAATAGAGCAGTGGTGGTGTGAAATGCTGTATTGGAGATTATGACCCAAGTGAATCTCGTGTACCTTTTGTTGCATGGAACAATAGCCAAGCAGCTGTCTTGGACCATCCATTTTGTGTCTCACAACTTCTTTCACATCTTCAACATCCACTTCACTCTGACTTCATAATTCGTGAACTTTATGTCAAAGTACTGCAGCCTGGGTGCTAAAGTTCGCTCACTCCATGCATGCATTAGGTATTTTGGTTCTATGAAGTCTTAAATCTCACTTTTCTTCCAGTTTTGCTGGACACTTAGTTAAATCATCTCAGTTTAAGCGTTTTATCTTGCATCCAGTCTCCATTCCCGATGTGATTTGCTGCCACTTTTTGTAGAAAACATCATGACATGACCCAAGTGCATCGTGGGCTATGACATTGATAGACCACAAGCAAGTTTTTTTTTCTTTCCAAGAAAAACCTTATGGCACTGCTAGGCCAAGGAAAGATTATTTTCGTTTCATTTAACTTTTTATTAAAAAGTATTTTATTTTACTTTTTATATTTTTAGTATAAATTTGATTTAAAGTGTCTTCATATTAATTTTTTCCTTCAAAGTTTAAAAATAAATGAAATAACATAATAAATAAAGGGAAACTTACAAGATACTGCAAAATTTTCCTATGGCATTCCTAGCCCACCATATTTCCATTATTGGGGTGCAAATGAGACAGTCGAGACGTAGCATTCAAACCTTCTACAGGACCCTAAAGCACTATGTAAGTTGAGCTTTCCCATCAACAGTTTTGTCACACAGTGCAAGCTCAAAATTATAATAATCTGTAGATAATCTAAATAATCAGAAACTATGTTTAATATTTAACTGACCGGGTAGCTAGGCCTTGGTTTGTTTGTAAAAACTTGCTTTTTAAGATTGCTACGCAGTGACAGGTTTTAAATGTACAAGAAAGAGATGAATCCATGTTAAAACTGGGCCACTGATTGTACTTTCACTGTCCAAAGTTCTGTAATATAATCAAAATGTTGCCCTCATCCAACACAACTTTCAGCAGACTCAAGTGCCCACGAACTTAGGATGAACGCTGTTTTAGCCTGCATATAAAACTGCAAATAAACTGCCGCACTTTTGAAAAACAACTTACTGAAAATGGCAAATATTTGGGTCACACTCATCAACTGTTCCGTGGCTACATTTACATTTGGCACCTGGAAGATACTGTAAAATTAAAGTGAAAGGTCTCTAGTGTGTCTCAGTCAACTAATATGAGGACAAATACCATCGCATGAAAGTGAGAGTTTCTGGAATTTTTGTGAAGCTTCTTTTGGGCTCACCTAAATTTGCCTGAAATTTTGGCCATTTTAGACCACTTGAGAGGCCAAAATCATGATGTGGTGATATCTGGAAGAAAAAGGAACATCTACCTCGGGAAATATCTTGGTAGTTAATCCTTTGAGATAGCTTTTATACCGTGAAAAGATGAACTAGGTAAACGGCTGACCTTGATTTTTTTGTCCTGCCTGGTTTTCTCTGACAATGAAACTTCACCTTTTTAAATTGAGGGAAATAATGCATAGTCATTTACAAAGTATTAGAGGTTTGTTCTCTGGTTCCATCACATTTAAAGGTGCATTTTTTCCCTTTACTTTGTGTTGTTTTATAAGATAAAAGGGTTATGACAAAGATTTTGTTTTGCAGTGCTTTGGGGACATAGATTCATCAACATTGGCCAAGCAGATATGTGAATTGGGTCTGATTATTGGTTTAATCATAGGAAGGTGGCTTCTACCAAGAGGTGAGATCACCCGTGATCAGCTGTCTGCCCTGTTACTGGGTTATGTAGGAACTGCAGCAGATATCCTTGAACTATTTGAAGTTCTTCAAGAGGAAGTTGTCCAGCGAGAGGAACAGGTGACACTTGCTGTTCTAGGTGTGTACACCTGGAGCTTACTGCAGTTCTGCCTTGTCACCACAGCCACTACTGGAAAGAATAATCAGATTCGCATCACAAACAACAAGGTGGGCACGGTTCATGTACTTTTGACTACTATGTTGTATTCTGCACCCTAGGGGATATAAGTGGAAAAAAGGCAAAAGTCTGGAGTTGCATTTTCACAGAAGACATAAAAGGATAGATAGTCCTGACTGCCTCAAAAAACTTTTCACAACCATGCCAAATATGATGACATCAAAGCTGGTTAGTGAACTGGCCCTTCTCTTATCAATGTCATTACCATTTGTTTAGAATACATGTAGCTCACTGATGGTGGAAAATAATTTCTTTTAGTTTATATGTGTTATCAAAGGATTGCTTTAAGTGTGATACTAGGGGTACTTTCTTTTAGGTAAGTCCAGATGACGTAATAAACCGCAAAATAAGTCTCCACAAGTATGGGAAACAAGAAGATCTTAAAGAGAGATATATTCAGAGATTACAGATGAAACGTAGGCAAACAGAGATGAATGTTCTTCGTGGGAAAGGGTACAAGGGTGAAAAAAAGGAGAAGAAAATCAACCCAATTACTACTGCACGGGGTGAAGTGAAAGAGATCTCTCGGAGGGAAATGTTGCTCCATGGTGATATATTTGGCATCTTAACTGGTATCTTCATGCAGGATGGCCCATTCCTGATCCTCCGATTACTTCTCATTATCAACTACAAAGTATACAGCGAGATGCACATCTTCTTTACCTGTAAAAATGCCATTGCTTTGAGCCTCCTTGTATATAGATTGTGTATTCTAACATGCAGTGGTGAAGACGAGGAAGACATTGAACATCAGGAACAGGAATCCCGGCTACAAAATGTTCAGCAAGCAGTGTTAAGTGAAAACTTTCAAAAGGCAGGTGCTATCCAGTTAGCAGGCTAATAGTGATGCTTTTTTATTATTTAGACACAAACAAAATGTAAAAAC
>CM042749.1:23012808-23030308 GCA_022496165.2 Catalaphyllia jardinei
TAGGTCAATTCTGTGCTAAAATCATTACTTTGAGGCTTTCCTCGTAAACAAAATGCTTCTGTAAAGCTACGACGAAGATATCAAATGAATTTTATCAGAGAGGGCTAACTATAATAAACTTTTTGAGCATTTTTTGAAGACGTAGCATCAAATCTTAAAAAAAATTGGCTTATTTTTTCAAGTTTCAATCCATTTCCATCCTTGCCATCCATAGCGACAGGGAACAGTTTCAGTACCTTTAAATAGTCTTTAATAACAAAACTAGACCATTATTTTTGGAATTCAAATGATGCGAAGACACCTTCTAGCTTTTTGTAAAGTTGCCAAATAGGGTGACACTGCCCCTTTAACTTTGTTGAGCAGACGAAACATGTTGCTGTCCTTGTGGTATAGTGACTGTACGCTCAACACATTTTTTAAATTTCTAAGACGAAAAAAGAGAAAAAAATCTCTGATACAGCATGGGAAAGGGAAAGTAGAGAACACAACATTAGAAGAATACAAAAATGAGGACACTTAATGCCAGAGTTCTATTAGTCATTTTAAGCTGGATCAAATAGTCTTTTGCCAGAGAGGAACAAATTAAATAAACATCCTGCTGGATACAACAAAAGAAGTATTAAATAAGCAGCGTCAAAGTCTAATCCCAGGTGATCAATTTCCAAATGTGGCAACACTTCTCTTTTGAAGCAAAGGCCAAAAGGTGATTTTGAAAACGGATCAAATCATACAACTTCTCATTACAACCATAAACTTCTCAGCCTAGTTGTTGTCTCACCTCTCCCCTGCTTATCAGGAGTGTGCATCCACCATGCCATTAAAAGAAAAAAATATGCCTCCTTCTCTTACGTGATAACAATAATAGTGACAACAACAATAATTTAAGCCAGTTGAGCTATGTTTGCTAAAGCGCTTACAATAAAGACAGCAATCTGTAAGGATAATAATTTGGCTATGTGTCCTAGTCACTTTTCTTAACTTAAAAACTACTTATTGTATAATTATCAAGTCAACATACCAACAACGTACAATATTTATTATTGTAAAGTACTTTAAGCTCTGCTTAAGGGATTGGGCGCAGGGCTAACAAACCCGCCCCAAATAACGTTAGCTGATACAGAAACGGGGAGCATTTAAAACAATACCACACAAACTGGAAGTGTCACTGCTGAGGCCGTAATGATGCTCTAGGGCCCAAGCCAATGAAGAGTCCAAAGGCCAAAAGCCCCATAGTACCCCTCAAGTAATGGACAACCATTGGTTGCTGGAATGTAATAACTATGGCAGAGCAAAAAAAGGTCCGCAATGCGTACATGTGTGGCTTACGAGTCGCCTTGCTAGTAACATGTAATGGAAGTAATACTGAAGGGAAGATTATAAGCTGGAATTAGGTGGTTATAAGTCGGTTGTAACATTTGGATTAAATTGACCATAACTTACATTGAAAATTTAATACTGGACAATGGAAGAAGTAACTTTCTGGATGTTTCAGTCAGAGGGAAAGTATGGATCGACAGTATCTCTCCAGAGATAAACACTTGTTCACATGATGGTCAGTAAAAGATATCAGAATTGAAATCCTCATGAATTGCCTCTATTGACAATTGTACATATGGTTAAGGATTTTCCAGGACCCTACTTTGATTTATATAACTTCAACCAAGCAAAATGTTTGTGTTGAAAGCTATGTTTTGGGTATAAACACATACACATGTGAAAACGCCAGACAAGGAGAGCTTGAAAACACGTCCAAACCAGACATTCACTGTGCATTACTAGCTCAATGGAGATGCGCGGAAAAAACGAGAAAGCAATAGGGAAAAAACGAGTGTCTTTAAACATTTTGTAAGAATTTCGATAATTTTATTTTCTGTATACCTGAACATTTCTTTTCATTTGTAGCAGTTAACACAGTAAATATTTTTCTACAGTAGGGTTGGAAAGTCTAAGGTCTTCAGCAGTAATGACACTGTGTTTATACCACAACTGGTTAATAAAGAGCAAATGTACTCTGGACAGTAGCATGAAATGGTTGAGCCATGTGCATCTTGTCATTCTGATATTGATGCTGGTTTGCCAGTCTCTCTTCTCTGATATGGTCTGCTGATTCATATATAATTTTTTTCTGTCTGATATTGATGTTGGTTGAACAGTCTCTTTTCTCTATATTCTGCTAATTCATTTGCATTTTTTTCTTTGATGCTGAGATTGGGTTGCCAGTCTCTTTGTTCTAGATTCAGAAGATTCATTTGCACATTTTTCTTTTCCTTAAATAGATTCTTCACTTTTATGTGTCCTTCTCCTTTTCTCATATTCACATCTAGCAGTCAATAGTTTTTTCTTTTTCTTGTTAAGTTCAGTTAAAAACTATCGCTTCCTTTTAATAGGTTGTGTTTGGTTTCTTTTAGCACTGAAAGGCAAACGTTTCATTTTGGACTCTAATGGACATTTTGCAAAACAAGTTTATTATCTCCGACAAGGACACCATTAATTTCAGAGGAACAACCCCTGTTTATAAGCAGACTAATGATACAAGGTTTTCAATTCCTTCAATGGTAAGCAAGTGAATTTCCCAAATGAATAGCGCATCCCGTGCAAATCACTGGAATGAGCATCAAAAATGTTAAAGCTTTGTTCTCGATTCTTAATCACTGCAACTGTATTAATTCTAATGGTTATCAAACAACAATTGTAGTTAAGTAGAAAATTTGAAAACACTTCTGTCAGAGAATTTTGAATAGATATGTATGGCCCATTATATGATTATTTGATGTCATGAACTTGTCAAACGTCCTGTTAATGTCTATTCTTATGTGTAAAATTTATTGGAAATCGAAATGATGCATGGAACATCAGGTAAAAGCTAATATCTTTAAATGCAAATGTCTGGACAGAACATCTTATAGAAATGTCCATGTAGAGATTATTTGCAATGGTAAGATTATTCAAAGTGAAAGAAGATAAAAAATTGATATCTTCTACGTGATGATAAATAACAAAAGTAAGTGATATTGTTCAGTACTCATTGCTTACCAGCATTTTCACCAAAGAGTACTTGATTTCCTTGATTGTAGTTAGCACATATTGTTCTTGTTGCTTGTAGAAAATCATTTGTAAAAACCAAAACATCACATCATTCCACATTTTGTATTGTCCAACAACTTGTTTCAGTACAGGCAAGTAAAATACATTTAAATGGAACATCATAAGCATTACACTCCAAAAATTATCCTGAAAACGTGACAAGATATCCTTTGTTTTCACGAAATTGTCATGAGAGCTAATCCTTGACCGGCAATGTTCAATCGAGATCCCCATACTTCCTTTTGTCGTTTTGATCTTGGGCAAGCCAGAAGCCCTTCAAATATGCTTCCGTGAATTCTCAACAGTGCATGGAGGATGCCAGTACAACACAGCCTATTTCACCTTATGAAACGTTCAGGTGGCTTCAGGCACTTTCAAACACTTTCAAACTGTCAGTGGTGCTACCCGGGCCGCATCGATAGATCAAGCTTATAGTTGTCAGCTTGCAAGAGCGCAATGACTCCTTCCAGTCTTGTACAACATGTACCGAAGATTCAAGCACTTAAATCTTTTGAGAACGTAAAAGCTTTTCCACGAGCTGCACGTATTACACAACCCCGGTCTGGGTGTGTTGGCTTCTGGGAGGAGAACTTACTCGCGAAACGATCTTCTGAAAAAAACTACTAGAGGCCACACTCACAAGCAAAATGGCTACGGCATTAGACCACGTGACAGGCACTCGACTCTCGTGCACAAACAAATAAATAAATCAGATGACGCCATAATGTGGCATTACACTTCGTGTAAGCCACACAAAAAGGAATAGCACAAGTGTTCCAGGGGATGGAGGAATATCAATTTGATACATGAGACCAGATGGAAAGGGATGTGGTCAGTGACACTACAACATAGTGAGACATATTTGTATGCAGGAGATGATGGGATGCAACAAAGAGGAGTAGTCATTTTGATTAGTACAAACGCAAAGCCTTGATGGAATGGACACAAATCAGCAAAAAGGTCATTAAAGCAAGATTTGACACACGGCATGACTGTGGTGAGGGGGATCTTAATGCTAAGGTGAGGAACAACATCACAAGCAGAGAGAGAGAGAGAAAGAGAGCTATTTGAAGTCATGAGTGACAACAGGGAAAGGCTATGTTACTTTTGAAGCGTGAATAGATTAGTCGTAACTGGAACAATATTCCCACACAAAGAGCATGACAAGATTATCGGCAAGGGTGCCAGTTTATATTCGACATGTAGCTTAACAGTGGGAATGAAATTCCTTGACGCCTCTTTACATGAGATGTGCTATGAAATCAATTTAATCAGACCGTGATCTGACATCATCACAAGCACATCAAGTCGGTCAAAAGAATAGAGAGCTTAAGCACTGATGACGACGCTGCCTAGTAAAAAAGGAAGATAATTTGGTTTTATCAACTGGGTTGATAATAAACAATTATTGGATGAGGTTTTTGTGATATCTAGAATAATCAAGGTAAGGGTTATCAGCCGAAGTTAAAGGCTGAAGCTGATAACCCTTATCGAGACCTTGATTATTCTGTATATATAAAAAAACGAATTTAAGAAATGTTTTATTATACATGCATTGAAGAAATAAAAATTGCTTCTTCACTGACGGCAAGCAACACAAGGCGTGCGAATTTGACATGATTACCCTTAGAAATCATGCACTGCGGTCACATATGACACGATAACCCATGACCTTGAGTGTCCTTGACATGATAACTGTATAATCTGCAGTTACGAAGTCACAGGCGCTGATTTCGAAAATTCACTGTATGCTTTTGGCCAATCAGAAAAGAGTTAGAGAGCACAATGTATAATAATGTGAATTGGCCACCTATGTTGCTTAGAATGATTCGGCAGATTAGAGAGGCCCTGCGCCTAAGAAATGACCGATCATTTCCGGCTAAAAAATAGAATTGGCCGATTTTTAACTCCGAGTACTATTTAAAAATGAATCTCTTTTGTTAAGTTTTGCTTTAAACGAAAAATAACAAGCAGCATAACTTTTTCCGTCTGTTAGTTGCAAAATCAGGCCGAAACTAAGCCCCCGCAAAAAAAGGTTCAGAAATCACTCTCGCAATGCAAAATAATGAGAGAACTACACTGTGATGTAGAAAAAGGCCTTTTGACAAAAACCTTGATTTTTAAAAGTATGAATTATCGTTTTCTGTCACAAATTTTGCACTTAAAATTCAAGGAAAATGTTGAAAGGATGATGTGGTAACGTTTATAGCACATCTGAACGTAACTATCAAACATTAAACAAGATATAAACAAAAAGTAGTTTTGGCCGCCATGTTGGACGGCAAGAGTATGCCCTCCAACATGGCGGCCAATACAAATCATACCAATTCGTTGAAAAATCAAAGTACCATAAAATGTAAGTAGGTTAGTAACACCGTTTATTAATAAATAGACCTTGCAGCCAATTGGCTGAATTACGTGAAAATAAAGTCTGTACAATAAAAATGTATATCGAGAATTAAAGTATATTACAAACAATGGCCAATGATAAAACTGCCTCTGAACCTGTTTGTCTTGCAAACAGGTGCGACAAAAGCGCGAGTCGATCTCAGATTATTATTCTGCTGAGAACGCACTGGCAGAAGGAGACTGAGTTTATGGTTCCCTTGCATATCAATGTCACTGAAGAGTTCCTTACAAAGCGTACTCCTTCTATCATACATGTATCTCCCTTAAATGCGTTTCCTCTCAAGTTTCGGGTGTAAGATAATTTTTGTGTTCTGTCAATTTTTGGCATCGGCTAGATTACAACTCACTGTTTAAGGGAGGCATTGGTCACGTGAACTCTTAGTACAAGAGGCCTACAAAGCGGCCTTCACACGGCAAACTTAAGTTGGCAAACTAGTGTTGGAAAACTTCAAAAAGTCGACAAACTCTTTCCTTCAGATGTCAAACTCGTGTGAAATAACAAACACGGTAATTTGCAACATGGCCGCTTTTTGTTTTAATTAAAACACTTTCAATTACTACTTACTTACTAATGCTTATTTACAATATGTGGTACTTACGCTACTAAACAATACTATACTTTGCTTACAAAACAGTGCTTACTTACAATGTGAGATACTTATGCTACTAACAATACTATACTTTACTTACAAAAACAACACTTACTTACAATGAGAGATACGCTACTAGCAATGCTTTACTCTACGCTTTACTTATATATATAAAAACACTTGTTATACCTCCCAACTCAAATACGTTTCCTGATTGGAGGAGAACAACACCTTGAACTTTGGACTCGCACGTGATCACGTTGTGCAACTTGAAACCGCGGGAAATTTGTGTACCGGTCGGTCTGATGGAAAAAGCCATTGAAGTAGGACGTTTCTCATTAGAGACGGCATTCATTATTCAAGAAAAGAAATTTATAGTCGCAAAAACATATCATGCAGATTAACAAAAGGGAAAATATGAACGTTTTGTGTCTCCAAGCATGTGGTTTGGCGCCAAAAATGGGTTGCCCACGTTCGTCAACTCGCTCGTCGATCGTGGTCGCCAGGTAGGGAAGTGTTTGTGTAATTTAAAACAAAATTTGCCGTTCCTGATCAAATCAAACTCAAAATGCTTGAGTTAAGCGTTAGAAGAGGCCAAAGCAACTTTGGTACTGTCTATATTTTTTGTTAACTGCGAAGAAAAAGACTGTTATCGTGATTTTTCGATAGAACAGGTTGGTTTTGGCAGCTGCTCAATTTTGCGAGCGCAGCCTCAAGCAAATTATTTTTTCCGAGCTTTTTCTATTTTTGAGTCGGGAGGTACAACAAAACAACAAAACACTTAGTGACTGGCCCCTCGGGAAACAGTGAATTTTGTTTCCCCTCGACCTCAATGTTCCAACATTGAGGGTCTCGGGGAAACAAAACTCACTGTTTCCCTTGTGGCCAGTCATCACTCAAAGATATTTTCTCTGCTGATTCACTTGAATTTAGCTTTCCATATTTTGAAGGAAGGAAAGTGTGAAAAGAGCGAGAGACTTCAAACTGGTAAAAGATTACTAAAGAGAGAAAGGTTCAATTTCTTTCTTATATTGTTTTAAAAGAGGCTTAAAATTTTCAATAGTTGGAATATTTCCTTTGCTTCTGCAGAGCCAAATGTAGAGTCTTGCAGGTAACATAACAAAGTTAATTGCAGCTTTGTTTTTGGAAGTATCGGGCATCAGACCCAAGACGACAAGATTGTTAAAGGGACACAGTCAGCTTTGCGGCTGCGTTGACCTGGACACTAGTTTTTCTCACTTTGAAAAAAGTTTACCTCAACCTGAAATCAAAGTTCATCTAGAAATCCACTTCATTTTACACAGTAATTTGATTGATTTTCAATCGTTTACTGAAAAGCCTGTTTTTGAGTGTCCTTTTGCTCATCCTATGATATTATTTTTATCATATCTGGTTGAGAAAAGTATTTATCGCGTCTTTGTTATATGCAAATTAGCAATGAAATGGTATGTAATGCGCATGTGCGCCAGCTGACTGTGTCCCTTTAAGAAGATAGTCGTTGGATAAAAAGTCATGATCCTTTAGACAAGCAACGAGGCGTTTCCAGAAAAGTTTTATTTGGCTGCAGAACCAGAAAAGATGCGTGAAACTTTCCGCTTCTTCATGGCAAAAATGTACATGTAATGTCATCTTTGTAACCCATTTTGACTAGAGATACATTTGTTCCCAAAGTTTGATGAAGGAATCTAAACTGAAATTCAATCAGTTTGGTGCTTTTGGTACATTTAAAAGCAGTCATGTATGCATTATGCCAGATTAAATCACGAGCTTCTGGGAAACCTTGCTCCATTTCTCCTGGCTGGAAATTTTATATTTACAATTTACTTCCACCAGTTTTTGATAAGCTAGGCTGCCGGTTTTTTTCGATTTTAAAAAGCCGGTTGTGAGACTCTTGTTCTTTACAATTTAGTGGTACACTTAGTGATTTTTGATATTTCCAGAGTTCTCGGAGGGTAGATGTCATTCCGTAGAGTGTTAAAGGACAAACCTTGGCATGATACTTGCTTTCAAATTCTGTTGGTGACAAGAAAGTACTTGGTTGTTCCTTAACGATTTGATTCACGTGAGAAATGCCCATTTGATACCAACTTTTATAGAAAACTGGTTTGTCCATAACTCTAATCAAAGAATGATTCCATAGGCTTTGTGTGAGAAAGGACTCTACCGTTACTATCGAACTTTGATAGTTTAATTCAGACCATATCCCGAGAATCTCTTTCAGAAAGGGGCTGAGATTGTCTGTTATGTCGAGGTTACCCCTAAAAACAGTTTGGCCCCCAAGTTTTTCGAGCTCAGCATCAAAAAAAGTTTCCATTTCCCTTTGTTACTTTCGACCAGGTACTTACTTATCCACATGGACTTACATTGTAAGGGCTTTATTAAAAGATAAAATGTCGATCATTTTAAGTCCTCTGTTGCCATAGTTTTGGGTGATAACGTTTCTCTTGATTTTATCACCTTTACTGTTCCAAAGGAAGTAAAAAGGAGGTCATTTGTTTTATAATTTAAGAATTGATTTGAAGAGGCGACAAAAGATTATTTTTTTGGGACACAACCAAACTCTTAGTGCAGTGGCACTCGCGTACCACAGCACTCGCGTACCACAGTGAAACAGAGGAAAAGAAGAGAAGAAACAGAAAGCGGTGGAGAAATAGAAAGGCTTAGACAAAACCCAGTTTGTCTGCGCGCTCCTCCGTTTTGTTTTGTTTGTTTTAAGTATCTTTGTAGGCTAAAGATGAAACGTCCTCGAACAGCCAGACAATTGTGAACCGTTTTGATAAATTTACAAATTGTTGACTTGCGTCCCCCATTTTGTGAAGTGTCACGTGAATAGCGCTCGTTTTGATTGGTTGACAATTACCAACACCTGTTGGCCAACCATTCACATGTCAGATACGAGTTAATCAACACAAAAAAGTTGCTGAAAAAGTTGGCGAGAATAGAGGCAAGTTCTATCTAAAAGACGTTCCTGACAAAATTTTTCATAATCCTGTAAAAATACAGATTTGTGCTTATTTTGATTTGTTTGCTTGAAATCCGTTTTTGCAAACCTATAACAATCATTTTTTATAAACTTGTAAAATTATTTTTTGCAATGCAAAGAAAAGTTACAGACATCAATTGCTGTGAACAAGAGGCCAGCTATTGTTGTGTGTTCTGCACAGAAGGATGCCAAAGAAAAATCATTTTCTTATAACAGACTGGTAGATGCACACACCCTTGGTAGACAGGAGAGAGCTATGAAGAGTCTTATCAGTTATCAAACTAAAATATACACCTTCCTAACTTCAAATGAAGAGAGAAGGTGGGCAAGTGTTGTTGCATTTAAAAACACCGTTGATATTTTGATGCTGCTTACTAAAGGGTTACTTTTTACAGTGATGCATTTTAAAATGCTTTGTTTGGGTAGCTGAGACAGGGTGACATAGCTATTTCAACAAACAATCTACGACGTATTTAAAATCAGAATGGAACAAACTTCAAACCCAAGAGCGTAAGTTTTGAATTTGATTTACCTTGCAATAAAATTTCAAACAAATTGACTTGCATGGACTTAAGCATACGTAAGTAAAATTAATCTCCTTGTCCTTACAGGTGCACTTACCACGGCTGAGACTGTACATAATAAAATCCACCAACTTGCACTGTAGTTTGAACAATAATTTGTGAAATCAGTGAAAAAAGAACTACTGGAGACATGAGACTTCCACCAGGCCTTTGAGCCACTAACAAGGGATAAGCCTCTGTTTTACCCACTGGAAGAAAGAGAAACAAAAAATACAGTTAAACTGAGTATGGGCTGATCAACACTGTATATGTCATCGGTCAGTGGAAAAGCCTTTAATTGCAGTATTGCTCTCATTGGTTCTAGCAGCACATTTGTAAAGCTTTGGATTTTTTTTAAAGTTGCATCCTTAGATGTATAACTGTGTACACTCTAGAGTTGAATCATATTTGGTAATGTCGAGTCCACAGAAAAACACTGAAACTTACTAACAAGAGCTAGACTTGTAATAATGACCAGATCAATGTACAAGAATTGCCAGTCACCAAGGTTTGAAGAAATCTGTTCAGATGAAAATTGAAATAGTGTTTAGAAATAAAACCATGATGCACTGTAACACCTGAAAATGATAGGCTTTACAAAGAACTTATCTAGGTTTAAGTGATTATCTTCTGGTCTTTTATCAGTAAAACATCACCTTAACATCTTTTAATTACTCCAACATGATTCAGTCCTGCTCCAATCAATATAACAATCTTAAGCTTGCACCACAAACAATTCTCCAATGCAATCTTAACTAAATTCTGCACATCAAGCTAATGTTGCAGGAGGGAAGCATAATTTGGTGGCTGTTTTTCATAATGGGGGATGGGTTTTTCAGGCCCCAGTATGGTCTCAGGTACCCGAGACAGCCCTACCCCCTGAGTTACCTGACTGAGGTAAATATTACTTATTTCTGTGCAAAATTCAACCAGACCTTTATGTGAGGATCGCAAGCTTGTCTCATAGGGCGAGGGAACTCAGGTGGGTGAGCTGTCTCGCCTCAGCAGGTAGGGTAACCCTGGCAGGTGGGACAACTTTTACTCATATAAATAACTCGGCGTGCTTAACCAGGACAACTTTAGACGTGGAGAGTGTCACGTAAGGTCTACGTTCAGAATTTTAAAGCAGAAATGTGATTGTTCAATAAGGGATATGAATAATCATGTAGAGTCAGCTTTGACTCCGCTTACAGAGTCAATGTTTTCACATGTAAATACTCAATAAAGTTATTTTCGGGACAGGGTTGTCTCAGGTACCCAAGAGCACATAAATGGGGCTGCATAGCAAAAAGGTATTCAAGTAGCTAGGATGCATTTAAATAAAAGAAGAGAAGACTACTACTGAGCACATAATCAAAATTTTGTAACATGAATCATGTAAAATGCATATGTTGGGAACAGCATATTGAACAATTATTCAGTGATGGTGAAGTGAACATTGGTAAATATTTACCAGACAAAATTGTGTGCACATTTTCATATGATTGATTTTGCAGACTCATTTTCAGATAGAAACAATGGGCAGCTCGGAAACCTGCATACAAGAGTTTGTGTGTATTGTAAATTTCTTCTGTTGGGTAACTGAAATGAAATAACCTTATAAAGCCATGGAGAACTCAATTTTACTTACAGAATAAAGTAAGAGCACAGAAACAAACTGCACAATGCTATAAAGAGCCATGTACTTGAATATCCCAAATGAAGTTACCAAAGCTGCTCTACCCTCTCTACGAGACAAAAGTGAAAAATCAAGAAATCCAAATGAAGGAGTTAGTTAGAAATCTCTTGTTAATGCCATCCAATATGGTGAAGATGACATCAAGTGAAAACCCAGATTAAAAAATGCTTGGTACTTAAAATTACACAAGGACATTTCTGGATTTAATGTAGGCCCAAAATTAACATCAATTTTAAATTCATTCTAAAGCTATTAAAGACAATTTTTCTCGACAAAACACGGATTCCTGGTCAGCTGACCCACTATGACGAACGCTTGATGATGAATGATATGAAAAGATGGAGTATCTCCTAATTAAGACCCTCAATTTGCAGGACAAATCCGAAAAGCCTAGGTCTAGAGAAACTGTACAATGATGTTGATACTTCAGGTGTTGCTGAAGGATAGTGATTATTCGTGTTTAGATGACATCATAGTAAAATCAAAGAGCTACCCAACCCAGAACAGGAAATGATAAAAGAATTTATCACGTTACCAGTGCAGCTGATGAAATATCCTTTTCGACTGCCCGGAGGCTAAGAACATGGCTTCGTTCACGGATAAAGCATAACTACCCATCAATTCCAGAATGTACTGACAGCTTAATCGTTTTTTAAGAAGACGCTCACCTTATTATAGTAGGTACACATTCAATATTGGGAATCTAAATAAACAAGCAATATCATACTGAATAACAGCAAGTGAAAAAATAAAATCAAATTGGAAGGACCAGCCATTGTAAAAATTTCATAGGTAACATTCACTAATATTTCCAACTTGTCTATGTGTTATGCACAGAGCCTTTAAAGTGGGTCCCTACAATTACAATAAAATTAAAGCTTAGGATGACACAGATAAAGTTTACCTCCACGGCTGTTGTGCACTTCAATATACACTTACATCAACTAATTGACTTTGAAAAATATTTTGGAGTGCAAAGTTGTTTTTCTGTCTTAGGTAGCAGAACGTCTTTTTGACAAGGAGTAAGTCCAACTGTTGCTTTTGAGGTGTGCAGTAATGTCAGTCTCATAATTTGAACCACTTGTGTCTATCCCCTTACTTGACGTTGCAAAGTAAATATATAGCTACAAGAACATTTAAAGGTAAAACCAAACCTTCGAAGTAAATGGTGAGGCAACAGAAGCTTCAGCTTGCGATAATGAAATTCCGGCATGTGCCACCTTAAGAGCCTAAAAGAAGACATAACACAGAATTATGTCAACTTGGGAAAGAGTAATAAGAGGCTTATTAGTTATTTTATACCACTTGTGAGTGAAGTCATGTGCAGCAATTCTGCTCTGACTAATAATAATAATAATAATAATAATGATGCTGATGCTGCTGATGATGACGATTATAATAATAATAATAATAATAATAATTATTATTAATAACAACAAAACTTTATTAAGAAATTCAAAGAATCTTAAATTTACAATAATAATAATAATAATAATAATAATACTTTGAATAACCGATCAGTTTGGAATTCAGTAAGACCCAATCCCCACATAAATAAGCCAGAACATATGCATAATTAACAAGAATTATTTAAAGATTGAAGTGCAGCCAGGATGAGACATAGGAATAGGAATAGAAGCCATGAAAGAGGAGTATAAACCACAGGTAAGCTTTATGTGGTCTGGTGGCTCTGTAATTATTTGGCAATTAGACCCGTAGCCCGAAAGGGCTACGGGTCAATAGCCCATGAGGCGAAGCCGAATGGGCTATTGACCCGTGGCCCTTGAGGGCGAAGGGTCTAATTGTTTTAGTATCACCCAACTAGTCGGACAGAAAAGGCAATAACAAAGTTAGCAAATGCAAGTTTTTATTTGGGGGAAAAACGAAAGAAAAACCGGCGAATTTCGCTACTCGATGACTATTACTATTAGACCCCTAGTAGCGTAGCCAATCAAAATGCAGGATTTGCATTAGTCCACTAGTTGGGTGATACTAAAACATAATATACAGACCCTTACTGGCCTAGGAAGGCTTCTGTAGTTATAACATAATATAGACACTTGTATGCCAAGGAAGCCTTCTGTAACAGCAGTTATCTCTTACCCCACAATCATTTGCTCCATCGCCACACATACCCACACAGTAACTATGAGTATAAACAACGTAAGAGAGGATATTAACTCATATTAATTTTTCAAGCGCAAATAATACTTAGCAGAATGTATCTATAATCTTTTGTGAATCTCTGGTTTATGTGAGAATCTGCTGACACTTTAGGCACATTAACATTTTTGAACTGGTAACATGGACAATAAGAAATAAATTAGAACTTCAACATATAGTAAAAGAAATTTACATTGTCATGAAAATAAGTGTCAATCTCAGAGAAAGGATGGATCGAAAAGGTCAAGGGCGGGATTAAGAACGGCTGTTTACCTTCATCCTCTCAATATAAAAGCTATCCAAAAAGAGTAAAAATCATGATATTTGGTAGGATGTCTTTGTTTTATCTTGCCACATCAACATTTTGGCCTCTTTAGCAGACAGTCTAAAATACACAAAATTTTGGGCAACCTTGGTTGAGCCTAAAAAATATTTTGTTCAACTTCCAGAAACTCATATATTTTGCCAATAACATTTGCCCACTTGTTATATGATATATTAGATATCCTTCCCTTTAATACAAAGAATGACACAAAGGACCAAATATCGCCGCCAAATCATTAGGGAGCCTGAACCAAATTATACCCCTTTCAGCAAGTTGTTTTACAAAAGTGTGGCAGTTTATTTCCCACAGAACGAAACTTGGGTCATCTGAATGTCCGCAATGGGTAATATTTCCGTTTGGAAAATGTAGTGCTGTGACTAAATTCCACATGCATAGATTAAATAAGGATCCAATCACATAACAAGAATTGTTTTTTTGTTATTTATATAACCAGGCATAATGTATACACAGCATGTGTGAAAGCTAAGATGTAAACAGTCATTTTGAGTATATCAACCCATTGATGCCAGTGCAGCCTGTAACTACTAGTGCAAAAACCAACCCCAAGTGGTTCAAGAAGAACTTTGGTCACTTTAGATGTTGGTTGTTTCAAACCATTTAAGCCAAAAGGAGAGCCACACAGTTGAAGTAAGCAGAGGAAAAAGTGGAGAAGAGCATCCATCTAACCTGTGCCACAACAGGAAAAGAAGTTTCAGACAACGCACAGAAAAAGGGCTGTGTTTTTACATGTTGCAGAAATGGACATTCAGGAAATTTATTTTACACTTGCTGCTGAGAATGAAAGAGTTAATTTCTAGGCAACAGTTAAGGTTCTTGATGATTATTTTGTTCCGAAGGCAAACATTCTTTTGGAGAGACATTTGTTTCGGCAAATTGTACAGGAAAATGGAGAAATCTTTGATCACTTCATTTGTAGGCTATGGTGCTGACCAAGTGAATAATCAATTGAATGACGAAGTAAATGCAGTTGGTGACAAGTTGGATGGAAATAAGTATTCCGGCAAAGGAAAGATATTCTTTAGTTGCGATCATGAAGGACATTTCAGTGGAGACAAGGTGTCCAGCATGTGACCGAGCTTGCTGAGTGAGTGATGTTATTGGCCATTTTTTACAGTTAAATGTCGCCTGGTTTGTCAGCGCAGCAGTTGTGAATCAGATCCAGATGGGATAAAGGCAGCAACAAATACTGGGAGTAGCAGAGGTGGCAGTAGAGGAAGAAGTGGTTGTGGAAGGGTAGAAAAAACAAACCTTGTGGCTGATGGAAATCAAAGTGGAGAACCTGTCAGACCAGTTCAGCAGTCTCAATTTTGCATTTTCTCTTGAGCAGTTAACTGGCCATGAGAGACAAACTGTGATCTCAGAGGTGTGAATGTAATTGATGTCCTTATTGATTTTGGATCTAATTGACAGGCCACTAGACCTGGGACATGTTAAAACTGAAAATAATAAATGTGTGTGAGTCGCGCAAGCCATCCAGAGAGCTTTTTGCTCATGGTGGTACAGAACCTTTACTTCGGTTCCGTCTGTGAAAGTATGCCATTATTGTAGCTAAGTGTATTTTCACAATAAACCTGTATTGTATTGTATTGTATTGTATTGGTATTTGTATTGTACTAACTCTTGGAACTTTAAATGCAGATGTAATGCTGAGCTAATTAATTTTTCAGTGGTCAAGTGCATTGCCCAAATGCTGCTGGGTCATGAAACTGCACAAATTCTCCATGTTGTGCACATTGGTCCTTTCCAATCAAACAATACTGACAGTGGAGGATTGGAGAGTTGTATCTGAGAGAAATACAAGGACTTGCTTACTAATGTTAGTCTTTCGATGGGATACAAGCTTAAACTCCATATCGATGAGTCTGTGAAGCCTGTAGCCCAGCCTGTGCGCAAAATACAGTTTGGGTTGTGTAAGAAGGTGGACACAAAGCTTAACAAGTTTTAGAGCCTGACATTATAGAGGAAGTACCAGATGGGCCTGCAGGATGGATCTCACCTTTGGTGGTTGTTCCCAAGAGTTATGGAGATGTAAGGGTGTGCGTGGACATGTGTCATGTGAAAGAAGGAGTCATATGTGAAAGACACCTGATCCCAACATTGGAGCATTTACACGATTTGAACAAGAGTACCATGTCCAGCAAAATTGATCGCAAATGGGTCTCCATCAAGTTCTACTCAATGAGGAGAGTTGATACATCTCTACTTTCGAGTTCCTTATTGTTATAAACAGATGATGTTTGGTGTGACATTGGCGCTGGACAAATACCAGCAAATTGTCAGAGATGTGTTACATTGGGACATTTACACGATTTGAACAAGAGTACCATGTCCTGCAAAACTGATCTCAAATGGGTCTCCATCAGATTCTACTCAATGAGGATACAACACTACTTTTGAGTTCCTTATTGTTATAAGCAGATGATGGTTGAGGGGTTGTCCAGGAGTTGTGAATATTTTGGTGGAGTTGTGAATATTTTGGTGGGGTTGACAGTGAACAGAGACAAATACTAGTTTCTACTGTCAAAGCTCATGTTTTTTGGTCATGAACTGGCCTAAGGACAGAAGTGAGGTACACTCTTTTATAGGTGTACTTCAGTAATCAGCAAAGTTCATGCCATATGTATCATCCATAGCAAATTGTTCACGGGCCCAAACCAATTCCAACACCTCTCCAGGTGCATCAGGCTTCAAGATGCATGCGAGACAGCCCTCCACACCCCTCCTTGTTCCTAAGAACTGCACCTTAACCCACTGGGGACACATGTGCAATGATTCTTGTGATGTCCTATAGTCAACCCTGAAGTAAGCCAATGTCTCATTCTGAGTGACAAGAAACTTCAGCTCCTGAAAATCTGTTTACTGATCTTCACCCCACTTAAAGGTGACATTTTTTCTCATTAACTCTTGAAAGGCCTTTAACATGTATCTATCTGCATCTGCAAGAAGCTTTGAGCTGGAAACAGATCACAAACCCTTGGAATGAATCCATTCATGCACGTCAAAGCCTTGTGCATGAGTTGAGAGGTTGGTGTTGCAGTTACAAGGTTATGACTTTAAAGTTGTGTACTGGCCTCGGAAGACAAATATTGCTGATGCATCATTTCATTTGATTCCACAAAACAATTCCATGAAACAATTGAACCGTAGTGTGTAGTATGATTTTGTCAGAGCCCTTGTAGAGAGCTGCGTGTCAGTGGCATCATTACTGAAGGAGATTGAAGAGGCATCTTACAATGATGAAGAATTGTGCCTAATGAAGAACTGTGTGAGACCTGGGAACTGGGAATGGTGTACAGTTCCTTCAAATGCACATGGCAGGGAAGATATGCACCTATGGCAAGCTTAAGCTCCCTCCTACAAGGACAGTGCTACCCAAAATAATGCGAGACAAGGTAGTAAAACTGGCACATGAGGGTAATCAGGATGTGGTAAAGACAAAGGATCGGCCACACAAGAAGCCACAGTGGCCTCATGCAAACGGCGAGGTTGAATCCCAGAACCATTCATTGCTAAGTCTCTTCAGATTGCTCATTTAATAGGGAAGACATGGCTAACCAAGTTGGTTACTTGGCTGGCGTCATACCAGTCTCCTCAATAAGCAACCACAGGTGCCAGGATTTTCATGTTGGGAGACAAGGATGAAATTGCTGGAGCTAAGAAGAGAAATTGTACAGGCACCGAAAG
>CM042749.1:23035308-23073713 GCA_022496165.2 Catalaphyllia jardinei
TAAAGCATTATGAATACCCTTCTTGTATTATTGTTATTGTTATTGCTATTAATTGTTAGTGTTATTACTTCCTTTGGTTATTGTGCATTACTTACATTTTTGTTGTGGTGCACTGTCAAGGCAGGACCATACTGTCACTGCATATGTATTTACTATATGTAGCTGCAAAAGTATGTAAATGCAACGTACCTTCTTAAAAAGCTCTGGCTTGCAACTACGAATCAAGGAAAATGCTCTCCCTGAAACGGCAAAATTATAACTTCTTCCACATTGCCTGTTATACTTGCAAAGGGAAAAAAATCAGTCAGTGACAGTGGGAACACTTCAAGGTTTTAACCTAACTTACAAAACATTATACCTCTGATTCCATATCCTTTTCTATATGAGCTGCTCCTACAACACACCATTTAATATGAAGTTCACCAGACTGATCTTCACTTGGTTTTGCTGAAACTTCAATCACCTAGACAAAAGAAATGGGAAAATAGTATTACTTTATCCACTGTGAGGATAGAGTACAGTGAAAAAAACTTACAGGAGCCCAGCCATTGGGTTGCATAGAAAAGATACAACAAAACCAATTGTAACTTGACCATCATACATGTAGCAACTGGATCTCTCTCTTAGTTAAAAGTTGCCAAACACATTGTCTCTGGAATCAGTCAAAAAAGTATTAACTTAAAATAAATAGTATTCTGATAATTGTCATTGCTGGTTAAAACAATAAACAGCAAAAAACAGGCAGCACTTATGGCAACGAGAATGGCGAGAATATATAATATACCAATGGACCAATTTAAATATATCAAAACTTCACCCTGAAAAAATACACCTCAGAACGAGGCTCTAAGGAATAACTACAGAGTTTGTGGGATTTATTCCCCAGTGCCTTGTGCTGAGGTCTATTGAGTTAATCTGAATTTTAATATTTACGCAATAGAGGACTTTTTTCATGTTTACATAGCCTCATCAAAACATGAAGGGGGTTAGGAAAATTCAAGAGAGTTATGCAAACCGAGACACAGTCAAGGGTTTACATAACTTTCAAAAATTCTCGCAACCCCCTGAGTGTTTAGATGAGGCTATGTAAATATGAAAAAAGATTCTCTATTGCTTTGAAAAAATATTTCTCAAAATGAATTCGACAAATGAAGGGAAATTGTGTTTATTAACTTCTTGATTCAAAACGATTTTCTTAATACACGCTCTAGACAATCATCTTTCCTACTAACCAATCAAAATGTGCAATAATGCACGAACCAATGAAATTTTGCATTACAAAAGTCAAAATCAAGTTCAAATTTGTAGAAATAGCCAGCGAGCAAGTGAGCGCTGGGTAAGTGAAAGCGATATCAACTTCGAATCCTCCTAAATCTTTGGGAGAAATGCCTAAAGCTTGGTGAAAACAGAAGAAATGTTCAAAAGATTTATGATTCTTTAAGGAAAGAACTTCAAGTCAAATGTCACAGTGCTTGATCGATCTTGAAATTAATGTGAACGTGCCCAAGAAGATGGCTGAGAAGTCGAATCGCTCATAGTGCCTTATGAAGTTTTGCTGGTTTAGAATCATAGCACAAGCAGCAGATCTGGATTGTCGAGGTTGCTGCTGGTTCCCACAGAATACTTGCATTTGCTGATCAGCTTGTGTGGCTTGTGGATGCAGGGCAGATGAGAGAACGTTACTGCACACCTGGAGCTGCGGCGATGATGGTCGAGCATGGCAGCTCTTAAGAGAAATTTCATTCCTGTTGCCAGACAGCATCATGATATGGTGATTTGACAAACCAGCATCCGACTACAGTGTTATAGCTGTTGCCCTGATGCAGTTATGGATATCAACTTGAGAAAGATTAGCCACTTTGTTGAGCTCTCATCAAGCTACCCAGCTTGTTCACGGGTAGACCTCGATTTTTGAACCACACTGATTCTCCTGGCCCCTTCCAGAATTGTTTCGGAAACTGGAAAAAAGAGTTGCAGGTAGGGTTGAGTTTAATGCAGTAAAGTCGAAGGGCATTAAATCATCATTCTGGTGAGCTGCCTGGTACTTTCTTCCAAGTTTCTCATAGTGTGTGGGGGTGTTGTCTAACCCCCTTGGAGTGTTTTGCTTGCCTCGTCATGGGCTATGGTCATGTACCATTTCCTGTTTTCATCCTCAAGGAATATAAAAATGTATATAAATAAATAAATAAAACTATACTTTGTCAAGTTTCTTTGCCCATCCCGTCCATGTCGACAGAAGTACAGGGTGACATGAAACCATATGTTGCATAGGAGGCATTGAGGAGTTGTTGGACTGATAGTGGTGCTCTCTTTCAGTCGCTGCAGGTCTTCATGCTCAATGGCAGCCTTCAATGTAATGGTAGATTTTTACACAGATAATGTCTCAGAAAATACATTTTTAATAGTTAGTTTTCTGAACATTTGACAGCCAAAACACGGCAACCGATCAGCCGTGTGAAGTTTGATAGAAATATTGGCAGTCTGTAGCATATAATTTACATTTAATTTTATTGTACATTTTTTCAAAAAAGAATGTGATTTTGAGAATTTTATTGTAGTAATTAAATGCAAAAAAACCCGCCTCGCTTGAGCGCCCTCTGCGGTTGTCTAGGTCACTAACATGGAGGGAAGCAAAGTGCTGTGGTTCTTCTTTCTTTTGCTTTTTTTCCTCGTGCTCAGAGGGGAACAGATGGTTTTTCCCCAAATCAAAACTTGGAAAAGTTTTCTTTATTTGAAGTTTCCTTAGTATTTGTACTTGAGAGTCAGATTACTTCATGAGTCTTGCAACGGCTTTGAAGTGGTTTTAAATTGTGCTGGGGAAACACAGAAAGTGTGACGTCACAACCGTATTTGCATACTCTAATCTTAACACCTATTGACTGATGGGAATGCGCGTACTGTCTTAAATAGTTTATAAATCAAATTTGGTCTATTTGTTAAATGTAAAGTACTGAATAGCATGTCACAGTCTGAAGTCATTTGGCAGGAGGCAATGTGCCAAGTGGTTATTAGGGGACCGGACTTGGCTGGAGTTGCTTTCCCCAGCTTGTAAGCAACCGGATGTGGTACTTAGTTTAATAACAATCTGCTGAGGTTGAGTTCCAGTTAACAGGAGATTGCCTTTGATTCTGGGGCAATTTTTCTCTACTCAGAAGTTAACATCATAATGAACGGCCAAATTCTATCACTGACAGGGATTAGTATTACATCCTCACTGTCTACCACTTAACACATTGCAAAACTAAGTTATGGGAGAGATATCCACAGATTGTTGTGGAAAGAGGTAGACAGCAAGAACAGAACATGAGATGAAAGGAGTTGTCAACCAACACCAGCGGAGGAGGGTGGGGCGAACCTTGAGAAGTCGTCTCTGCAGTCGGCGCTGTGACAGAGTGAGATCAAAACCACGTGGTGTATTCTATTTGTCAGGGGAGCCTCCAGTGCACTGATGCGTCCCCAAGGACAGCGGCATAGTTTACTGGTCATTTCCCGATGCGCTAATTAATTATTCAGTGAGAATAGTATGATATCCTCACTGTCTACCACTTAACACAATGGGAAACTAAGTTATGGGAGAGAGATCCGCTCCTTGCCATTCCCTGAGGCAGTCTGCTATAACCTAGGTCCTTGATCTTCCCCAAAACACATCAGCCTTATAATTTCAATACCCAACACTCAACACCCAATACTCCATAACTCAATTAAGATTTATTAACGGCCACTGTAATGTACTTGGATGGAAGATGTAATTCAACTATACAAAATTCTCTGCAAATTTCCTTTGTTGGAAAGTTGCGCGGCCAGCGGAGAGCTCATAGAAGTAAGATTAAGAGACCCGTTCTAACAGCTGTGACGAAGCAGAAGCACTGGAGCGGCGTGTGTAATATAACCCATTGCTGTGCTCTGCCAACCCAGTTACTGGACAATTTGCTCTAGAGTACATCCCAAACCCTTGAGGGTGTATGAAATTCCTACACAAAAGCTGTGAGGGGTCTTCCTGTCATTAATGCCGGTGGCCTTTTGGAGCCATGCAGACATGGCTGACCCTGCAAATGGATGATCTGACACAAACCGAAGACCTAAAGAGGTACCCACCATGAAGAGGCACACCTAAAGCCCCACATGCGGCAATATAATAGTTCAACCAAAAAACTGGGCAGTCAGGTACATTTGGTATACACAACAGAGCAAAGGGGCGAGACTGACCTGCATGCCTCATTTTACTAAATGTAAAGTTAAGAAGGAACTCTTCCCTATCCTTAAGGCAAAAAAGCTGCCTTCAGACGGCCCAAATCGCATGCTCTATCACCAGTGTAAAAGTCAATAACAAAGAATGTTATATCCCTGATCTATTAAGAGGAGAAAGCCTTCAGCAATAAGCCCGCAATTAACCAGGTGAATTTGTCATAGAACAAAGGGACAGCCTGACGAGGTCGCAAAGGTTGCTGGGCTTGCTCCTCTCTTACAAACTTAAGATATTCTTAACACAGGGATGTGCCAACGGGTTAGAAAACCCTGTACGGCCCAATCTATTGAAAATCGCTCTAAGCTTCCCTATGTATGAATCGACAGTCCTGGCCATCAGATGCTTAGGGCAACCACAGGTCTTACGAGAGCATGAGCGCACATGGAGTTCCTGCTTTCCTGTGGTGCCCTTGCTAATCAAAAACTTCATGATGTCTTCTGTGGTAGCAGCAGAAAGTTTCTTCAGGGGTACAAGAGAATGCAAAAAACTTGATAGCTGAACCTCTAATGAGTCTTTTGGCCATTCACAGCCCTATATAATTCTTGGCTAGTCGATCAAAGGCATGTCCACATGTGGACGGGTCTCTTGGGGTGGCTCAAGCGACAAAGGTTGACCGCAGGCCTGGCAAAAGTTTGCGTCACTGTCGTTTGGATAAGAGCAGGCGGGACATCGGCAACCCATAGATCCCAAGGCAAGGGCCTATCAACGAAATCCGGGGAGGTGTGGGAGGGGAAAAGCAATAAGGCCGGATCAACTTTCTGTCCAAGAAGAAAAGAATCTACTGTCATAGCATGGAGTACTGTCCACCAGTAGCGATGCAGGCGTAGAAGAGGGACAACAACGGCAAAAGTGAAATGCTGGCATTGATCTAAAAAGTACACAGCAACGGTCCCACAAGATAGAATGGGGGAAAGAAGTGTAGGGTATGTGGTCATGCCTTAGAAAGTGTCCTGCACATCATGGCCGGGTGTACTGCACTAGCTCAGAACAAGTATTTGTTCAGACATAACATGGCTTTAAAAGTCCTGTTCTACGAGATCTTAAGTGACCAAGATCTTCTTGAGGAAGTACCACCGTGGTACTCGCCAGTGTCACCAAAGCCGGTGTACAAGTCGGAACAAGTAGAAACTTGGTGGGATGTACCTGTGTCTGCAGATCATCAGGAGGTGTAAGCCAACCGGGTAGATGTGAGGTTTGTGAATCATGCGAGCAAGAAAGTCATGAACATTGCCCATGGATCAGTAATCGAGAGAAGAAGAGTGAGGGAAAAACTATGAAGTATGGTCCGTTAAGGTAGGACCTGAAGGAGCAATACAAAGGACACAAGGTGCACCAGTATATCACAATGGATTGCTTGGTGCAATCACTGGTTGGGTGAAAGACTACTCAAGTCTTAAAGAGAATGCAGAAGGCGGTTTTTTCAGTGACGTTGAACATTGCAAGAACATTCAAAGTAGTAACATGATGATGTTAATATCAAGATTGATAGATTAGCCATGAGCAGTTTATGGAATAAGTTTTAGACATTTAGAAACTTAGACTATGATTTTAATAAATGTATATACATGTACATTTACAAGCAAAAATTAACGATAAAAACAGACGTTTCAGTGCCATCATGGTGTCATTGTCAAGGAGAAGCAAAAATTAAAAAAGTGTGCGGCAAGGTGTAACAATAAATTAGCATAAAGTGTTTGAAGCTAATTATGTAAATACTTTTGCACAAATTGAATTGCTTTGCACATTCAGGGTGGGTTTTAGGTTCACCAAACAATGAAACTTATTTCTACACTGTTTTAGAACGCTAAAATGCTTCAGTAGGTCTTTATGGACTTCGCCATGCTGTTTGTGGTAGTGTTTACATATAGGTGCCTTTTGTTTATGTCCATCCACACGTGTGTGCAGGTGTCTGCACGTATGGCCCACACAACCCACATCACACAGGTCACATTAAAAGCGATAAACGACGCGTTGTTGGTCGACAATCTGTGGCTTGGTTTCATGTACTTTAAGATCTTGGCCAATTTTGCAGCCAATGAATACTGGCTGGACAGTTGTCTGCACCTTCATGCTGAGATTCTTGTGCTCTTTCTTAACATAATTTGCTGATTCCTGATCTTTAAATGGTATGACAACATGAACAATGGCTCTTGGTTCTTTGAGCATCTGTGATGGCTGCTTATCAATGATTCTTGATTGTAAGAAGGTGTTAATGGTAGAATTTACTAAGTATATACATTTTACTTACTTATTTACCTACTATTTCAAGTTTCGCTTAGCTCACAGGTTACGCTATGCACCCTGTGTTGCTTTCTGACACTGTCCATACAAATAGTTTTACTGCATAATAATAATAACAATAACAACAACAATATTAAACAACAACAATAATAATAATACAATCCATTTATATAGCGTCTTTTTCCTATGTTGCAAAAACGCTTTACAGGTGACAAATTAAAATTATAATATACAATATAATCGTTACAAATACTAAATTAGTATTGTTAGTTAAAAATATTAAAAAAAGTATTAGTGTGTAATGGGTAGGCCTCTTTCAGTCAGGGTCGATCATGGGTAAAGCATCCTAGTTGTGTGTTAGGCTGGAGCATCGGCGACTATGACTGTGAAGGCCGATGCGTGAATGGCAGTCCTTGTTGTAAGTGTTGCATGTGTATGCTGGCTGTTGGACAGCTGACACAAAGCTTTCTGTGGGCCTCCCTCTCTGTAGCAGCTTGTGTCAGCTTGTCTTCTCCTGTTTTGAGGTGCTTGGTCACAGCTCCTCTCCATTGTGACCGATCGGCTGCGAGGTTTTCCCAGGTGTCTGTGTCAATACCCACAGCCTTCATGTCAAGCTTTACAATGTCTCGGTATCGCAACTGTGGGCGTCCAGTGTGTCTACTTCCAGTGGCCAGCTCACCGTACAGTAAGTCTTGAGAAATGCAGCCATCTGGCATGCAGCGAACATGGCCTAGCCAGCGGAGTCTGTGTTGCCTGAGTAAGGCACACATGCTAGGCAGACCCACGCGAGACAAGACCACTGTGTTTGGGACTTTGTCTTGCCATGAAATTCCCAGGATGTGGCAGGGGCTCCTCATGTGGAAGGTGTTCAGGCGTCTTTCTTGTCTGGCATATGTCGTCCATGTCTCACTACCGTATAGCAGTGTACTGATGACGCAGGCATTGTAGACTGCCATCTTGGTCTTCTCTGTGAGCATGGGGTTGGACCACACACGTGTAGTGAGGTGTGCAAGTGTGGTGGCCGCCTTTCCAATTCTCTTGTCAAGCTCCACATCTAAGGAGAGGGTGTTGGTGACAGTGGAGCCTAGGTACGTGAAATGATGGACCGCAGCAAGCTCGTAGTTCCTTGTCTCACGACGTGAATCTTTTTCAGGCTGATGGTAAGCCCAAAGTCTTTACAGACCTGGGAGAAACAGACCATCAGTGACTAGAGTTCTTCCTGAATGTGGGAGCTTATTGCTGCGTCGTCAGCAAATAGCATGTCTCTTATTAGGGCTTCATGCACTTTGGTCTTGGCTCGGAGGCGGGCAAGATTGAATGGAAATGTAAAGAAACATTTTGCAGCACAAAGAGGTATATGCAGTGAAAAACTCACAACTGCAATGGAAAATTAACTTGTTTAAAACGAATAAGCACCAGTTTTGTTTACCTTGTTAAAATCATTGAAGAGGAAACTTCTGTGCACATAATTTTGCAGATGGCATTAAAATTAAACATTATTGCGGCTGTGTAGGCACCAGTCCATTGTCACAGGTTGACTTATTTTCATTGCTTTTCGTTAGACAGGCCCGCTAAACAACAAGTTCCTTTCGTTAGACAACCATTTAATCTGAGCAGTTTTCGTGCAATTTCTGGCCCTGCGATATTTTACTGTTCACGTTCGAAGTTGTCCATAATGTTTTCCACGTGAAGGTTGCAGAGGTATGTTCAGTTTTTGGCAATGCGTGACAAAATCCTATCAATTGACCATTACGTGACATAGAAATGAAGTCGACATCGGACGCTATATTTACATTTCGAGGAGAACAGAACATAAGCTTTTCTCTTTGCAAGCAAGGGACTGACAGTAGAAGGCTACACTACTTTTATGGATTGCTGTTTTAGAACAAGGGATAGAAATGTGCTGGATTTTCTCGGATTCATTGGTTGAATGTCAATGAGAAGATGATGTACTTCGCCGAACACCACGCACCGCAAAGATAATCTTGCATGTAGGATTCTCAATACACCATTACTTTATGTTTGAATGTAATGTCCCACAGGAGGTAAGCTTAAATGTGACTTTTCTGCCATAGTTTAAGTCCAAATACCGAGGAAATCAAATTCAAGAAGACATTTTCAAGTTCCTTTTGATTAGTCCGAAGCACTTCCCTATTGTTTTCGTTTCTAGCAGGTTAGTGTTGTGATTATCATGATTTTGAGAGCATTAGTACGTTTTACACTGACATTTCATCTTTCGAAACGTCAAATTCTTAAGCATTTTGGCGTTTTATCTGGTAGCGAATTTGCCAATTGAAAAAGTGTCCTTAATTAAGAATTTGTAGGAAGCGAATTTCAGTGACTTTTAAGCGGCTCTTCATGGGCTTGAAAATTAACGCACAGAAGTATGATTGGCCTCAAAAGACTTGTAAACTCCTCAAAAATACATTTCCAGGCTCAAAATGGAGTGTTATTTTGATTCGGATTAAACAGAGCGAAGTTTATGATAAGGTATTAGTCACTGAATTTTGTGTGTTTTTGACCAGATGTGGGATTGTAATGGATTTTTGTTTTTTCCGCGGGTTTAAAAAAATAATTCAAGAAAAAAATCACACCATGTTTCTAGGCTTACTATAGGCTATCTCTGGGAAGAATATGAAAAATTTTTATTTTTCATCATGTGCCACATATTTACGTTATGGCTTGGTCCTAGTGGACATTCTCTCTTAAAAGAAGGAGGCGGGTTTCGCAAGATAGAGCCATAACCTCGAAAGCTAAATATAGTAGAACCTCAAAATCTAAAATGTCTCAAAATGAAGCTAACACATTAATTAATAATTTCATAGCACAATCTTAAAAAATTTAATATTTTTATAATATATAATGGCTTTTCGCTCAGCAGAGAATGTCCAAAGAAATGAAGAAGTCCGATTTCTACTTGAAAGTAATATAAGAGCTCCAGCAAATGCTGCAGAGCAACAAAAAATGGTTATAAATTCACAATCAATGATCGAAGCTCTTTTTTTGATTGGTATAATGCTTATTTTGAAGTGCGATTTAAATTAGATCTTAAAGCTGAAGGTGGAGATAACGCTGATACTTGTACCACAATCATTAATGGCGCACATTCATTGATTAAACATCTTGTTATTAAGAGTGCTGGTAAAATTATATATGATACTGATAATCTTCATCTAATTACTTTTGTAAAAAATCTATTAGAATACTCAGACCATTATGCACGTACTGTAGCTAAAAATAGTCTTTGGTATCTAAATAGTGCTGAATCTGCAGTAGCTGCAGCTAACCCTAATTTCGAAGCAAATAATCAACCAGTTAATGTAACTATTTCATTAAACAGATACTCCTTTTTTGAAGAATTAGAAGGACGTATGCTACCACCTATGCAACTTGACTTTGAAATAGACTTAACAACTGATGCAGAAGTGCTATATGGAGCAGCTAATACATTTAGATTAGTCATTGATCGTTTTTACCTTTGGGTTCCTTGATTACAACCTAAGGATGCTCTAATGACTAAATTTATCTCTGAATTCCAAAAACCAAGTAAATGGCAATACCTTCGAAAATTATACCAGAGATCAAATTTGACAAATATAAGTGGGGATTTTAGAATCTCAGTGTCTATTGATAAAGTTAAATATGTCTGTCTATTTACAGAGACATAAGAGTAATTTAATGACAGCTAATCCATATATCTACGATACATTTAAACTTAATGCAGGTGATGATAATAGTACCTTACTAAGCTGTCGACTTGAATATGGTGATGGAGTCTTTTATCCAGAACGTGATTATGATAGTGACAGTAAAGCAAGAATCTTTTATAATTTATTCATGGCAAAAGAATGATTATAATACCGGAGCCCAGCTAAATGTTGCTAATTTTACAACTTTGTATTCTCTTATCTCTTTTGATCTAAGTTACCAGGCTGAGCAAGTAAGGAGAGATCCTAAACAACTTATGTTAAAATACCAAATTAATACTGCTGATGGTGATAATTTTAGAGTGCATGCAATTGTTCTTTATGAAAAAGATGTTGTCATTGACAAAGTAGGAGATAGCTAGTCATAGTCTAAACCTACACTTAAGAATAGATATAAAATAAAAAAATAAAAAAAATATTTTAGAAATTTTTTTTTTAATTATATGCCTAGTCAAAAAGAAAGTCAAAGAAACACTGAAAAACATATGTTGGAATGTGCATTTTGGATCTGAGTAAAGCTCATATGTATCGTTTCCATTTTGGTTTCATCAAAAGAATGTATAACGAAAGTGCAAGATTGTTATTCACTGATACAGATTCATTATGCTATCATATCACAACAGATGATGTCCATCAAGATTTAGACCAGCATAGAGAGCTATTTGACATTAGTATCACCCAACTAGTGGACTAATGCAAATCCTGCATTTTGATTGGCTACGCTACTAGGGGGTCTAATAGTAATAGTCATCGAGTAGTGGAATTCGCGGGTTTTTCTTTCACTTTTTTCCCAAAATAAATATTTCTTCAACTTGCATTTGCTAACTTTATTATCACCATTTCTGTCCGACTAGTAGGGTGATACTAAAACAATTAGACCCTTCGCCCTCAAGGGCCACGGGTCAATAGCCCATTTGGCTTTGCCTCATGGGCTATTGACCCATAGCCCTTTCGGGCTACGGGTCTAATTGTTAAATAGTGATTATCAGAAATCTTCTAAGTTCTTTTTTGATCGGAATGATAGCGTATAAAAAGCCCGGTTTAGTTTAAAGGGTTATTATTTGCATAAACAATATTGCGTGAACAATGTCTCAGTGAATCTTAAAGTATACTGTATGCAGCAGCCACTCTATTTTTCATTGCAAAAATAAGTGTGGCGTCTGCCATGGAGATAATCGTGAGTGTTCCTGTTCGGAGCAGCCTCCGAGTTAAAAAAAAGAAGTCGGGAAAGCAGAAGCAGTCCTCTGGTGACCAACAAAATGTTACAGATCTCTTGGTCGTCTGTCGGCTGACTGTCGACCGACTGATAGTCTGTGTTTTGGGAAAACCTGTCGGCTGTCTGTCGGCCGACAAACGGCCGACAGTCGGCTGACAGACGGCCAACCGATGGCCAACAGTCCGCCAACAGACGGCCGACAGTCAACCGACAGTTGGCCGACAGGTTTTTTGGGGAGCTCTTCTTCACAATTACTGAGTAGCATGCATTTTGATTTTGTGTTAAATAGTGATCCCACTGAATAGTGCATGCATTGCTTTACGTCTGATTGGCACATTGTGGAGTATGTAGCACACAGTTTGAGTTTGTCTTATAAAGAGCCATCCTACTTCTCAGAGTTGGATTCAATTGACAAGTAAATTTGCAGACTTGAGTTTTCAAGGGTTTGCTGTTTTAAGGATGTTTAGAAAATGTAAAAAACATAGAATGCACTTAATTAGTCCCTTCTGCTTTTCTTTTTTATATCAGTTTTAACAAACAGTTTTTTCATTCAATGACACAGAAGTCATTTGATTTCTTATCATTTAATGGTTTCTTAATTTGCATATTTTTCTCTTTTCTTATTCTAAGATATTCTGTAAAACCCAAAATCTGTGCAGCTCCACCTTCAGGCTTGACTAAATCCTTCTATTACACTGAAAAGTTCTAGCTTACTACTACTGCCATAAAAATAATTTTTATTGCCTCCCTTCCTTTCCCTACAAGAGCATGTCACTCCTTACTCTCCCTTCCTAGCCCTTTGGCTGCACTATTGGCTTTGTAAAGAACATGGTGAATCCCCAATTTACTTGGACACAGAAAAAACCTTTAATACGAAGACACCTGGATTACTGGCTTGTTAGCACGGAAATACAAGATGATTTAACTGAAACAAATATAATTCCTGCCATAAAGTCAGATCATTCAGCAATTACGCTGACGCTTAATAGTTTAGGAAAACAAAAGCTCGGTCTTTCTTATTGGAAATTTAACTCTAGCTTAATAGAAGATGCCGCTCATATCCAACTCATCTCCTCAAATTATTCCATTTGGCTTGATGAATTCAAAGATGTTATAATGACAAATGGGTCCTGTGGGACTTAATCAAGTACAGAATTAGACAAGTTTCAATTAAATACAGCAAGCAAAAAGCTAGAGAGCGTAGGGCCCATCTTGCGACAGCTGAAGAGAAAGTTAATCAATGTGATTTGTCACGTAATAGTGATCTCCCAGAAAAAAATATGTATGACCTAGATGCTGCCAAATATAAATATGAACTACTGTTCGACTATATTGTGCATGGCAACATTGTGAGATCTAGAATCAATTGGTACGAAAAAGGCGAAAAAAATTCTAAATACTTCCTTAATCTAGAGAATGCAAGATCTGGTCAAAAAACCATTCGCTGTCTTTTTGATTCCAAAGGAAAATTAACGGTTGACCCGAAATCCATAATGAATGAACTAATTTATACAGCAAGCAAGATTCTGACTTAACTGAACAGTTTTGTTCATTTTTCTTCGACAATAACAACATACCGACACTAAGAGAACAATCAATGATGGCATGTGAAGGAAAGCTTTCGCTTGCGGAATGTTAGGAAGCTTTGCAAATGTTTTCTAATGGTAAAGCTCCCGGAAATGATGGTCATACGGCCAATTTTTACAAAGGTTTCTGGAACTTATTAGGTAATCAACTAACTGCCCCTTAAATTACTCCTACGAGCATGGTGAGGTATCTAATTCACAAAAACAAGCCATTATTAAATTAATCAACTAGAAAGAGAGAGACAGAAGGTGCATTAAGAATTGGCAACCAATCTCCCTTTTAAATGTTGATGTTAAGATTGCCTTGAAGGCCCTTGGTTTTCGTTTAGCAAACGTTTTGCCAGAGGTTATACAAGTTGATCAATATGCTAATGTCAAAGGCAGAATGATATTTGATGCAGTTTGCACAATTGACGATATCATGGAATACACCAAAATTAAACAAATTCTGGTCTTATGGTTGCATTTGACTTCGAAAAAGCCTTTGACTTATTAAGTTGGACCTTGCTTTTCAGTCTTAAAATAGTTCAATTTTGATGAATTGTTCATTTCGCGGGTTTCTGTTTTATACTCCAATATGTCAAGTTGTATTCTAAACAATGGATTTTCATAGGACCTTTTCTGGGGATTAGGAACTATTCTGATAAGATTAACTGCCAAGGAGCTATTTTGCTATCCTTTTTGTGTTGGCTTGACTCAATTAAGTCATTACCCATTTAAGTAACCATTGGTCTCCAGGGATGTGAAGATAGTTATCGCCATACTTTGCACTGTTGTTTAGTTTCCGCCATTAGGTCACGTAGCATGACACATTGTGCATGCTGTCGTTCAGTTTGCCTTTGTTCCGCATTGTATGCATGCTGTTGTTTAAGTTCGCACATAATTAGCTTGCTATCTTTGTTACCGCTTTCGCCTGCCCCGTTTGCTTTGCATTTGCATCTTGTCTTCGGTGAGTCAACGTGATCTCTTTCACTCAGAGTTTTGGCTCAACTTACTGGTGTATACTGAGATTTGTGTACCTACTGAAGATGTGAACAAAAGTGATCTTTGTACCTTGTGAGAAGGTCCAATCATACCACAGTCCCTAGCAACACTCACTGCTGTCAACATGTTATCTCCTGCCAAAAACAACCTCAGTGTTAATTGCTATAATTAAAACATTACAGAGAGTTGACAAATGAATGGCTTGGTGCAAGATGGATGTAAGTGACTTCTTCAGGTGAATTTTTTTTTTCCTTTAAAAGTGCCTGAATTTTTTCATGTGATTTTTAATTAAGTAGTAAAACATTCCCCTGTATATTTTTTAGCTGGTTTGCACTTTGTTTCTGAGAAAACGAATACAAAATATCGAAGCGTGCCCAATGAATGCAAGAAAGTGGAACGAGCATTTCAGCCAAAAAAAGATACAGGCGAATGTTTTTCTACTAAATTGAAAAGCACATGCAAAAATTCAGGCACTTTTGAAGGAAAAAAAATTCACTCACAAAAGTCAATTACATCTGTCTTGCACCAAGCCATTCAAATATTGCTGCTAGCAAAAGAAATGGCACTGCTCTGGGTTGAATTCCAACATCAATATAAATATGAACATCGATCATGTGAAGACGGACATGAATGATCATCACAGTTACGTACTCAACTAAGTTCAAGAGAAGTACCAGTGAAAATAGAGTCTAAAACAATTCAGGCTCGAACAGGATTTGAAGCCATTACTTCTAAAAAAATATCAAAGTGCTACTATGATCCAAAAAATCACTTCTCCTTTTCTTTCAGATTTTAAAAGTGTGTTTGTTTGACACCTCACTGGCAATATCTTAAGCTTCAAATTTTATCCAAAGGCTGTTTTCTTTGAGTCCAAGTTTAGGATTTCACAGTCCGCCATTACTCGCATTCAAAACTGACCGATTGGACTTCAGAGGGTTGGATCGAGGATGAGATTATGTCAAAGACTCACTACAGCTGTAGCTTAAAATTGTGGAATGTAAACACAACTTATTGTACATGTACATGCAAAACACAAGAATACAAGTCTGAAAGTATGAAACTCCCGTGCTGCATATTAATTTAGGTGCGTGCACACACTTTGCATTTTTAAACCAGCGAGTCTTTGGCGTCATCCTATCCTTAATCCAGATTTTGAAGTTAGTAATGGCTGACCATTAAATAAGCAGGTGTCTTTGAAATGAAGACTTAAATCTTCAGTCACTTAGCGGTTCAGTTATATAGTTTTGAAATACAAAGAAAAAGTAGAATTGATTGTCACAGTAGCACTTTAAAGCAGTGCACTATCAAATTAGCTTAATTACAGTAAGCCAACTGGCAGCTAGTACTTTCTAAGTTTGCAATATACCTTTACATTGTGAAGAATGCAAGTGAATATATGAAAGATCATGAACTGCGACTGAACTGTGGCAAACAATGTTAAGATATGTATGCTTATTGCAGTTACACGTATGTACACAACTTAATAAGCAGCTGTGAAAATAGAGCCTGAAAAAATTAAATATCAATAGTTATGATCCATCAAATATTTTCTCTTGCATGCAATTGGTCTAAATGCATCACATGACCGAATATTCCTCTGCTAAAACTGGGAAATATGCTAGGATATTTCTTCAATTTTCAAAACCATGCGTGCTGCAAAAAATATTTGAAGGATAATGAACACAATAGCCTCCATTGGGAGGGAAAATATGCTCGGAGATTTGTCTTGGACATTATCCGTTCTTCGAAGCTTACAGTTTTCCTCAAGCTATGCTCTCAGAAAACTGTTCACATCTCGGAACAGAGAATATCTGCAGACAATAACTGAGCATATTTTCACACTTAAGTCCCACTAATTTGACTTAACTAGTTATAGTTCTCACTAAATACTTCCCCCACTCACTTTTTATTGTGCTCATCAATTGAAAACAATTATATATTTATTTATTGTATGAACTAAAACTTTTATTTTTTGGAAACTATATCAATCATATTGTTCCTCATACTTAACAAATCAATCCCCAATATGATCCAAACAATCAACTTAGTAAACTAAAGCTATGCATTAACACAAGCTATTTAACTCATCAGAAGATTTCAAATGACAAATTTAACACATATTGTTTACATAATATCTTATGAAGCATTTACAGCAGAGCAGTTTACCATATCTCAATTGAAAAGGCACAGAAAGTAGCACGTTTGGGGAAAAAGTCAGTTAGTAGAACTTAGGAACAAATGTTAGATGAATGCAAAATGAAAAGGGAGAGCATCAAGAAGACTTAACCAATGGTAAAGACGGTGATAATGGCTTAGAAGCAATGATATCACCCTTCAGGATGCCAGAAGTATGTTGCACATATCAAAATAGCATTCTCCACTAGAGGAATTGTTTTGGTGTTATGCATACAAACTCTTGCATTCTCAACGATAGTCAACAACATGCATTTGGATAGCAACATACATGTAAGGTTGCTTTTGGAGAACACTTATTGAATATTGACATAACCAAGTCAATATTAGAGCAGTGTTCTTCTTCAAACTTGCATCAGATATGTACATCACAAAAAAACACAGTGTCATTGCCATGAGAACACTCTTGGCTCCAGTCTCTTTTTCCAACCCTTTAAAGTGGAACAAGTAGTCCTTGTTGGAACATACATGGTGCCTGTATTGTCTTAACTCTCCTTATTAGATTGTTGGGAGTGGATGATCCCTGGTTAAGACAAAAACTGTGAATTGCTCTGATTTACTCTGGTGCCAAGTTTGAAAAATACCACTCTAATATTTCTTGATTCAGTATTTTACTGTTTTAGTGGAACAATTTGTGACATCATTGCTTTCCTCATTTGCATAATACAAAAATGTAAATATCTCTTAAACGAAAAAAGATATTCCAAAAAGGAACACACCATTCTTATTTATTTTGAAGCGCCTTTCAAATAAGAAGCAGTTATTTTTATCTTTATAGGCACTTCAACTTACATGTAACCAATTTATCACAAATATGATCCAAACAATCAACTAATCAATAAACCAAAGTAACACAACCAATACTATTTAACTCATTCCAGACAGTTTTAAGCCACAACTTTGCCACATTATATTCTTACCATAATATCTCAAGAAGCATTTACAGCAGAGCAGTTTACCATATCTTGTTTGAAAGGGAACACAAAGTCATAGGTTTCCTTCATGGAAACTAATATTTCTTTTCCAAAAATCTCAGTCAGTAGAAAATTATAGACACAAAACGTTACGTCATTGTTAAATCTGTTTGATGCTGAAACAAACCATTTGTCTTGGTATAAGAGCAAAAAATCACCTGGACTTTGCTGACACGCAAGGCAAGGAGTGAAATGATGTAAAGTGTATATGAAATAATTCATATTTGAACTACGGTTATAGATGCAAGTGAAGTATGATCCTCGCAGTAAAGTTTCCAATTTAAGCAATTGGAAAGAAGAAGTCTGAAAAAAATCAGGGCTTCTACGGGATTCAAACCCATGACCTCCACGATACCGGTGCGATGCTCTACCAACTGAGCTATGAAGCCACACATTGGGAGCAAGGTCAATTTATTGAGTTCATATCTCCCGTAAGGAGTGAAATGATGTAAAGTGTATATGAAATAATTCATATTTGAACTGCGGTTATAGATGCAAGTGAAGTATGATCCTCACAGTAAATTTTCCAATTTAAGCAAGGCCTTATTGGAAAGAAGAAGCCTTACGATTGCTTAAATTGGAAAATTTACTGCGAGGATCATACTTCACTTGCATCTATAACCGCAGTTCAAATATGAATTATTTTATTTATTTGAATCCCGTTGAAGCCCTGATTTTTTTCAGGCTCTCTCTTTCCAATTGCTTAAATTGGAAAATTTACTGCGAGGATCATACTTCACTTAGCCTTAAATTGTCATGTATGCCACAAACATAAAGCTGGCAATCAGAAGGGTATTTAGTCGCAATTGCACATGTGTTAATACCTCAAACGACATGTACAATCATTTAGTGAGAAATCTTGCTTTGAATTTCGAGATATTACAGAAAACTACTTTCTGAATTACTTACGATAGACTCTGAATTGCTTCCTCCCGAAATCCATCTTCAGGATCTTTGAAATTGTTTTAAATTTGTTCTAAAGTGAAATTAATTGACTGGCCTTAAATTGATGTAAAGTGTATATGAAATAATCATATTTGAACTACGGTTATAGATGCAAGTGAAGTATGATCCTCGCAGTAAATTTTCCAATTTAAGCAATTGGAAAGAAGAAGCCTGAAAAAAAAAAATCAGGGCTTCAACCGGATTCGAACCCATGACCTCCGCGATACTGGTGCGATGCTCTACCAACTGAGCTATGAAGCCACACATTGGGAGCAAGGTCAATTTATTGAGTTCATATCTCCTGTAAGGAGTGAAATGATGTAAAGTGTATATGAAATAATTCATATTTGAATTGCGGTTATAGATGCAAGTGAAGTATGATCCTCGCAGTAAATTTTCCAATTTAAGCAATTGGGAAGAAGAAGCCTGAAAAAAATCAGGGCTTCAAGGGGATTCAAACCCATGACCTCCGCGATACCGGTGCGATGCTCTACCAACTGAGCTATGAAGCCACACATTGGGAGCAAGGTCAATTTATTGAGTTCATATCTCCCGTAAGGAGTGAAATGATGTAAAGTGTATATGAAATAATTCATATTTGAACTGCGGTTATAGATGCAAGTGAAGTATGATCCTCGCAGTAAATTTTCTAATTTAAGCAATTGGAAAGAAGAAGCCTGAAAAAAATCAGGGCTTCAACGGGATTCGAACCCATGACCTCCGAGATACCGGTGCGATGCTCTACCAACTGAGCTATGAAGCCACACATTGGGAGCAAGGTCAATTTATTGAGTTCATATCTCCCGTAAGGAGTGAAATGATGTAAAGTGTATATGAAATAATTCATATTTGAACTACGGTTATAGATGCAAGTAAAGTATGATCCTCGCAGTAAAGTTTCCAATTTAAGCAATTGGAAAGAAGAAGCCTGAAAAAAATCAGGGCTTCAACGGGATTCAAACCCATGACCTCCACGATACCGGTGCGATGCTCTACCAACTGAGCTATGAAGCCACACATTGGGAGCAAGGTCAATTTATTGAGTTCATATCTCCCGTAAGGAGTGAAATGATGTAAAGTGTATATGAATTCATATTTGAACTGCGGTTATAGATGCAAGTGAAGTATGATCCTCGCAGTAAATTTTCCAATTTAAGCAATCGTAAGGCTTCTTCTTTCCAATTGCTTAAATTGGAAAATTTACTGCGAGGATCATACTTCACTTGCATCTATAACCGCAGTTCAAATATGAATTATTTTATTTATTTGAATCCCGTTGAAGCCCTGATTTTTTTCAGGCTTCTTCTTTCCAATTGCTTAAATTGGAAAATTAACTGCGAGGATCATACTTCACTTGGCCTTAAATTGTCATGTATGCCACATTGACACTTCTTGGCACTCAATTAATTTAAATCAAATCAGGATCAATTCTCATACTAAAAAGACAAACACTACCAATATGCTCTACCAATATACTTCTTCAATATTCTTTTTGTTACTTCTTTATACTCAGGGGTACTTTTAATGCCTCCGCTCTCGGCCAAAACCTTGCGGGAGCAACAAGCTTGGGCTTGGTCAGGAAAACAATTTATTATGGCTACAATTATAAGGTTTTTTAACTACTGTCAAACCTCTATTATGTGGCCACTCTTGGGATGAGACAACTGGCTGCTTAACAGAGGTGGCCATTTAATAAAAGTTCACCAGAAAACAACATTGGGTGTGGTCCAGTTTTCAGTTTATCAAAAATAAATAGAAACAAATGCAAGTGGAGAAAAAGTAGAATGATGATAGTAATAACACAGTAACAATAACATTAACACAAGCCAAAAAATCAGTTATGTGTACAGAACCAACATGTCTGTCAACCCAACACTGGCTCATGTGCTGTACAAACAAAATAAAATGCTTCATGAAAAATTAGAACGCTAAATTAAGATGTTCAAAAACACATTTAAAAAAGTGAACGACCCTTCATCTCTACATTACCCCATTATCAAGTTAAAAAGTAAAAAAGGTGTAAAACAAACATATAATATTTGAAACAATACATAAAATATTTGTATGGGTACTATGGGTATAATACCTAAGGTAAAAAACACAAAAAAATAAAATAAAATAAATGTATGAAGGTGTAACTTCAACACTTCGTACGAATGAAACAATCAAACTAGCTTGCTGTATAGGGTGTAAAACAAATATATAATATTTGAAACAAGACATAAAATATTTGCGGGTCCCATGGGTATAATCCTCAAGGGAAGAAACATACAAAAAAAATGTCAGTCTTTGTTCTGTTGTTGCCATCTGTGTTTCAAGGTGTTTCCTGATGGCTGAATAATGTTGTTCACCTATGCGTTGATGCAAGTGCCAGGCAGTGTACCCGAAATAATTTGCATTACACAAATCACATTGAAATAAGTATACAACGCATTGAGTGTTAATGATTGGGGGGTTTGTTTTCCTTGACACTCAGTGTTTGTGACAGTTTTCTGCTTGTAAAGACAGGTTTTATGTCAACATTGATCTTGTCTCCCAGAGAATAGATATCTTTGCGAACGCGATGGGATGATCGTTGATCTTTGAAGGACAATGCTTTGTATTAAAACAGATGGGTCTGTTCCTAGCTGACCTTATTTATGTTGGAATCAACCAATGTTTTCAGATAGTGCAATTTTGAAAACATGGTGTACAACTTGTTGCATTCTTTTGCAAAGCCTTTTTTTGGTGGAAAACAGACAGTATGCACGGTTAACGATCATGTTGAGCAGGTCTTTCTTGTATCTGCTGTTGACATGGCTTTGCAAATGGAGTAGCAGACCTGCTTCGCTTGGTTTTCTGTAGACTTGTACCGTTAGAGTGCCACCACATCTTGTCAAAACTGTACCGAGGAACAGAATAGAGCTGTCATGTCCAAGTCTCATAGTGAAAGTCAAGCTAGGGTGCACATTGTTGAGTACTTGAAGGAAATCTGTTGCTGATTCTGCGCTGGCCATTGTGACTTGAGTGTCAACAGTATACCTTCAGTACAAAGACAGAATCATGCTCATTTGTTCTAGTTGGTTTTCTATATGGCACATGAAAACATTGGCTAATTCACTGGCGAGGCATTGTTGTTTCTTACCACATTTCATGTGGTATGACAGCAACAGAGGCTCTCTTATGAACTGGGAAAGCGCCTATTTGTTTTGTTCTGTATAGCCCTTTGTGTTTATTTAGGATTTAGGACCAGAGTTAGATAATGTGAAAGGTGTTGAAAATAAACGTTGTGTTGTGAAGACCTTAGTCCGTTTACGTTTGGGTGTCTCTTTGCCTTAGCCCTTGGCGACATTTCATTTGGTGGCAGCGGTGGGATAACTGCAATTTTCAAGCAGAAGTAGGCCTTTAGTCCTGTAATTTAACTTGTACATTTGACTTTTCGACTGTGAGCACATGGCATTCCAAGCAACTTTTGAGGAAGTTACACCCTCTCAAGACTTGGATTCTGGCTTCCCAGCTTCAGAATCTCACTATGAGATGGTAGAAGAAATGGCAGAAAAGCTAAGAACTGAACTGAACTTTCCCAAATGATGATAGATGAGAAGCTTAAGAACTGCAGTCAGGAAACGGCTCCCAGCCAGGCTTGTGAGCCAGAGCTCTGCATACATTACTGGCAGGTTGAAGATGAAGACAAGGATCGACCAAAGACAGCATTCACCAAGGGGAGTGCAGTGTTCTCACCAGGATTTTGTTTATTTTGCCTTGGGGAGTTGCAGGGCCCCCTCTGCAAAAAGCAGGGGCCCTGTAAGAATGTTAGAGGGACAAAGACTGAAAGTTAATCGCGGCCCTTGACAGACGTGGAAAAAATCTCTCCTGTTTTCTCAGACTTGATCAAAGCACATTCCAATTGAAACTCTTGCTGCTAAAATTACCATCAGTGTGTCCAACCTCTCTGGTAAAGGCCTATTTCTTTGACAGTTTTTCAGGTTGTTTTCCAGGTTAAAACCCCTTTTACAGTCTGCTGTATGAATGGGCAAAGTCAATGCCACAGCAGCAACTTCAAGAAGATTAGAAAATGAATCCTTGTGAAACTTGTAAATGATGCTCCAAAGAGTGCCCATGTTGTCACAGGGATATTTCTCCCAAAGAACAAGGTGCTTGACAAGTGACCATTCACGCCTTGCTGCCTCAGAATCAAGAAACATTCTTTCACCATCAACAGGATCACTATCAAGATGGCTTAGCAAGACCTCAAGTTCTTGATTTCCCCAGGTTTGGAGATCACTGCTTGGTACAAATGATAAAGGCCTCATGGCTAGCACACTACAAGCAGTTGTGATGTCTTGAGTTTCCTTTGACTGGTTTGTTTTTTGATGTAACCTTTCAGTTTTCCATCTTTGTTTTGCTTCTTTTCCACTTCCTGTTCAAAATCCAAGTCAGGAACAGGGTTTCCAATACCTTGTATAAGGACAACCACCTTACTTGACGGATTTCTTTACACGCCAGGTCAGCTGTCTCCAAAAAGTGTTTATTTAGCTACTGTGATTCAAACATTTGTGAACAGCAGTGTTACCCAAAAAAACAATATGGCGGCAAGGATAGCACACTTCACGCAAAATCAAGTTGTTGAAGAAGTTTGCACTGCGAGTGAAATAAATGTAGAAGACGAAGATCCACAACTTAGTTTAGAGGAAGTTTTGAAGCTTTCTCTAGACAATTTTCATCATTTAAGTTTTCTCTTCTGTAGCGAATTTTTCCGACTTTAGTGAGGAAGCTCGTGGTCAACTACTTAGTGTGTACCAACGCCATGAAAGTGTTCATGCAATGGACAAAGCCTTGCTGTTGTCCCTTCCAGTATGGCCCATGATTTCATTGAAAATTACTGGACTAAAAAGACGTATGTCAGCGAACCCAACAATACATAGTCACCCATAGTCACCCAGAACACTTGTCTTACATATTTTTACATTTTTTTGCAATGGTGTAGTAAAGGCCATATATTGTGGGTCTTTTGTTGGACTTGGTTCCTCTGTGTATTTTCATTGCTGCTTGGAATGTCTCTGTGCATCTACGCTGTACTGTCTGAGGTGACACAATGGTTGCTGGTGGATGAAGACATGTTAAAATAAAGCCAAATGATTCCTCTGATTTTTTTTCTTATAACCTAATTAACTAGAAGAAGAAAAAGAAGAAGATACTTTTATTTAGCTAGGGTAACTTTTACAGTTACAGAGACTGATATCCTTAGAGACCCTAGATAAAAACTAAAAACTAAATAGAAATACTTTAAACCACTCCTAACTAAGCCAATAGAAAAATATCCAAAAAAATAACAAAAAGCTTATAGGCGATAGATCTCATGAACCTGTCAGAGACTAATCCCAAGAAGTGACCACAGGGGAGACGTAGGCATTCATTCCTGATTTTAAACAGGTTTATGTCCCAGCCATTCTCTCTTACATAAAATAAAATTGGGTAAACACTGAGGAAACTACTAAGTGCATAATAAGTAACTAGTAACTAATAAGTAACTAGTAAACATAAAAATGCCGCTCTGGTTCCCAGGTGTAAGGCAAAATCAATGGCTTTTAACTGAGGTTCATTTAAGACTTCTTGTACAGCCTTTAACTTCTCAGTTCTCAATGAATAGCGTGCGCACTACAGATGTGCATAAGCAATTGGCATGAACATCCTTAAACTGATAAGTCTCACATACACCACAAACATTTGAGTAACACTTACAACAACATCAACAGTGCATTTATCAGCCAGAATGCTGATGCAGCTTGATTGCTTTGCTTCTTTGCCAATAAAAAATTATCTTCTCTTATAACCTGAGCAACTGAATCTTCCAACTCGTTAGCAATAACATCTGTACAATATGTGGCATTAGCATTACTATGCAGTTCTTGAACATTTGGGCTGTCCAAAATTTCCAGAAATGACAACAAACTCAAGTACTTGTGTGTAGAAATACCTTCTTTGGGAAGCCTGTATGTGCTCTTAAGGGCAACTTCGACTCCTTTTCTTTCACTTTTAGAGAAGACTTGATGGCCTTCATAAAACTGCTTTCCATCGACTTGCTTACCAATGCACCCTGGTGATCAGAAGTTGTTGCAAGTTTACTCAAAGTGCTTGTTCGAAAATTTGAATTTCCCTGGGAAAATGCATTTGACTTCCTTGCCTGAACACAAGTCTTGCATGTCATTATTTTCTTATTGGAATCATAGGCTAACTATGTGTTTTTCGACTGCCATGCACTCTGGAATACACATTCTTTCTTTGATGGAACAGTTCCTTGATGTCTATTTGCTACATTTCACTCTTCATCATCATGCTCACCAGAATTTCCATCACCTCGTACTCTTTCCTCAAACCAGGGTACTTTAGGACGAAAAAAAGCAGTGTAATTTTTGCTGTGCCACGGGGTAATCAGCTGTTGTTTGCCAACAAAAACCATGTGGTACGAATAATCTGAGCCTGCACTCCAAAAGGTCTGTTACATGAAGTACTTACCTGATCCAACATGGCAGGCAAGATGTTTATGATTGTTTATGGTTTGATAGCGATGCTTATGCAAACCTTCACCGCATATGTGTGACCAACAAGGTTAAAGGCAATAAAAGTAAAGGCTTCAAATTTTTGACAACAGCAGTGTATGACAAGAAAAGAATTGCTAGCCCTGGTAACAGGTGTGTGGCATTTCCACCACAATGTGCGGAAGATGACAGTGAAAGGTGAGGAATATCAGTGTGCAACAGCTGTGAGTACTACAAAAAACCTTGTTCCCAAAGGGCAGCACGGAAGTACAAGTGCAAGTTCTTGGCTGGTGACATTGTCCAGCATGGAGATGAGGGAAGTGCAGCTGCAGGACCCATGTCTGGGGACCATTATCAGGCTAAAGAAACAGAGTGCTGAACACCCTCTTTGGGAAACTATCAGTAAGGAGAGTCCTACAGTGTACCTTCAAGTATTACTGGGCTCAGTGGTCCATGTTAGCTGATAGAGATGGTGCACTGTTCAGGAAGTTGGAGTTGGAAAGAGGAGGTGAGATTAGTTGGAAGCGTGCGGAAATAGGCAATTTCTCTCAATTTCTGAGGCGTCGCAGAACACGTGTAGCTGCACGTTCTGGCATTCGTCGCAATGAAAGCCATACCACCTGGGAATCATGATCGTTCATGAGGCTTTCAAACCTTCTTTCCAACTTTGCCACTTCTGGAGGATATCATTAGGCAATTCGTCGTCCCACGCAATATGACGTCTCCACAGCTCTTGGATGATCAGTTTTGCCTTAATTACATAGGGTGTGGCAATGCCCAAGGGATCAAACACGCTGCTCGTAGCACTCAATATTCCCTGCTTAGTGTTTGGGAATTCACTCCTCACCGGTTCGAGGCTCAACAGATCTTGCTCTGCACACCACTTGACACCTAAGGCTTTTTCCTGAGGCAACTCATTACGATCTAGGTGAATGTCGCACGGGACTTCAGAAGAAGGGATGGCTGTAAGCACTTCTCGGCTGTTTGACATCAATTTTGTTAGGCAAAACCCACCAGTTGATAGGATTCCTGTCAAATCTTTGGCTAGACCTGTGGCTTCAGAGTTTTGCTTCGATGCTAAGAGGTCATCCATGTAGAAATTATGTCTAACGGCATTGATAGCATCTTCGCTGAATTTCCCTTGCTGGTCACGAGCAGTTCTCTGTAATGCATAGTTTGCACAACACGGTGAATCAACAGCTCCAAACACATGACCAGTCATCTTATATTCATTGAGTCTCTTTGTTTCATCAAAGTCCCTCCACAAGAAGCGCAAAGAGTCTCTGTCTTCTTCACAAACTCCGACTTGATGAAACATTTGTTCAATGTCCGCCATTACACCAATCTTCCCAACGTAAAATCTCATAAGAATTCCTACTAAATTGTTCAACAGGTCAGGGCCAGTGAGAAGCTTGTCATTTAAGGAGACACCATCAAATTTTGATGCGGCGTCAAAAACTACACGAACCTTTCCAGGCTTGTTGGGATTGAGTACTGCATGGTGTGCAAGTACCATGTTTTTGACATTGTCACTTTGGCCTCTTCTTGTGTCATCCTCTGGGCATAACCTTTAGTGACATAATCGTTGATGACGTTCTGATATTTCTCTGCTAGTTCCGGGTTTCTCTCGAGTTTCTTTTCAGTGGAATGAAGCCTTGAAACTGCCATAGCACGATTGTTAGGAAAGGCTGGTTCACATTTCCATAACAAGGCTGTTTTGTAATGGCCTTCCTCCTTGACTGTGCTGCTTACAAGGATGGCCAGCGCTCTTTTGTCTTCAACAGACAAGGTGGACTCAGAGAGAGCTTGGTCGCATAAGAGTTGATCCCCCAAAATCATTCAATTTGATGTTGCAATGTGATCTCTTTGTCTGATGCGAGAAAGTTTGCATTGATTGTTTTGCAGTGCCCTTGGTCTACATTACCGAGCAGGGTCCATCCAAGAGGGGTCTTCACTGCGATGGGCTCATCCCATCGTCCCTGGTGGACTTCAAGGTGAATCAATAAGTGAGCCATGTCAGCTCCAATGAGAATCATCATGTCACCACTGTCGGGAAGGTCCACATCAGATAAGTGATTTCACTGCTGGGCAACCCTTTTTTTTCGAGATCTTGAAACATGGAATTTTAAGTTTGTTGATGACCCAAGCTCCATGCACCATAACTGGGTTTGGCTGATCTTTAAACGAAAGACTAAAGCTTACTCTGTCTAAGTTTTGAGTGGTAGTTTCATTGCCAAATGTTAAGGCGATATGTTTTACCAACAAGTTGTAAGCGGTCAGCCAAGTCCTTTCTAATCAGAGTTGAATCACTTCTAGGATCAAGGACAGTGTATGTGGTAACCAGGTTTCCCTACTATGAATCTGAACTGGGAGTACTTGTAACAGGACTTTTTGTTGGGGTTGAACACAGATTTGGTTGATGTTACTCTGGATAGTGGGCAATGAACTAGACACAGATTCCGAGCTATGGACATTTTCTTGTGGAGTAGCAGATGGCTGGGTAGAGCAACTTTGGTTGCTGGTAAGACTAGCAGACAAGTCTAGTTCATGATCATCATGTAACAGGGTGTGGTGAGGAAGCCCGCACCGTTCTTTAAGACAATCTTTTACACTCGGACAATTCCTGGCTTGGTGGTTTGTTTTCAAGCAATTAAAGCAAAGTCCACTATCCCATGCAATTTTTCTCCTTTCCTGCTGGTGCTTAGACCTAAAGACAGGATATGACAAGTCACGGCTGCTGCTCGGAGCATGAAGAGAGGTTTCTGCAAGTGAAGTATGATCCTCGCAGTAGAGGTTTCCGTTATTATCGCAGAGAGGTTTCTGTTATTGTGGCAAGGGGATTTAACTTGAGACTTGGCTTTAACTTGGGAATCCTGTTTCTTGTTCCATTCTTCACATATGAAATCTTCAAGGGGGTTAAACAGTGTTTCTACTCGCTTGCATAGCCACTTCTCAAACTCTACCAGGGTAGATCTATCACTGCGTCCATCTATGTGTTCATACCATCTTACTCTGAGGTTCATTGGTAGTCTCATCGTTGCCCTACTAAGATACTCTGGGGTTTGAAGAATAGCAGACTGACCCATCCTTACACACCAAGTCGTACAGGCCTTTATTTGGTAATAGTAATCACGCAGTGCTTGCCTATCATTCGAAAGTACATAGGAACTATTGAGCATATCACTTAGATAAGCTGTGGCCACACTGTTGGGATTTCCAAACTGACGTTTCAATGTCTTAAGTGCAGTTGGGTAACTATAACCTGTCACACCCAGACTTTCCGCTGCTTTCTTAGCTTCCCCGTCAAGATTTTGGAATAAATAAGCCATTCAATCTGAGTCAGTGAGGGTTGTCTTGTTGTGAATCTGATCACAAAATCTCTCAATGAATTTCGGCTACTCAATAGGTTTTCCTGTGAATTTGAAAAGCTCAAGTGGTGGTAATCGCTGCTGTTCTTGAGCTTGCAGAAGAGCTCCATTGAATCTGTTTGTAAGCTTGTAAAAGTTAACTGGAAGGCAGTTTCTTGACCTTCTCTCAGTTTATCTATAAATGCATCTACAGGTTCCTCTAGTCGTAGGGACTGACTGTTATTTCTACTAGGTCCACCAAAGTAGGTGGTTGATGTACTTCTGGTAGCTGGGGCCCATTGTGTTACATGTACATAAGATGGCTGAGAGTGGTGAAATGGAGCAGTGGAGTTTGGCTTGTGGGGAGTGCTGGCTAAGTGGTGGGGGGAACTACCCACAGATTTTGATCCCAGAAAAACATTATCTCCCACTAAGGATCTAACTGTTGGAAGGATTTCACCCCCAAGTCCAAGGCAAGACGACCATGTCACAGAAGTTGTTGGAAGGGCAGTGGTGTTACTGTTATCACAAGGAAAAACCAAAGGTTTGGACTGGGACACAGATACATAACCAGGTGAAGACAAATCTTTGTGTAACAGAGGCCCTGCAGCTTGAATAATAGGGATAGCTGAAGTTTCAAATGAATATTTACTTTGAGGACTGTAAGGCAACTGCACAGCAACTAGTTACTGAGCAGAGCCCAAGATGAGGCTATCACTGTGAGTTTCATGGACCTCTAGATTCTTTACTGGAAAGGACTTAGAAATTGTACAAAATGGGGAGTATCCATACAAGACAGCCTGTCTATCCAGAGATGAATCCGTGTAAACATTTCCTTTTAGATGTCTATCCTTGCTTTCAACCTCAGTAATTACTTTAGGACTGGGCACTACATGTCTCAAAGATGGCAAAGATTTACTAACCTTGCTGATTTCATCATTGGGGGCCTTTCCTTCGCTTGATTCTTGACCCAGGATTTCATGTTCGAGCTGTGCCACTTCAGCTTGATTTTGGGCGGAAATCACAGCCATTTCGTCTTCTCTTTTCCTTCGCAGTAGGTCGAGTCTGCGCTTTCGACATTCCAGTTTCCACTCTAATTCCTTTTGAGCCATTTCCTCTTGAAACTCCTGTTCATGCACTTCATTGTCTCTCTTAACTTGTTCGGCAAGTTGTTTTGCTTGAAGGCTTGGGATGGCAGCCTTTATAGTAGCATCTCTTCTTCCCTTTGATGAAGACGACAACGAAGTAGTAGAGCTAGAAAGCGCTCTTGAATGCCAAGAATCGACCTGGCTAACTCTGCTTACCGAATCTTTGGGAGTCACTTCAAGGCTGCTGTGGAGCGATGAAATCACACATTCGTCCACCAAATGTCACGATTCTTGACTGCTCATCATGAGCGGCTGGTTTTCATCCAGCTAGGAGGACCAAAAATGATTAGACCAAGTAAAACGACTTTAATTTTTTTTGCCCTTTGATAAGCACAACATTACATCGTTCAACATATTGACCTTGTGCTCACTGTCACACGCGCAAGTTCTCCTGGTATAGCGTTACTACAATTCTAATGGCCAGCGGCCGCTCCAATGCGTGATGTCCTTTACTGCATCCAAAAATTGTCCAAGTCAAATCCCAAACTTTTGCATCATGACTGTTTGATGGCATAGTGTTGACAAAATGTTCCAGATTGGCTTTTCAAGGAGAGAGCTTCTCAGGAGTCAGAGCCCCTCAGAACTTCAAAAAAATCCAGTCACAAATTGCAGCCCAGATCCCACTCCACCAGTCTGTTGCAATGGAGTCCACACACACTCCAGCTATGTGACGCCCTAAAAGAATGGTTAGAACCCCTGTACGAATGCAAGATTACCAGTTAGACTGATGTTCTTAAACTTTATACCTTAAGCAAATATTATTAGCTTTCCCAAGTATTAGCTTTAACATTTGTTGATTTGAATGTGTTGATATGGGCACCTCTTTTCGAGGAGGGAGCAGTGTAGCAAAGCTAGGATTTTGTGACCAGTGTTGAATGTCACACATGTTTAAGATTGCAAGGTTTCTTAATTAAATTCCTCTACAAAAGAGGCTTTCTTGTGAACTGGGATAGCACCTCTTTCTTTTGTTCTGTATAGCCCTTTGTGTATATTTAGGATTTAGGACCGGGGTTACATAATGTAAAAGGAATTTAAAATAAACATTATGTTATGAAGACCTTAGTCTGTTTACATTCATGTGTCTCTGTCCTGGCCTTTGGCGAAATTACAACCTTTTCATGTGCCACATACTAGAAAACCAACTAGAAGAAAAGAGCATGATTATGTCTTTTTTATCAAAGGCATGTTGATGACACTTCAGTCACAATGCCCAGCACAGAATCAGCAACAGATTTCCTTCAAGTACTCAACAATGTGTACCCTAGCTTGTCCTTCACTATGGAACTTGAACATGACAGCTCTATCCCATTCATCAGTACACTTTTGACAAGATGTGGTGGCACTCTAACAACAGAAGCCTGCCGAAAACCAACCGACACAGGACTGCTACTCCATTTGCAAATCTGTTTCGACAGCAGAAACAAGAAAGGTCTGGTCAACACGATGGTTAACCATGCGTACCATCTATCTCCCCACAATGAAGGCTTTACGAAAGAATGCAACAAGGTATGCACCATGTTTTGAAAACTGCGCTACCTGAAAAGATTAGTCGATTCCAACATAACTAAGTTCAGCCAGGAACCAGATAAAGAAATACACACAATATGCCTTCAGCAGACCCATCTGTTTACATACATGTACAACTGTCCTTTAAAGATCAATGATCAGCTGATTGCGTACACAACAAGGAAAACAACCCCGCAATCGTTAACACTCGATGCGTTGTATACTTATTTCAATGTAATTTGTGCAATGCAAATTATGTTGGGTACACTGCCTGACACTTACATCAACAGATAGGTGAACACTGTCATTCAGCCATCAGGAAACAAACTGAAACACAGCATGGCAACAACAGAACAAGGACTGAACACCCTTTCTAAGTTCTGAGAAAATGCAACAGCAAGTTTGATTGTTTAGTCTACGAGATGTTATACATAACAGACATCAAGCCTTCTCTTAACATGCAAGCTGACTCCATTTGTACCTTTATTTTCTAAACTTTTTTTTTTGGTGTTTCTTGCCTTGGGGATTATACCTTAGGACCCACAAATACTTTATGTCTTGTTTCAAATATTATATATTCCTTTTTCACCTTGTACTTTTTCACATTGTGTTGTTCCAGAAAATATCCATACCCCCCATGGAAGGGATTTTCCCTATGACCCCATTCCCTCTGGATTTTCCAAAATCAGCTCACAAAATGGACCCCCCCAATCCCTCTGGAATTTCCATTTTGTCAATTTTTCAGAAACGCCTTTGTTAAAGTTTCCCCACACCCACACTACATTGCAATAATCAAAATGCGGTTGAATAAGGCTGTTATAAACTAATAAGAACATTAACTGGAGTGAGATGCCAAATTTGTTTAACTGCAGCAATGGCACAAGCTATCTCCTTAGAGATGTTTTCAATATCACACTCCAAGTTTATATTTTGATCGACATAAACTCCAAGGGATTTAGCAGAGGTTACTTGTTCTATTGCATTCTCGTTTATAGTGACAGAGGGACTTTCCGTGAATAGTGATAACTTCTGCCTTGATGCAATAAGGATAAGCTCAGTTTTTGTCATATTTAGGGTAAGCTTGTTAGCAGAGAGCCATTCATACACATTACTCAGGTCATGATTAAGGCAATAATTTATATGCTTAATGTCACTACTGGCAAGCATCAGGCTGGTATCATCTGCACACATTCTGGGTTCCGAATATGTCAGACAATGTGGTAAGTCATTAATATATATCAAAAACAGAAGAGGTCCCAAAATTGTTCCCTGGGGAACACCGCATCTTAGACATTTCGGAGTTGACTTACAAGAATTTAGATAACAAATCTGTGTTCGATTATCTAAATAACAAGCAAACCATTGATGGCTGGTCCAACAAATCCCATAGTATTGCAATTTTCGTAACCTTCAACAACGATTTTACTGTTTGTAACCTTTCCAATGGGTTAAGTTTTCTCACCGTTCTTTTGTAGTGTTATTTGGGTTGTCAGGTAGCAAAGCCAAATATTTTTCTTATGCAACTCTTTGCTCTTGATCTTGCTCTACGAGTTGCGTGAGCGATGAAGTGAAAGCTTTTGCCGTAAACCCTTTCTTCTGTAATTTTGGAAGATAACTAAGACTGCCTATAAGAAGAGTAATAAAAATGAATGTGTTTTCAATTTTGTAGCTGTAACATATAATTCAATCTTTTTCGGGCCAATTGGCATCGTATCGACTGGTGGTGAAAATTTGACATGAAAGCCGATTTCGAAATTTGCATAATTTCACTTTGCCGGAATTTATTTCTGATGGCTTTAGCCCATGGTAAATGTAGTGCACCTTCTCTGAAAACCTGCTTGAACCTTGACAGTCTTTATAAAACTTTTTTTTAACTCAAAGTTTTGCCGAAAATGACGTTGTAAGCACCATGCCTGCGTTTGAAAACATTTCAGCCTCACACACACAACCTGAGACTACAATTTGAAATTATGTAAACAAACTTGTGTGAATGGATTTATGTTTTACTTGCCACCATTCATGATTTCCCTTACATTACACTTCCTTAGGCTCAAATGTAAATGTTCTGATTTCTGCGTGATTCAAAATGCTTTTTTTCACTTGATGTCTTCGACTTTTATGCGAAAATATTGAAACAGCGTAAGTTGTTTATTTATCTAATTTCTGCTGATTTATATTGCATGCTGCTTGCTTAAAAATATATTTGCCTTCTGAACTATAATTGTTAATGTAGTGTAATTTTCTGATTGGTTGATTTGTACCATGTGACACCGGGTTGTGACGAGACAACCTCCTTGACGTCATTATCATGGTGTAATAGCTGTGGTGTAAACTCATTACACCATGGCTTCGGCTGACTAAAAGTTTGACAATTTTTGTTTGCAGTGTATTTAATTTGAATAATAAAAATGTTAACGCACTCACTGCTTGTGGATTATCGGGATTTACCACACTCGGCAGCCTTGTGCAATATTGAAATTTCTTGTTCACTGTTAGTGAACTCGTGCAGGTAAATCCCGATAATTCACTCGCTGAGTGGGTTAACCTGTAATTAATGAGATAAGAGGTCTGTTATCTACCAATTCCAAATTTCTGCTGATTCAATATTTGATGCACTCTTTCAGTTCAAACACGCTTGCAACATTAACTTAAAACTGTGATAAAATCTTCCAGCTGAAATGATACAGATAGGAGTGATAGAATTACCTGGTCAAGTACAACAGACATATTTTCCATCAGGCACGATTAATTCGTCTACTTTCCACAACATGCGCTTCGATGGCAGCCGCTTCTCAGGAAAATGATCGGACTCTAGCGGCGAAAAAATATCCAGCCTAACCACTAACTTTAAATTAGCAAGATTTATTTTTTTTCTGTTTGCAACTCGAGAAGCAAGATGCAAACAATGAAACTTTACGTACAACTGTATGGAAGTTGAGCCGGTCTGGAAAAAGAAAACAAAAATCATTGAGACAACCCCCTCCCCCCCTCCTCCAGAAATTCCTGGGCCTTTGAACTCCCCCCCCACCACCCTCCAGAATTTCAAATCCCTTCTGTGGGGGGGGAGGGGGGTATGGATATTTTCTGGAACTACACATTTCAACTTGATAATAACATAGTGCCAAACATCTTTCACTTTTTTTAAATGTGTTTTAAATATCTTTTAGTGTTTAACTTTTGGATCAATTCATTTTCTAAATCTCTCCTGCCTTTTTACATTGTCATTCTTTTAGAAACATCCAACTTCTAATTTCCTTGGCTGTTTTGGGATGGCAAGAAGCTGGCCATGACTGCCTAATATAGGTGGCCATTGAATAGAGGTGGCCATTGAACAGTGTATAGCTGACACTTTTTTCCAGGCCTTTGGCCACTCGCCAAATGAAGGTTGGCTCCTTAATAGGGGTGGCTTCAACTTTGGTTTTTATTTTGCTGTATTTCATTTCAATTTTGATTTTTAACTATAATCAATCTTTTATTGATTATCTGCAATATTACTTTCAAATTGACATCAATTACAGTTCTACATGCCCACTGGAAAGTTGCCACCTAGTAAAGTTTTTATTAGTTTTTGCCATCTTTTTGACAACTTCTCATAGCTTCCATTACAAATACCAATAAAAGTGCAAAAACTTGCTGCCTGTTTCAAATGTTCAAAGTAAGTGAATGAGCCAGTGGATGGTCAATTCTACAATTTAACATCTCTGTCCTCAACAGCTCTCATGTTTTGATTGGTCAGTTCAAATAGAAGCCAGCAAAACGTTGTCAAGATGTCAATACTTAATCTAAAAACTATCTCAAGTGGCAACAGCATGGTGTGTAGCATTGCAATGAATACTTGTCAGTTGATAAAATTTGCAAAATATTAGTACCAGCAAGTTTCAAAGCCAACAATGATAGTGCGGCTGCATACAGAATAATCACTACATCAGTATACAGTACAGCCCAAAAATAATGCACGCACAAGAACTTCTTTTTGCGTCCGCAAGAAGAAGTTCTTCTTGTGGCTGATTGCGGGTCGCTCGAACTTGAGTCCTGGAAACCGCAAGAACTTCTTTGTGGCTGCTTGGTAAAAGCGCAAAAACTTCTTTGCGGTAGGATGTTCGAACCACAAGAACTTGACAGGGACCGCAAGAACTTGACAGGAACGAGACAGGGTACGCGTAAGTGAAAACGCAAAGTGAAGTGAAAGGCACAGTCAAGTCTCAGCTAAAAATATAATGGTGCAACTACTAGAAAAAGTTTTTATAGGCTGATATATGAGAGTTGTCTTGCATACCTTGCCGAACTACATTCGTGAAAAATTAATATCGAAATATTTTGTCTTCTTGTGATGCCAACAGTCTTCTAATAAGTTGGCGATGAACTCTATTTGAATTGATAACAGCTATTTCAGAGAAGAGATATGAGTTTCCTTACATGAAGCATATTATTTCCATGGGAAACGCGAGTGGTAAAAATTTGCATATTGTTAAAACGTCATACTGATGAATGAAAGCTAGCATATTTCGAGTTTTCGATCACTTCGCAAATTCATCGACAAACTACCATGTCTTTGACACTTGCTTGATCTTAAGCTACATGTACAATGATAAGAAAATTGTAACAGTCCCTATTTAGCACGTAAACTTTACGTTTTTACAAGGAAAGATCTGTGTTTCAGCACATCTCAGCAAGTCGTTTACAAAATGTTTATTGTCTTAATTTAGCGTTCAGTCCTCATCAAAAAAATGACATCTCCGGTTATATCTGACCCAGATCATTCATTCAAATGGTAAAATGCTCTTTTCTTGACGAAAAAATTGTTTATCAAAGTTTCTATGGTGCGCTGCTCACGTTTAGGTATTTTTTACTTCAAGGAAAAGTTCTGTGTTTCGCACGTGTCGGCAAGTTGCTTTCGAGATGTTTATTTCTAAAGCGTTCCAAAGACCTTGGCGAAAAATTATATCTTCAGTAAAAATTTGACACAAATTGTTCATTCAAACGGTAAAATACTTTTTCTTTAATCAACTAATTGTTCATTAAAGTTTCTCTGGTGTGCTGCTTGCGTTTACTTCAAGGAAAAGTTCTGTTTCGCACGCGTAGGCAAGTCGTATGTCACTTTTGAGATGTTTATTTCTAAAGCGTTCCGAAGGCCTTGTCGAAAAAATTACTGGCTATCTTTTGACCCAAATCATTCATTCAAATGATAAAATACTCATTCTTAAACCAATTATGTATCAAAGTTTCTATGGTGAGCTGCTCACATTTATTTATTTTTAACTTCAAAGAAAAGTTCTGTGTTTCGGCACGAGTCGGCGAGAAGTTTGTTCTTAAGATCTTGTCCAAAAAATTATATCTCCAGTTCTATTTGACACAAATCGTTTATTCAAATGGTAAAATACTCTTGCTCTGCCAAAAGAATTGTTTATCGAAGTTTCTTGAATATAAACATTATCAGTAACCCTCTCTTGATAAACTACACACTCATGCAGCTCTCTACAGATATGTGCAACATACAAGTCCGCCGATCCCAAACACAAAAGACAACCTGGCAAAACAGAGAGATTTAGATCCATGTTTACGTGAACGTCAAACGGCAAATAATCGAACTTTTGCCTTCTGCCTTTAACCCATTTTCACAATGAAGTCAAATGTTTTTTCTTTTTTTAAAGAGAAAAAGGAGAGAAATCAAAATTACATTTTGCCGTTCATGTTTGCCATAAACATGGTTCTTAATCTATCTATTGCTGGCTAAGCCAACTACTAGCTGTAAACTTCTTGCCGTTATTTGCGGTTTGCGGTAGAACTTGTAACTTCTTGCGGCTTCTTGCTGATAGGATTTTGAACTTCTCGCGGATAAAGCGCAATTTAACTTCTTTTTGCTGCTTTCGTGTTCTTGCGGTGCAAGACGTTCTTGCACCGCAAGAACACTTAAGCGGCAAAAAGAAGTTAAATTGCGCTTTTTCATTTATCACTTCTTGCGCTTGCATTGTTTTTGGGCTGTACTATACTTTGCAACTGTTCAGACATACACACATAAATCTGAAACTTCATGAATCTATAATCACAGTTCTTTAGTTATAATAGCCCTTCCTCAGTCCACTAAGGAAAGGCCTAGCCAAAACATCTACTACATAATTGACTTATTGGCACTACTTTATTACTACTTAGAGCTTTTGAACTATTTACACTACATGTATGCCATATACAGCACCAGATCCTTTTGGAATGCCGATATTTACCACATACTGTAATGACACAGCACCTGCCACTGGTACATGTAAGCTACAACTACTATTAATGTCTTACTTACTGTACTTCTGATAGATACGATTTTTCATACAAAGTGATAAGTAGGCAGTCAATTGGTAAAATGGTAAGAATGTCTCCTACCTGTCACCATCACAGTTCTGATATCAGCACTATGAAGCATTCTTATCACAGGTAAAGTCTGTGGTTTTAGAGCATTTTGAAGAATTAAAAGCCCTAGGAATATCAGCTTTGTCTCTATGTAATCCCTGTGAAATAAAAATTTTGTGATTACATTACAGAGCTAATAATACTATTGGTAACATGTTTCAAAGAAATTAGAACATACATTGTGAAATGCAACACAAAAATGTCAAAACACAAGCTTGTTAATTTCTGAAAATACATAACACATGCATCCAAAATAAAGCCACATCCATAACCAAAAAAAGAAAATGAAACAGAGGCACTGGATCCAAGACAATAAAATAATCCAAATTGGTTGACATCCACACAGTTAAATGGCATGGTTATACCATGGTTTAAAACTTAACAACAGTGGTTGATTGACACTAGACAACCAGGTTAGTCTCTTCATAAATACATGTACCAACATTGTCGTTTTTTTGTTATTATACAAAATTTTACACAATTGACCACTCATGATGATTAAATTTTTCACTTAGATATTCCCCACCTTGGAATGGTTTAAAATCTAGTCAGTTTTTTCTTTCACAATGTGCTAATTAACTTGAACAAATTAAAAAGATTTGCATAATTTGTCCAAAATTTAAGTTAATATTGCAAAATTGATAACAATTGCACAATTGTAAAAAATAAAAGACAACTATTGATATTAGGCAAGAGAAATTGCTGGCTTTACCAGCGCAAATCTAGAGAGTGCCAAAATAGGATGGAAGATTTTAAATGTTTACCAGCTATTAATGAATTAGTAAAAAACAACTACTAAATTTGGTTTTCATATGATAGCTTGGAGTATGTAACCTACATGTACCTCAGCATTCATGTTAGATTCGGTGGATTATATCCTTCTTAGTCTATGTAACTTTTAATATTACATTCAAACATGATCCAAAAGTGTTTATTATTTGTAATGAATGAATTATAGTTGCCACAAAAACCATAAATAATGTGTACTTATAGTTATTTCTTTGATTGTGAGCAGGCAGTATCCTGAGAATCCTGCAATCTGATTGGTTCCGGGAGTTGGCAGTATTTTCCTATCTCCTGACCACAGTCATGGTAACCAACTACGCTAATCGCAGAGTGAAGTTGCGATTGCTTAAAACATTGAAATGGCTTCTTCTACATTTCGCCAAGTTTGTTGACTTTTGAAAGTAAAACTTCACACAGTGTAAAAATATTCCTGACCAATTCATTTTATTGTACATTTGTTGACATGTTGATGAGACAATGTGTAAAATGAAAACATGACTTTTCCAGTTTTTCTTAATAGTTTCTCCTACCTTCTAAAAATAGAATGTAGAAATAAATAAAAATGTTATTCACCAGCCTTGGTCGGTCCGCATTGGGAAAAACTGTACC
>CM042749.1:23087756-23117756 GCA_022496165.2 Catalaphyllia jardinei
TGACTGCTGATTCTCTTAAATGTAATGTGTACTTTTTTATGGCCTTTAATGCAACAAGATATTGAAGTAAAAAAAAGGATTAACTACATAACCTTTAACGCAAATTTTAAATCAGTACTCTTACACAGCTCTGAAACCTGGAGAACAACCAAAGTCACCTAAAGAAATATTCAGACTTTTGCAAATATGTGTATTACAAATTTATTGGCCAGATACCATCTGAAAAGAAGACCGATGGCAAACAAGAGAAATTGAAATTGAAAATCAAGAGAAGATGCTGGGGCTGACTGGGCATGCAAACCAAATACCACCAAACAGGCCTTGAGATGGAACCCATAGAGAAAGAGAGGTAGACCAAGGAACATCTGGTGATGGTCAAGAGAAGAAGACATGAGGGGGGCAGGTTTCAACTGGCAACAGGTGGAGAGGGAAGGAGAGATTTCATTAAGGACCTATGGAAAGAGTTTAAGCAAGCTACATGTAAGCCAGACCTCTTTTCCTTTCCTTTGAGTTAAGCTTACTTTTTGCACTCCCGCATTGCTGAATTTAATAGGCTTGAACTGTTTCAACCAACCTGCACAAACTGCCAATTGTGTTACCTCCTTAGTCTGTTAAGCCTGCGAATTTGTACCAATGTAAAGAGGTTGTGCTTTTCCACCTCCTCAATTCTTCTCTTCTCGTTCATCTACTCACCACAAGTCTCATCCTATTCAGCATTCATAGCATCCTTTTTCATTTCCAAATTTCTTCAGACTAAAGGCTTGTTCGATTTTTCTTAATTCAAGAAATATAATTTTGTCATTTTTTCATCTTTGTCCTGTTAATTTGCATGGGAAAAGACAAGAGCACTATGAATGATGTCATAATAGAGATCAATGAACTCCACTTGTAAACATTCCAACTCTTCAACATTACCTTTCAAGTTGCAGAGGTGGATTGATTTCACTTCATGACTCTTTCACTCCTTCACTGTGCAGTCATAGGCCAAGCAAGATTCTTGCTCTGCACAGGGTTTACTATATTTTTTAGTTTTGTCAGTGACCAGACACACAGGCCCCCACATGGCTCAGTGAAACTTTGAATCACACAACTTATGACTTTTATTCACCAAAAGCTGTTGAAACATTAATACATGGAAAATGTTACAGGTGTTGTTTTCTTTGTTGTGTGTAAAAATTCTCTCTTGGTTTTATCAAAGCTTTGGATGCAAAGGGAATATTACATACGCTAAAAAAAGGTATTACATCAGCCACAGAATGCGCCGACTCTGCAGCTTTCACTTTCAGTATGTGACAAATTAGATCATGCTTAGCTTGAGAGTTCATTTCACCAGAAGCAACAGTCATTAATCTATTGGCAATTGTGCAAGTATTTCTTGTGGGTTTAGGCAATTGAGGGGGGGCGCAGTGGCCTCATGGTTAGTGCACTCGTCTCTGGAGCGAGCAGTCCGGGTTCAAGCCCTGGGACACTGTGTTGTGTTCTTGGACAAGACACTTTACTCTCACGGTGCCTCTCTCCACCCAGGTGTATAAATGGGTACCGGCGAATGTAACCCTGCAATCTAGCATCCCATCCAGGGGGGAGTAGAAATACTCCTAGTCGCTTCATGCTACGGAAACTGGGATAAGCTCCAGCCTGATGGGCCACATTTGGCCTGAATGCAGACTTTACCTTTTTTAGGCAATTGACGTGAATTCTTTGCCTCCCTCATTGAAGCAAGTTAAGAGATTTGAAGGAGATTAAATATTTGCTGAGGTAAACAAGAGCTTGCCAGAATTTTCAGCCTTTATGTCAATGCCAGGGGAAAACACAACCCTTCTAAAATAAGCTGTGGATAGGGTAAACCTCAGGTGACTTCTTTGCTTGTCCTTTAATCATAGCACAAACAAATTAAATTTTGACTTTTGCAGGAAGAAAGCTGTTTATTAATAGCATTATTAATAGCATGAAACTCATTCCTTTTCATATCATTCATGGGCATGCCCAGAGCAAACATCCAGATTAAGACCATTACGTTATCATAGAAGAGCAATGGAGCAATAGCACAGTTTGTGTTGATCAAGTGATGTGGTGTCTACAGTAATCAATAAATTATCAAGGACTGCTTTGAAATGTGCACTGCATTGCAACTGTAGTGGTAAGAAAACAGTTAAATACTAAAACATGGTTATAACATCTAAAAGATCTTCTTGTTGTTAGACATTTGGAGCCCCATGGGTAACTCCCACATGATAAGAAATTGGAAATTTTGAATTTAGCTGTTAAAAGAGACTAATGCAGTCATAGCTTGAGCTTCATTACACCCCTAAAAGATACCACTTAAAAATGGAATAGGTTTGATTACTAGCCCCTGTTCAAGAAAGGATCCCACATGCACTTGTACATCCAACTCACGTACTCGAGAGATCAGCAGAAATCAAGCCTAAAAAAGGAATTAAATGAGGTATTTCTCTTATCATTATTTCTTTGGGTGCACCCTAAAGGATACTTTGCAGTTAAAAATGGTGACATTTTGTCATCGACACCCTAATGAGACCAGAATCATTGATTTTTACCTGAGATGACAAGCATCTCTAACCTTTTCATATAGGAGTCCCCCTCCTGGGTCCACTGTCTAAGGCCATTCTACAGTCGCTTGTACCACATGAAGTTAGCTATTCTTTGAATTTCTGATGCAAGTATTCAAAGTCTTACTACAAAAATGATCTACATTAAATAGATTTTTCCATTAACGTTTTCTACATAGAAGCTAATCATATATTAAAATAGCTCATTTCTTTCATTTCACCTTCTTGGAAAACTGAAGCTTCAAAGTAGTCCCAAGAAAGTCAGCATCATACTGTGACTGAGAAGAAGCATGGGCCAATAAACAGAAACAAAGATGGTAGCAAGCCAGTTGGACTTTCTGTTTTCAAATTTGACTCGACTGAGCATCAGTCAGCCATGCAACTCCACCAGCAAGAAGAGAATTAAGTTTTGGGCTTCTGAGTTGTATGGATTTGGAAATGATGGTGACAGAGCCAACAGTGTTGAAAACAACAGGGCACTGGAAATATTGGAAGGGACAACCAGGCTGAAAAATGGGAAATATGAAGTTGGCCTCTTGCGGCAGGATGATGACTGCCATCTGCCGAACAAGTGTCCCTTAGCAGAGAAGAGATTGAAGCAGTTAAATAAATGGTTTGATCAAGATCCAAAGTTTGGTGAGCAATACAGAACATTGATGAATGACTATGTTATCAAAGGGTATGTAATCAAGTTGTCTAAAGAAGAAGCATCCACTGCAGTAACTGTGCATGGTATCTTTCATACCATGGTGTCATTAACCCCAACAAGGTTAAGTTCAAGTAGTGTATGATGCGGCCGCAGAGTATGGTGGAACCTCCCTTAATAAATAACTGCTCTAAGGTCAACAGCTGAACAACTTGCTCATTGAAGTTCCAGTTTAGGAAGGATGAGGTAGCTGTGGCTTCTGACATTGACACTATGTTTCACAGAGTCGCTTGTGCAGAGGATGCTTTTTTTATTTATTTATTCCTCCAATCCCTAACTGATACAATATATATGTAAATATAGTTGAAAAGAGTAATAGCAGAAGATGTTGAAACCTTTAAGATTCTTGTGGTTGAGTGAAGGAATGGATGAGCCACCAAGTGACCACAGGATGACTGTCCATTTTGTTTGGAAAGGCAGATTCCCCATGCATTACCAATTGGGCTCTACAATGGACAGCTATTAATAACCAAACTTAGTTCAGCTAGGAAGTGTTCTATAATAACCCAAGTTATTCTCACATTTTGATTGGTTCTTGGTCTATTAGGGGACAGATGCACAATTGACATCATCATTGCAGAGTTTTCCTCTCTGTGTTTTAAAATCGCGGAGAGTTTTGAGAATCAAGCTAATATTTTACGTGACTGGGCAAAAGATAAAGAACAAAAGTCTTGCCAAGGCATTGAATAGGTTCAAGAAGCAGGAAGAAGAACGATAAAGCAGTTTCTTTCAGAAAATGATCCAGAAACTGAATTCTCAAGCAGTCACACAAAATTGGTCTTGGTAAGCTGAGAACCATTGCTTTATCTCAAATGTAACAAACCAAATAAACAAACTGTTTCTGAGATTAATTTATTTAAAAAATTCAAATTTTCCCAGTCTCAAAATAACTGTTCACACATTGATTGATGTCAGGAATCAAACACCAAAACATCACTTCTTAAAATCAGACAAAATAAACCCATAACCTTGCTTTCCGATGTGAATGTTCCAGCCTGTTTAAGTGCACAGCAGTGAGCTAGGTATAGCTAACCACAGCTCACGGCCAACAGTATCGCAGTTAAAATGAGTCTCCGACATTACACCAAACTGATTTGAGAATCACCAACCACAGAAGACAAATATCTCCACTGTCATTTACGCTCCTTTCATTCAAAAATTGAATGAAATGGCCTCTAGGTTGACCATAACCACAAGTTTTCTGAGGGTATGTTTTGAAGTCCTGCAATTTTCAAGGCAATGTCCAAGCTTTTTGGCTCACAGGGCTGCTCTGATGACACAGGCACAGACTTTGGCACAGACTTTGCCAAAATGCAGAGGTTGGAGATCCTGTGCTTCTTGTAGATGAACCATTGCCATGGGGGCAGAGGGGCATTGACCAAGTCATCAAGGTAGTTTACAGAAGAGTTGGGCTTGCATCATTGGTGCGAAGCATACAGAAACTTTCCTTATTGGAAGAATCAGGAGACACTGTGAACAAGGATATTGACCTTGATATTGACACTTGACCATAGTATTGTCTATGCATTCCATAAGATCTCCATCAATTCTCCTAAAAGCCATTCTACATTAACTTACAGGAAAATCAACAATTCTGATCCCCCCCCCCCCCAGGTTTCACTGTGATATTTCAACACAAGATTGTGACACAGTAAACAGTTTTATGATGACCCAAAAGTTATGTGGGACATTTTAAAAAAATCATTTTTGCAATGCATTATTAAGCATGCCCCACTGCACACAAAACCCATTCTGGATCACACCTCAGTTGAAGAAAAGAATGCATGATAATGATGTTCTCAAATTGGAGGCCATTCGTTCTGGAAATGCATACGACTGGTTGATATTTAAAAAAAATGAATGTCACAAATGTGGTAAATAATGAAATCAAACAAGCCAAGGAACAATAATTAAATCACTTGATATTGTTATCTAAATTAAAAGCCTATGACGTCAGAAGCAACTCAACTAACTGGTTTAAATCCTACTTGAATAATCATATGCAGAAATGCTTTGTAAATGATTTAACTTAAAGGAGAAGGTCACTCCAAAAGGCGTATTATCTTTGTCATCACCAATAAAGAGTTTATATTGAGTTAAGTTATTCACGGAAGTTTCAGCTTCAAAAGTGCATTCTATCCCAAGTAATTTGTGTCCAAAGAAGCCGGCGTCAGCAGGCGTCATTTTGAAACAAATGCTCAGTGGCCAGGTTGGGCTAGGCCGCTAAGTTTGATGTCAACTTTCCCAAGAGATCTTGTCTTGGAAGCGTATTTGTTTACTCAAGGTCATGGCTGGTCATCAACTCTACTGTTTTGAGCCAGAATGTGTTTCTAATCCTGAGGATAGCAAAAGCGAAAATGAAGAAGTAATCGATCGGTTAGAAGGCACATTTTGGTGCTATTGTGAGCAATGTCAAATCATGCTAACGCAAAGAGAATGTGTTTGTTGCCGAGAACAGCCAGAGGAAGAAAACAAAATTCAAGGTAAAATTTTAAGCGTATGCTGCATCGATTGCAATAAATAGAAAAAACAATTTTCTTTGTAAATTGCTGTACACATTAAAAGAGGGTTTAATAAAGCCGTAAGCAGTTATTTTTTTACATTGACTGTTTGTACTGTTATTTTTGCCATGTCTAAATATATGTCATCGTCTCAATGAGACTGAATGCCCGGCAGTCAGAAATATTCACCAAATTCATTGAATGTAAAACCAATATACTTTTGAGGATCGTTTGACATTTCTAAAGAAACACCAAATACTTTTAATAGGTTTGATTGAGGATTTCAGTTGGAATTTGGTGAATATTTTTGACTGCCAGGCATTTAGTATATTTCAGACGGTGACATTTAGACACAGCAAAAATAAAAATACAAACAGTTTTCTTTTATCTGTGCTGCAACAAAACTTTAGAATGCACTACCATTTGACATAAAAAGTGCCAGCACAGTTAGTAGTTTTAAAGGCAAGCTAAAAACTCACCATTTCCGCCATGCATGTTTATCTTAGTTGTTTCTATTATTGTAAGTTTTACTTTTAATTGTAATTTTAGCTTTTTAAAATCATTGTAAGTTTGGTTTTAATGGTAATTTTAGCTTTTTAGCCTTTTTATTCCGTTTTTAATCTTGTCTGCGCATTTTAACATTTATGAAATTTGTACATTATAAATGTTATTATTAATTATTATTAACTACTAGTAGATTATTATTTATTATTTTAACTACGTAATTAATGCAATTTTAGTATTTACTTCAAGTCCTGATGTTTTATCTGTGTACCTGTACATGCATAAATAAAGTAAAATAAATAAATAAATACATATGTTACATATAGGAACCCATGCAACTTAAGTTGTGCATTGGGGGAATGGGGTGGGGTGTTGCTGGGTTCCCTGTATTGTTCAAGTACTTTTCCTGCTGTTTAGTTCCCACATTTAAGTCACATGACGTTTTAGAGTGCGCATGTAATGGTGAATGTTGGCAAATGATGTAGGTGTGTGTATGCGATTCACTCAAAGTAATGATGGATAAGACAGATAAAGGTGCAGATGATTGATGGAATTATGTACAAGGGAATCTTGCCTATTAAAACTGAGGGAATTGGAAATTGACCCCTTGACAATTAGCTGTTGAATTTCACCTTATAACCAATCCCAAAGAACCTGTTTGTTCAACCTCTTTAAATTCTTCAAGCAAACTTTTAATATTTGCATCAAGATCAAATTGTTGTCATTCACTCAGTAGAATTTAATTCTAAAAAACGTAGACCACATTCAGACTTCACTATCACCTACACCATAAATAAAAATACTATCGCAGAGTGATCCAGCTTAATGGATGGTTTTATATCTACTTAAACAATGTCATCTTTTAAACCATCACTTACCCACCGAAAGTTTAATCACCTCTTAATATGCTGAAATTATGTCCATAATACTAAGAACAAAGAGAAAAATCTGCTTCTTTTTAATTCTTAAAATTTTATAGATTGTAACTCAATCATGAGGTGCAAGAATTTACTGTTACAGGGAGTGGTACGTATTATAGTCAGTATTTTACTTTTCACAAAGAATACAATTTATGACAATATCATTTTTTAACATTAATCACTTTGCACTTGCAAGCAAACTTGGCCAAACTGATTGCAAGACTATAAAAATTTAAGACTACTTTATCACCCTGTAGAAAGTGGTTTGTTATATTGATGGTTTTTTTACATTGAAGACCTTGGTATAACAAATTTGTGAAAAGCAACTAAATAATCAATGATCATTATGTAGTAACAGTGTTACATAATGCACTACCCAGTATCTCTAGACCTGAAAGAAGATACTCTGAAGGGGGGCAGAGAAGACATAGATTGAGAAGGCCATTTACCCAGTCGGTAGCCTCAAACATCTTAAGATCCAGGGGATCACCAGTCAATGTGCCGTCGATTACTGTTAGTGAGTGACAAGTTGCCATGGCAGCCAACATTGGACCTTGGGGAATACTTTCATCCGCAGGTATCAATAAACCAAATCTGAAAAAAAACATAAATCAAATTATAATACCTAGAATAAAATATTTAATTCAAGAATTAAACATTAAACCACATAAGGAGGGAAATGTCTACATGTACATTGTGCCAAAGTTTCTGGTATTTTATAGAGCTCATCCCAGCTTCAGTGGCCTGAAGGGATTAACTGCATTTATACTCCCATAAAGTTTCATACCAAAGAGCTTCAAAATGACTCAAAACAGAAATTACATGATCTGAAGTACATCGCATTTGCAAATTTTGTCGAATGCACAATGGAACAACATGCCAAACAACATGAACTTAGAGCTCCAAGAAGAACATTGGCTGCAAAAATCTTCCCTGGCAGTTTTGTCCATTTAGGGAATTATAACACCTTCCTGGTTTCCTTACTTTATTTGAAAATCCTCTTAGTATAGGTAATCACATGGCTTTGAGTTCAATTTGGAATTAATTTTCACGAGTGAGTTTTCAAAAAAACTGAAATTGCACGAGCCACTTTAATCAATTACATAAACATGCAAAAATCAAATGGAGGAATTGCCAGAAGATCCTTTTAAAGCCATTTTTTCATGCAGGAAAATGTTCTTCAATGTTTCTGCACAAAATTTCCATCACCATTTTATGTGATATTATTAGCTTAGAAAATTTGTTATTGCCTTTCGGCCAATCATAATCTAGAATGACACCATGAAATTTGCACTAGTGTGACATTGAACTGCACTGCTCTCAGCCAAACACAATTGAGTAATTTTTTCATGTATATTGTTATTAATACAGTAAAAAATGACTGAAAACCATGCACTACGGCACAAATTTGCAAATAAGTACATGAATCAAAATTCTTCTTGTACACATATCAGTGGCAAAATGAAAATTGCATGAATGCTGGTAAGCTGGCATTCAGTACCTTGCAAAATTTTGTTTATTGGCCGGTGAAATATCATTGGTACTTTGTTCTAGCCAATTATTACTCAAGAGCCTGCAAATTTCACTGATACACTGCCCCTATTTTACTACAAAACAGATAAATGTATTTCTTTTTCACTTAAGTCTGATCTGCTTCAAAACAAAAAGTAACATTTAGATATTGGCAGCGGTAAGGTATGACAATGAACAACTTTGCCGATCAACTTGACAACACTTTTTAAACAGCCTGTTTGGCCATCAAAGCATAGACTCTGAAGTTGCAAAAGCTTTTCAGTCGATTTACAAGCGAGGTCCTCTGAAGTGGCCACAACTGCTACAAGTTGACCCGTGTACAAATTCAAGAAAAGTGTGACCAAAAAAATCAAAAACCACAAAACAACAATGCGCTTGTGTGCTTTTAGATTCACAGAGGCCAGGCCACTATCAAAAAGTCATTTTACACGAATTTCTTTGCAACATAGGGAGAATGTTGACCCTTTTTATGATTTTGACACTCGTTAACTCTCAACTTACATTCCAGATTTCTATAAAGAGTGCCTTGATACATAGTCAGAATTGAAAAATTCAAATGATGTGTCTTATGAGGATGTTATCAACCAAATTATTTGGAACAACAAAAATATTGCCTTGACATCACTTTTCAAGAAACATTAGTTTTCTAAGGGAATTGTTAAAATTGGGCACTTGCTATCTGACATGGGTAGATTTCTTCAAAGTTTGAAGGTATATACAGCACAACACCCGCATATTTCTATAAATTAGGAGTTATTTGAAGTACATGTATAACGGTCGATTTTTCCATGCCATAAACTGAGTAAACACGTATGGAAGAGAAACTATGCGTCCTGAAGGCCAAGTGACCTTGTGATGAGAGAGAAGGGGCAGGATTCACACCATAGTTTTCCTTGTGGTAAACGTTCCAGTGGAAGAGACGCACAAGCCCTAAATCACTTGAAGGTGTATGCTGATGAGATGGCAACAAACATAGTTAACGAAGAAATTCCGCAGCAATCCACAGCCACCTCAACTACTAGGAGAGCTGATGAAAGATGATGTATTACAGTGCTACTTGAACATATTCAGGCCAGGGCACGGAAGTCCTCTAGGAACCCCATGGACATCAAGCTGGATGGGAGAATTCTACATTCCTGTGGTCAAACAACCATGAAAACGTATTCAGCTCAGCCAAGAATCTCATTGCATCAGCAACTGTGCTACACTACTACAATCCTGCCCTTCCTGTAACTCTGCAAGTGGATGCATCTGATGATGTTATCTGTGGCATGCTGTTGCAGAAAGATCAGCCTGTCTGTTTGAAATTGCACAGGCTGAACAACACCGAGAAGAATTACGCTCAAATTGAAAAGGAATGTCTCCTGCATGGATAAATGGCACCAGTACCTTTATGGGAAACACAACTTCACAGTACATACAGATCATTAACTGCGAGACAATTTTCAAGAAGCCACTCAGCAAAGCACCTTGCCAACTTCAGCGAATGATGCCGAAACTACAAAGATATTAGTTTTCACTCTGGTACAAGAAAGGAAAGGAACATTACCTTGCAGATACTTTGTCTTGTGCACCTGTCACTGATCACCCAGCACTCCATGCTAAGCAAGAATACGAGGTGTTCCGGTTGGAAAATAGCCGAAATGGAAATTGACCCCAAAAGAATCACATCTGAAACCATGCAGCAAATCGAACAAGAGACCCGATTTGGTCCTGGCATCCCTGTGTGATGTGGTAGCTAGTGGGTGGCCTGCAGAATGGAAGAAAAAGCCAGAGCATCTAAGACAATATTGGAGTTTCAGAGACCAGATTTCCATTTACAATGGCATATCCTATCGCTCTCATCAAGTTATTGTCCCTTCCTCGGTACGAGAAGAGATGTTGCAGAAAATACATAAAGCACACAAGGGGGTCGACAGCAGCATAAGAAGAGCTCTGGAATCTCTGTTCTGGCCTGGAATGCAAGCAGCAATCAAGGAAAAATGCTTGTCATGTGGACTTTGTGCCCGATATGTTAGGAAGTGACCACAAGAACCAATGAACCACAAGAAGAAGAACCAGTGTCACACAATACCAATCAAACCATGGTCAAAAATAAGTGCTGATCTCTTCCAGTTCGATGGAAACAACTACCTCGTAATGGTTGACCATTACAGTGACTATATTGAACTTGACTCCCTCGGCAGAAACACCTCGACCAACAAAGTGATCAGAGCAATGAAACAACAGTTTGCTCACCATGGGATCCCAGATGAGCTGTTAACAGGCAATGGCCGTCAACTGGAAAGTCACAAATGCTAAAGGTTTGCTCAAGAATACGGTTTCACCATAGTCAAATCATCACCATACTACAGCCAAGGAATGGCAAAGTGGAGTCAGCAGCTAAGATTGCCAAGATTGCCAAGACCATCTTGAAGTCTTGGAAAGAGGATCCTCATCTGGCACTCCTAGCATACAGGAAACACTCATAAGCAGGGCTACAACTACTCCCCAACACAATGTCTCATGTCAAGAAGACTCAAGGATATCATCCCTACAGCACACCATCAACTCACTCCACAGAGAGCGTCCCAAGTCTTGTGCATGGAGACATCGCAGAAAGAAGACAAAGATCAATGGCTCAGTATAACAAGAGGGCTTCGCAGCCTCTTAGGGAGTTCTCCAAGGGGGAAAAATGTTTGTGAAGCCAAGGCCTGGAAACAAGCATCAACCTTGGATATATGGTGAAGTTACATGTATTGGAAGCACTGCACCATGGTCTTGCACTGTAAAAACCTCAGTAGGACCAGTTTCAAGGAATTACACACAGATTAGAGAGGCAAAGGCTGAACCAGAGGAAAAACTTGAGGACCTCGTGGAAACCGTATCCTTGCTTGAAAGAGAGCTTACAGAAATGGATCAACCTGTGGAGCGGGAACCTACACCTCAGAGTGACCAAGAGCCTGTTTATATGTTATGTCGCTCAATAAGAAGGCGAAGGCCTCCTTCAAGATTCGTAGTAGGGACTTTGTTATCGACTAAGAAAGAGCTAACTAGGAGTGCACTGTCAAAACAAACTTTCTTGAGACAAAAACTTTTATGAACACTTCTAATGGATTTTCTATTATAACTTAAGCTCCCAAATGGGGAAAGGTTTATGCAATGTAAATATGTCACACCTCCACACCAGCACCCATTGCACAGCATGCTCAACTATGTAATTAGCATACAGCACAACCACCGCACATTTGTATAAATCAGGAGTTATTTGAATTAAAATGGTCAGTTTTTCCATGTCACAAACTGAGTAAATAACAATGTGAACGAAAAAAGTTCCCCTCTAACATGATTTTTATAGCTTGTTATCCACTTTTCATGAAAAGTTCCCTGCTGAAGATAACTTGTAATATCCAAGCAGCAGAAACCCAGTGTTCAGGAGGTCATGAGTTTGATTCCTGTTGGGGACTCAGAAATTTTCTTTGTCCGACACTTGTGTCATGTTGATCAGTTCACTTTTCACATAAACTTCATGTTCACGTCTTTAGCTTTGACTTTGATCGTTGCATCAACCAGCCACCCAGTTGCATGTTTTTTTTTTATGAGGCTCAGAGCATAATGCCCACAGTTGAAACTGAGAACAGGCACTTGGTCATACCATTCCTCTGTATTAGAGCACTGCTTTTTCAAAAGCAAATTTACATCTTCAGGCATAAACGTAGCTCTTACGTCTGTTCGTTTTTGCCACTCCAACTCTTCCATGAACTTTGGTTCTCTTCCAAAGGTGTCTCTGACTCTCAGAGATTGGCACATGAATGTTTGTGAATGTGAGCAACTCAGTCACTTTTTTTGCTGCTAGTTGTCTTGATATGCTTCAGTCATAAAATACTACATGAGGGTAGCTCCTTTACTGCTTGCACCTTGTGGCTTCCAATTGCTGAACTTGGCATGCCCATCTCTTAATCACACTGCAACCAGCTATTCGGAGAGCTCTTGAGCATGCTTAAGTCTCTTGATACCATTGTTTGCATGTTTTTCCATTTTGAACTAATCATCTGTCATGATCATTGTAACACCATACCAATAGCAGCTGTGGTATTGATATACAATAAAATGATGTTTGAGTTCACCTCTCACCACCATGACCAAAGACAGAGTGATGGATGTGAATTTTTCTGTTTTTGCTTTCTTGATCCAGACACCTGATTGACTCTTCTTTGACAGTGTTCTTGAGATAGAAGGTTTTGTCATGTGGCATTTCAACTCTCTTATTTAGGCATTCAATAGTTGTTTTTCCTTGAAAACACATTTGAACGTGTCATTGAAGGTTGTAAGCTTGTGTGAATCTAGCACAACAATGAACACATGCATGCACCCTTTCCAGTGTTCCAATATCATTTATAAGAAATAAGTACCCACTGTAAGCTCTGATTGTAAGTAGGGTCTTCAGAACATCTGATGGGATTCTTCTCAAATGCTAACTTACTTCTCCAGTTCTCTTGTGCTGTGGCTCAAAAAAGTTTGATTCCAAACCAATCTGAAAGAGGTTTTCCTTGACTGAAATGTCTTTCACTGCAGAATTAACTAAATTAAAGGGCTAACAATTTACAATCAATAAATAATTAAAACTACTACTACTATAAAAACAATAAAAATATCTTAATTAAATATTTACATATCTACAGATTTACTAGCGAATAAGATAGAGGAACCTGAATGCTGGGTCCAACAACAACTCCTATCAGCATAAACAATATTTCTATTGTTGTCACCAGGCCACAGGTTGTAACTATGCCAAGTCCTGTTTTGGGCCAGTGTAAGCAAGTTTATAGAAGCTTGTTACCTGCTCTCAAGCAGCCAGTGTGGTTCAATCAGATCATGCACTGCAGTAAATGTATGCAGTTGCAGAGACAAGTTGTCATGGTAACTATCTAGCACCACCATTGTACAACCATGTGTAAGGTTGTGCAGCCAGTCTGGCAATGGGCTGCTGCCTGGCATTGATTGTCTTTCAAGCACCACCTTTACATCAATGTTGAAGAAGCCGACAAACACCCACTTTGAGTTAGGCTGCTCAATTCTCCTAGTTATTCAACCAGTAAACTCTCCTTAATATCTTGAGGAATTTGTTCATCCGTAATGATATTGAAAAACATATCATAGTGCTCCTGTTGCGTCCATCTCTTTGATTTTACACATACCAACAACTCATAAATGTTTAAATGACATGTCATGTAAACTTATTTAAATTTGTAAATTTTAATCTACTGATTTTAGCTTTTTAATTGTAATTTTATTGATCAATAATCATGATTGATTAGTTTTAGCTTAATTAATTAGCTTTAATTTTTTTAAGTGTCCACAATTAGCTCTTAGCTTAGAGCTAAATACATATTGACACGTTAATAAAGGTTATGTATGTATGTATGTACCCCTACCCAAGCTCTATTAGTCTCTCAATGTGACAGATGCAGACAAAGGAAGGAGACCATAATTTCACAAAACAAGTATCAATGTATCAGGTGTGCAGACGTAGTGGAGATGGAGACACAGAACTAGCACAAGCTGTATGTTGAAGTAATGATGGCACCAATTTCCACTTTGATAATCAAAGTTGACAACTTGTTTTCCTTTTTCTCATTGTGGTGTTTTCTAACAGAAATAGAAAACATGTACCCTGTGTTTCTATCGAGTTATTGAAACACTCATGAAAGTTTGGGAGAACTTGAAAAAGCTGTGGAACAGCATTTCTTGTTTTCCCAAACTTCCACTTGTGTTTCCATAACTTCATAGAAACACGGTACATGTTTTCTATTTCTTAAATATCATTGGTGACGAAATTCAAGAAAAGGGATTCCCTTTCCTGTTATTTAGCAAACGCCCTAGCCACTACTTAGTTTTACGGTCTATACTATACTGATTAAGTAGGAAGAAAAAAGGTGGTACATTAAATTACCATTCTCTCTAATATGGTAACCCTCTAATGTCTAGCCATTCAGACAATACTGAATAGCTTGTGTGCAGGCTCCTGTTTGGGTCACATGCACAAACAAAAGCAAGTCAACTACAAAAGCAAGATGATAAGGCACAAAACGTGAGCTATTTCTAATATCCTAATATAAATCACTTACATTATACACTGTACATGTACAGGAAACTGAAGTATGAGACAAGAAAACTGAATTTCTATGCTCCTAGGGTATTCTGACAATAGAAAATCATTTAACTGCGGTCTAAGTCTAAACAAGTCTGACTTTCAAAGTATTTTGCCTTGGATGAGGGTATTCTAAACTTTTTGGTGATGGCATTTTTGCTTGGCATGAAGCAAGAATGAGGATTTTTTTTTTTTTGTAATTCATGAATCTATATTTTTCTGTCCTTGGGAAACTAGCTTTTGATTTTGTGATCTGTGATATTGCATTTACTTACATGTGATTTATGAGCCAACAACGTTTGCGGTTAATACTTTTTCACTTTTCTGGAGATTTTAAGCTTCAATAAAGCTTGCCAATGGAGGGCTGAGAACTTAACACAGTCACAATGTTTGAAAACCAGGAGATGTGTCACAAAACCATTTTGATGCATCAAAATGGAGGGTGTAAGTTAATCTGTCAGTATCCAGACTTCATCCAGCTTTTACTGATGTCTGCTTAACCATTGCACAGCAAATGAGCCAATCAGATTGCAAAATTAGTAGCATGTAGTAAAAATATTTGCGAAAATGTGTTAACAAAGAGGTAATATGAATGGCAAGATTGAGGTGGAAGTCGAAATGAGTGGAATCAACTAAACTAGCTGAACTACAGTAGTGGATAGTCATCCTACCCTCTACCATAAAGGTTTTTCAATTACCCAAGCCACAAAAGATCTAGACATGCTGATCGACAAAAACAGAGTCTGAAAATACCAAAAGATGGTAATGTGCAGCTATATCTACTGTGACAAATTTTGGTAATATCAGGTTAAATGTTTAAATACATTTTGTACTGATTGTACTTGTATATTTTGCAAAACGTGAGAAGAATTTGAATTTCTATGTAAAACATGATTTAGCCTTTGCATTTTTACATGAAACACAATTGCTTGCTTTTTTCTGTGAACATGAAGCTGTTTTTCAAATGTTTTTGTGATGCCTGAAAAGGCCAATTACTTGTGAGTAATCTATTTTAAAGGGACTTTTCATATCGGGATTACCTGTCAACTTCCTTTTCAACAAGCACCTTTTTTCCCATATTTTGTTTGTTTCTAACTGTGTATATAGTTTGCTTCTGAAGTAAATAAAGTACCCCAGTATGTATGTATGTGAGAGGTATAGGGATCCTCCTGAATAGCCCTTGATGAAAAAGAATAAAAAAAATTATATTATTTGTGTAAAATCCCATAATGGCTATGGAAAAGTCCATTATTATTAATAATAATGTCAGTATAATTAAAGGTTTCACAGCATTTTTTCTGAACAGTTTGAGACAAAAAATCTAAATGTAGAATAGTTACTTGCATATGATTTGAAACAATTTTGAATACACTGTAGTCTTAATTGTTTGCGAAGAGCCACCTTAATAAATGCAAAACATACAATAGACAGTAGCCAGCACAGAAGGAAACGTTTGTGGCAAAATACCTTGCAGCTTTGACTGGTACAACTCCTAGCAGGTCCAGACCATCTTCAGTCAATGTTCCAGTCTATGGCAATTGTATCAAAATAAATAAACTCAACATAATTATGTTAGGCATAAACAAGAGTGTTATCAGCCTTGTTCAGATTTACAGTGGAACCTAGCATTTTTTATACAGTAGCCTCATTAATATATACATTTAGGTCAACCTAAAAGCGGAGCTCCTGTAGCCCAATTAGGCTTACCGAGGATAGGGTTAAATTTTGATTTGAGTTTGTAACTTTGCTGTGAGGTTTTCTGCATATTGTTTGGCCATTTATTTTGAGTTTAACAATCACAAAACACGATACACAAAAAAACTGTAAACAAAAAACATTTGTAGAGAAGAAACAGTTGTAATTTGGTTAATTTTCAAACCTGGATTAGAGTTAACAGGCTTCTGAACAACCCGGCTCTGTTTTCAACAAGTTGACCTGACATGAGCCCGTGATCCAATCGAAAACCAGTACTTGGTCAGCGGTCAACATTAATATAACACATGACCTCGATGAGCTATTAACCTGAGCCATGATATAGTCGTGTGATACTGGTCAATGGATACCTTTATTTGACAGGTGTCAATTGATCATAACATGATGTAAGTCGTATATCAAAAAAGTACACAGTAAACCAAGGCTGCATGTCTCTGTCAACCTATTATATGGAGTATGGCCGCCATGTTGCACGACTCCACTGTCGTCGTCGTCGTCGTAATCATCGTCGTGGTCGTCAATTACGAATTTACATCACAGACATGGTTAGCCTCTCACGTGTCCAGCCGTTCTTCTCGGGAAGGGTGGACCAGACAGGAGAGGGCAGCGGAAATCAAGCCTAACTGTTACAGCACTACAAAATGTCTTATGGTAATTTACTACATGACAAACAAACACAACAGTAACACTTTAAAGTCACAAATCAGTGAAAGCCCTTGGACCTTATCAAAGCAGAAGAGCTTGAGTTTTCCACATATGTTGATTCTAAATGGGTAAAACAAAAAATATATTGACTGTAAATTCCATTAAAATTGTACTTTGCTAATATAGACTTACTGCACTCCAGAAACCTTCAGGAGGTTCAAAAGGGTTCACAGCTTTGATCGTATGCAACTTGCACTAACTGTACAATGTATGTGTTTGCAGAAATCAAATTAATGCTAACACTTGAAGACTGGAGAAAAACAGTGTAAGATATAATCCTTGTTATCTGAAAGGTTTGATTGGTGACCTAACCTAATCTTACATTAATACACTGAGCAAGCATCAGTTTTCAGTTGCAAGTTTGTCAATAAATCCAAAATAGGGGGAGAAATCCCATACTTCCTACTTAGTACAAACAGTTGGTTGCAACACCATGAAACTTATTTCAGAGTGTTTGACCACAGCCTCTAAAACAACAGAGGGATCTGTTAGGAACAAGTGTAATGCAGGGAAATGTGACCTCAGCAGAACTAGAGTGAGTTACTTTAGTCATGTTCTGTCAAACAAAGGCATCAACTTGCTAGACCCTAAGAATATTGCTCTCACTAAGTATACGCATCTGCATGGCTAAATTCACATGAGGCGTATGATGCAGAGATCCATCGAGTTGTAGCAAACCTTCCACTCACAGATTGAAAGAGAAAAAATCACCATCTTGCTTTTATTAGAAACAACACAATGGCATGTGAATTTACATGCGCAGTAAGGATGCGCAGAAACAATTAGCGGGAACGTCCTTAAAGGGCCCTAGTCAGCCACACCTTTGTTTTTGTTTACATGCGAGAATTTGGCTACTATATTTTATTCGGAGCCTGTCGAAACGAAGAAACATCACTGTGAAACTACAAGATAATTAAACATACCTTCAGGAACACAGCTTACAGTAAAACAATAAAAATTCGCTGCAAAATGCTATATCAATAAATGAAAATGGTGGAGGATGACTAGGGGCCTTTAAGTGTTTACTTGGTATCTTTCAGCCTGAAGGTTTCTGATCTGCAGTTTACACTATGAGAGTTTCACTGTATAGAAAAACTGTTCACATTGTTTATATACCCAGCCTACTTTATCAAGCTACAATAGGCGTAGAAGCTTTTTGTAGAGTGCTACACCTCTATGCATTTATCAACAATCACTTTGTTCTTCTCTTGCATGTACCTATAAAAAATGGTGGCATATTACTGTGGTTATCAAAGGTTTTGGTCTGTTGCAGTAGTTTTTATACAGCTCTATGCCTGAACTCATTTGTTAAAGTGCACCTAACACCAAAATATTTTTTCACTTAAATATATTCTTGGATCTGTTTGCAACACACTGTGCCTCGTAGCCCCTTTTTAACCCTAACATTATGAAATCTGGCCATCATCTGTTGCACGACCAAGCAAGTAAGGAGTATGGGTCTATTCCTGGTTTGATGTCACAAACTTCAATGTATCCATGTTTACAAAGACATATAACAATGCAAATCCCTCTGTGACATCAAACCAGGAATAGACCCATGCCCCTTACTAGCTCAGTCACACAACAGATGATGGCCATATTTCGTAACTTTTTTGTAAAAGCCTATAAAAAAGTCAAGATTAAGATTAAAAAGGCACAGTGTGTTTTGAACATTTGTACATAATGAAGTCTCCAGTTACATGTATATGATCACACATATCTCGTAATGAACTCTACACCTCTGCGACTCTATGATCAACCTATCTTGATAATGAACTTAACCATTCTATGGCTTTTCACCTCTAAGATCATACAAATAATGAACTCTATGGCTCTACGGTTCTAGACCTCTATGCCTTTGCAATCACACATTTCTAAATTAAACTCTACAGCTTTATGTCTCCATGATCAAACTTTTCTAAGTAATGAATTATGATCTATGAACTATGAACTATGAACTAAATAATGAAATCTACCGCTCTACAATCACACATTTCTAGATGATGAATTCTACAGGTCTATGCTCTATGGCTCTACAGCTTTGTGACTCTATAATCAAATGTTTTTAGATAATGGACTTTATGGCTCTACATGGCTCTATCATCAAAAAGTTTTGGATAATTACCTGTATGGTTCTACGATCAAACATTACCCTAACATGGTATTTGTTACATGCAATCTTTTTGTAGCATAGCAAATGAGGATGATGGAGTGTTCTCTCAATTTTTATTCATTTCTACAACATAAGCTTAACAGTGTATGTGTCTCGATGAAGGAAGCCTAAATTACACAGACATTTTTAGGACTGACATTTTTCACCTTTTTGATTTTGAATTACAGGTGTATGAGATTTATAATTGGTAGCTGCCATCAAGGTAATGAAGTCTAGAGGTCTATTCTCTATGGCTCTACAGCTTTGTGACTCTATAATCAAATATTTCTAGAGAATGAACTTTAAGGCTCTACATGGCTCTATCATCAAAACGCTTTGGATAATGACAGGTATGGTTCTACAATCAGACATTGCTAGAAGAAAAATAGAAGAGTAACTTTATCTATCCACATGCGATTTTCAATTGGTAGCTTCCAGTGAGGTAAACTTTTGCTTATCTTTAGTTTGCAAAGAGTTGTGAGTTGTTTTCGCTCTCTCTTTCTCTCTCTCTTTCTTTCTCATTGTTTTTCAATGTAATAAGTTGTCCTGGCCTTCACAGGGCAAAATGTTGGGTTATAATAAGTTAAAGAGAATTATATCCCAGAGGGATTGCTAGGATTCAAGCAAACATTCAACTAAATGGAACCCATAGTGATCATATAGTGCAACCATATGACATACAAGTAAACACTATCTTATTGTTATCTTTAAAAACACAACAATGCTTTTCAGTTTTCAGAACATGTTTCGATTATGAAAATATAGTCGTTAACTGTTAAACTTAATTAAACTAACCGATAAGATGAAAGACACAGACAAGAAATAACAAAAAGTAACCTAAATCTCCCTGTAAACAACAGTAAATAAATTTACAAATGCAATGACAAACTAACATGCTCAACTTGTTTGTTAAGTTCAGGTTTCAGCTGTTCAATATGAAAACTGTCTTTTATTTTAAGTTGAGAGTAAGTGCTGGCATGATCAAGAATCTTAAAAAAAGAGATATCACACTTATACCTACAACCTTTAGAAGCACCAAGATGTTTAAAAATGTGGGAATTTTTGTCCCAAAAGATATGCTCATTAACGCGTGTTAAAATGCCTATTGATAGTACATGTAGATGATAGTACATGTACATGTTCTTTCTTGCTGGCTTGTCTCTTCTTATCCAATCCAACGCGCTTTTCTCCAACATATCAGCTGAAGAGTTTCCATCAAATCTGTCATAAATAAACGAAAAAGTTCTTGCCATCCCGCATGAAGGAATGCCTGGATTGCTGTATGGATGTTTGTTCATCCTACTGAATACGGCAGTGATATTGGACTTGAAAGGCTTTCTTATGAATCAAATATTATTTCTAACAACATCAGAATATAATCACCATTATTATAAAGAGAGAAAGTGAAATCGGCATAATAATGTGAAAGTGAAATCGCCATAATAATGACATGTCACACTCAAAAGGTGATTCGAGCCTAGTTGCCTGGTTCAGAGCCTGGGTGCCCGAGGGAGAAAACAATGGACAACCACCAGCCAAAAAAATATATATCAATTTCTTGTGGCAGTGCTTGATTTAAGTTGTTAATAAACCATTTTTAAAATTACCTAAAATTATCCTCACTTGATCGTCTCTCTGTCAATTTTACATAATCAACATTAAGATAAGAAAATTTATGAGGGAAGCTCAAAAATTCATTCATATCTGAAACTAAAAACTGACCTGATAAAATCAAATTTAATACAAATAGAAAAATTACTGGCACCAAATTTTAGGTGCAAAACAAAATCGAAAGAGTTTTGTTTCTTTTACCAAGTGTAACATTTACATTGGAACCTCCTTATATACAGTCACCTATAGGCCATGAAAAATTTGGCTATGTTAACCTGTGGACATATTAACTGAATATTGTCAAATTTCATGACTGGTCTAAATTGCGTGACGCTTTAAGTAACAGATACATCACCTTGCTCCCAATGTGTGGCTTCATAGCTCAGTTGGTAGAGCATCGCACCGGTATCGCGGAGGTTATGGGTTCGAATCCCATTGAAGCCCTGATATTTTTTTTCAGGCTTCTTCTTTCCAATTGCTTAAATTGGAAAATTTACTGCGAGGATCACACTTCACTTGCATCTACAACCGCAGTTCAAATGTGATTTATTTCATATACACTTTACATCAGATACATCACAATTGCACTTCTAAACAACTTTTCTTTAAAAAGTATCAGAATGCAGATCCAATCAGTACATACACTAATAACAATGGGAAGATGAACATAATTGGTTTAAGAGACCTTAAAATAGGGTAAAATTATTAAGGATTATACAGGTTGAGATTTCAGACAGTGTCCATTATTCAGAAAAATAGGGTGATTGCATTAACAGGATTTTCTTATAAGAAAATGCATGGGCGTTTCATTGGGACAAAAAAGGGGTTGTATTAACGAGGTGACCGTATTAACGAGATGACTGTAATACATTGTACAGTATAAGGTTCCACTGTACGGAGTACATTCAAACCTATATTAGGCAGACACCCTCAAGACCCGTGCTAGTGTTCACTTAATACAGGGTGCCTGTTGAAAACAGGTTTCCTGACAATTCATTTTAAAAGGGTCATATTAAGAGGCAGTCTCTCTGAAAGTGGTCTGCTGCATTTCGGGTCGAAAAATCGATTTCCTTCAAACTTTCCCCATGAATCTATCTTGGGCTAAATGTAATCAAGACCACCTTAGTTTTTGCAAATATTGCAAAATAATTTTTCCGCGGAACTAAAATTGCGTTAGCCAGCGAAGGCCCAGTTTTAGCAGGAGCAGTAACCAAAAATAGCACAAATTGTCGAACTCGTTGTTTCACAATATTCTAGTTTTGGGAACTTTGTTCATCTCCCATGATGAGATCAATCCTTATTAAGTGTAAAATACCCATTTTCTGATTTTTCAACAGTTGTTTATATTTATTTGACAGCTACTTCGCCGCTGGCGCCATTGGTTTAAAAATTAAAATTTTAATCTCAGCTCTGCGCAAAAGTCCCACATCTTCTGTACAATATGTCTATTTGGGTCAACTAAAATAAAATGGAAGAGCATGGGAATATTAAAAATTAGTAAATTCTCAGCTCCGACTATTGCATTTCTAGCTTTTCGATTGGCTAAAAATCTCCGACTATGAGCCAATATTCAGCCAGTTTTACGTCATATGGAAAATAGTACGCCAAGTTAAAAAATTTTCCACACAAAGTTTTAAACTTCAGCCCTCTATAATGGCCGACACTGGCAGAAAACCAGCGGCAGTTGACCCCCTGGAATGCTGTCCTTTGAGTTGAACAGATGACAGGCTGGTTCACTGCCCAGCACAAAAAATCATCAAGGCGGCCTTGGAGACTCCGAGGACGAATCTGATGCGAAGATCTTTGCTGTCGCTGGTTCTCAGAGGTGCCCAGTGGAAACAATTAAAAACTATTTAGATCACCTGAACCCGATGTCCGAGGCTCTTTTCCAAAAACCAAGAGACGACCAAATTGAGCGTAGAAGCTTTCCGCAGGTTTTCTTCAACTGCAATGGACAAGTTCATAACCACTACGGAGGCGGAGAATCAGGAAAATCTTTCTAAACTTTGAACACTTTCTTCACACTTGAAAACTTCCAAAATTGTCTGTTTACCTTGTATTTGACTGGTTAAATAATTCGAGCTTGGTTTTCGCCACAAGTTGACGACAGATTGTCGTTTGCGTAGCTGTCACTTTCATTCAGCTTTTTGTTATGTAATAATCTGGTGATGGCGGGAGTCGGGGCGCGTGTGACCGGAAGTTGTATGCTCTTTCCGGACGCTGTGTAAAATTGTGGAAATAAAAATTGGCGGCAAAACCCAGTTTGAGAATTTACTAAAACAATTATTCCATTCGATATGAAGTGATTATAACCAACTCGCGCTACGCGCTCGTTGGTTATTTTATCACTTCATATCCAACTCGGGCTCATGGAATAATTGTTAAATGTTGCGGTTTAAGCGAACTTTGAGCACAGCCGGTTGACGAATTATGCACATTTTCGAAAATGATTGCCAACAATGCACAAAGTACAGCCTCAATGATTAACTCAACATTTGACGCTTGAATTGGGTTTATTAAGAGTTGTTTATGACTTATAACATGATAAAACATCATTTAGGAAAGAAAAAATATTATTCTTGACCAAATAAATGCAGCTGTTTTAACTTCACCATTTGAACACATGTCACTTATCTCGAGAAACGCCGGCTAACAGAGAGCCAACTTATTCTAGCAAGAGCAGGTATTTTTGATTTCCCGGTTTCAAAACTCAGTGAAACGATGATATGCATGAAGCATCGCCATACCCTTGGAAAGTACTGGAAGCGGCAGAGGCCATGTCAGTACCCCACCCACAAGGCGGTAAACAAGCAGTCAAGACTAGGGACATAGTGAACGTAGCAATGGCGAAGGAAATTCCAAAACTTCACAAAGTGGTTGTCCCGATTGGATCAGGTTTGTTGAGTACATTTTCCCATTTTTACATTATCACATTATATCGGCGATTAAATGAGTTAGTATTTCCATGATGCTGTGATGCTGAAGAGTATGCATGCCAAATAGATGATCAACTGTTTGAGGCAAACAGTGAAGCTGTAGTGGCTGCAATAGCTGTCAAGCATCCACTGATATATGACGTTCATAACCTTTGCGAGATGGCATATGAAAACGAAATTTCATCGTTCAAAGTTAAGATGCTCAGGGAAATTTGCCAACATTTTGAAATTTCATTTAACACGAGAGACACTAAATCTGCTTTAGTTCAGAAACTTTCAGAAATGGTTCAAGACTGCTCTTGAATGAGCGAGTGAGACTCGTTGTCAGTAAGTATATAGGACTTGAAATAAACTCCAGCCTCCTGGAAAAATAGCCAGTTTATACTTTGGGTGACTTTTCTTTTCAATAAATTGATCAAGTGTCATTTTCTAGTAACTCAGCTGACAGCATAGATAAACATTTGATCACCAAGGAAGCCTACTGGGGTGCGCAGTTGTTTTTGTTTGCACCTTTAAATTTTCAATAAAAGAAAGGAATTTCCCAGAAATTTCACTAGAAATAACAGAATTAGTTACTGAACTAGTGTATTTATTCTCAATAGGTGTTTCACCTTGTAATCAAGCAAGGATTTGAATGTTTGAAGGCCAGGACCTCGGATTCTGTTAGCTCTGTGTTCTCATAGGCTCTGTTTGAGGAGTTTATTGCAGTTTTGTTTTTATAATTTTAGTGGAACACGACAAAGTGCTTGCTCGCCAAAAACGCTTCAAAACGACCTGAGATGCGGGCAAACAAAAAGAATACAAAACAGCAACAAAGCAAATGAATTATATTCAAAGGACATTACATTTTATGCCATTTAAAACAAAACCGTTTGCTTCCAAAACAAACGTTGTAAATGGCTTTTTTGCAATGAGAAAGCAAGAGTCACATCATGTCTTGAGCTTGGGCTGCCTGTGTAAAGAAACAGAAAGAGGAAGCAAACGTTGGGGAAAGGAGGACTTATGCCAGTAAAAATGCTACCAGACTTGAATTTCCTGAACATAAAATTAACACTTCAGTGGTTTCAAAGTAAATGTACGCCTTTCTAATTTTCCAGAGACCGGTTAAAAAGGGTGCGCGAGGTTGCGTGACACAATTCATGAATGCAAACAGCAAGACCCTCGCAGTGTTTATACTTTGCGAGGCAACGACGACTTACAGTTAAGAGCAGGTAAGTTTTGTACTCTCTTTTCGTCTCTATAACTATCATACCTAGTAAATTTACTAAGTTTTAGTCAAGGCGATTTCTTGACTGAAACTTGTTGTTCATCAATAACAAGAAAAGAGGAATTTTAAATAAATCAGTCATGTCATCAAACAATATTATTTCTTTACATGTTACTTTTATCCAACTTCAAAGGACTGTGTTTGAGTACTGTAAAGAAAATCGTTTTATGTATGAACACTTTGAATTATATTTCATGGGTCTGGATCTTTTCAGAGCAATCCTTTCTTTGCGCAACGTTAAGTATATTTTTCGCTGTGATAGAGGTAAGTTATACATAAAAAGGCAGTCAAGTGCTGGCTAAAAGTTAAATTTGGACGGCTGCGTTTATTTGGGTCAAAATTAATATTTTTCTTTCTTAATGATGTTTTATCATGTTACAACTCTAATGAGCTCAATCCAAGCGTCAAATGTTGAGTTAGCGATGCAGAGCTCATTAATCATCGAGGCCATACTTTGTGCACTGTTGGCAATTATTTTCGAAAATGTGCATAATTTGTCGACTGGCTTTGCTCAAAGTTCACTTAAACCGCAACATTTTTTAATATTCCCATGCTCTTCCACTTTATTTTAGTTGACCTGAATAGACATATTGTACAGAAGATGTGGGACTTTGAGCCAAGATTAAAATTTTAATTTTCAAGGCAATGGCGCCAGCGGCGAAGTACATGTAGCTGTCAAACAAAACTATAATTTTCAATATAAACAGCTGTTAAAAAATCAGAAAATGGGTATTTTACACTTGTTAAGGATGGATCTTATCATGCGAGACGATCAAAGTTCCTGTAACTAGAATATTGTGAAACGACAAGTTCGACAATTTGGTTATTGGTTATTATTGCCCATGCTAAAATTAGGCCTTTGCGGGCTAACACGATGTTAGTCCCGCAAAAAGGTATCTTGCAATATTTGCAAAAACTAAGGTGGTCTCGATTACATTTAGACTAAGATAGAATCATGGGGAAAGTTTGAAGGAAATCGATTGCGGACCGCTTTTACAGAGACTGCCTCTTAATATCTGTCAGTAATGAAAGACCTTGAAAGGGTCAAATATAGCATTTTTGTGAACAGTTACGAACTCTGAAATACTATATTTTCATAACAATAACAAGGATATGAGGTAGAGCAATTTATGTATACAGCAGCAGTATCTAGATTGATCAAATTAAGTGTAGTTTACAAAATCAAACAAGAACCAAAGTTCTGTAAAAACAAAACCCAATCACAAAATATTGCATTTCTGTGACAGCTTAGTTCCTTGGCAAACTTAAGTGACCAATCTGTTAAAACATGGACAAAAAAACATGCATTTTTGTTTGTTTGTTGTTTTTTTTTTTTGCAGTCTGTTTGATACAGGTTTCAAAAAAAAGAAATGGGTCGGTCGGTCAGTTGGTCGGCCGGCCGGTCGATTGATTGATAGAACTATAGAATTCATTATGGATAAAAACTAATGTGTGATCGTAGAGCCATAGAGCTGTAGAACCATAGAGTTCATTATCTAGAAATGTGTGATCATAAGGCCATAGTACTCGTTAAGTAGTTCAGGCATATAGCTGAATAAAAATTACAACAACAGACTTGGTAACCATTGTAACATTTGACTATTTTAAATGTACACAAAAGAGAAGTACAAAGTGATCAATGATAAAAGTGCAAAAGTGTACTGATCTATGAATTTCTATGGCAAATTACAGGGTTCATAAAATGTGAGCCAGCTGCTTTTTATACCTTGATGGATTTATACAGTATATCTGTTTCTTCTTTAGCCTCTGAAGGGCATAAACGATCCCCACTGACATTGCTGCAGGAAGGGCAGGTGGAACAGCAATAGTAATAATGTCTAATGCTCTCAACAGGATGTGACCGGCAGACATCTAAAGTGGACATGTGGAAACATAGGGCTATTAATTAACAATCTAAGCACCTTTGCATGAACATGCTCACTTGGGTTGTGCTTGGAATCAGATAAAGGCAGCATCCAAGCCCAGTTGGTAGCTTCAACTCAAAGGAGGTTATTGTCAAAAGGCCACCAATGTGATGACATAGTCCATGGACTGGGGTATCATTTGCAACAGCTGGGGAACCATTGGTTCTTTTTGCTTCACTTCACTCAACTAGACTTGTGTTACATTCATTTTGACCATCTCTCAGGCCACATCAAACAGTTGTTAAACATTACTGGTGGGTATCTCTGTTGAGAAGGAACCCTGTTGGAAAGAGACCTATCAGATGAATGTGAGATGAGCCAACCTCCTTACTGGCAAGTAGTCAAAGGAGTTGTAGCATTCTGGACATGTTTTTACAAATTGTGTTAGATTTTTACAAACATTTGAGAAAGCAGCAAAATTCCAGAGAATTCAGATGAAAGAAAAACATTCTTAAATTTTACAAACATGTTTCCACAGACATCCATCATGTTATATGTACATTTTTGCTGAATAAAATACATTACAAATTGAGGTTAAAAACTGTTAAAATATTGCTAAACATTTTTATCTATTTGATCATCATCAGAGTAAAATCTGCATCATGCCGGGTGTTTTTACAGTTAAGGCTTTTGTCTGTTAACCTCAATTTTTAATATCCATCATCTTAATTCCAATATGTTTTACGTTTACAGTACATGTATACAGTGGCATTTGTTTCCAAGTTCACAATACAATACAGGCATATTATACTGTATTACCTAAAGGTCTATAAATAGAGATTGGAAATGGCAATCTTACATCACAGGACACATGACTACATTCAAAACACACCTGGAGCGAAATGTTAGAAATTTGATTATTGAATTCACTATTATTGTGAAACATTAAGAATTGTTATTTTAAGGTATTAAAATGTTATTGTGTTTCATAACTAATTGTAAGTAAAACACATTGACACGCGCTTCAGTTATAGACAATTTGAAAGAAAACAAGTGCCTGTTAAAACAATGAGTTCCCTTGAAAGGTGTTCTTAACTGTGTTCCATTTATGGTGCACCTGAACCTCAAGCCCAACAAAGAAGAACTATGAATGGTAAATGATCTACCAGAAACCAGGTGTTTAACCTGTTATTTGGTTCCATTCAATTCTAAACTTCTAAAGTAATCATAGGATCATTTGGTTTTAACAACTGAGTTGATAATGTGAATTAGCCACCATAAAGAGATTCAGAAGCTGACGTTTCGAGCGCTAGCCCTTCGTCGGAGCAAATCGAGGAATTGTGGGTTGTGTCTGGTTTATATACAGAAATATGGAGCTACGCTATTGGTTGGTGCCTGGCAACGTGAAAAACAGAATAAATTAGTTAAATGAAAAACGTTCGTTGATACCGTGAGGATTAAGAGTGCCGATTTGAAAAATAAATTTTTGTTCTAGAGTTTTGTGACTTTCTGTGCTTCCTTGATGTAGGGAGAGGCCGCAGACTGTCATATGTTGCGTAGAATGATTCGGCAGATTTAAGTGTCTAGCGACCAGTTTAGATGCGTTTTTGTCGTCTTTCTCTACGTCGCCAAGATGTTCTCGAAATCGGTCGTCTAGTCGTCAACCTGTTTCACCGATATATAACTTTTTGCAAAGGGTGCAAGTTATACAGTAGATGACATTGGCCGAGGTACAGGTAAAATGATCAGTGATCCTAATGGATTGCTTGGGTCTGGACAATTTTTCAACGTTGCAAATGAAAGGACATGTTTTGCATCGTGCGTGTGCACATTTAAAAGTATCGGGTTGTTCACTCGTTTGAAAAGCACTTCTGACTAAAAAGTTACCTATGTTTTTGTCGCGTTTGAATGAAATTAATGGTGGTTGCGAAAAGATTCTGCCAGTATCGGGATCACTTTGAAGTAATTTAAAGTTTTTTAGACTGATGGATTTAACTGCGTGGTTGTGAGGGTGAAATGTGAGAGTGAATGGAATTCTATTGTTATTCTCCTTCTGAGATGTTTGTAGTGCTGACTGCCGATCAGTTTGTTGGGCGTGATGATGGCCTGCTTTAACAACAGAGGCGGGATAGCCACGTTTATAATTTTGTCATTTTGTCATTTTATAATTTTGTTTATAATTTTGTCAGTCCCTGCAGAGATGGCCGCCCACAATTCGCGAATGCTAAAGGAAGCTACCAAGTGAACAGCCACCAATCGGCATTTATTTTAGAGGAAACCAAGATTCTCATTCCAGATGGATCGCATGAGCTGTTTTGTTTTTATCAGTTGCATGTAGCCTAAAATGTTTGCAAGATCTCGTACATACATGTAACTGTTCATATTTCTGAACCATGAGGGGTGAAACACTGGCCTGTGAAGCAATCGCAAAGGGAAATATGGCAAGGTATCGAGTGATAAAATACAATATCTATTTCTTTGGTCTTGATGCCACCCTGATCTCGTAATAGCTTTTTCGAGTTATTTTAATTGTCCTCAAGCAGTATATGTTCCAGCAAGAAGTGAAAGGTTTATTGCATCACTTTTTCAGCAATTTGCAAACAGTGTAAAGAGTTCGTGAGTAAACAGCTGCTGGAAAGCAAGTCACTACCAGAGCAGAAGTCAGAAGCCTGTGCAACACTTTGGCTGCGCCCCTGCCTGAAAAACCTGGACTATATGCCGAGTCATCTCGGGAAAAAACCACAGTAAGGATCTGACTAATTTTGCACCAGGTGTTAATTTAATCATGCCAGCCCAAAACCCACCCCAACACCATTTCACACACTTCCACGACATTCATCCACATACAAAAAATGAAAGAAATATGCTTTTTTAGTTACTATTGAAAATA
>CM042749.1:23122756-23149909 GCA_022496165.2 Catalaphyllia jardinei
TTAGAATGCATTTAAAGGCAAGACTATAAAAAATTCTGCCTAAGGATATTTTAGTGACAGTAGTAACAAATATATTGAAAACATTTTTGGTGATTACTTGTTAATTGTCAGTGTGTTTACAAGGACGACATCTAACCCGGGTGCAAGGGTAACATTCGCACTCAGTTCAGATTTGTCATCTTAGTGCATTCAATTCAGTGGCTGCCTCATAAGCACTCCTGCCAAAAACAATGTGTGAAAAATGCACAGCAAAAGTTTGGCCACAATTTGTATTTTGCTTGTAAGATAACCGTGACACCTGGAAATAAGCAGGGTTGTATTCGATTTTACAGTACTTGTGAAATATGCTTATTTAAGCTCACTTGCCTGCTAACTCAACATTTTACATTGACAACAGATATTTCTCAACATGCACGACTCAAAGGAGTGTTGCATTACTCTCGTGCAAAACCGCCGTCATGAAGTGCCAGTTATTCTTGATAGTAAAGGTACTTGATTTGAGAAAAATTATGCTCCAGAGGCTACATGCGGTGTCATTAGGGTAGATTAGAGCTCTTGGTATTTATTGCGTTTGCTTTGAATATAAGCATGATGAGCCGAGTTGTTTTTAAACTTAAGAGCCAGCGACAAGCTGGCCCTATACTATTGAGCATAAAACTACAAGAGTCACAAGTGAAATGAACCCCTTGAGCACTGGAAAATTCACTTATAACATCTTAAATTATTCGTTAATAAGGATATAATGCTGTTGTTTTCATTGCATTGAATGTTTGCGACTATTGCTTGTGTATTCACTCGAATGTGAAATCGACAGATTATCTGTTGACAACTGGTTTTCAAATTTTATCATTGTATTAATTTTTTTTACTTACAGGACTTTCCATGGTTTCTAAATGATGTATCTAACTTTTGAGATAAACCAGTTTTTAGGTCAAGCCGGAAAGTAAAAGAGCTTATATTTATTTTTCATCAACCACAAAGTTCAGCGTCCATTTCATGTTCAAATTATCTGGTCATCTGTGAGTTGTACACTACAAACAACCTTGTGTTGTAGAGACGTAAGCGCATCGAGTTTGAGCTTGAGATTTGGAAGGATGACAGCTAAAGAACAAAACGTTTAGGCCACAGAGTTCAATTTCGAAAAAACAACGTGCCAGGAAGGGTTTTACCCATTCAAAATTAGCCAATATTTTGCTTCCCGTTAAGTGGTCATCCCACACGTTTTTAATTGAAAATTCAGAATATTGGAACATTTGACTTTAAGAGGTATAGCCATTCTATACCTGAGTAAAATTTATCAGCAATTGACTAAATTTCAAGGCTTTACCAACACTTCATCTTTCCATGTTATTTGGGGGATTCCATTGGGCGTCAAACACATTTAAACCGCATTTTCAAACTTTCGAATTTTTTTCGAAAGAAAAAAATGCTGGAACTTAAAATTATGATTTTTGAAAACCGTTCACCAAAGGGTATCTTGAGGCAAAATATGAGCAAGGTGCCAAAATAGTCGTTGTCGCAAGATTCTCAATATTCTCAGGCAGGAGCTCTTAAATATTTAATGGGAAAAACCTGCTTTGAATCAGGGAAATCACCCATATCTTTTACCTGCTTGTCAACACTCTCCACTTCTGGTTAGTTAACATTAGTCTACTTCCATCCCTATGTAAGCTTACTTCATGCAATATGGCATTACATGTTGTACTGTAAGTAATGCATCTTTGGAAAAGGATGCTGTATAAATGCAAAAATTTTCCTGGGCAAAGAATTTTGTTGTTTATCTGCGCCAAGCTGAAGATTCTTGTCCAATTTTATTTAAATCTCGTGCAGATTTAGAGAACTTTGCAGAATGGCAAGGCCCTCCTATGAGCTGAGTAACTTCTATTATCGTTTTTTAGTTTACATGTCTTCTTGCTTCTATGGTGGCTAGTGACTCGAATCTATAATCTGTCCTTCCCTTAAATCACTTAGATGACAGCTTGTTTAATTTAGCATTTTATGAAATGTCCAATGGTCCTGTAAATTATGTCCAAGATCGTCTTGAATCGCTTTTATTTAATCCTATTGACCGGCCTGAGCTAGGCAATATGCTTTCCAGTTATCTCAATCCCGACTCAAATTTTGAATTTCGTCTTCCTTGTAGTAATAATATAGATGAAGAACTCAGTAAACAAATTAGTATTGCAAATAACGCGAATGTATTTTCCATTATGCGCATTAATGCTTGTAGTTTGCTTAAAAATCTCGATAAACTTCAATTGACTATGATGAATATGCAAACACCACCTTCTGTTATTGGTGTCACAGAAACTTGGTTAAATGAAGCCACTACAGAGTTAGTGAATATTACCGGGTACAATTTCATTTGAAACCATTGATTATCTAAATCAGGTGGAGGAGTCGGTATTTATTTGCAAAATGGTCCTGACTATAAACTTCATCCGGAATGTAATTTCTCTGACCCTGAGGTAACTGAATCACTTTTTGTGATCACTTTTATTTTATTGTGCCTCAAGGGAAAACATCATTGTAGGCTCTGTCTATAGACCACCAAATTATCACATAACTGCCTTCTTAGATAAACTTAATGATATTCTTTCCATTATTTCGAAAGACAACAAATGTTGTTATGTGATGGGTTATTTTAATCTAGATTTGCTTCAGTACAATCATCATGTGCCCACCCAGGAATTCATCAAAGGTCTATTTTCACACGCTTTTTTACCCAGGGCCCCTAAGGATACCAGCCTTGCAGCTGATTGGGCTACCCTGGCTAAATAAAGTTGTCTTGTCTTGTCTTGTCTTGTCAATCCAACTCGCCTGACTTCCCATTCTGCAACATTTATTAACAACATAATTTACTAATCGTCTCTCATCGCATGCCTTCACCAGTATTGTTCTGAATGATTTATCAGATCATTTTCCGATCTATGCTCTTTTTTATGATGAAGTTTTGCCACATAAAAGTGAGAAGAAACTTTTTAAGCACTCGTTTAAAGACAATTTAAACAAATTCAATGAATCTCTTGCACTCACTGATTGGTCGAAACTTCTTAACACGGATGACCCTAATGAATCCTACAGTAGATTCATAAATGAATATTCAAGGAAATTTGATGCCTCCTTCCCCATGAAACTGAATGCCTGCGAGGCAAGCAAAGGAACAAGTTTAGTTCACCTTGGTTGACCCCAGCCAACTTGAAATCTATAAATCGGAAAAATAGGCTTTATAACAAATTAATCAAATCACCCAGTAAGTCTTGTGAACTACAACATAAGACGTGTGAAAATAAATTGAACCACATAATTTGCATTGCGAAATGCTCCTACTACATGTATGACAATAAGTTTGAAAGTGCTAAAAGGGACCTTAAATTAACTTGGAAATTGCTGAATGAAGTGATAAATAAGCAAACAAGCAAGCCTTTATTGCCCTCTTCCTTTAAATGTGAAGGGAATTCAATCACTGATCCCAAGGTGATTGCTGACAGTTTTTGTAAATATTTTGCTAATATTGGTCCAAGCCTTGCAAGTGCTACAGTATACCAGCAGCTAACTCTAACTTTCGCTCATTCCTCATCAACAATAATAACAATCCTATTGCTCTAAAGCCAACTACTACAATAGAGCTTGAAAATATTTCTAAAACATTAGCTTCTGGGAAAGCCCCTGGTTATAACAACATTCCAATGCATGTAATCAGAAGCTCTTTTCATTTAATTTCATCACCTTTAGCGAATATTATTAATCGATCACTGCAAAAAGGCATTTTCCCACACAAACTGAAAATTGCTTGTTTACAAAAGTAAGGATCCTTGTCTTTTTGTGAATTACAGACCTATTTCTCTATTATCCAATTTTTAGAAATTTTTTGAAAGAGTTGTATACATTCAGTTAATAGATTTTGTTCAAAAATATGATATACTCTACAGTTGTCAATTCGGTTTTCGGAAAAACCAATCTACTTCTCTTGTATGTATTCACGTTATTAACAAAATTGCATCTGAAATTGTGATCGGCATGAGACCACTGCAGGGGTTTTCCTAGATCTCTCTAAAGCATTTGATACCATTGACCATCAAATTCTATTTGGCAAGTTGGAACATTATGGTATTCATGGCCTGGCTTTGGAGTGGATTAAAAGTTATTTTTCTTGTCGCCAACAATTTGTTCAATTTAATTCTACATGTTCCTCTAAGCAGACTATTAAATGTGGTGTCCCCCAAGGTTCCATTTTAAGTCAACTATTTTTCATATTATATATTAACAATCTTCCTCATGCTTCTCAGTTAACTCAGCCTTTACTTTTTGCAGATGACACCAGTATATTTCATTCGCATTCAGACCCAAAAAGGGTACAATCTGTATTAAACGACGAGCTGCGCAATTATGATATGTGGTTGAAATGTAACAAGCTCTCAGAAACATTGTAATATTAAAAAGACTAATTATGTTATCTTCAAACCAAGACAGAATTGCTAATCATGTTTTTAATATTTTCTTTGGAATTCAACTACTAAAACAAACAAATGTAACCAAATTTCTGGGAATCTATCTTGATGAGCATCTTACTTGGAAGCATCACATAAGTTTTTATCAAAGCAAATCGCAAAATCCGTTGGTATTATATTTAGATCTTGATTCCACCTTTCTTCAAGAACTAAGCTAACCTTGTACTACTCACTAATTTACCCTTATATCACTTATTGCAATTCTACTTGGTCTTCTATATACGTTTCCAATTTAAATAGAACATTTTACTTGTAAAAGCGTGCTGTGCGAGCCATAACAAATTCGGATTAGCGAGCACATCCTGCTCCTTTATTTGCAAACCTAGACATCATGGACATTTTTCAAATAAATTCATTTCAAATTTCTAAGTTCATGTTTTATTATCATAATCAGTTACTGCCTTCAATGTTTTTGAATTTATTTGAAACAAGCCGCCAAGTGCACAATTACAGTACTATAGAATAGTCAACAATTATCTGCCACACTTTTGTCACACTAACATCAAACAGTTTACAATTCTTTTTCAAGGTCCTTACTGGATCAATTATTAATTCATCTAGCTATCTGAACTTTAAGAAAAATATGTTAGGGTTTCTTTTTAAAAAAAACTGAGTTAGTTATGCCACACAAGCATTGCATAAGATTATTTATTTCATAACCCAAGTTATTCTCGCATTTTGATTGGTTCTCACCTATGATCTATCAGAGGACAGATGCACAATTGACGTCATCATTACAAAGTTTTTCCCTCTGCCGTTTTAAAATGGCGGAAAGTTTTGAGAATTAGAATGATATTTTACGTGACTGGGCAAAAGATAAGGTACAAAAAGTCTTGCCGAGGAATTGAACAGGTTTGAGAAGCCAGAAAACGAAAGATAAAGCCGTTTCTTTTAAAACAATGATACAGAAATAATTTTCTAGCAGCCTCAGTCGGCAGTTGAGCACGACTAAACCACGCACAAACTTGGTCTTGGTAAGGCGAGAACCACTCTGTTATCTCGAATTTAACAAACCCAATAAACAAAATGTTTCTGAGATTAATTTATTGAAAAAATTTAACTTTTCCCAGCGTCAAAAAAACTGTTGACTCACTGATTGATGTCAGGAATCAAACATCAAAACATCACTTCTTAAAATTGGTAAAATAAAATATATAACCTTGCTTTCCGATGCGAATGTTCCTGTCCGTTTCAGGCCACAGCAGCGAGCTAAGTATAGCTAACCACAGTTTGCGGTCAAGAGTATTGCAGCTAAAATGTGTCTACGACACTAGGCGAGTTCATACTAGGTACATAAGTAGGCCGTAAGTATGCCTTAAATATATTTGGAGTGTGAACGGGGTTTATTTTGGTTCAAGTACCTTACTTTGTAACCTCGGAAACGGCCTATCCTCAAAGAAGCCGAAGTACGCTCTCAAGTCTAGTTTTACCACGCTTGAATGCGTACTTACGCACTATCCAAACACTCGAAAGCGATAACACGTCAATCAACTAAACGGTGGGAGAAGCTAATGCACGCAAACCTTCTTGGCAAAGCAAAAACATGGATCACAACAGAAGCTGACATCGTTTCTTCTCTCACCAACAATACCGAGCAGAAGACGACGATTCTGTGTACGTAAGCCTCATGTAAGTGCAGTTATCTATTTATTAAACCAGTTTAAGAGCGCTCTTTTTGTCTTCCTAGTAGCGTGTTACTATGCTAAAATCCTAATAGCTACTTTATTGCAAGCATGCTGTCTATTCAATAGCAACAACTCAGAACAAGTTAAACCAAAGATTTGCCGGAGTAGTACCGATTAACCAGCAACAAATGCCACAAAAGCATTTTCGTGGACAGCCGCTCTTTTCTTTTCCACCAAACAGCCAGACCTTCTACCGTTCTGCTGTGTTGATTGACAAGCGTACTTTACAATTTAGTATGAACGGTTATTTTTAAAAGTGAGCATCGACCGTCTCAAGTTCACTTGAGTTTTTGTGGTACTTAAGGCCTACTTGGGCCCTAGTGTGAACTCGCCTACTAAATCAAGCTGATTTGAGAATCACCAACCACAGAAGACAAAAATCTCCACCATCATTTACGCTCCTTTCATTCAAAACTCGAATCAAATGGCCGCAACCACAAGTTTTCCGAGACTATTTTTTCAACTCCTGCAATTTTCAAGGCAACGTCCAAGCTTTTCGGCTCACAGGGCTGCTCCAATGACAAAAACTGACTTGATTATTCCAGCATTTTCTTCAAGATTTGAAGATTTTGCAGTTCAATTCTGCTTTCGCTGTAAGTTTTCATTCCATGAGAAGCGACGCTCGAGTCAGGTTTGACAGTGGCGTGATTTTTCTCGACCAATCCCAATTCTTTGCTACGCATAGCAACCAATGAAACTGCTTCATTTTGAATGTATAGATCACGTCAAATGGCTTTTCTTCATGCAAAGGCGGGGCAAAAGGCTGGCTCTCGCGTTATGTTAAAATGTTTTGAAACAAAAAAGGCTTTTCGTTATTATAAAAAACAAATAGATTCCATGTTACCGTGCGTCTGATTCAGTAATAGACCACAGAAGACATCAAAATGTGGTAAGAACATCAGTGACACACTCGGCTACACCTCGTGTGCCACTTTTTTGTTCTTACCACATTTTGACGTCATCTGTGATCTATTACTGAACAGGCGCATGGCAACATGGAATCTATTTGTTAATTAGATTAATGATAGGCATATGAGGGGGCCCTTCATATAAGCCTGGTGGTTTCTTGGGGTCTCCTCGCCAGAATTATTGTAATATTCATCCCTTTTTCCTACATATATATTAACAACTTTACTCATAATTATTATTGATTGTCCTTGTAATTTTACTGTGTGGCAAATAAACACTCATTCATTCAAAACAGGTTGTTGTTACTAAGAGACTGAAGATGGTGGATGTCTGTTGAAATATGCCTCTCAAATTGATAACCGCAGTCTCATATAGTTAAAAGATAAATTCTTATTCTGATTTAAGTGTTTAATTTCAATGAATGTTGATTCAAAATGTATTTACCACAATTTGAAATAAATACCAGAAAATATCCATACCCTACCACAGGTGGCATGAACATTTTAACAACTCCTTCCCTTTGGAAGTTCCAAAATGCTCAACCTCCTCACGCCCCCTGAATTCAAAAATTGTTGACCCCTACCCCCTCAAGATATTTCCAATTTTTTTCAGACCCTTTGGAAAACTTCTAACAAACAGGAAACTTGTGCTTTTTATTGAAAATTCAGCTCACAGTTTTCGGATGAGCAAACAAGCAACTTAAGTTTGCTATAAAAATTTAATGAAGTACACTGTAGCTTTCTCTTCTAACTGTTACATTTAAGTTGCTCACCCTCAATTAAAAAATCTTTTTGTTTTCTGTTCTTTAGCATCATATTTTCAGGAGAGTAAGTCATATCGATACCAGTGGAAGACAAAAGTAAAGTTCACAATGTGCCTTCACCAGCCATATTGAAAATTTGACCACAGCAATGCAGCCTACAAATCTGTCAGGCATTCCATTTGGAAACAAGAGACTGGTGTGAGTTTGTACGCACGCAACAAGACTGTCAATCCAATTGTAAGTCAGAAAGAGAGACTTGTTTTATATATATATTTTTTTAATGTGGAACTTGCCACACAACCCATCCCTTGCTCATCGGTATCAATCTTTATCCTGTTTCCACTTCCATGGTCAGTTTGTTCATTATGCAGTTCCAGGAAATATCCATATTCCCCCACAGAAGGGATTGGAATTTCCTGGGGGTCAGGGGTTTTGTAAGTCCAAAAATTTAAAGAAATGTATGAAGCTTAATTGGAATTTCCAGAGGGCTAAAGGGGGGGGGGCCCCCCGGGCGGGTCCCTTCTGTGGGAGAGGTATGGATATTTTCTGGAATTACACATTTACAAACTGGAAAGTTATCATGCAGATCAGCAATTTCAAACAAAGCTTTCACCATCGCCCCCCTCTGGAAATTCAGAGCTGAAACCCTTGTGTGTTTGGAATTCCAAACTGTATTGCCCCCCAATGCCTTCAGAATTCCTGTCCAAGAAACTCCTTCTCCCTCAGAATTCAAAAATGCTGCCAGTGGTATTGTATGAATATTTTCTGGAATCACCCAATTGCTTAATGTTTACACATTTTTCATAGCCAAGGCAAAGATGCTTTGTAGATTATACAGAAAGGTATGAGAAAAACAAGCAAATTTACTTATGTAGGCAATGTGGCCACTTTAGGCACACCAGCGCCCTTGAGTTAGTATATTTCCACACTTTCTGTATTTAGCTTATAGTTATTTTCCAAACTTCTTTTATAATCATAACAGGAGCAAAGTAATAATGTTTCTTGCCAGTTTGCTTCCAATAACAAAACTAAACTTTCAATTTACATGAAGGCAAAATCAAAACTCACAACTTACACTTTAGTTGGAATCAACCTTTAATATGCATGTATACAGTCAAAGGGGCCGCAAGTTCCTTACCTGACCCTGACTGGTTCTAAGATTGACCAATCATGCATACACACGAAATGCCTCTCCAGCAGGGTACCCTCTGAATAAAAGAGCTTTTAAGTAATGTTCAACAACAGTTTCACTGAACAAAGTGCTCAGTCTTGCTATGTGAATGTGTCACAAAAAATCCACTTCCCCTCCATGCTGCTTTTGCCACCTACGTGTAGCTGAAAGCAAACCACCAGCAGATAGATTAAGTCCTTGGACCAGCTCCTTAGCCTGGCCTTTAGCTAAAGCTGTTCTTTGCTCAGGTTTAAGTGAAAATCTACAAGGTATGTTTAAATAAAGATTTATTTACTTACAATGTACATTTTGTGAAAAGCTTATTTTTTACAACTGATGTTAATACTTTCTGGTTCAAGTCTGTCGAATCGTCTGAGACTCTCATTACAAAAATGGCTGATAAAGCCAGGCCTTACTCTGAAATTTATGCTTCAGTAGGGGATAGTGGGAACAGAGGAGGAGTTTGTCCTGCTTCAGATGTCTCTTGATTGCCTGCCCAACTCATTGCTGTTTAAGAGCAGACATCCTTGAGTCTGTAAGCACATGCTAATTTCAAGGATCGTATGCAACATCCTCCCAGGTCCCACACTTAAGAGGCCTTGAGGTGGTACACTTATATGCACTTCAGTGCTACATTTACACAATACCCAAAGTATACATCAATTGCACATAACTACATAACAAGTATGGTACTATATTAAATCACTTACCCCTTGTCTTACGAAGGTGACCACACTGTATGAGAATCCAACTGTGGCTGTTTGTGCATTAATTTACATGCCAGAAAATAGTTTGATTAGTTCTTGCAATACTCTTTTTAGCTACTCCTCTTAAAGTGGCAGTTTAGCTAATAATGGTTAATTTAAAATGTTGAGAAGGAGAAAAAGTCAAAACAATTTGTACAATTACCGGTATGTTACAAGCTGCGTGACAATAGGGTTTGCATGCCCATCTTTTAAGTAAATTATAGCTCTCTATTTAATGTAAGTAAATAAACCAGTGTTTCCCTTCCTCTCTGATTTGAAGTTGTCCAGAAACTGTTTTTGCCAGGACTCAGGTGAAGAGACCTAGCCAGAAACTCTAAACTAGGGGGAGCTCCCTCAAGGCTGGGCTGGGGACATGGCCCAGGCACTGGCCTATGTGTGTGATATGTACATGATAACATTGTAATGTATGCACATGAAGAGCATAAAAATAATCATGAACAATACTTGTCATGATACAGTGTATGCCAAGTTATATGTCTTACCAAGAATTGCCAAGAGACCAATAAACCTAATGGAGTCTCTGAAGAACTTAAAGCCTATAGGTTTTGGACTAAGGATGGAACGAATTAAGCCACCCTTAGTTGTGGAAAATCCTACAAAATAAAATATCAAATAAAAGAAAATCAGGAAAGTTCGCTAAAATAATATTATAGTATGACTTATAAGAGTGCCTTGGTTGTAAAATGTACTAAACCAAACAGTTCATAGCCTGCACAGACAGCCTCTGGTCTACCAGGCCTAAAAAATAGGTCCATAAAGCACACTTGTGGGCTTATGGCTAGTTCAAGTATTGTAGTCTTATAAGTAGGCAAAAACTAGAAAGATAAAAGTACAATAATAAATGTAGTATGTGCAAGGAATGTAACTGATCCTGCTGTTTTAACTACCCAGTACACAGTCCACAAATGGTATAGTTGTTAGTGCAGTGCAGAGGAAAATTTATCTACCTTGTGAGCAGGAGGCTATGAGTAACTTCCAATGAGACCGGAACTTTTTTTGTTCTTTAATATTGTTTATTTCATCCTTTTTTCTTTTTATTCTTTTAGCTACAAAAAAGTGCGAAAAAAAAAATTTTCTTACCAGTGTTGGTTGGCTTTCTGTAAACACGGGTTTCAAGTTCTGTCCCATTCTTAATTATTTCAATTACAATGAAAGGGATCATATTATCAGCAGGAAGTTCCTACAAGCCTTTAACAACAATTGGTTTAATCAAATCTATGATCTTAATCTTGAGAAAGAGGAACTTACCCAGCTCTTTGAAGTTGCCACCACCAACCAACTTTTCCAGTTCAATGGTCAATTGTATGAGCAGACTGACAGTGTAGCAATGGGCACACCTTTCGGCCCACTTATGGCCAATGTGTTTATGTGCCACCTCAAGAACAAACTCTCACGCAACAGTATGGTAACTTCGCTATACACTAGGTATGTCAACGACACTCTTGCCAGAATGCCCAACACTGATGCTGCTGACTTTCTGACTACATTGAATGGTCTACATCCGAGCTTCAAGTTTACAATGGAACTTCCTGATGATAATAATTTATGATCCCTTTCATTGAAATTGAGATTAAGAATGGGACAGAACTTGAAACCCGTGTTTAAAGAAAGCTGATCAACACCAGTCTAATCTTACATTTTCAAAGTCATGCAGACAAACATTACAAAACCAGTTTACTGAAGACCATGTTGCATCGCGCCCATGCCCTGTCATCTGACAGAAGCCTTTAATGAGGAATGTGCCAAGTTACGCTCTAAATTCTCCCGACTTGTTTATCCAACTGGCCTCATAAATTCCACCACTGATATGTTTATTCAAAATACTGTAATGCAACTAAGCCAGAAAAGAAAACCGATGATGGAAAGACGATCAGAATAGTTCTTCCCTATGAAGATCAGATAGCCACTAATGCAGTTCGTAGGCAATTATGTGGTCTCAGCAGTAAGATTGGCGTCACTTTACAGCCAATTTTTCTGAGCAAAAATTAGAGCAAGATCTAAAGCCCAAAGAAATTAAGCTGAGTATTGTAAGTCAGCAATGCATTGTTTATAAATTTGCATGTGATCTATGTGATGCAGATTATGTCAGTTATACAGCCCGACATCTTCATCAACACATTGCCAAACATAAGATCTATCGGTAAACACCTTTTAGAAGTGCACAGTGACAAAAATCTTCTTAATGAGGGGCAGTTTTGTGTTCTCAAGAAGTACCATGGGAAATTTGACTGCCTCGTTTACGAAATGCTATTCATCAAAGAACTGAGGCCCAGCCTTAACACTCAGAGTGGCTCCATAAGTGCTAAACTCTTTGTTTAGCTTGTAGCTTCCTTTAATGAACTATTGTTTTTTCCTGCATTTATAGAATATTCACTGTTTCTTTTCACTTGATGATGTTTAGGAACGTCATGTATTTTTAACCATTTTTAAAAATGTCTTACATGTTTTTAAGAAAAGTTTTTTCGCAAGTTTTTACAGCTAAATATTTTAAAAAGTCGCTTTTTTCTGACCTAAACTTTTAACAAAAGACAGCACTTACGTTTCCAATGCATTATGAAAAATTAATACCTATACCCGCACTATTTAACAATTATTCGCCGAAGGCGAAGTGAATATTGTTGAATAATCCCTGAGATGAAGTCGAGGGGATTATTCGACAATATTCACTGAGCCTGAGCCTATTGTTTTAGTATAATTTCAGAACTGAACAACAGAGAATAACAGAATAAAATATGAAAACAAAGATGCAATTGTTCGTTTGCATACATGTATGTAGCTGTAGAGTTTTAATAATAAGCTTACATGTACATTGATTGTGAATCAGTTTAATCATCGAATTCAGCAGTAAAACAGACAAGTGAAACATTACAAAAAAAATTAATCCGGTACCTTTGTTTTATCTCTGTTGACTTCATTCATAGTTGTCATTGTCGTCTCAAAAAGAGTAACTTTTTCTTGGAGAAAAACAGATTTTGGTCAATCGATCTGACCCGCTGGCGATCAACTAACCACTGCATTTACGATTCCTAATAGCTTTGAATACGAGTTCTTGAAAGATTTTTTGGTCCAAGGGCGACAGCAGTCATTTTGAAAATTCTCCATCCTTTCAAATATCCTGGACTTATAGTGATGTCTTCAAAAAAAGTGAAAAATTCATTCACAACTGCCGAGATGGCAAAGGTGGTAAGCTCAGTAGCCAGGCCTCGAAAATGTTATATTCACCGTGTAGCGTGGTGAATATAAGGAATCGCTCAACCAACCAGATTGCTGGAAACTCTTTGTTCAGCTCTGTAATTATACTAATACTTCAATATTAGTGGCGCAGTGGTAAGGATTTAGTCAGGAAACAGGAGGTTATTGTATACTTTATTGGGGGTTATTTTCAAAGTGTTCATACAAACTTGTGCGAACTTGAGATGGTCATTTGAGGTGTACTGACATATTAATAAGACGTTTATTTTATGGCTCTTTGCTTTCTTTTTGCAGGCCCATAAACAATCCATGGGAATTAGGGGAGAATAATGCAAATCAGAGTGTGCATTATATATGACTGCTCACAGGAAAACACACTTTAATGCTTATTCGTTAAACGGCTTAAAACTAATGAATAACTAACGGATAAATAACGGCCTTACAAGCATTCTAACGGCGAGCAAGTTTTGCCTAACAGCTCGTTACAACGTTCTAATGCTTTGCCTTAACAGTCTAACAGCTTAGTAATCCTTTTTGACGGCTCATGAAAATGATGGGTAACCATTTAACGGCTATGACAAAAAATCTAATGGATAACCATGAAAGTGTCATAATGCTTACATCTGATCTGCATGAGGATTAGCGATTGGTGCTATGCATACTGTACAGCCAAACAACAGTTAAATTGTCACTACAGAAAAAGTCAAGATCCCCACAAAAATGTAATGCCAGTTACAATCATAGCCATGAAATGGAAACACTGCTCAAAAAAAGTGCTAAATTTGTCGACACATGGGCCCCCCTAATCAAGTATGATGTTAGTAAGATGCTAGCAAGTGAAAAAGCACTAATATGTAGCAGCATGAATTCACTTCGTAGCACAATGCATTGCAATGCGATAGTTCATGCTGGACATTTATTAAAATAGTCCAAAAACATCCCGCCTCAATTGTTGTCTGGAACCACCTAATCGCAAATGCATTATTGATCGATTCAGTCACGTCATACTTTATTGGTGAACAGCACACAGTTTTGAAGAATCTCAAGCTAGATTATTAAATGCATACAATGAACCCAGAATTGAGTCATTCATCTTATTCCCTCTTCAACTAAATCATTCTCCGGATAAGGGTTCAAGTATCTTTTCCCATACCAGCTGCAGATACAAGCCACATGATAATGAAAGCCACATAATAATCCACATACCCCGGTAATAATCCAAGATAGGAAGAATACTTCAGTGATGCAATGCTGTCTTTTTTTGAGTTGTGGGGTTTTAAAATACTCGTGTTTTGCTTAAATTGATACTGCACTTTCAAGTGCACCACGATGATTTACTGTGTCAGGGCTTTAGTCTTCTATCACTGGCAGCTCCCTTGCATCATAATAGTTTAGATTCTTTGAACCTGTACTAAAAACAAGGACAATAGACTAACTACTCCAGCAGGTAGTTACCTGTTCTAGCAACCACTGCCAGGACTCTAGCATGACCATAATAACGGGTTTGTATTACTTTTGTGCCATTAAAAAGGGTGTGTCTCTTGTGTTGATCAGCCTTATATTGCTCTTCTCTTTGTTCCAATGGATGGTTTGATAATCTTTTCACATGTGGTAATGGAGTCTTTGTGACTGGTACACTTTCACCTGGGTAAAAAAAAAAAACAAACAGATATTATAAAATAAAATAATTTAGATATACTTATTCTACTGGCACATTTTAAAATCCTCAAAGCGGTTAATTCCTAGGCTACCTATTTACAGCACTGCCTATCAACATATTAATCGTTTAGAGGTGCAATGTATGAAGCATACATGTATGAATAAGGAGTTTCTTACGTATTTCTGAAAGTTCAACTTGGATGATAAAACGAAATTCCAAAATTGAGGAGAAATGCAACACATTTTTTAAAGCAATTTTACACTCTTACATAATAATTCACTCCTGAACAGATCACAGACACCTGTGCTGTGCATGAGCATTCTCTCTGAGCTCCTGCTATGAAAAATTATTGCATAACTTGGAAGATTTGCGAATATGCTAATTTTGTCTTGAATCTTCTTGCATATTTAATTAGTATCGCATCACTGTGATTCAGCAATTCTTTTTAGTTGTTTGCGTATGTTGCTGTAAATAGTTTAATATTGTAATGATACTATATTTAGTAGTGCTGTAAAGTATATAAACGAAACAGTGTAGTTCTTAGGCGTTTTTTTTCCCAGGAGTGTTTAGAGAGAATTATCTTGTGAGTCAGTGGTGTTTACTGAAGTGTGATGAAGGTCGCGTGGAAAGTACCGACAGAGGTAGTGTTTGTTGAAGTGAAACAGAGGTTATATGGTTATTTGGCGGAGGCTGTGTTTATACAAGAGTGATGGAGGTTGAAGTTTAACTGTGTGTGCTTGTTGTGAAGTTTTGTGTGGAATTACTACTTTCATGTGGAATGAATAACTTGTTGCTGTTCCGACATCTCTGCATTCTGTTTAGACTGCAAACTACCTGCCACTTTAAGCATTCAAACTCGTAACAGCTCCCCTTTAGGTAAGAAATTCATTTTTTCTTAAACTTCCATAACATTTCATGGACAAATAAAACAGTAAATATCCTTCTTCTTCAATATACATGTATCTGGCTGGTGTGAGGTTCAGGTAGACAGATGCCATCTCGCACAACCTGGCACATAACATGATTGAAATTGCCACAATTCAGCTTTGAAATAGCCCATATCTGAATTGGTAATCTAAGCCAGAGGTTGTGGGTTCAATTTTCAGTGAACCTAAAGAATCTTCGTTTTCAAATTACACTAACTCAAGACATTCAATGTGAAAACTCAGTTAAGAATGCCCCACTCACTCATCTGATATAAATGTATGCTGACAGATATAAAAATTGGTATCCTTGCAAATTAGAAGTATTAATTTTATTCTAAAAATAAGAATTTTATCCTGTACTTACCCCACACACAGAAAACCAATACAAAACCACCCTTACCGAATGCAGCAGTGCAAGATCCCGAGGAAGGGGTACAGAATAAGTAAGCTACAACATTTTATAGCCATTTGTACAGACTCTTTAAAGAAAATTTAATCACACACAAAACTGGTTGAACATGAAGACTGACCAAACCAAGACAACCAATATCAATATCTGCTACCAAATGCCGAAGATGTCTCAATACATTTTTTCTGGACGATGCCGAGCATTTTCAACCAGCTTTTTAGTACTATTCCCTTTATCAGATCAATATGAAAATTAAACCAATTGTTGGAAATGGTTGATGTTTGGTATAAAATATTTTTCATTGTAAATTGATATTTTCCTGCAAATGTAAAAAAAAGTAAAATATGTTGCGCACAAATTTTGTAGCACCAGGTGTAGTAAAGAAAAGCTAATACCAAGGCCTTGAACTATGGTATATGGTAAACAGTATTTATCAGAATAGCAGATTTACATGTACATGTCTTTTTACTACAACTATCAGAATTATTTTCATTTATTCTTTACTATCTAAATTTTGAAGTCCCAGTGGGATTGAAATAACAATTGCCCCAGTTAACATAAGAAAAGTAAAAGTCAAGGATTCTGGTAGTTGTAGTCAAATGGTGCCATCATGCAAATCGCCCATTAAAGTATTCTGTATGTTTGATCTCGAGTAAATTGCAAAAATTAAACTTTTGTATCATAAAAGTAAATGGACCAACAAATCAACACTTTCTTGATGACATTGCTTCATGTACTACCAAAGTGTTTATTGAAGTTTTGTTTTGAAGCCTTGAAAGTGTTTTCGATTTTCTTTTCTTTTCTGGTTGGGAGGGCACCTTCTTCTGGCTTGAATATATCATGATCTGCCAGGGGTTTGGGTTGGTGTTGCTTGAGGTTCTCTTTGTCATCAGTAGTCATAAAGGGTTCAAGGGCTGGGTGTATCCATCACATCTCTATGTACTTGACAGCAATCTAATTTTCTTAGACTATAGAAAGTGCTGCACCACTGGGAGCCAAAGAATTCCGTAAATTAAAGAAGGCACCATCCAATCAATCAATCAATCAATAAACGAGTAAAGGGGGTAAGTTTCTAAAGAAACTGTGGTGCTGCGTCGGTGGGAGTATTACAAGATAATTTGGTTTTATCAACTGAGTTGATAATGTGAATTGGCCACCGTAAAGAGATTCAGAAGCTGACATTTCGAGCGCTAGCCGTTCGTCGGAGCGAATCGAGGAATTGTGGGTTGTGTCTGGTTTATATACAGAAATATGGAGCTACGCTATTGGTTGGTGCCTGGCAACGTGAAAAACAGAATAAATTAGTTGAATGAAAAGCGTTCGTTGATACCGTGAGGATTAAGAGTGCCAATTTGAAAAATAAATTTTTGTTCTAGAGTTTTGCGACTTTCTGTGTAGGGAGAGGCTGCAGACTGTCATATGTTGCATAGAATGATTCAGCAGATTAAAGTGTCTAGTGACCGGTTTAGATGCGTTTTTGTCGTTTTGAATCATTCTACGCAACATATGACAGTCTGCGGCCTCTCCCTACATCAAGGAAGCACAGAAAGTCGCAAAACTCTAGAACAAAAATTTTTTTTTCAAATCGGCACTCTTTATCCTCACGGTATCAACGAACGCTTTTTATTCAACTAATTTATTCTGTTTTTCAATTAATCAATAAACTTTACTTACCATCAAATTTACAGAGTAGCACTCAAGTGCTAATTAACAATTAGACCCGTAGTTCAAAAGGGCTACGGGTCAATAGCCCATGAGGCGAAGACGAATGGGCTATTGACCCGTGGCCCTTGAGGGCGAAGGGTCTAATTGTTTTAGTATCACCCAACTAGTCGGACAGAAAAGGCAATAACAAAGTTAGCAAATGCAAGTTTAGGAAATATTTATTTGGGGGAAAAAACGAAGGAAAAACCGGCGAATTTCGCTACTCGATGACTATTACTATTAGACCCCTAGTAGCGTAGCCAATCAAAACGCAGGATTTGCATTAGTCCACTAGTTGGGTGATACTAATACCAAATAATGGTCCCTAGCCTGTGATTATTTTCTTTCAAAGACAAAATGTATACAGTGTATGAGATCTCCAGCCTCAAGGTTACAAGTTGGGCGGGATTGCATCAAGGTGGCTTTGGATTGTATACTGTGAGGATGATTGGTGAGCCTTTTGCTCTACTGTTTGGTTATTACATATCGGTCAGACAAGGCCAGAGCCACCATAAATTTTCAAAAGTTAAAGGCGGCTCTGAACCCTATGTACAGATTTTTTTAAAAGTTTACCAAAATTGCATCTTATTGTGCTTATTATAAAAAAATATATCACCATGCCATTTTTGAATTACAGGTATAAGCTTCTAAAGCTGTAATTAAAGGTGTTTTGTTTTTAGAAGTTCATACTATTGATATGGTAACCTATTGTGTCACAAAATAATTACAATGTGTTCAATAATGATTGGACAGTTTTTGGATACCAAGATTGAAGCATCGAGTGATAAAGAGTGGTTACAATGACACTTCACACTCTAACTGCTGGAAACTGTTTTGAGCCACCTTCAGGGAGAGGAGCTATATACTTGATGAGCAGATTGTGAGTTGTGAGTAGCATGGCATCCCAGTGATGTGACAAGGAAATGGCATATCAAGTTGCCAATAGCACCACTGTCCGCAGTTATATATACTGGAAGATGGAAGTGATAGCTATCAATATACATGTAGGGGGATTGGCAGGGCTGTATACAGAGAGCTGCGGGCTCCAAACCATGATCAAGGTTACTATCACTTGTCATATAATTCCGTATCGCCAGCACATGCTGTTGTTTCATCAAGGTCACAGTGAAAGATGTTGGCAATCTGTCGTGCCACAGCAATATATTTATGATCTTCTATGCTATGATCTAGGAGATGATCGCATTCACTTGGAAAATGGTTGGAGTTGGAATGACCAGCCTCTGCCCAAGGATGACATGATTTTGGTTGACAAGAGGGACTCATACCCCCTTTTAGGTGGAGTCTTGGCAGGGGTTTTTCTGTGGAAGTTATAGCATGCAGTAAGCATGACTCTCACATCATCTGAGGCTCTAGCTTCATCAAGTAATGAATTCAGTGGGGACACTTTTGTCTTTATGGACACTAATGTCCACTATCTCAGTTCAGTTCCATACCCCTGCTTGACTAATTTGGGGAACTCCGGATGAATATCCTTTAACCATGTCAGGACAACAAAATGTTCTAAAGGAGTAAAGACCTATCTTTTGTTACTAGGTTGCCATGGTGAGATATACTTTTAGCTTTGAGCAACATTTCCTCCAGAAAAGTCGTCAACCTCTGGAACAAATCTTCAGGCCTCTCATTGGCTTCCAAGTGGATGTCAGTGAAGTCAATAAAATGTGTTCCCATCAACTGAAATCCAAAATGCTATCTGATGGTACTCCAAAGATACTGCATTGATGTGGACTTGTTCACCTGCAAGGGCAATAATGGTGATTTGCCCGAGCATGAGACTGAGAGCGCTTACTTTCTGTTAGGTGGTCAGGTGGATGGCTTCAGGTATGTGTTCTCCATCATCAGTTAAATTGGGTAACTGTTCAGTTCTAGTCTTTTTCCCCATGTGATGCCCTTGGTAATGAATGGGGGCACATTATTGGCCAGTGATAAAATATATAATAGATTTTGTCTCCAATTTTCGAAGCTGATTATGGTTTCTGACTTCAGGAAAAAAAATGAAAGATAACATTGCCTTTGACAGTGCCTCACCCACAGGCCACTTTTTTTTCTCAGTCACTTATTTTGTGTACAAAGGCACATTTTACATCAGATCATCAGTGCACAATATGATCCCCAATGTCACCTATTGTCACAAACGTATATTACATGGAATGCTTAAATCAAGGGGCCTTGTTATGCAATCCAAGTCTCACAGAGTGTTGGTTTCATTACATGGATGACACTTTTGCTAAACTAAACAAGTATAAGGTGGAAGGCTTCACCTAGCATTCAAACTCCAGAGAGCCAAACTCCAGAGAGCCAAACACCCTCAATGGAACTTGAGATCAATGGCATACTGGCTTTCTTACATGTACAGGTATCTGGCCACATTAAAGATGGTGGATCAAACAAGTTTACCATTTACCCTAATCCCACCCTAACAGATTAGTATATACGTCCTGACTGTGACTATCATCTGGGACACAAACGGTTGGAAGTTAAAACACTTTTCCATTCTGCTAACACCATAATCTTAGAAGTAGAAAAGATGAAATACGAAATTGAACACCTGAGAGGTGTCTTTTAAATGCTCAAAATTCCAGGTAAATAAGACGAGGTTCAGAGCCCAGAGAATGCAGGTCAACAGAAATGCACCATGAGCATACCAGTCACCCATGTTCAGGGTATATCAGAGAAAATCTCACACTTTTGTAACACCTATCATGTACCTGTCAATACCATCAACTCACTACTAGGCCATACTGAAGACTCAGCTACCAATGAAAAGAAGTATGTTGTGATCTACAAGGGAGTGCATAGACTGGAAAATTCTACATCAGGGAAACAAGCCTGGCCAAAGGAACACTCCAACTCAACTAGATCTAGCCTTTCAGCAGTTGGGGAACACCTAAAGAAGACAGGTCATAGGCTGAAAGAGACAAAGGTAGTAGTCATTACTAGATAAGAGAACAACTTTAAGAGAAGAATTCCCAAGGCCTTGGAAATTCAGTGCCAGCCCCAGCTGTTTAACCAATACTAAGGGTTTGAAGTTCCAGCTTTGTATGGAAATATTAGTATTTGTGAAGTGACTGTAGCCACAAAAGCGTGTGTGACAAATTAATTCCTGTCAACAGTCATCAAAATTCGATTGACTTGTCAAAAGCTTGTAAAAGACAAAAAACAGAACAATGAATGGTACCTTACAAAAATTATTATTAACATCTGCTACTGAGCCCATTAATAGTATTTTTTCTCAAAATTTAAAATGTTGCCAAATTGTCTCATTAATAATTTTGCACACTTTCATCGGAATGGGACAAATTTGCCTTGGAATCTATTCCTTTGGTGCATTTACCAGCAGGTAAATATTACTATCAAGTTTCAGTTCTAAGTGATATTTGACAGGCACCTACTGTATCTTTCTGTTTGCAAGTATTTCTTCCTTCATTGCTTTCCTTTTTTTCCCCCAACCTGGCAATCATTCATTTCTTTCAAACTTTATGTCCAACTGCTCTAACTATCCTTAGTAATGGAAATTGAATACATTTATTTGAATTAGAGTGAAAATGAGCTGAGAATAAACAAACATTTAGAATTTATGGAAAGCTTAATTAATGTATACCAATGATGAGCACTTTTAAATAAAAGTTCTAAGGTTTTTCATTTGGCAGGTACCTGAAATGTCAGAACCAAAAAAAGGAAAGGAATGTACTCACTGTAGTGTATATCTATATACCTGTTAGCATGCTCTCATTCACAATGCAGTTACCACTTATAAGAACAGCATCACAGTGAACTAGGGAGCCTTTTGGTGGAATTACCAGCACATCGCCAGGAACAAGTTCTTCAGATCTGACATCCACTTGAACTGTTACAATTAATAATTACTGTTAGCAGATTGTCTTTTGAGCATACTGTTGTGATCAGTATACTAGCTGTTAAATAATACTGGTGATCAATATCTATGTAAAATAACCATCAAGATTGCTGGAAATCTCTACTGTGACAAACTCTAGGCAGCTCATTTTGGTGAGAATTAAACAGTATTTTGTGACTATTCCCAGGAGGTGCGGTGGCCTCATGGTTAGTGCGCTTGACTCCAGAGCGAACGGTCTGGGTTCCAGCCCTAGCCGGGGACATTGTGTTGTGTTCTTGGGCAAGACACTTTACTTTCACGGGGGCCTCTCTCCACCCAGGTGTATAAATGGGTACCAGTGAATTTAATACTAGGGGTAACCCTGCGATGGACTAGCATCCCATCCAGGGGGGAGTAGAAATACTCTTGGTCGCTTCATGCTACAGAAACTGGGATAAGCTCCGGCCTGGTGGGCCACAATTGGCTCCTATGCAGACTTTACCTTTTACCCAGCAAGAAGGAAATTCTTACTAGAAATATAAAATCCTACAGAGAAATAAAAGCCCAAGGTGATCAAGGTGGTCAATTTGAATATAGAAAATATATTTTACCAACATATTGAGCAATCCCGTTTTCTGGAAACCTAACTGCATTCAGTCTTTAGTAATGACCTTGGTTAAGATTCTCCTATTCAGACTTCCCACTCAGTTAGTAAGAAATACTTAGTACGTGGCTAGTGCTTGTAGGCGATATAAGGTACGCTCTGATTGGCTAAGTGCAGCTTAACGCTAGGGCATTATTCTCCCGTAGTGCCCATGGGCTGATTACGGATTATGCAAATTAGGTAAGAACACAAAAGGTATCCAAAGCTAGGCGACATTTGCTTTATTTACATTGAAAATCATTGTGATACAAGACAATGAGTGATGATTAACATTCAAAGAGTTAATTATATTACTATTTTAAGGAAAAAATGAAGTTATATCGGTAAATTACGAACAAATTAAGTGGTCAGGAAGAAATTGAAATGTTCATAAGCTTACATTTAAGAGCAAAACCAGGAAAGGAAAGGAAAACTGCCAGTGAAATTAAAACATCTCAGCGATATTTGTCGTCAATAAACAAAGGCAGCACAGTAGAAGTTTTGGACTTACCGGCTGCTGTCCTTGACCACTTATTGGCAGTGTTTTATAGATATCGGAAAACGGATGGCGACAATTATGAATCTGATACCCTGTCGAGTTTGCAGCGAAGTATACAGAGCTAGAGGTTCCTTTCCAAAGGCAGGTCTCTTTTCACTGTCCTTTCACCATTCAAAAGGCAAGTGGTGACACCGAAGCAGTAGAGCAGTAAACATCAACAAATTCTCTTGTTGTAACACAAGCTAGTTTAAACTTCTTCAAGGACCATCAGATTTGAACAGCCGAGCGGATTATTCCGTGAGCGCCAGTTCGAGATCTTTAACAGGCCAGTAACTATATTCCAGGAACCTCAGAAAAGGCGAAGAGTTTTCAACGAAAGTGATGATGAAGAGTCGTGCTGATTCCATTTAAATTTTATTTTCTTTTGCCGACACGGCTGCATGGCTTTTGAGCAAGTTTGAAGAACTTTTCTGTAGGAACTGACGTTTGGCGGTTAATTCTTGAGAATGTCAATGAATATTCTCCCGTGATATACTAACACAACTGTACTAAAATACTTTTTGCAGCCGTATTGATCATTGTTTCCAAAAATAAATACATTTTCTTGACGAAGTACGTGTTAGTTCACTGAATTCTGTTATGCAGTTTGACGGTTTGGAAAGATCAATGAATAGATAAGCGCGCACATCACCAGATGTGAAGTAACAACTTGAATTTAGATTTTTTTCCTTCCTTTGGAACCGTTTTGTTAGCCATATAATAAACAACTTAATAACCTCGACTGTTCGGTCGTTATGGAAAAATCTCAAACCTCGGCCTACCATATTGACCTCGTTATCGCTCGGTCAATACAGCAAGGCCTCAGTTTGAGATTTTCCCATGACGACCTCATTCTCAGTTATTAAGTAGTAATTATTACATGGCTGTACAAGGACTGGGAACTACTGTATTTGCACTCTGATTGGCTGAAATCGGCATTGAAAGCAGTCTAGATTTTCCTACTTAGACCAGCATCTAGATTAGACCAGTAATGTTTTGAGGTGGAAAAGATGTAAACTAAAATCCAAAAATATTGACCATCTTCTTCTAACAATATTTATTTCTCAAAGTGCCAAAAAGACTGATAAGAAAACAAGTAATGAGTACAAGCAAACTTTGGCAGATTAAATTCAACTCATTGCCCTTTGCAAGCAAAATGTCAGTTACCTACATGTACAAACCAGTTATATTAAATGAATTAAATTGTTCTTGTTTGCCATATAATAAACATCTTATTAATCAAGCTTAGTCGGCCTGAATGGGAGACTCTTGACCTTGGTTGTGTGTGCAGACCTCACTACATTTGGTCCATAGTCATGACCTTGGTCAAGACTGTCCCATACAGACCTCCTGCTCTGTTAATAAAAACTAATTAAATTTCACATTTCCCTAACAGTACAATATAACACTGTACATGTAAACAAGGGCAACAAGGGCACAACCCTGTCATGAATCATCCTATCTAGTAACCAGAGCATAAGGCTTTTCAGACAAATTACAGTGTAACCTTGATTTAACGAAGTCGCTGGGGACCGGCAAAATTTGTTCGTTAAATGGAGGGTTTGTTATATCAAAAACCTCGATATAACAGATTTGAGGGGAAATGACCAGAATGTTTGTTATATCGAAGTCATAGTTAATGATTGATTTGTAACACAGGTGACCTCTGTGGAAATACTATAGTGCCAATGTCTATGACATATAATGAGCCGTTGACTGAAAGGTTGCTGTCTCTTTACCATAAGGATTAAAGGATTTGTTGACTGTTGATCTGTTCAGCGTTTATCTTCTGTCCCGTGTTGACATTGTAGTTCATTATATCAAGGTAGATTTTACGTTTGAGCTTGTGGATTACGCTCATTTTATCGAAGAATTCGTTATATCGAGGTTCATTATATGGAGGTTCTATTCCATAAATTTTACTGTAACTTTGGCTGGGATGTAGAATATCGTTCGTTATATCAAGGACTTTGTTAAATAGAGGTTCGTTAAATCGAGGTTCCACTGTACTCAGTCTACCCATCTGGGGGAGAGCAGAAGTTTTCACTAGATTGTTCTGCACAATGGGTGCATTAGGACAATTAACAACAAACTGACTAACTTTCTACCAGTCTACATTTTGCTGCAGCTGGTGTGTTTAGAACAGAAATGCGCGTAATAAAGTCACACTTGATTTTACCGTCAGGCACAATCAGGCTTTTAGCCAAGATTTAAAAAGTGGGCGTCTAAAATGTGCGCTCATACTGGACATATGAAAAATAACATGATTTTCTTTAATAAGTGGCCGTCCACAGGATGCCTGCACACCCATCTCATTAAAAGCCTGTTTACCATTCACCCAACTAATAACAGGCATATGGGCTTATAGGAGTTAAACAGCCACGTAAAATTAACTAATTCATTCTTGAAAAGTTTGCCAAAAGCCCAATCAGCTTATCATTGTAAAAAAATGTTTCAAACAGTTTTAAACATGTTTCAAGCATTTTTCAATCACAAATGCCCCTGAGGTACCATAGAGATAAGCACCCTTTTCATATGGAGGGTTACTGACAGTCAATTAAAATGGATCAATTTATATTACCTGCATTATTACGTAAAACAGTAACTGTTTCTGACACCGCAACCATGTCCCTTAATGTCACAAGGTGCTAGAAGAATAAAGACTACTGTTTACCAACAAATAAAAACAATAAGCTACATGTACATCTACATAAGACAATGCATATAAAAGGAGACAAAAAATACAGTATTGTTGAACTCTATTACCCCCCTAATACAAATCCCTCCCTTTCTAATAAGTGTACTCCCTAAAGACAACTTTTTCCTTTAATGCTTGAAGTGCCACTAGCCCCCAAATTGTTTTTTTCTGCTTAATAAAATCTACTACTTTCCCTCATTACTTCAGCAAAAAAATTATCTCAATTGACAAAATCCCTGCATTTCTATGGGCATTTGAACACGTAATTTCTGTGTTCACAACTACGCAAAGTGGGATCTGGGCTAAAACAATCAAGAGACTTTCACTGAGCTTTGAAAGCTGTCAAAACATTTTTGGGTTGTTTGTGAATCATATTTTATCATAAGAATGAACAAATTAACATGCTGAGTTTATTATACAGAGAGGGAGATATGAATGTGATCTTCAAGTTGGGCTGAAAGGTCCCACCGGACTTGATGCCAAGTTATTGAACTATAGTATCCATCAGAATCCTTAGGGAAAGGATCCAACTGAATTAGGGAGATACATGTAGAAACAAAGAGTAGAATGACCTTGGTGTTAGGGTTGCCCTAGCAAGGGGCTAAAATGAAGTCTACATTTACAAGCCAAATTTTTCAGGTAGGGTTACCAGTGCTCAAAATCAAAAAATATCCAAGTTGTACTCAATGTTTGTCCAGACCATTTTTTAGCTGTCTCGGACAACTGGACGGCCACTAATTTCGAGCACTGGGTTACCATACTACCCAGGAAAACTCTTGCCAGTTACATTTCACTTAACCTGATAAATAAAAAACACAAGTGATAATAAATTCATTCAAAAACCTTTTTTCACTTGATTTGTATAGTTTATCCGTTTCACTCACTTCAGTTTCTAAGCTCACAAAGCCCCAGACATTCTTTTTTTGTTAGTTTGGGACGAATTTTATGGCAAAACTACAAACAATTCTTCAATAGATAGATATGATGGCACTAGTTATTCTTAATTGCTAACTATGCCTTCGGACAGTAGCTGACAAATGATTATGAACATATAACATGTATTAGGTAATAAGATTGGTAACTGATACACTCATTCCTAAGTATGAACATGCTATAACAGTTAACCATCACAACAAGCACTTACTTTTCTTGTTTGGTATACCGTAATGATAATTGAAAGCAAGGACACAATTAAAATCGTGACTGCATAGTAATAATAATCGTCAGTTGACCACAAGATGATACTGCAGAACTGGAATACATAAAATGGATCTGCAATCTAAAACAAATCATTGGGTTATGTGTAGGTCTCTTCAATAATATCTGGACTGTGTTTGATAAAAGGATATGATGGGATGTGCAGTTTCTTCAAACTTGATGCCAGTGATCACTACCAGCGCAATTTTACTTTTCGAGTTATATTACCCTGTATTAGTTCACCCTTGCTTTTATGGAGTGAAATGTGGAAAATATACAGATCAACATGACATGAGTGTCGGACAAAGAAAAAGTCTCAGTCCCAACAAGAACTAAACTTGTGACCTCTTAAACACCGGGCGGGCACTCTATCCACTGAGCTACAAGAACTCAGGGAGACCAAGGTCATTTAACTGAGTTCATGTGTGACAGGCATCCTGCATACTGCTAGGATCAGCACTGTTGAAGCATAATAAGTGAATAAAGATGGTGAATTTTAAGCTCAGATATCTTCCTTTCGTTTCTTT
>CM042749.1:23149919-23166918 GCA_022496165.2 Catalaphyllia jardinei
GGATAAATTTAACAGCCGTCTTAAAAAGTTTATTTTGGTGGAACAATTGAGCTGCTTAGATTATTACTGAGTTCTAACAAAACACTGATTGTATTATGTACACAGTACTTTACAGATAAACAACTACATGTATAATCAAGTTTTACTACATGTCTACTTTCCTTTTAGAACTACCCTGCTGAGGCATGGGCTATTCTGATATTGATATTTCTATTCTTATGACTTGAGTTATTATTAACACCTTTGTTCCTTCATTGGGCTAAACAATCATTGAATCAGGGGACATAAAATTAATCATATGAGAGCAGTCTCTAAACTAACCAAAATGGCAAATCGCTAAGGTTTTAGAACAAACCATGGGATGTGTAGTTAGACCTTGGAATCAGATGACGTTTATGAGCAAAAGTATGCACCCAGCAATCTTCTAACCTCAGTGGAGAGTGAGAATGAAACTCCTGTGCAGCATAAATAGATAACATGACCACAAAAACAAGTCATTTGGTGTATAGAGTGATTCTCAAACTAGCATGCCGTGTGAATCAGTTAAGTGCACAGTAATCCCAATTTATTAATGGTCTCAACCAAACTGCAATGAATTTATAGCTGTATTCTCTAGGGAAAACTTGTTATATCAGAGTGGCACAGTGGCAAGGTTGTCGGAGACTAGGCCTGTGCCAGCTGATTGGCAGAATTGTTATGTAACCTGCTACATGTACATCTACATGTACATCTACATACAACAGGTGATGATGTGATGATGTGATCACTAGGAGATGTGAGATTTTGTTGTAGTATTCCTCGTGAGTTGTGATAGAGATTAAATTGATGTGATACTGTGAGATTTTGTTGTGGAATTTGGAGGCTTCCCAACAAAACAGTGGCACCTCCAACAGGACACTGTGAAAAAACTTCAAACTAAGAGAAACGTTCAGTGGGAAAAACATGGCCAAAGCTGCAAACCATGATCTCAAAACAAAACTGACCCAACTCCGGATAACCAAGAGCTTAACCGAAACAATGCTATCAAGTGGAAGTGTTACCCAGATCAAAAGACATAAGGATTCCTTTCACGCAATCGTCACCACTGTGGAGAGGTCAAAGCGGAAAGTAGATGAGTTAAGAAATTGCCAGTGATGAAGAAATCACTGCCATCAACATGTGGGGTGACAAGGTCAAAGAAGAATTAACAGCTGTCAATAAAGACATGGACAGCATGGCAAAATATTTAAGCAAGATGGATCAGAAACAGGTTGAGAAGTCTAGAAGAGAGCAGTTAGCCTTCGAGAAAGAATTATTTGAATAAAAGTTGAAATTCAACCACGAGTTTGAGGTAAATCGCCGTCAAACAAATCAAAACACAAGTCATGTGAAAAACCAAAAGGAAGGCACAGTAGTGAAACTGCCAAAGGTTATGATCACAAAGTTTAATGACTAATCTCTATTGGACAAGATTCTGGGGCCAATTTACCGAAGGAATTGACAAGTCTAACATAGCTGCAATCATGAAATTCTCCTACCTAAAAGAATTTGTCACACCCAAGGTTAGGAAAAGTATTGATGGCTTGCCATTTCTCCCCGAGGGATATGAGAGAGCAAAGAGTGCTTTGAGGGAGTGTCATGGAAATGAGAGTGAAGAGGAGAAGGCCTATGTGAAGGATATCCTAGAACTGCCAAAGGTTAGTGGAAACCAGCCCCAAAAATACATCAATTTAAAAAATGGTTGTTGTACAAAGTCCAATCGCTTCAAAGCTTGGGGAAATTAAATAAAGTTGAGATTTAGTTTGTACTGATGAAGATTGGCAGAGTTGGGATCTTCCACAGTTATGCGCTGCTTTAAAGTCATGGACACATTGTAATCCTGCGGAGTCTAAATCAGTCGAACTACCACCGCTGCCGAAATTTGATTGCCAATCCCTTCAGGCATTCAACATATGACAACAAGGAGTCAAGTGCCATGCTTGCGTGTACTGAGGAAACTTCCACAAAAGTGCTGATTGCTCACGTGTCTACCTTGATGAGAGGAAGAAGTTTTGGCAGAGAAAAAACTTTGTTTTAGCTGTACTGGTTCAAGGCACCAGGCAGCAGAATGTGCGAGTAAAATGTCATGTGAGCTGTGTTCAAGACGACATCACACTTCAATTTATAACGATCAGCATCTCAAGGAGGAGAGTGTTATGTCTTCTCTTGGTGATGACAAGGTCTTTTACTCTGTTGTGGTGGTTAAGGTTAGTGGAATTGAATGTTATGCCTTGTTAAATTCTGGTGCATCTAGCTGCTATGCATCTGCAAAATTGTTAGACTTGTTAGCGAAGCAGCCGACAGAGATCAAACCCAAGAAGATTGAAATGCTTATGGATTCTGCAACAGCAAGAATGGAGATCTTTAAGACCGCTGTTTCATCAACGTCTGGGGACTACAGCTGTAATCAGAGAAGAGGCTGCATCAACCAAAGTTTGTGTCGTGTATGATGCCTCTGTTAAGGCCCATCCAAATGCTGTATCACTGAATAATTGTTTGTATCCAGGACCCACACTTCAGACCAAGACGTGGAATGTACCGGTCTTGATCTTGTGTTCATCCCTTAGCAGTTGCACGAGAGCTTAAACAAGCCTTCTTGCAAGTTTGAATCAGGGAAACTGACCGTGATGCTTTACGGTTTCATTGGAAACAGGGAGAACATTCACAGATTGAAACACTGAGATTTAAAAGAGCCTTATTTGGACTAGCGCCATCTCCTTTTTTTCTAAGCAGTCTGATAGAGCATCACCTGAACACCTGGGAAGCTCATGAAACACATGTAGTAGCTGAGGTGCAGAAGAGACTCTACGTGAATGACATGATAACTGGTGGGACGACAGTGCAGGAGGCAAAGGAACTAAAGGAGCGAGCAAGTGAGATTTTTTAGGGAGCCACATTTACATTGCACAAGTGGCAATCCAGTGAGTCCAGATTAGAAGGGCACCCCATCCTGCCAGTGGATAAAGAGGGAACTTTTGCAAAGCAACAGCTGGGAGAACCACGTACAGGAGGATCAAGTCTACTTGGGTTGAGGTGGAGCAAGGAATGTGATGAGATGATTGTATCTTTTCCTGAATAGAAATCAAACCCAACTAAGAGAGGCATTCCCTGCAAACTTGCAAGTATCTACGATCCGCTTGGATTTGTCTCACCCATAACTCTGGGAAGGAAGTGTATTGTTCTGTGTGCTGAATGAAGTTGGCATGGGATGCTGAACTGACAAGCTTTCTGAAATTCAAATGGCAAAGGTGGGAACAAACTTAACCAGAGCAGATCGCTGTTGGATGACAAGGTTTAACTAATCCTTGTCTGGAGTTAATCTCAGCCCATATGGTGACAGTTTTGGTAGTGAATGTGAAAGTTGCCCTGGAGGGAATGCCCGCCACAGGACTTAATGGAGGGCTTGATAGCACAATAGTTCTCTTTTGGATTAATGGAAGTGGTCAATACAAACAGTTTGTGGAGAGTCGGGTGCAAAAGATCTGTGCGCAACCAAAGATTACTTGGAGGCATGTCCCCACCCAACAAAACCAGGCCAAATGGTAATGTTGAGTTCCAACAGTTGTGGTGGCATGGTCCAGAGTGGATGTCAGATAGTAAATGCAGTCCAACAAGTTATTCAGGCTTGTGGAGCAAGTAGAGGGGAAGTAAAAGCCCAAAGAGAAGTATTTGCAGTTGCAGCAGATACCACTGACAGACTGGATTGTGTTCTTGAAAAGTTTAAACTGAGCAAAGCTATAGACAATTGTGCTTGGATCACAAAGTTCCTATACAATTCCCACCATCCTGATCAGAAATCGAGTGGTCCTCTCACTACCAAAGAAATAAGGAAGCAACATATTTTATGGGTGAAAAGAACGCAAAAGAGTTGTGACCTTCAAAATGACTACCTGTGACTTAACCTGCGGTCTAATCAAAGGGGACGTGTACACTCAAGCACCTGTACACTCAAAGCTAGTACACCATGAACACCTGCACACCCTCCATGGGGGAGTAGGATTAACAATGAAAAGTGTGAGAAGTCAGCACTGGGTCCCACACCTAAGGAAGCCAGCTAAGCAGATGAACCATCTGTGCACGCCATGGTTGCAATAGAAGAAATGAGGGAAAGTAGAGAGTAGAGCTTACATAGTGTTGTATGCATGTTCCCTGTGTTGAGCATTATACTTGGATTTAGTGTCCTCACTGGAAACCCAAGAGCTCATTTTGAGTCTATAGAAGTTCATTGCAAGAAAGGAAAGACCAGACAAAACTTACTCTGATAAATGGTTCTACATTTGTTGATGCAGCTGGGTGGTTGAGGAAGACTGTGAGTGATGACAAATTCACCCAGCTCTTGTGCAGAATGAAATTATCTGGCAGTTCAACCTTAGTCATGCCCCCTGGTGGGGTGGACAATTTAAGAGAATGATTGAATTACTTAAGAATGAATTCAACAAAGTCATAGGGTGTGGTCTTGTTTCATGGCAAGAGTTGGAAGCACCACTCGATGTGGAGACTGAATGACCGGCCAAATAACTGGAGATTGAATAACATTGAATAAGCCGCCCCTTAGCTATGTGGAGGATGATGTGGCACTCGCAATCCTTACTCCAAATTCTGTGATGTTTCCAACCACCAACATTTTGCCTGACCAGCAACCACATCACACATTGCTGATGTAGATCTGCAGCACAGAACCAAACACCTTCACTAGTGCAAGGATGTAATGCGGAAAAGATGGTCAAATGAGTACCTCCAAAACTTTAGAGAAAAGTACAATCTCAAGCATTCTAGAAAGTCCAGCACTTTGGTGGTTGGAGATGTAGTGATAATTAAGTGTGAAGAGAAGAACAGGGCAAGTGGCTGCTCAGTATTGTCAAGGAGCCGTATCCAGGGAGAGACGGAGTTGTCAGAGCTGTAAAGGTGCAATAAGGAAGAACTTTCTTGAGAGACCGGTGCAGCATCTGTACCCCCTGGAACTTTCTTCGGAGTCTGTTGTCCATGCAACTTCCAGAGTTCTTAATGCTGATGCATCAGTGTTCCAACCAAGGAGACAGGCCACCTTGCAGGCCGATAGAAGGATTTGTCAAATTGTAAAAGTGCAAGAAAATTCAGTGTAGAGTGGACATTAAGAACTTTGATAACCTTGATTGACATTGAATTGACAGATCTATTTGCACATAGTTCTGCTAGTGACTGAGTGACACATTTTGCTTAGTTAGATTTGCATTTTTTTGCTACTATCCAGTCTGCTATGTTAGAAACATACATCTCTGTTTGAGATACATGGGGGAGAGTGTCGGAGACTGGGCCCATCTGATTGACAGAATTGTTATGTAAAAACTGGTTTATGAAATTGCTCAAAAAAGTGCTATGTGATGATGTAATTACCGAGAGATGTAAGATTTTTTTTGCAGTATCCCTCGCAAGTTGTGATAGACATCAAATTGATGTGATACTGTGAGATTTTGTTGTGGAATTTGGGGGCTTCCCAACAAGGCTTCAGTCAGAGAATTGGAACTCATAGTGAAGGGTTGGCAGTTCCAATTCTGGCATATGTACAGCTGCAATTGACCATAGCATGGATGTCCAATATGAAAAATATACACTGTAAACCAAGCTGTGAGACCTATTACTGTGCCATATACCAAGGCCATTCCATGTACCTGCGAGCAACTTATTACATGTCGCTGGATTGTGGCTGCCATATTCAGCAGCATGGTCGTCATCATCAAAGGGTGCACATGCTCATGATCCATGGTTCTGGTCTATGGTAATAGTACTCAACTGACTGCTCTCTGGGCCACCAGAGCTCCACTATAGTTATTACATTTTACATGTATATCAGTCATCGCAATGTGATTTTTTCAAATACTTGAACTTTACTGTAAAGTGTTTTTTTTTAATCACAAATGTACTGTAAATAAGCAAAAATCTAAGTGCTCTGTGAGTAACCCTATAGACTTTTAGTGAATAAATGAGCTGCATTTAGTCTGATGGATTAACACTTCTAATGAACTTTGCATCATCTAATTGAAACCAATAAAGGTTGCCCAACATGTTTTTCTTGTCACCTGAAGGCAAAAGGTAGTCTGCTCTTCAAAACATGGTGCTACTAGATTGAGTGTGCAGGTGTTTGAATGACAAATCACAATAGGCCATAAATGAGATTGAAGCAACCCTGCTTGTGGGGTAGCTGCAAAAGATCTTCAGAGAAATCAAATTTTTTTATTAAAAAACATATAAGCCATCAGATGAAATTTGATTATGTGAAACAGCAAGGTTTTGTCACATCAAAACCATTTTCTTATCATTTCCAAACCTGAAATAAGTACATGGATGTTCTTCACCAAAACAGGGTTACTTGAAAAGAAAAAGACCAGTGGCTTAAAAAATAGCCAACAGATCATGCAATCGCACTCAAGTCCACTAGAGTGGAGCACTACTGTGTAAGAAAAAAATGGATAATTGAGGTTCAACTGTATGCAGGTTTATTTTATCGAGAAACAGACAAAAAACCTTTCATGAGATTGGTACGATTGGTGTTAAAATCCCCTCTGCACTGGCAGATGCCGGCATGGGTCAGTTTACCACAACAATAGCTTATGACAACTTCAAATAAACAGACTGGTGCAGAAACCCATGCCAGTTAAATAATCTCAGGAGCTAAAAACTACCAAGAGCTTTATAAAGCTTTGTATTCAAACTGCTGTGATTTATTTTACTTAGAAGATTATGCTGCTCAAATTAAGGCTTCTTCATTCTCCAGACATTTTTTAAAACCATAAGTTGTGAAGCCAAAAAGAAGAAATCTGGAGATCTACACCACCTACATCTACATCTGCACTTCTACTTGTTGTGGAAGTTTTGGAATCACGTCTGTTCTCCAGCAATTCATGTGACTAGCACTTGTTGTAGTGTGTCCTTCACATTCATTGGCCAAGCTAGTGTCCTCAAGTTCCTTCAACCATTCTTCTAGGTTACAGTGCAGCCCATGGATGCTCAGAGCCAAAGATCTTGTTTGACGCTGAACCTATGGGTTCCACCAGATTTTAGCCTCTTCAGCTTCTTCGAAGACAAAAATGGGCAAGAAATTCTCTTGCGTTTTGTGTCCGCAAATGAAATATCCCACCACCATTCGCATTACATGTGACAACTGGTGGTGAATGTTAATTAGGGGTGTCAACGTGCCGTAAAGGGTTAATGAGATTCAAAAATAGTTTTTCTCATCTTAAAAAGTAAAAAGGCTTTGTTTCCCATTCTTTTTGCAAAATGTTTACCTCAGTCTTCTCAATTTGAACAGAAAAACAAAGATTTTTCACATTTGTTTGAAAAAATTCACCTACCACGACACCTTAAAAGACAACATAAAACAAGAGCAGTCCTGTTTTACTTATTAGTGGTAACCTGAACCAGGAAGTCCAACAAGGAACAATACATGTAGCCACAATTTCCATATTTTTTGGTCAACTGATGCTTTTTTTTTCTTCTTGTATTATGGAGGTTCTTTTAAATTAAGTCAAAATTCCTTTTGGTTTTCTTATTGTCATTAGCAACCTATACTAGACACTCATCAGTTTATACTATTCATTTCTGCCTGTTAAACCTCACCTCTTCAAGGAAAAGCCTGCCATACGATTTGACATTAACATCAATCACATTTGGCCCATACATCTTCTGTCTTAAAACATAAAGGCAAAACAAGAAATGTTAATAACAAGGCCATATACTCTTAACTGTAAATGTCAGATCTTTTGCTCTGATACTCAAGCTAAAAAACCATTTGTTTAATAAATAACAGAGCATGTACAATGTATGGGAACACTATTGCAAATGTCTCAGCTATAAAAGAATAAATCCAAAGACAAAATGATAGTTTTAATACCAGTCATACATGTATAAGAACACTTTTCACCAAATATCAGAAGGTTTCAAATTCAAGCTATATGAATTATGTAATAATTATTATTTAACTTCATTTATTATATACCTTGTTTATGTGATTTTTGCCTATCAGTTTTGGTAACAAAATAATTCTCATTGAAAACAAGCTTCATTATTCAATATTTGTATTTTGGATCACCTTTTCTGTCCACTCATGATCGGTGGAAATCACTTAAGTTGATATTCAGTGTTTCACGATTTCTGTTCTGTCATGTTATTGGTCATAAAGTGCATCATTCCATACCTCTTTTGAACTTCATCTTGTGACAGTCCAGACGAATACTGATAAAACTGTTCTGGATAAGTACCATCATCAAGGCCCCTAACCATAAATGATCAAATACTTTCACTTTCATAAGGAATTTGTTGTGCCATGTAACTGATTTGTCAGGTTTTGATATGAGACCCCTCACTTACCTGAACCCCTGCTATCTATTTTCCCACTTTTGCTGACAAATATTTTATTATAGTGGGCCCCACAACTAACAACATTTGGTTAAAGCCAACAGGCCCTAAACCTTTTGTTTCTCTCTCTACCTGGCCTTAGAGCTGGATACATACTGCAAAGACTGAGCAAATGCAGCATACAAATTACAATACTGTTTTAGTTACCCAACTAGAACTGCATAAACCTACATGTACTTAAAGAACATGCACTTAGACTAATGTTACACCACAGATTAAACAAAGTATTCAACCTACATGTAGATACAGAACTATTACCTACACATACCACTACACTGTTTATAACATATAACTACTACATGACAACTAAGTAAAATTAGAAATTAATTTCTTACGATTTTCCATTTCTTTTCATGAAAATTAATCCTGTCTCTCCTCTTAGCGATATAATGTTCAATGCGTCCTATTCAGTTTGACAATGAATTGAGATAATAGAGGCTTAGATTTTCTTAGTCAACTTGAATAAATTACTTGCTTACCAACAATAAGAATGTGATTAAGAAAAATCCAATTTGGATGCTTTCATTAGTATAACCCAACATGATCTCGCTATCCTTTAGCTCAAAGATTGTAATATTTAAATCATTCAACCAGGAAACAATTTGCATCCAAAAGTTTTTGCTAAATCGACAGTGTAAGAACAAATACTCGAGGGATTCTTCATACTCTCCACAAAACATACACAAAGAAGTGTCCTGTAACTTTATTTTATATGAGAGTTTGTTGGTACAAATACAATGCGATTAAGCAATTTGTATTGAACAATTCTCATTCTTATATCTAAAGTCACTTTGTGTGGGATTAAATAAATCTGTTTCCAGTTAAAATCTTGGTGGTTGCTGTAACATTCTTGCGTTGATTTCTATTATTTTCGTTCCCAGTGCAAATCATGATGTCCCTACGGGTCAAGTGATTTACATTTTCTCTTTCCGCGGGTATTTATACGCATTTTTGAGCTACGGTTTCATTATTTTTAAAATAGCTACAAACCCGTTGGAGCAAATTGTTATTGCGTATGTATCCAGGATCTGTACTTTCCCTACCTGATCATTCTGGTGGAATTTCTGTAAGTCATGACTGTTATGGTTTTTCTGTATTTTGTCCAGTTTCCTTCACTTATTACTGTTGAATTTTTTTTCTATTTGCTTGTCATTTCTCCTAGTCAAACTCACATTCGTGAAAAAAAATAAAGTCTTACAATGTTTGAAGCACAGAGCCAGTTTGATTCAGACTTGATCCATGGTACAGCGAAACAGCGATAACAGTTGTGGATGGAGTTATATTTTAGCTTGGCAGTGGGGTGTACATGTACATTCTCTACAAGAATCCAGTAGAGCTTTTTATTAGTGAGTTGAATCAGGTTGATATCACCAGTCTTTGAGTGGAAAATCAATTAAGGGAAATCCAGATTTGAGAGCAACATGTAGTTCCTGAATTTAACAAAGCCCTCGACAATTCTGCATGCTTTTGAAAGTCCTAAGTTCAAAAGTTAATTGTTTAAATTAAGGCCTTTTTCTGAAAAGAAATTCCAAGATTTTAATTTTCTGTTTGTGAAGAAGATGTCCCTAATTTTTGAGATTCCAGGCATACATGACGTTTCATAAAAATTATTTGGGGTTTGTATCTTTGGGGATCAAGCTAGATAACATTAAACCCTTTGAACTTTTCACATGTACATACGACATATTTAAGGACTATTGTGATAATCACACCATCTTACACCTCGCTCTGCTGATGTAATCCTAGTTCGGATTGAGACTACAAAATCATTTGAAATTTACCTTACAGACATGTTGGATTATCCTCATTAGTAACAAAAATGACTGAGGAGCTCTGCTTTTAGGCTTGGCTAAATCGACATATTAGTCTTGCAATCCAGGCAAGTTTTGGTGACTTGGACATTAACTCAATGTTTGGCATGCACAAACCTCCATCACTAAAATCAAGAGACATTACTTTTTGTTTAATTTTGTCTCACTTTTTTTCCAAATAAACTTTAAAAGAAGCCAGTTAGTGGCTTTGATATATTTGGAAGGTATAACAAGAATCAATATTGAGTACACCAGCTGTGAAATTCCAAGACATTTAGTTATAAGAACTCTCCCAAACAAGGTAAGGCTACAAGATTGCCAGATATCAAGAATAGTGCTTAGCTTATCCACTATTGCTTTGAAGTTTTTCCCTTCATTTGGTTTTTGGTGGCAAGATATATTTTCCTTTCCAGTGACAAAAAGAAGGACTGAGTAAAGCCACCTAATCCAAATTCCATCACCCAGAGAGTACTTTTAAAGTTTCATACTATACTGTAAAAAATTTCAGACGCTTAAAACTTTTGGACAGTTTTACTTTCGGACACTATCTTTGTCTTAAATGAAAATTGTTCGAACTTTTTGCAAGTAATGTATCACGTCATAGAAATCAAGAACAAATGATCTTACTGTGCTAGCAGAAGTCTGACCAAATATCCTTCAAATAATGATTTGCACTTATTTGTCAACAAGAAGTATTAACTCCTTTATGCTTTGTGAATGAACTGATTTGTGGAATAAAACTTGTACATATTCTTCACTTATTCCAAGATACCTAGGTGTGGTCATTACAACTAGTATTGCAACTAGTATTCATACAAACCTTAAAAATTGAAATCTCTCTTGTTCTTCACTCCACATATATCTTAGGTGCCTATGGCAAAAGTACTTTCTTTTTAAAGTCTGGGTAGAATATAAAAGAGAATGTGAGAGAACCAATGACCCTACACATCCTAAATAATCATATTTACTGAAAAAGGCTTGTCCTAGGTTAGTTTTGAGCCCACATTCCCCTATGCATACTAGACAGGATGTGATATCCCCTACACCATCAGGACAACCATGTTAGCGACATAGCAATCAAAGAAGTGACTAGGCTGTGGGCTTTCCTTGAAACCCAACCAATGATCCAGTTGGATTGATACACAACCAAAGTACAGGCTATTTGTAAATATAATGTATTACCCAATGAAAGAACCCCTGGGTAGGTTAAGGGGGTGCTTATTAGCTCAACATTCCCATCTCTAGCAATGGGACGATTTCACTTCATCACTCCTTCACTAGGTTACTTCCTGGAACCTGCAGGGGAACTCCCATATGAGAAGGTCAGGAAGGCTTGAAGGAAAAATTGAATTTAACTCCTATTGCTCGAGCTTTATTAGACCCCTAAATGATACCACTTATATTAGAATAGGTTCAATTACTAGCCACTGTTCAAGAAAGGATCCCGCATGAACTTGTAGACCCGACTTGTATTCTCGAGAGATTAGCAGAGAACAAATGATACATATTATTTCTTTCAGTGCAGCCTAAAGGATACTTTGACAGCTATGAATGGTGATATTTTGTCATCCACACAATAAGCGAGACCAAAATCCTAGACTTGCACCTACGAAAACAAGCATCCCTGACCTTTTTATAAGAGTACCCCTGAGCAGAGGGGCATTCTGTTTGCGCATGCGCTAAATCTTTTAGAATGAAAGAATCATGGCGACATTTTGATCTCTCGAGCGTGCGATGTCGGGTTTATCTGGGTGATCTAGCACCCTTCTAGAAGATATCATGGAACGAGATGAAAGGAAGTTAAATGCCTACATACATTGCTAACGATCTGGATACTTCTGGGGCTATGTTCGACTTCCGGTGAAAAGATTTTTTGCGATCAAATTGCCTAAAAACAGCTAAGAAATGGGCAAATCAACAGGATTTAAATTAACATCAGCTGATTTCCTGATCCTTCCACAAGTGGCAAAGCACTTATGGTGAGTCTGAAGACCTTAAAATTTGTGTTGCGACAAACTCAATGTGTGTTTTTTAAAGACAATCATTAGGTGGACGGCTCCTTATAAAGAGAGAATTTTGATGTTATTCTACATTTGCATTAGCTTTGGGGTCAAATTTCTTCAAAACCCTACTGGTGCCCCAACTTAAAAATATTGCTATTAATAGTGTCTTTCCTTTTCTTTACAGCCGCTAAGGATTGCAGTCATCAGGATTAAAAATATCTTGCGAGCACTTTTGGTGCATTTCAACCGAGCAAATTATGGTAGTTTTTCCAAGTCATGGATCGCAGTGATCGCCTATGGGATATGCCGTTCAAGTCTACTTTAGAGGTACTCCTGGAGTCCATTTCATTGCTACAATAGTCTCACCGAGTAGGTCTCTCTGTATGGTGTTGTATTTTATCATTTGTTATTATGTACGGCATAAATGGTGTGTTTGCCCTTTGAGCGAGTGTTTGGACAGAAAATTGACAAAACCTTTGTTATGGTATGTTGCGCCAACTCAAAAATATGTTAAGCGAATAATTTATTCTTCCCTTTACCGAGCTATGCAAGCTCCTTGACCAGAAAAAATGCATGCTTTTCGCCGCAAAGATTTATTTAACTGTATTTGCGGTCGAAAATGGCGTGTCTCGATCTTGTACGTCTCGGTTTTTCAGTGGAATTTTCGAACTCCCCACAGTGCTGTTTAGTACACTCCTAGTATTTAGGTCTATCGTGCAAAATAATAGTTGTTTGTATCGAAAATTTTAAGCCTTTAAGTTAGCAGCTAATCACAAGAGCTTTACAACCGCTTTATTTTGACTAAAATCTTTACATAGTTTTAGAACTTCGCTTACTTGCATAGAGAAGAAAACATTTATTTATATTAAGGCACTTGAAATAATTTAACCAGCATACATGTTCGCATGAAATGTGTTGTAAACCTTGCATTTTACTCATAATGTGTATGCCTTAAACCATGTTTCTTTTTTGCAAATTATTTCACCAAATAAATAAAACAAATGCTGGGCAACTTGGAAAATGTAGAACAATTATAACATTCAAGTTTAAGATTAACATAGCTGTGTTAGGTCAGACCTAGTACAGCTATGTTTGATCCCTGCAACTGTGTTTCCCAGTCTCTCACTGCCATCCTCTCTACATATCGCACAAAATTGTGGGCATTGCCAGAAGAGCTTGAGGCTATAATGCCTCCTTGGTGGCCATGTCTGTGACTTTCAAAGAGGCAAATATGTGCATTCTTGAAGCATAACACCATCGTCTTGTCAGGGGGCACAATCAGGACTGCAGCAAATGTTGGATACTGACAATGGCAGCTTGCAAGATAAGATTCGAGGTCTTCAGTAGTTAAAAAACCCAAGTCTGCAATTAGTTCAATTTTCTGAAATTCTTCATTGTTGTACTGAAGGACCTCTTTGACTTCCAGGTTTAGTTGTTGCACAGGCACATGAAACAAGCTGTAAATATGGTTTCCTTTGAGAATTAGCTGGCTGTAGAGAGGAATTACCTGCGTAAGGTCTTGAAGTTGTTGAGGAATGAAAGTTTTACCTTCACGAAAATGGCATGCATTTAGCATAGCAATAACTGTACAGGCATTACTTCCAATCAGACTCCCTGCTATGGTTGATTGGCAAATATTTGGTGGCAAGAGCCACTCAGTCACATCCACAGGCTGGTTTGTGGTTACATTTATTTGGTATGTTGGAGCTGGTGGAGTGTTATTCTGTGTGTGGTTTTCCCTGTGCCATGAACAGTTGCATTTCGAGAATCTATTGCCTGAATTTACTGTGCAAACATTGTTGGGACAAAAATCACATTTAACTTGTGAACTGTTGGATCTTTTGTGTCCACGAACGGGATGGCAACATTTTCTGCAGTGTGGAGGTAGCTTAGTAGTAGTGTTGGAAGGCCTTTTGAGTCTTTGATTATGGCTGGAAATTGGAAATGGTTGTGAAGTTGGATTAAGACTTGCAATTTCATGATGAAGCTGTCTTATAACATTTTCAAATTCACCTTGCTACATTTCTCTAACAGTTGTTGTTTCAGTGGGTGAATCTAACCCCCAGTCAGATCCTTCATTTCCATTGTCTTAGCTGACAGCTGGTACTTCAGTGCTTGCTTTGCAAATTGACCAAGTTCTTGAACTTTCTCTTTCAGGAAGTCCTTACATAAGGGGCACCAATTTAAGCCATTCAAGCAGGTATTGTGGAAGGAATGAAAGCAACCTGTTAAAACTGTCCAGTCATCATTTTGGCAAGACATCGTACATTCAGGTAAGTCACATTTCTTAGTTGTATCAGGTTTAACCTTACCTTGATACCCAAGAGGAAGCTTGTCTGCCTGTCTGTCCACTGCTGCCCTCCCACTTATCAAAGAGGGATAGTGGCATGAATGGGACAGCAACAGTTTTATTGGAGTGGGCAGAGGTTCATTCACCAGTGGTAGGAGGTTGTGTTAGGGTTTGGGAGCAAATCTAGCCAAATATTAAATTTTAGAGGCTTGGAATTGCTAATTTCGTCCTCAAAATTGCACTGTCCCTGTGAACTATGGTTGGATTGTTGTTTATACATTATTTAGTTTTGAAGACCTTTTATCTATCAAATGATCCTTGAATGTAATTTTTCTAGCATCAGTTTTGTTTATTTTTAAAGATGGTGTCTACAATCAACTACACAACTGATTACAGTTGAAAGTGGAATTCAAAGGCAGACCATGCAAGCAATTTAACTTACTTTGAGACAAAATCTTAAATTTTCCTCCATTTCTAATAAGGACTCCTTTGGTATAACTACCATCTCCCTATCATTATCTGCACTAGCTACACACTCTGATTCAGAACCTGACATTACTGGTCCTCTTCTCTTCGGAACTCGTCCGGGTTGGTTGAGATTCGACTGAACATACATTGTACTTTGAACAAAAAATAAATACTAAATTTTAGAAGGATCTACACTTCAAGACCTCTGAAATTGTTTGCTTTACATTTTCATGAACTTGTTTACAAATAAAGCTTGGCACTATCAATGAAATTATGACACTTCTGTAGTTCAAGCTGCATGCAGCAGCGTTCATCTTTATTTTCACATCACGAGTGTAATTAAGATTAAAGAAATTAAACGTGAGAAAAACACTAATGTGGTGAAATGTCTTCCCATTGTTTCTGTACTGCTGGAGAGCTTTTCTACAGGCTTCACAAATATCTCCCGATGTTTTCTCGAGGAAACCAAAACAGGCTTCCAAGTCGGTGTTTGACTTAACACCATGGAATGGAGTTCTCTGAGACTTTTACCCGCAGATTATACAACCATGCTTCGACCTTTCTACACTTTCCGTCACGTTTACAATGAAAATTAGTACACACACTTGCAAAAGGAAAAACAATTTTGTTTGCACTGCCATTTGCGCACAACTTTGTTTGCACTGCCATTTGCGCACAACTTTGTTTTGGTCTTCGAAGAATGGCGGGCTTTGTGCAGCCGCGCACCAGCCACTACACTCATCGAAACACAAATCTGGTGCATGCGCAGACAGAATACCCCTCTGCTGTCGGCGTGAGTTTCAAACATTGTGCTGTCCAAGGCCGTTTTACAGTCGATTGCATTGTGTCAAGTTAGTTTTTCTTTGAATTGCACTCAATATCCTACTGCAGAAATGATTTACATTGAATAGATTTATGCAAACATTTTTATACAAAGAAGCTAATTATTGTAGGTGTCCACCCCATGGGAAAAATCAATTCACTACGCATGCACAGATTTTGTTGCCCTATTCCTCCACCAACTCTCTTCCACATTCGGGACACCATCTTGGACTTATGGACCCATTTCAAGCGAACTGGAGGACAACCAAATGTAAACAACTCTGGATTCCAGCGCATGTTTTACGATCGAAGAGAGCAATAAGGCAAAATATTTAAAATATTTCGAAGTTCTTGGCCATGGTTAACTTTTGTGCCATTTATGGGTGCTCAAATCGATCAAACAGAGAAAAGGTCGAAGCTATTTTCAACTGCCAGTGATAATAAAAAGGCCGAACAACGAAAAGCAAGCCCCAAGTAGGGAACGTGGAGTGACTTGGCTGGCCAGGATTCGAAGAGATGTTCTTGTTTCAAATCCAAGCGATTTTGTAAGAGTTTGCAGCGACCATTTCATATCAGGTAAGTAAAGGTAAATATACACTAAGATTAGCATTTGGGAAGAAGCGAAATCGGACTTTTGATCAAACCTTGTCGTTGTCAATCTGAAAGTCGTGTATGTTGTTAGTATCTCGTGTAGAAAATGGAGACATTTTGCTTTTATATTTCTTAGGCAAACCTTCATCAGTTTACAAGAAAGACAACCCAGATTGAGCGCCTAGTCAAAAGCTTGGTTACAACTACAACAAAGTGACAATGTCTAGCCAGGTGAGGTATAATGGAGTGCAAGAAAGATTTGAAAAACATCAAAGGAGCAAGAGCGCCATTGCTTTAATGGTACTGTCAAAAACAACCATGGAAGAAATTACAGGTGTATGGACTTGATCATTTTTAACTTTGCTTACAATAGACTTTTAATGCTATTTCTAGTTTTAAACCTTATTTTTAGCTTCGCGTTTTTAACTTTTATCATTTCTGTATTTTAGACTTTTTAATGTATGTTTTTAGACTTTTTATTTTCTAGAGGACCCTCCTGAAAACCCCCACTAGGTGATTGGAGGTCTCATAAAATATTAGTTTATTAGTTTATTATTATTATTATTATTATTATTATTATTATTATTATTATTATTATTATTATT
>CM042749.1:23166928-23183028 GCA_022496165.2 Catalaphyllia jardinei
TTATTATTATTATTATTATTATTATTATTATTATTATTATTATTATTTACCGGTGTTGCTGTGGAGGAATTGAATTGTAAAGCTTGTCTGACTGACATCATTGATGTGTACTTGACAGAACTAATGGAAAATGCGGAAACACTGAAAAAGGAAAATGCTGCTCTCAAAGAGCAGTTGAAACAAAACAGTCTAAGCCAGGACTCATTTGAGGAGGATAATGACAAGGTTCTATTTTACACAGGATTACCAAACTGGACACTGGTACTTTGCATCTTCAATTTTGTGAAAGATTTATTGCAGTCAAAAGGAATGTTAAGCCCTTCCAGAAATTTTTAATGACCATTGTCCGCTTAAGGCTGAACTTGTCTGGGAGAGACTTGGGTTACAGGTCTGGAGGAGTCAGTGACTCAACTGTGTCACACACATTTCTTCATGTGGTTGATGTACTGTACCAACAACTGAAACCCTTGATCATATGACCTTTAGCACCCTACATTTTGTGACGGCAACTTGCCGAGTTCTTTGAAAATGAACAAATTTAAGAGTTGTCAAGAGATACTTTAGCTTAGCTATGCAGACAACAATATTTCGGATGAAGAATTTGTCCCATTATACGACTGTTATCGTTTAAAAAAACAGATTTCGGCTATCAATTGTACGATGTTTTCGATCTAGCAAACATGAATTCAGCTGACTACAAAGCTGAATTTCGAGTTAAAAAGGCAGACCTTCCTCGCCTTGCAGATGCCTTACATATTCCCGCAGTGTTAAATTGCAAACAGAGAAGCATTTGTGAAATGCCATGACTTGTTTAAATGGTAATCAGACGCCTGAGTTTTTCGACCTGGAGCCGCCAACTCGAGATCTAGAGGCATATTTCCAGTAATCAATTTAATAGCAAACAAAATAAACATTGAAAACATTTATTCTTCAATGTATACTAATGAACATTGGGCTTCCAATTTAGTCCAAGATGCAATCTTTAAAAGTTCTGAAATAGATGTAAATATTACGCTTAAATCTTATTTGGCAACAACAACAACAACAACAACATGTTTTGAATAAAAACACTTTAATAGCTGATCACTTATTTGGTAGCTTTTCCACAACACTCAGAAATGTAATAATCATTTGTTGCTATTGAAGGATCATAGCTTTCATCATTTGCTGTTGACCGTCCTGTTCCTGTTGTTTTGCATGTAACTCCTGCTGTCTAATTTCGCGGTCAGCCGCTGCTTTCTCTCGTAAAAAGTCGACCAGCGCTTCTGCACGTCTCGATTTACGACGTCTTGGAGAAGCTCCACCTTCGTCTGAATTGCGTTTCTTGGTCTCTTTAAGGTGCTCCATCGCTTTTATCCTGATATCTTCTGCATTCTGGCTGTCCTTGAATTGCTGTTTTCGATGCTGATTCCGTCTTTGCTTGTATGGTATCTTATCTCTCAACTAGCTCCTCGATCAGTGATTCTTTCTCCATTAACTCTTCCACAAAAATCCCACTTGCCTTCTCTTCCTTGCTCATCTTTTTGCAGAAATTTTTTTCGGAGAAGGTTCCACTGCTCTGTTCAGCACTTTTATCCTTCAGTTGGAATTTTGGAGAGTGGATTTCATTCAGACTGTCAACTATTGCTTCCCAAGCCAGTTCACGAGCGGGACTTCTTTCTTTGCTCCAAAAATATTTCTTGCAAGCATTTCACTCAGAAAAAGCACATCATGTTCTTCGCTCCACTCCATCGGCCTAGTGTGAAACAACGGGAAACGAGGGGTAAAACATAATGCATAATTATGATAAGAATGAAGAATCAAAGAAGCTACAACCTTGGTCAAGTAGGTTAATTTACTCAGCCTTATTTAACCAGAGACATCGCATTGAGACTTGCAATGTATTTTGATTATTTGTAGTGTCTGTTTTGTCACAAGCATGATGATATCTCTGCTGCAGCAAAGGAGAAAACATTAGGGACCTTTAGCACACTTGATCATCAGATGCACCATATTTTCTACAGCTGTCCTTTTAAAATACGATGAATAAAATACATTTTATGCCAAAAGCTGTTCAAGAAAATTACGAAGAGATATTTTCTTAAGTTGCGAAAACTAAAACGCCAGAGAAAAATCGAGTATAAGCGGACAAAAGGTTCGTATGCACTCACGTTTTCTACACACCATGAAAACGAGCCTTTTGACGTCGGCGTCGAGCCTAGACGACGTCACGCCAAATGTAAGACCTCAAGCGGAAATAAAAATGCACTCCCGGGCGCCGTCGCCGTCCTGAAAACTCTCGATGCTAAAGGTCCCTAATGTTTTCTCCTTTGCTGCAGCAGAGATATCATCATCCTTGTGACAAAATAGGCACTACAAATAATCAAAATACATTGCAAGTCTCAACGCGATGTCTCTGGTTAAATAAGGCTGAATTTTAACATATCAGAGTTAGACAAAAATTATCAATACTTGCGAGTCAATCAAAGCTGCATGTGTTAAAAAGCAGTTTTTGTGTTTAATTTCTTTTTGCTTGTCATAACTACACAGTAATGCCATGCATTAATACCTCAGTTTCACATCCACCAGCACCACAGCATGTCACCAGCCCATCTGGAGATGCTCCAAGGTAGGGATGTTCTATGCTTAGGAAGAGACCAGAGTCAGGCACTATGAAATTTGCATGCTTCTCTTTCTGGTATCTGCAGTAGGCATCGCTCACAGTGTGCTCAGGATGACAGCCTTATTTAGTTGCCTCGGTATTGAAACATGTCATTTCAGGGTAGCAAATACTCATGATCAATGAATGTGATGGCCATGCAGGATCAGTGTGGCAGGCATTCTTGAATTTTGAAGTAGTTATTCACCCGGTCCTCATGCGAAACCAGAGCCTGGAGCTTGCCTGTGCCAGAGTCTTTTCTTCCACCAGTTCCTGCTGCTTTTTGATCACTTGTAGCAATTCAAATGCTTCTTCTGAATTTTTTCAGTAGAGTAGGATAGTCTGCTTTGGCAAGGCAGTTGTTAAACAAACTAGACAACACAACTGGTAGTTCAGGGTTCACAGATTTAGGTAACTAAAAATCTGAATGAGCAGGGATGAGAGACAATAATGCAGGTTTAGAGGGACAGCCCTTGATTGCATTGAGGAAGTTAGTCATCTCAGTCTCTGAGGGGACTGGCACACTAGATGGCTTGACTGTTGAAGTTGAGCATGGGATCTTTGAAAAGTATATGTCTTTGACCCTGGCATATAGAACAGTCTTAACTGATGCTGGTAGAACCCAGTATGCCTTTTTGTCTGTCACTGTCAGTAAATCCCTGCATTTACATCCCACCTCAATGGCCCAAAGCAATGAAGCAACGTGGGAGCAGCTCTCTCCAAGGCCAGCCATACAGTCACAATGGGCAGACAGAACTTTTCCCAAGTTTTCACACAACCCAAGGTGTCAGAGGCTTTTCCGACATTCTTTGACAATGATTAACCTAAAAATAAAACGTAGTATTTAATATGCTATAAAGAATCAACGATCGATGCAAGATGAGGGGACAACAGCCTGATCCATCAATGATATTTTTACAAAGTGTAAACACTCTTACACAAGTAGTAATAAAATCTTACCTTTGCTCTTAAGAGGCGATTTTCGCCGAATTTCTTGCATAGAATGTCTCTTACCCAGCCATTTGCAAAGTTCTGATAACAGTCTAAACTTCTATAGTTCATCAGTTGTTCCTGAGAGTACGGGCTTGGAGAAAACAGTAGATACATTCCCATGTTTATGTAAGTCACGCCGTGCCAGCAATCAACATCATCAATCCACTCTACGCAAAATTTTGTATGGATCTTGTCCTTTGAAGGATTTTAACTTTTCTAGATGCCTTTCCCTTGATTCCTTCTGCTGCATACTCTCAAAATAGCCGGGTAATACATGTAACCCACGCTTCGTATTCCCTTTTGCCGCCATGTTGTAAACAAACTGAAGGTTGTCCTCCAGTTCGCAAAGTCACGTGATGTGACGTCACGCTTGAAATGGGTCTACATGTGTAAACCTGTCCACTATTGTCCTACTTTTTGCCCATACAAACCCTTTATCAAATGAAAAATGATAATTTTGAGCTTATAAGCACCCCCATAACTACTTAGCTCATACACTTAAGATAATGATACATGTTAGGTGTGAGTTGAAATTATATTTCCCAAACAACTTCTAATCAATTACCAATTCCTTTGGGAACTACTTGACCATCAAATCAAAGAGTCATCAAATAAAAAGAAAGCATGCCTTCTAAAAAACCACAAAATAACTATTTATTCTCATATAATTTCCAGGGATGAATATGAGAATATGGCACACTGATTGGCTGAGAAGCACAGATTATGACCACTATGATTCTTGCAAGAGGCAATTATAGAACTTCAAGGCATGGTTACTAAGACATCACTTACAGTCTGGCACCTTTGAAACATTTTGGAAGTAATATTTCAAACACGAGTGTGAGTGTTTTACCGGGGTTTCCAAACACAAGAAAACTAATGAAAGCCTGAGGCTGTTAGGCCAAGGGCTTTTATTGCTTTTGAGTGTTTGGAAACCCCGGTAAAACATGAAGCACGAGAAATTTAGAAATGGCTTCTCAATCAGCGCCTAATTGCAAACAAAAGGAAAAAAGGAGACAGAAGAACAGAAGAAAGCAAAAATCATGTAGGCATGTGATTATTTTGCCTTCTTTTGTTTAATCAGTGCACAGTGTGTGATGAAAATGCGCATGTTTTTCACAACTGGAGCTTGTTTATTTCAAGTAGTTACAATTTGCATTCAGTAGCATTCTGCCAGTTCCGAAACATGGACAGGTTAGCTGAGGATGAATCTTGCCGGTTTCGAACGCCCAACAGTGTGCAAGAAGATTCTTTGCTTGTACAGTCCAACCCTAAAAGTACACAGTACAAAGACAAGTGTGTAAGGTTTTTATTCAACTCCCAGATCTAAGTGAAGTTACAATACACGTGCCTATCGATTTGAGTGAAAATGATACATGTGTACCTTAACACGTGACATGTTAATCAATAACCGCACATCGCCCTTTCTAGACAAAAACATTGTAGTATTGTAAGGCTGAAGTTCTGTGCCTTAAATTGGCGAATCAAAAATAATCTTATCTCTTAAAGAAAATCAACAGTCACTGTCCGGTTAAACAATAAATGGATCGAAACAGATCAGTCTCTCTAAACGGTTACACAGCGAGTCCAAGTTTACAAATTGAGTCGGGTAGGTGGAGTGACAGTTCTACCCAAATGAGTCTTAACCACAATGCAGGGAGGGTTAATGCGTTGTGTGGATCCTGTCTCCTTTGTTGGCTGGACATTTCCAAATGGGAGGGACTTTGCTGTTTCCTCGATCTTCTCCTCTGGGTTTGGGATCGGATGTTGTCCATTCCTACATAGAAGGGACTGTTCTGTTTTGACCACGTACATGTATGACCTGGGCTGGGGGGGATTTTTGAATCAGCACTGCTGGGGAATTCTTGTCTGGTATCCACACTTTGACACCTGGATTTAGTTCAGGAAGTACTGATGTTCAATGGCGTTTATTGTAATTTTCAGCTTGTTGAAGTTTGTAAGCTCTCTCAGTCTTCTGCAGCTGTTCCAAGTTAGGCAGCTTGGGAGTTAATTTCTCAGGTGCTAGTGGGAGTGTTGAGCATAGCTTTCTTCCCATCAGTAGTTCCGCTGGGGTGCAACCATTCTCTAGTGGGGTAGGTCTGTATGAAAGCAATGCCAAGTACGGATCTTCTGACTTGATAGTCAAGTCTTTGGTGGTTTTGACAGCTCTTTCTACTTCGCCATTACTCTGCGGGTAGTGGGGACTACTTGTGAGATGTGTGAAGCCCCATTCTTCAGTGAATTTTGAAAATGTGGCGGCTGCAAATTTGGGTCCATTGTCAGAGACAACGATTTCTGGAATGCCATGGCGAGAGAAGAACAACTTTAAGTGGTTGATGGCGTTTTCTGTTGTCGTACTTTTAGGGGGAGCTATTTTGAAGAATCTCAAATAGTAGTCCACAAAAATGATGTATGTTTTGCCACTGTGGTAGAACAGGTCGGTGGCTACCTTTTGCCATGGTCTTTCTGGCAGAGGAGTTGGTATCATGGGCTCTGCATGATTTTTCTGTGTTTGCAACAGGTCGGGCATGTGGTGACCATGTCTTCTATCTGTTTGCTGCAAATTTGGGTCCATTTTCAGAGACAACGATTTCTGGAATGCCATGGCGAGGGAAGAACAACTTTAAGTGGTTGATGGCGTTTTCTGTCGTCGTACTTTTAAGGGGAGCTATTTCGAAGAATCTCGAATAGTAGTCCACAACAATGATGTACGTTTTGCCACTGTGGTAGAACAGGTCGGTGGCCACCTTTTGCCATGGTCTTTCTGGCAGAGGAGTTGGTATCATGGGCTCTGCATGGTTTTTTCTGTGTTTGCAATAGGTCGGGCATGTGGTGATCATGTCTTCTATCTGTTTGCTAAGGCCAGGCCACCAAACTCACTCACAGGCTCTTTCGCGACATTTGCGGATTCCTTGGTGACCTGTGTGGATTTTATCCAACGTGTCCAAACGAAGGGATGAAGGAATGATAAGTCTTGAGTCTACCATCAGGAGACCTCTCTGGAACTTAATAGAAGCTCAGTCTGGCCAAAATGCATTAAGTGCTGAGTTCAGCAAGTCCATAAGATGAGGCATCTGTGGCCAGGTTTGTTTTCTTGGCAGGATCATAGTGGGCAAGGACAGGGGTTAAAGCTAGTTCCTTTTTTAACTTCTCAAAGGCGTCCTGCTGGGTCGGGCCCAAAGCAATTCGTTCTTTGTGCTCAGAAGATCTCTGATTGGTTTGGTGTTCTCTGCCAGGTGGGGAACAAACTTTCCTGACTGGTTCACCATTCCGAGGGACCTGCTTACGTCACTCACATTCTGGGGTGTGTCCATGTCCTGAATTGACTCTGTTTTCTCTGGGTCAGACTTGATGCCTTCTCCGTTAAGAATATATCCAGCAAACTTGACTTCTTTCCTCAAAAATTCACACTTTCCTGCATTTCCTGCTATCAAGTTTCTTTAACAATGTTTTGAAACTACAGTTATGTTCCTCTTGGGTTTTCCCATGGATGAGCATGTCATCAATAATGGAGATATGGCCTTCGCTTCCCCCTAATATTTGGCTCATCTTTTTTTGGTAATGTTCAGGCACGGACTTAAATCCTGAATGGCATTCAATTGAAACAGAATCAGCCAAATGGTGTGATGAATCTCGTCAATGAGCGGGAATCTGCATTGAGTTTTTCTTGCCAGAATCCAGAGTTGCAGTCCAACTTGGTGAAGAACTTCGATTCACTGATTTGGGCCAACAGGTTGTCAATCTTTGGCAAAGGGTGTGTCTCGCGTAGAACACTCTCGTTTAGTTTCGTTAGGTTAACGCATATGCGAATTCTCCCATCGGGCTTTGGAACAACAACCATGCCTGCACACCAATCGGTTGGTACGTCAACTTTTGAAATGACGCCAAGTTTTTCCATTCTCTGTAGCTCTTCTTTGACCTTCGGCATGAGAGGTAGTGCCATACATCTTGGTGTTGTTATCGCATAAGGTGTTGAGCCAGGTGTCAACTTAATGCTGAATTCTCTTTCTAACTCTCCCAGACCTTTAAACAGATTAGGGTACATTGTTTTAACTTGTCGATCAATTCTAGCCCTGTCATCAGAATGAATTGTGTCGACCTTTTGCACCAGGTTAAGGGCATCGATGGCTGGTTGGCCTAACAATGGTTCTTTAGGATTTTCCACCTCAAAGATTTCTTGCGTACTCTCTTTGCCATTTCCAGTTTTCAGGTTTCCTTTGATCACTTTTTTAATAGAAAGCTTAGACTGCCCAGGTCCAAACAGTTGTTGTGAGGATTTTTGTAGATTGTTTATTCCGGTTTGCAAGTACAAGGGCTCTGGAATGACAGTCATGTCCGCACCAGTATCGATTTTAAATCGCATTTTTGTTTTTCGTGATAAATCCACAGACCATTTTGTTTGGGATCTGTTGTCTTCGACTGCTCCAAGGAAATAACTATCTTCGTTTCCACTCTGTATTTCTTTGTCCACTGAAAGAATGGACGACTTTGCTTTTACATTCGGAAGCGTAATGACCACATTTCTTACATTTCAGGCAAGTGGTGTTGATAGCTGGACAGTCCTCTCTTTTATGTGATGATCTGCCGCACTGATAACATTTCTTCACAGGAAGCCTTCTAGAATTTTTCTGATCTTTCAAGTTTTCGGGCAATTTTCATTCATCTTTTAACGTTCTCCTCTTTTTGTCTCGAATGCGGTTAATTTTTCCATCTTCGCCATCTCCTTTAAGGATTTCATGATGTTCCTTTACAATTTACAAGTGTGAGCGAATCACCTTGCATAAGCTTTTGTGATAAGACGGCGTTACGAATGCCAACAACAATGCAGTCCTGTATTAATTCTTCTTTTAGGGTTCCAAAATGGCATGTCTCTTCGAGTTCATACAGGTTTTCAATGAAATCGATCACGGATTCCTGTGTGCCTTGAACTCATTTGTTAAAGTGAAGTTACAATACACGTGTCTATCGATTCAAGTGAATATGATACTTTAACATGTGACATGTTAATCAATAACCGCACAAAGTGGACCGCAGCACGCAAGCAAAACTTCTGCATACTTGACCCGGGAAGCGTGTTCAATGATTATCATCTTCACCACATGGAAAGTCTCAAAGAGAAGTAGGAAGACCTGGCTAGTCTTTCCCCAAACTATTGGCTCACAAAATTCGTCTAAGAAGTTGCTAATAAGAATGAAATTGTAAACAGTGCGCGCGGAATGTTTACTGAATTCAGGAACACTTTTGAATTGCACTGCAAATGTAAATGTAAGCAGCAAACAATAGAAGTAAAGCTTTGTTTAATATTGCTTTTTCTAATTGATTTCCAAACACACATGTCCAAACATGCTGTTCTTTACCGCGGTATCAAGATGCATCCATGTGACCTAAATGCAGGCACGCAATTGGTTTATCACTTGATGAATTATTAATGAGTTTGAAAACATTAGTTATGGAAGCATGTTGCAACAACCTTGGACAAAGTGTTTCAAGAAATGGCTTTCAAGGCAGTTGAAACACCTAAAAATGTTTTCCTATAAATCAACAGCCATTGAACAGTGTCAAATCTAGTTCTTACTTTCCTCAGACTGGAGCTACACATTACATGTATACATGTAGACACCTGCTACACTGTACATGTACAATTGCCCGTGAAGCCATAGAAAAACCACAGATACCTAGTGATTTTGTTTTTTGAAGTGAGTGTTCTTATGCATTTTTTCTGAATTTATTTGCGAGTTCAGGACTGTACATGCTTACATGTTTGCAAGTAAGCACTTGCCTGTTGATTTCTAAATTTTGCCATGTTCATTTATTTTTAGTTCATAATATTCATCTCTGGAAACTACAGTAAAAGCAATATTATTGGTATCGGGCTCAGCGAATCTCAGGAAATTCTAGGGGAATTTTCAACAAATAATTGAATAATATTAAGTTATTGCTTAATAAGCACTTATCACTTACCCAACAATGTGAATTGTGGAGCAGCCTCTGAAAATTAAAAAAATCATTCTCTTATACCAAAACAGACAGACCTATAAACCTGAAATGTAAGAAAACTGAATAGAAAAAATTTGGAAGGGGCCCATAAAATGTCATAGCAATCAACATAGCAAAAAACAGAGAGTGAACTTGAATACAGTCTGTACATGTAGATAAAAAAACCTTGCAGCCTGGGGGGGAAGAGGGGGTAATGTTTCTAAGAGGCTCAAAAATTGAATTTTACCAAGTGTCTAACACTTTTGTCACCGATTGTGTAGAGTTACCATCCAGACCAGAAAGAGCACTTAAACCATGGGATGATATCAAATTCTATGTGCTCAGTGCAATGCTGTCAACAAACTAATATGATCAGGTTACTGTGATGTTATTATGAGGTCATCTGCAATGTTAAACCATTGTATTGAGATCAGACATAGAGGATGTTTGCCATAGAACGGTACAATTTCTGTTTTTTTGAAAAAGTTGTAACCTTTGTGTCATGGTACGAACTGCATTGACTGAAAGTGATCACACTCTTTGAATGCTTTAAAAGGTAAAAGGCTTTGTTTAAGTACCTTTATGACTATCATGAATCTTGTAACATTCTTTATCCACTTCAATTTGGCTTTAGGCAAAAGTGCTTGACAAATCATGAACTGATACAAATTACTGAATCAATCCGTAACTCAATTGACTACAACGAGTTTGGCTGTGGCATTTTTATTGATCTAAAAAAGGCATTTGATGCAGTTAATCATTCCATTCTTTTATCAAAACTGATTAATTACAGCATTAGAGGTACAGTGTAAAGCCTACACATTGTATGACTGGTTTCATTCATATCTATCCAACAGAGAACAGAGATTCTCTCTCAATCACTTGTGGAGTACCTCAGGGATCCATTCTTGTGCCTGGGTTGTTTTTGCCATATATTAGTGATTTACCAAACACCTCGAAACTGCACAGTTTTCACTTATTTGCTGATGACACTAATATATATTTTTCACATAAAAACCTTAGTGATCTCGAACTAATCCTAAATCAAGAGCTCCTTGCAGTGGCTGAGTGGATGAAATCTAATAGGCTAGCTCTCAGTATTTTGAAAACTATATATAATTTTGTTCTTTTTCATTCTAAGAGACTTAAACCATACAAGTCACTAAATCTAAAAATTGATGGTGTCAGCATCCAAGAAATTTCCATGGTCAAATACTTAGGTGTCACTTTTGACTCAAACTTGACTTGGAAAAATCATGTCAATGAATTCTGCTTAAAACTATCAAAAACAGTAGGTATACATGTATTTTCCAAATTAAGGTACTACATTAATGTTTTTTTTGTGTGTTTTATTAATTTTTATTGATTCGAAGTTACATAGAATTTTTCATAAACACCCATAATTCACATAGACAAAACAAACACGGTACATCACATATTTACACACGCAACTCACAGTTCCTCTTAACTCTCTTCTGCTTCTAAATATAATACTAGTTAGTACACCGCAGCAACAACACGAGATTCTATACCAGTCTAATTGTTTTTGTACTTGCCCCATTTCATATTATGAGCTTTTAGTTTATTATTTGATTTTGCTATCATTGTCTCAAGTTGGTAAATCAATTTAATTTTGGAGTTTAATACTTTAATTGAAGGAAGAGATTTGTTCTGTCGACAAGAATATAAATATTGTTTAGCAACCATTAAAATGTGATTGATAAATAACTCGTCTTTGCACCTCAGAATACCAAACATATCTTTGTCAGAAAGGTGTTCTATCTTTACTCCTTGATTATCAAACCATTTTATAACCTCTGCCCAGAAATCCTTAGTATAACGACAGCAAATAAAAAAGTGCTCCAAGGATTCGTTCAATTCACCACAAAAAGAACACGCCGGAGATGGAATAATACCAATCTTGTTTAGAAAGGAATTTGTAACAAGACACCTGTTAAGTAATTTATATTGAAATTCACGCAATTTTGTATCCAAGGAAGTACGAAATGGCAAGCTGTAAATCTCTTTCCATTCTAAAACATCATTAACAAAAAGGGTATTAAAATTCAGTTGGGCAGTCGGTGGAGTGATGACTCATTTCGAAGTTTATATAGGGTCTTTGAGACAACTGTTTCGATTAAAGCATTTTCTCAATTAAAATTTAATTTAATTTCATTACGCAAATTAAAAGGCTCTTCAAGCGTGTTTAATGATTCGCGCCATTCAACTGGTAAGGCATCGATTACCGAGATAAGTTTAAATGTATCTAACGGTGAGATGTTTAATGCTCTCAACTTGTAACTACTTTTCACAATAAGCTCATTATTGTTGGAGATTAAGTCCCCCATTCTAAGAATTCCTTTTTCCACGAGATTTTTAAAATACACAGATTTGCCATCGATACAAATAAATTTATTGTTCCAGATAATAGCTTTTGAGAGATCTTGTCTACTTTGATCCTGTGCACTTAAGTGGTTGGCAGCGGAGCATTTTGCGAAACTTTTTAAGCATTCTTCATAAAAAGCTGGAAGCTTTACGGGCAATTTCTTCAAATCAAAATCGCAACATAAGATAAATTTACCCCCCACAGGTTCAAGATAATGCAGGAGAATTTTTTTCCAATTGCTCGGTTGATCGCTTGCTAATTTTTTGCAGCAAAGGACTCTCTGAGTCTCTATTATAGAGTCTAAATGTGGGGCTTTAAGTCCGCCATCTTCAATGTCACTAATAAGAGCGAAGCGCTTGACTTTGTCCTTCCCCCTCCAGATAAAATCGAAGATAATTTTATTCACATCTTTCACAAATTCCCTATTGACATGTATTTTCCAAATTAAGGTACTACATTAATGTTGATATACTTATTACGCTTTACAATTCTGTTATTTACCCCTTTTTTACTTATGGTATTCGAGTATGGGGTTTCACATACCCAACCTACCTAAAACCAGTAACTACTTTGCAAAAATGAGCCATCAGAATAATGACTTTTTCCAACCCCAGATCTCATTCTGAGCCATTGCTGAAGTCTCTCAAACTCCTAAAATTCTCTGATATAATTCATCTTGAAATTCTCTCTTTTCTTTATCAGTGGTACCATAAACTAAGCCTTTCTTGTTTTGTTAACTATTTTAACCTAGTATCATCAATTCATTCTTACAATACACGTCAATCACAAATTGATAATCTGTTTGTTACATCTGTTCATACCACACATTACTGCATTCATTCTCTCATTAACACTGGTCCAAAACTTTGGAATTCTTTATCTATTGACGTTAAGAAAATCAAGCCGTTTCCGGTTTTCATCAACATATCAAGAGTTCTGTGATTGATGGCTATAATACTATTATTGATTCCTAATCTTTTACTATTATATTATCTCGACTACTATTTAATTAATGAAGTAATACAAGGGCATAGCCATGGGGGGTCCTGGGGTGCCTGTGAAACCCCCCCCCCCTTTTGTAAGTCTTTTTGTAAGCAAACAACCTGCAATATTCAGGTGACAATCTGGTGAGTACCCTCTGTATGACACAGTGTGAACCCCCCTTTGACAAATCCTGGCTACGCTCATGTAATACTTTTTATCTACAACAACTATTTTACATCTAAATTCCTTCTACTCATATTCTTGTTTCGGGTTAAATCCATGAACTATTCTCACTGCATAATTAATTAGCTCATGGCGGAAGTTTTCATCATGCGTTCGAATTCCCCCGTTCCCGAGCATACTTATTGCGGTGTTGATGCGTTGCGGTCTTAGAGTATATATTTTGTCGCCCCGCCTGAAAAGTGGTCATTTTAACCGTACTCCGGGACGATGGCCAACTTTCGCGTCTGTTCCTTGCACAGTCAACCGCCACCAGCATAGATGGCGGAACATCGTCTTCCCCGTCCGCCCGCTCCCGTCGCTGCTGCAATTGTGGAGCATGCTGCCGTTGAGCCGCCACCAGTTGTAGAAGAACCACCTGTGGTTGATCCGGTTATCGCACCGCCCCCGGCTCCAGTTCTAGCGGCGGACCCGGCCCCGGCGGTTGAAACCGTGGAAGAGGTAATTTTCCTAGTAATTTTGCTGGCCCAGAGCCAAGTTTACGTTTTTTATCATGTTCTACCCGCTGTCTGTCGCTTTAGTGCCTGCGTTCGTCTCCGGTTCATTTGTATTTTCTTTCCCGGTTCTGTTGTCTTGGGTTTGTTTCGGTAAACCTGTATGCTCCCTTTTGTTTTTGGAACTATTGTTTCATGCTCTGTATTGTTTTAGGGCTTTTGTTTCCTCGTGTTTTTGCATGCCCCCGTGGCCCTCTGTTGCGTTTTTTCGCTTCCGCAATTTAAGTTATGTAAAAAAAAAAAAAAAAACGAAGGATCCTTGGTATTAGTTATTTTTGCATACGTTTTCCACTAGTCTAGGCTATTTCTTGTTGCGTGGCGTTTCTAGCGCCGTACCGCCGGTTTAGGCAATTGCGTGGGCGTTGCTTTGGTATTCCACCAGTGAAGGCAACGTGTTGTTGCATGGCTGTTATTGTATTCCGCTGGTGAAGGCGACCTGTTGTTTTAGCGCTGTTTTTTACGAATACCGCCGGTGAGGACAACACGCTGTTGTTGCGTGACCTCTGGTCAAGTCCACGTATCGTTGAGTAACTATTTGCGTTTTCCACCAGTGAAGGCAACGTGTTGTTGCGTGACTGTTTTTGCGCGTACCACTGGTGAAGGCAACGTGTTGTTGCGTGACTGTTTTGTGTGTACCACCGGTGAAGGCAGCGTGTTGTTGCGTGACTGATTTTGCGTGTGCCGCTGATGAAGACAGCGTGTTGTTGTATGACTGTCTTGCGTGTACTACCGGTGAGGGCAACGTGTTGCATGACTGTTTTGTGTACCACTGGTGAAGGCAGCGTTTTGTTGCGTGTTTTTCTTTTTTTTGCGTGTCTGTGTTTGCGGGTACCACCGGTGAAGGCAGCATGTTGTTGCGTGATTGTTTTCGTTTTCCACCGGTGAAGGCAACGCGTTTGTTGCTTGACTGTTTTTGCGCATACCACTGGTGAAGGCAACGTGTTGTTGTGTCACTCTTTTGCGTATGCCACCGGTAAAGGCGACGTGTTGCTGCGTGCTTGTTTTGCGTATACCGCTGGTTAAGGGAACGTCTTGTACTTGCGTATACAGCTGGTGAGGCAACGTGCTGTTGTGCGACTGTTTCTGTGTAGTTCTGGTACGAGCAACAAGTTGTTGTGATTCTTTTTGTGTGTACCTCTAGTAGAGGCAATCTAGTGTTGTGGTATACCATTATGGAAGGTATTACACGTTGCAAGATATTGTTTATAAAGAGTGAATTTGAAGTTTAAGCCATATTGATTTGGGCTGTTTATTTTGTCATGGGCCGCTGCCCGTATTAAGGTTCTTGAGGACAAGATTAGGTCGTTGGAGCAGCTGAAGACTTTAGAAAGTTCAGAGTCAGCTCTCGCAGCCTTGCGTCGACATATCAGTCGCCCTGCCGCGATGTTCGATAAATATGAGGCCCTTGATCTCCTGCAGTCTCTAGTTCGTTTGGCAAGAAACGAAAGTCACAAGAAAGCGGACGAGTATGCGGCTGCTCTTGACGAGATCAGAGCCAGGACTGATGCCTTGGACCACCTTCAGCTGCAACGCCTTTTCCTCGGGTTATTGGGGGATCCTGTTCGTGCTAAAGTTGCCAGGGAAGCCACTACTATTTTGAAGGGCGTGGGCAAGGCTCCTACTCCCCTTACTGGCTATGGATCCATTGCGCGTAGACCCTCTCCTCACCCGCCTCAGCAAAACACGCAGTGCTTTCGATGCTTTAAGTGGGCATGTCGCCTGTTCATGCCGTCATAACCCAGTGAGACGTCAAGGTGGTCGGGGACGAGCCGGTCGTTTTTAGATCCTGGACCTGGCCTTTGAGACAGTTTGTGTTCTTTTCAAATAAATTGTTCTTTGCAATCGTTCCGTTCTCGTTCTTCCACATCTGCTTTCTTCGTTGACCTTGGGGGGACCTGCTCTGTGTCTCAATTTCGGTTTCGATTTCCCATCCTTGCAACCTCCAGTGTATCTTCTAGTTATGGGTTACCAATGTTTTTCTTGTAATACTTTAGGGCTGGTGTATCGGCTGGCTTAGACTAATGATAGTCAGGGGCGGGGGTGGCGATTGTTTGTTACGAGGCTTCTGAGTATTGGGGGAAATAAAGAATGGTGCTCTTGTCTTGTCTTTTGTTGTGGCGATTCTTTGGGGCAGTGGAGGTTTTAATCGTTTAGGTCGTGATGGTGAGGGCAGGAGCGAACTCTTCCCATAACTTAATCTTTTGCGATGGGGTAATGAGTATGCAGTGAGGATATTATACTATTCTCACTGCATAATTAATTAGCTCATGGCGGAAGTTTTCATCATGCGTTCGAATTCCCCCGTTCCCGAGCATACTTATTGCGGTGTTGATGCGTTGCGGTCTTAGAGTATATATTTTGTCGCCCCGCCTGAAAAGTGGTCATTTTA